>JAVJGG010000031.1:11527195-11550994 GCA_035590195.1 Aviceda cuculoides
GGGGCGGGAGTTGCAATTTGTTTTGAGGGTTTTTTTATGCATTTTGCTTGCCAGTATTGGAACTTGTGTCCTGGCCTATGAGAGAGCTGAAATAATTGCCTAGACAGTGTAACTGGGGGTCATGACAGCAAAAGAGGAAAAGAAATTTAAAAACCAAAAGGCTCTAATGCACTGAACATGCCATTTTATTTTTATTTCTTTTTTAAAAGACATTTATTGGTTAGTCTGACTTTAAGGCACTGCAATGGAGAAGATAGCCCTGCAGTGAAATTACACTCAAACCAGGTGTGAATTTAGCACCCCACAAGAGAATTCTGCCTTGTACCCTGCACCCTGGGGCTGCTGGCATGCCCAGCAGAGCCACAGATGGGACCATGGCTAAACAGTTAACAACACTGACTTGTCTCTGGTGTCTGGGACTAGTCTGACGATGAGAAAGCTCACTCCAATTCACAGAAAAGAATTAACATAGCAATTACAAATGCCTCTTTTGGTTCTGCTCTACATTTAAGGCCAGCTGACAAGTACAAGATGCATGAATTAAGAGATGGAACAAATGTTTCCTTGGGATATCGTGCTGTGCATGTTTTCCTAAAAAAAACTTGAAAATTGTTTTCCTAAAAACATGCAGGCCTCATCTGCTCAAGGAAAAAGGAACACCTCTCTTGTAAAGAAAACATTCATTCTCCGCTTAGCACCTCATACTTTCACAGTTGTGCATTGTGTAAATATTTGGACTAATGTAAATAGTTATAATCACAACATAGTTAAGGAACACATAGGGCACTCCAATGAGTTCACATAAGTAGGCAAAATTTTGACTATTCTTTTTATGTTTTGTATTAAAACCCTCAGGCTAGTTCCTTGAAAAGCTGCCATTTCTGAAGTTCACCAGATTTAATGAAAAAAAAAAAAAAATCATTAAAATCCCTGAGAAAAGTCTCTCAATTCTCTGAAGAGAAATCCTAAGAAAATAGTTTTTACTAACCTATCCATACAACTCTGAAACATGTGAAATTGTTTTCCTAGAGGTCAAGCAACTCCCAAATTATTATAACTGTTGCCCAGGCTTTTTTCTAGGTTCAAAAAGCATGTGTTACCCATCTTCATGTTGTCTATGAGACCCTCACCCATCTATTTACAAGACCTTCAGCTTTCTGAGGGTAACAATGTCAAATATTAAAAATTGTCATAATGGCAGAATTCTTTCATGAGCAACTTAAGAAAGAAAAGGAAATTCTTCAGCTGCATGACACTGGCCACCTTTTGGGACTTCCAGGAGTGACACTATTTCTACCTGCATAGAATTGTTGATTTTTTTCCTGGGAAAGACAGGGTCTGTAGATAGGGGCAATATATTTGATTAAATTGGGTAATATAACCAGAAAAAGTCGATAAGGTTGTCAGCAAACAAACCTGTTCAAGTCTGCAATAGTAGCAGTAGCTAACTAAAAAATAAATACCAGCTGACAACATACTCATACAGTTCAATTAAAGAAAAACATGGTCAAAATGGTAGAAGTATGAAAGCTCTCAGGCTATGGCAGCAAACACTTTCACAGGGAATGTAACTCACCTTCAGAACAGGGGCACTACCAGTATTTACCATAAGCATGTTGACTGACTTACACAGTACAAACACATTTTCAGCATGACACTTAATTGGCTGAATAATTTAATCACAAAGTAAGCATATTCCTATCAAAATATCAATACAATTATTTTCATTAGATAATTGTCTTGCCTGTATCATACAATTATCTAGAAAAAACAAGGTTTTAACAAAGCAGCATAAATATTACTAGGTGGGTTAACTATATCTTGGTTCACAATTGGCTTTTTTAATTGAATAACACAGATCTGATTACAGTTGCAAGTTAAAATACACTTAATCAACCACAGAAGTCGTCTTCAAAACTTTAGTATTCTGTCAGCAGACTCTTATCAAATCTCATGTACTCTAATGAAGGGTAGCCTACCGGTTGGGATAAATGACATACCAGCTTAAGTGAAAAAAGTTAGGTCATTTCTGAATTTGGAGGTGGACAGTCAGCAGGTTAATAAAAAAAAAATAAAAAGAAATGTATTCATACATTCAATTTAAACATCCACAAGTTTCAGAAATTGAGAGAAACAAAATAGTAGAAGGTTTCATGAACAAAAGGAGGGAAAAACGTATTCTCAATGGAAGTGTGTCTTTCAGTCCAAAGCTGCTTTGAGTTGCTGATTGCTGTTTTCAAAGCTAATAAAAAAATTACAATAAAATCACCTCTTGACCCTCCCCCTTAGATGAGGGGAAAGCCATAATTCTCTGCTTAGTCATGCATGATCAGAGAGCATGCACGCCTTCAGAATATCGAGCAGCTCTTCACTTTTCAAGACACCTATTGACCATGATTATACTAGCAGCCTCATATGATCCTCCAACTGTCCACCCATGGTTTCCAACCAACGTTTTTCTGAAATCAAGAACTGACAAAGAAGGAGTTGTTCCTACAGTGCCATGCTACAGGAATTCCAGAATCTCCAAAGTCCAAAAACAGACTAACAGCATGCTTATTTCTACAAGATTTTGAAAGCGTAATGAATCTTTAGCTAGGTAAAAAGTAATTTCAGAGCCAAAGACTCATCTTTTTCCAGTTTCTGGTCATATCATCTCAAGTGTTCTCAAGAATCAGTTATTTCCTGCACTTTGGTGTAGCAGAAGAACATATGTGCTACATGCTCAGAAGTAAGACTAGAGAAAATACAACCCTACAGGGACTGTGCAGTCCTCAGACCAAGATTCTTCCTGTCACAGCTGACAGGAAAGTTTTACATATCCATCATCCAACTTGTCAAAAAGGTAAGTTTAATCTCTCACTGGACTCTCAGGTAGTCTGAAAATACTTTGACCTTTAAGTCTCTATTTTTAGTGGGGAAGGGTTAGAAATTTAACAAGAACAAAACGCTCTACCCAGGGACATAAATTAAACATGCCAGCTGGCATAAAAAAAGCCTACAGTTATGCTGGAAAACTCCCTTCGGCTCCAAATGTCACTAAATGCCTGTTGAAAATGGCCCTGCCCATGCTCAGTTCTGAGCTGTGACAGCAAATTTTTGTGAGACCGCATTAGTTGTAAAGTACCCAGATCATGCCAGGGAATGGTCAGTTTTCTAGTGCAGACAATGAATCGCAATTTACCGTACTAGACACAGAACAAATTTATTAGCTGACTACCTGGGGATTAGCACTGTTGCAGGCACTGATTGAGAGGCACTGATTAAGCAGCAGTTGACGCCGAGGCAGTGTTCATCAAGGAGAACCCACCCAAGCTACAGATCTGCGTAGTCCAGCAGGGTCTGCCTAAATTTGTGCTCCCTGGTTCAGCACCTCTCCGGAATTCAGTTTCAGTCACAACACAATGTTTTTTGGTTTTGAAATAACCACAAGGCAGACAAAGGTACCATTTAATTAGGACTGCTGCACTTGAAGGTTTATTACTACTTATACAGATGTTGGCAAGTTTTCGATGATATGGTGTCCCTTACTGCCCTATCAATGGAACTACATAAGCCTATCAGGCTTGGTGCAATACCGAAGCATCCGAAGGGAAGAGATGAATGTAGCAATACTGAAGGGAGATAATGCCATACTAGCTTGACTTGCTACACAGGCTATAGGACATGAGTCCCAGCCCTTACCAATCACATTTCACTACTCGCTGAGGCCAGCTGCCTCCAAGAGTATATGATGTGTTAACTCAACTGCATTTCAGGACAATATTTCTCTTTAAAGAACATGACTACATCACAAAGATCACATCACCTGAATACTCAAAGGCCAGAGCTGAGAGGGCAGCTCAACCAGCTGAGCACTCAAAGTGCTCTACTAGGGCAGAGAATACTAATTATCCAGGTGGACAATTACACTCTGAGTCAATTAGAACTTCAAGTTATTCCAAATCCTATGTCCATCCAGCACAGGACATTCATTACCTAATGCCTAAACTCTCATCAATGCCTTTTTTCCTGCTCCCAGTCATACTGCTAACATCGCGCAAAAGTATGTTGCTTCAAATTACAAAGTGCTAGACTCATTACCAAACTCAGTCTCTTTTGATCACATCCAGGCTGATACATCCCTTTTAGATCACCTTGCAAACATTTATATTTGTATTTTTTATTATGTAGCCATTATATCACAAATGACATGTCAAGCATTAGCCTCCAGTGTCACTACGAATCAGCAAAGCTACAGATAACACTATGTTTAGCCTAGCCTGGGTCTTCGACCTCATCTCTACTGGTTTTTTTCTAGTTGGGTGCAGACCTCAGCTGGCAGCATACACCTCAGAGGACAACAAGCAACAGCAAACGCCTGCCATTGAAAACTGGTGCCTGCTGCCAAGAGAATTTAACTAGAACTGCAGATAAAGCACAGCAAGAACTTTTCAGCAAGCAAGACGCACTGGTGTGCTGTTTACAAGACCTCCCAACAGAAAATCATACCTGTATTCATATGCATAAAATAAACTGCAGGTGGTGCAACAAGACTCTAAAAAGGACAGAACTTTAGAACAAACATTTTATTCAATCCAGATGATCTCTTCCCATCTCAATTTGCCAGGTCAGCTCTACAGGAATACTCCATGAGTACTGTTTTATATCACCATTCAAAAGGGAAGGCATGCCCTTATTCAGCAGCCAACACCATGACTCCAAGCCACCCCTGGAGCCTTGCTAGTACCAAGGAAAGGAAAAGATCCTCTACAGCCAAGTTAACCTCTTGGGAGAAATTCTACCAACTGCAGCCAGACCAAAAAGGCAGCAGCTAAAAGTGCTTCCTGTAGATTTATTTAGTGCCTACCACCTCCAGGCACCAATAACAGGACAACTCAAGCATCTAGGCTCCTTGTGTCTCTTCTGAAATAGGAGCTACCCGGTGGCAGCTTCCCTGGGACAGCTTCAGAAAGCGCATCTCAGCTAGGACCCTACTGCTTCATCCTCACTGTGTATTGGAGTTGGGCCTCCAAAGAGAGGGAGAAAGCTAGAGACATTATAGCCAATATGTAGGTATTTAATAATGTAGATATGAACAAGGTTACAGACAAACATGTAACAGACATAGGCCTAGAAAGTGTGCCCTGTTGGGGTTTTGTTTCTTAAACAACGCCCTGAGTACTTAAACCCCCTTACTTCAAGGTAATACTAGGATCAAGAACCTATTACCAAACATTGCCATGAGGGAGTCCTAACTGTAATGAAATACTGCCAGTGAGAGCTTGTAAAGCAGGAAAATCTTTCAACTTTTACAGAAAATAAAGGAGAACCATGCGCTGGCTCTGTGTCCAGTTATTGCAAGAAGCAAGGTTACCAGTAATCATGTGTAGCATCATGGCCAAAGTTTTTAAAACTTCTCAATCCATTCCCATGGCAACCACATTTTACTGACTGTAGACAGAACAACATTCAGCACTTTTCCTTCAGAAGGAATGAATTTACGTCTTCCATCAACACCTTTAGGATTAAGCGTAGGTAACGCAGATGAGACTACTACGTAGCAAGATTTCAAATGACGAACTGGTTCTGCCTTTAAGTGCCTCCTTCCTTGGGGTTTCAAGTAAGGGTGACATAGCTAAACAGAAAAGTCAGTATAGAAATCTTAATCTATCCAAGGTCCGTAACTTGATTTACAAGCATAATTATTTCAACCACAATAATATTACAGCCTATTCAAGTAGTACATGCTAATATTGACACAGCAATTCTTCAGTAGAACAAAAAGCAAGAACATACAGCGACTCATTCAGATTGACCCCAGCTAAGGCAAGGTAGGAATATAACATTGCTTAAGAAACCTTAAGAAACAGTTTGAATTTCCAAGTGTAAACCTCAGCTTAAGAAATTATGCAGCATTTGAGTTAATAATGGCATTACCCAGTGATGGGGTTAATTTATGATAAGTTTCACAACAATTTGTGGCAATATGTCAACAAAGCTAGAAAGTGGAGTTTGGGATTACTAGGGTGGTTTTAGTTGTGGCGGGTTTTTTTCCCTTCTGTTTTTGACTAAGGGGTGAGTCTTTTATCATCTTGATTTATGCATCTAAAATAGTAGCTACCAAGTGCACTTTAATCTCATGACAACAGATGCCCACTACTAGTCATTACTAAAGAAAACACAACTCACAGTTAAGCTTTAGAAAATTTTAAAATATTGGCATTCATTAATGTGTTTAACTTCAGATACAGTTTTTACGTGAAGCAAAGTATTTTATAAGGTTAGCAAGACTACATATCAGCGCCAAGGAGCACATACCACATCTCCACCGTCAAGAAAGATGCAAAAGCAACAGTGGTTTTGGTTTACTGTTAACACAAAAGCAGTTTATGATTATTAGCTGTCCATGTCTGTATATATGTAGTGATGACAGGAGAAACACTTCAGCTTTCCCAGGTAACAAATTTAAATGTGGGAAGTCTCCCGAAAAACCAACCGTTATTTTTAATTCTGTATTTTCCAGTAAAATTAAGTTGAACACATGAAGAGCTACATAATAGAGAAGGAAGCAGAAGAATATGGGGATTATGGTGGCTCTCTTTTTAAAAAAATAACAAAACAAATATTAGAGCCAATATTGGAAAAGAACTATCATATTTTTTACTTTTCCACATAATATAGACAAAAAGAAAACCATAACCAAGATAACAGAGTTGATTGGACTTGTCTGAACTATTGTATAGCCAAGATTACCATAGTTCATTTTAGTAAAGGGCGTTACTAAGTGAAACTACTGCTTAAGAATAACAAAAAATATTGTAAAAATTATTACACATAGTTGTATTTCAACCCTTGTCCTTCAACTACTGGAAAATGTGTTCCTGTCACCTGAAGAAATATTACTCCATACTGTTTCATGATTCAAACAGAAACCTTAAATGGTTAAGAAAATGAGTTTGTGTCCTTGTAAAACTAGAAAAAAACTTCAACTTCCAGCAGACCTGTAAGAAGCAGCTTGGACACTTGTGAACAAATTACAACACATTTGGATGCTGCAAAATCTAGCATTACTGCTAACAACATGGACTTTCTGGCAGGACTTGTAGAGGACACAGACATTCACAAAAGCAAAAGACTGAAAATAGAGAAAGGAACAGAGGAAGCATCTGCCATAAGTGAACAGAATACTTGAGCTTGAAAATATCGCAGTCTTCGCATCAGATTTAGTGAACTCCCCAGAGGACAGCAAAGGAAATAATGATCCTTCCTGTCATGTCACTTGTACAAGCACTAATTCACCCAAACCCTGCATGAAAAGGCATAATAAATAACCAAGTAAAACTTGAGGTTTAGAACAGTAATGACTATTCTCCCCTATTTGGAATGTGTGAAATGAACAACAAATGTAAAGCCTTTTGCTTATCAAACTGGGGAGGGGGTGGGGGGGGGGGTAGGGAATTCAGAGGGATGAAAATAGTAATTTACCAATGTAATGTCCCAGGGAAACATGAAAGTATCCTAGGGCCACAGTGAAAGGGGCAAGGGGCAAAGCCAAGAACAGACATTTTTTGATGTTCAGAAGGGAAATGCATGTGCCAAAAATCTTCATGAAGTAAAACAAAAGAAACAAGGCTGATGACATTAATAAATGTCCCCTTTTCAGCACCCCCGGTGCTGTCTCTACCAGACAGTGTACATTTGTCTTCCCAGCTAACAGGGAGGGAGAGGGAAAAAAAAAAAAAAAAAAAAGAAAGAAAGAACGAAAGAGACGCCTGATTTTATACCAAGGAAGACCTTGCAACAATGCAAAGCACTACACTAAGTGATCAGTCTAACGGAGTATGGTGATTGCAGGTATTTAAAAGCAGTCGTTTAAATTTAATAACTAAATTTGTCTGAAAAGGAAGATTATGTGGGAATCGATCTTTAATTTGGCTGTGAATTTCAGTTTGATAAAAGGAAAGTAAGAAAAATAGTTTCAGGTCAGATTTGTACCAGTCTAGAGAAGAGATGAGCCAATTCCATTTGCTCTCTCCTTAACAGTGCACATACTTGAAGGAAACAAAAGCATGGATATGTACAGTTTTCAAGCTTCTAGCTTTCTTGAGTTTAGATTTGCATTTTTAAACCCTCCTTAACACTTGCTATTTCAAGACAAAATAGTTATTTTAGAAGGAAAGAACTTTCAACAGTTCATCAAAAGGAATGAATGCAACTTGGAAGTGCTGGTTTACTGTGAAAGCAACTTGTCTTAACATTTGGCAGGAGAAAATGACAGTGCTAATAGCCAAGTATCAGCTGCAGTGGTTCATCTGAGAGGGAGGAAGGGATACTGGAACCTCCTACTCAACATGCCTTCCAGAATGTGTTCCTCAGCAGCACACAGTGATGTTGCTGAGAGATTTAATCACTGCTAGCACAGCTGCTGTGCACAGTACACATATCCCTTTAGCCTACTGACATAGAGTTTGCCTAAAAGTAACTCATGTAGTCTGGATGACCCAAGCACGTTGCCTTTGAACTCAAATTTTAGCAACCCAGATGCCCTCACAAAAATATATCAAATTGTTAGTGACTAAGACAAACAGATAATATTCCTGAAATTCACATTTTAGCAGCAATTTTTTTGTATTTTCCCAGATAGAACTTACCTGGCAAAGAAAAAAAAAATCATAATTTGATATAAATAGAAAGAAAATTGGGAAATTAACTTGAATATGGTTTTTTTTCCTCCTGTTTTCATTATTTCAGCTTTAAAGCTTTTTGGAGTGTACAAAAGATCCAAGTGCCCAAAATCTGAAAGATTATAGAAGATAAAGCCTATATACAGTTAACAATGACAGAGTGTTCTGATTGCCAACTCTTAAAAAAAACAAACAAAAAAACCAAAAAAGGCAAATCCAAACACAACAGAAAAGGGTCACTTAAGAACGAACATAAGCTGTTCCCTCCTGGACTTCCTGGCTGTTCCTTTGTTCAAATAACGTGTTACCATTAAATGTTTTTCAAATGTTTCTTTCACTGAAAGTCTTTTTACTTAGTTGATATCTGTTTTCCTGTACCTTCACACAATCAATTCAATTTTTAATCTGATGAGCAGGATCAATTACAGCATGTAATGTACTCACCTGTTGGAAATACAAAGTCGCTCTTCATTTTTGGTTATCTTCTACTCTCTCTGGCCTTTTTTCTCTTTCTCCCTGTGGAGATCGCATCTTTCTTAACAGAGGCCAGTAGAAATGTGCTTGCCATCTGAGTAGAAAGCTATTCTAGATTTTCTCATCCCTAGGCAATCTAGGGAAAGAAACATGACTGATGTTTTACCCTTTGCTGCACTGATATACATACAATCTGCAGAAACCAAGTTAGCCTTTGTCTTTTTAAGCTTATGTAAAAATACTTACATCTAGATAGAAGATGTTTGACAGCACAACAGCAGACAGGTCCTATCATTAACCACACACATTCAACTCACTCCCCTGGTAAAAACACTCACCAGTGTGACAAAATTAAATCTCCCAGCAGATGTCTTGTGGGTAGTGATATCAGACTGAGTGCAAACATAGTTGAAACCAATGACATTTTGTTCTGTATCACAGCTGATAAAAGTTAATGAGTTGAGATCCTTTTGTTACTTTATTCCATTTCTAAGCCCTGTGGTATTGCCACTCCTGCCAGCTGAAGTGATTCAACACTGTCTGTGTTGAAATTATTAAAGAAAAAAACCACTAAGATAAGATAGGAAATGCATCTGGTAGGTCTGGGTCCAAGAAGATTTCACAACAGTTCTTGTTTCAATAGAAAATTACTGGCAGCTTGAAAGGTGAAGACAAATCTTATACGATTTTACTATTCTACGAAGACTATGGTCACTCTGCTTTCTGTTGGGATTCCAGAATATTTACTATTTATAATTATGCAGTAGTCCCTTCCATGCTTTTCTATTTCTACCTAGAAAGAAACAAAGAAAATCCCCAGATTCCTTACTAGCTTTTAATCAAAAGTTGAAGAGCTATCTTGAACAGAAAAAAAATAACTTCTCTTTTTCCACACACCACAGCTCTCACTTGTTCCAGCTAGCACATGTATCATCCTGTCATTGGATTTGCATCTGGAAGAGAATATCCATTACTGGAAAAATAGATGACAGCAGAAGAAAAAAAGAAGAAAAAGCTAACAGCATATTAAATTCAGTAACCCATTTGTTCCATAAACTGTGTGGTGAAAATGGAGCTAGAATTTGACACAGAATTCATATACTGTATAGACTATATTCTTCATAATGGTTTCTTCTGCTCCCTTTCACACCTGGAGTGAAGAGCAGGAAAGAAAATCTGTAGGAGTCCTGTGCTTTCTTTTCATGCCCCTAGCTGCTGTCTTTCCCACTTGAAAGATGCATGACTTGGTTTTAAATGACAGAAAGGGTCTCAAAGAGTAGTTTTTTATCTTCAACAACACCGGGCCAGTCCCAGATGTTGATCCTGACTGAGAGCAGAGCTCTGGGAGACAACCACCCTGCCGGGCTGCCGGTGCCTACGCCTGCCTGGATCCACACATCCATGTCCTCCGGCCCAGCTCACAGGCCCTTTGCTTGCAGTGCCACCCTACAGTATTTTCTTGGAGCTCCCTTCTGTCCTCAAAAATGCAACAGATCTCATGCCATCGCTGCTTTGGCTACCACTGATGTTAGCCTCCCAGATGTTAGGAGCCTTGGTGTAAAGTGCTCCTATAAACACATGGCACTATTTGCGCTGAATATTGCCTTCGCAGCTATTGATTTTGTGTTATCCTTCACTGCCTGAAAAAAGCCTGACAATTTTGCTAAGTATCTTCATAATAAACTTGTTTTAAGTTGTTATAAAAACTTCAGCATTAGGGGCCAAATTTCTGTTATTAGTCTGGCAGTCTAACATACACTTATATCAGTTTGAAGCACTCTAACAGTTCAAAGGTTTTCAGGTAACCTGAGGAAAAAAAAAAAATTAGAAGCTTATCCAATTTGTTCCAGGGTTGAACAGGAAGAAGAATAAGAGAATTGCTCCACATGGACATATTAATTACTACATTGGTTATAATATCTTATACCAAAACTGTATTCTGGGTAGTTTAAAGCTGTGTCATGTGAAATCATATTGAACGGACAAAAAATACACACTCTGTAAACCAGAGAAGGATAAGCATATAGGTGCAGAAATCCAGAGTGCTGTACTAGCAATTGTCTTTTCTGTAATAGCCAACACCCTTTCATGGTCATGTTTTTGAGCCATAAGAACTAGCAATATATTTGAACCAGAAATACAGCTTTTCCCACCCCCCAAAAAATAATCACCTACCTCTAACACATGACCAGAGCCTTCTTCCTAAAGAAAAACTGTGATTTCCATCTCGTATATCCTTAGAAAAAAACATGATGCAATTTTGACACCATTTATCCTATCTGCTTTACATACAACAAACCATTGCTATTGGTATTCCTGGTGAGGCTGACATTCATTAGCCATGTAGTTCATATTGTCCATTTGCTGGCTGAGACCTTTTCTTATAAGGCAGGCACTAGCTGATAGTTTCTGCCTTTATGCAATTACTAGCTAAACAGGAAAATATTCTGAAGTGCTCAAATCACGTTTTCAAAGATTATTTATAAGTTTGAGAGTTGTATAAAAGAAGTCACTTTTAAAAATTACATTTCAGCACTTACAAATATTTAGCAGTCAGTTTAAAAAAAAAAGTTGTTTGGTTTAATTATTTTGGCTTGCAGTATGTTTTTAGATTAAGATTTAGCTTTGCTCTTCTACATACACAAGAGATGGCCAAAATTAGACTAAAGAGAGAAGAAACGTGTTAATTTCCACAGTAATTGACTACATATATCAACAGTAATTTCTGTCATCTCTCAAGAAATTTGCACTGAATTTAAAGTCTGTGCCTTTGCTTTTAAGCTCAGTTTCCTCAGCTGCACCTATTTACAGAGTTCTGCTCTGTCTTTCTGCCCCTCCTGGTGTTCAACCCACCTTGTCTTCATTAGCTGGCCACAACCCAGCACATTAGCCAACAGGTAATGGTCTCACAAGACAGGCAACTTCTTTCCAGCAACTTGCTTCACCAGTCAAGAGATGGGAGACAGCAGACCAAAAATCCCATCCTTTAATGGCGAGGTTTCACTTGGACACCACTATGTAAACTCTACTTGAGTGCTTAGGTGGGTGTACTTAATGTAGGTGTACATAAGTCTAAGCAACTTGAATTCCAGCTAACCACTTTAACAGACACTATTAAACATATTTAGAGGTGCAGTTCAGTCTTGTCTGTCTTATTTAGCAGGTTGTGCCAGTGGACAGAAGCTCAGTCACTCAGCATATAATAAACAGCCCACCATGTAGGAGTGCTTCACTATTAGTTACCAAGTGCAGTTTGAGTAAGAAAGCTAAAAGCAGTCACTGGGTAGCTACCAAACCAGAGTGGTTTCTGCCTCTGAAGTACTAACACAATTTTTGCCTGTAGTTTAATAAACATTTTGAGACTGCAGGGTTATTTAATGAGACAGTCACCTACTCAACTGAAATATTTCTGCTCATTTCATTCTGCCCTCCCCTCTACACCAGATGAGCTATTTTGTGGATGCACAGTAAGTCTGGATCAGGGCCCTGATCCTGCTTGATCAGTTTTGGCACAGATTAATTCATGAGATCTTTTCACAAATGCACGTGGAGGTGGAAGAGACAGTCATGTAAAAGCAGAAACAAGAAACTAGGCAAGGGCAGAAAGGGTGACAAGGCAGTTGTAAAGTGTTATTTACTATTACAACCTAAAGGAAACTACCTTTAGTAAGTTATGCAGTGCTCAGGTTATCACAGAATACAGTAGTGCACCTCAAAAAATTAGAGCTGCACTCCAGGTTCTAAGCCAGAAACTTGAAGAGTCTAAAACTTTGACACTGGCCTCGTAAGAGCCGCACAATGGAAATCTGAAGTCTTGCAGTAAAGTGAGAGTCCAACTTTCCTCTAAGCCTACTTGCGAAGAGGTCAAAGGTACATTTACACTATGAAACTGGGTAAATTCAGTTATGGATGTTAGCTGATTTCAACACATATCTGTGAAGTCCGAGTGCAACAAGACTGTAAATTGAAGAAGTTTGACTGGTGGTGGGCAGGGGTAGAGTTGAAGTTCAATTTTCTTACATACTCTGAAACAGAGCTAGAGCACTCTCTAAATCTTGACAGCTGACAGTAGAGAGAAGGAAAAGAAAGAATAATAAACTAGGTTATTGTTTTTGCTTAAATACAGCAGTACTGCGCACCCTGTATAGATCAACATCAAGCCATGCCTTGACCAATCTACAACAAATCACACCGCAAAGAAGTCTGGAACCATTGAATTTTACTCTTAAAAAGAAAAAAAAAAAAAAAAAGAGAAAAAATCCTGCTTTTTTAAAGTCATTTTATTCTGACATCAGGTTTAGAGTAGTCCTTTTCATGAAGTTAGAGTGCAGTAAGAGATGGCTAAGCCACAGCACATTTTGCTTGCCCATTTCACCTGGAGTAACTATAACACATGCCCAGTTAACTTGTGAAGCCGGGTACCATTTTGAACTAACCTTGGCCAATAGGTTGATGAACACACCGTAAGAAGTAAAACCCAGGATCCTGTTTTGATTAATACAAACCGAGTCTTTCAATGTTTAGGTAATAGTCTTCTCTATAAAGATGTAATTTTCAAGACAGAAACTGAGTAACACTTCAGAGCATAAATGAAAGCCAAACTTTTGAGAGATTTTATTTACACCACTCTACAAAGTAGCAGCTATAATGCTCTGCTATTCTGCAGTGTGCTTTGCTTCCCACCACGTCACATCCGCGTGGATCCTCATGGTCTGCAGAAACATGGTTGTTGGTAATCCACTAGAGTAATCAAGTTTGAGTCCTTTGTGCTCTGGAACAGACATTTCTGACCCTGAGACTTCCTTCAGGTTCACAAAGCAGAAGGTAGCTGAATATAAACATGAGCAGACATTGGAGCAAGCAGCCACTCTTGCACAGTATTAGTATAGCCTAAGGTAGCAATAAGATAAATCAATTTTAGGCTACAAACAGGATTCCATTTACATTTTTTTCACTTATGTGTTGTCATTATTCATTAATAATTGTGAGGATATTAAGGCAATGTATTGTAGAAGCCAGAAATTCAAATTAGCACACTCAGTACTGACAAAAAGGTACTGTTATAGAAAGCCCTTTTCTTTAAGCTTCTTAAAGATGTCAACTTCCTTTCTAGGAGCTTTCATTAAGATTCAAATTTCTACCACTATAGTCTTCAGTTTTCTTTGGAACAATTTTGTAATGGCAATTACATAGTATATACATAATTTAGATCAAATGATAGTTGACCTAAAAAAATTAAACTTATTCATCAGAAATCTTTACTGAACCAGGGCTAATGGTATTAATTACCAGTCAAAAGCTTGTAATTTTTTCTTTATCAAGCTGCTTTGGTTATTCAGCTGAAGTTGGGTTCAGTATTTTCAGTGAGAAACCAAACCGAGTTTAGTAATAAAAAATTGCCATCAGAAAATATCTATCAAAAAATTAAAGCATATGAGATGCAGATTAACCACTGTCCATATCATTGCTTTAAAGCTTATATCCTAACAAACTTTAAGAAACAGTAAAATTTGAAACTTTCAGGAATGGGGATTTTAGGCCTGACTTGGTACACTCATGGTTTGGGTTTTTTGGTGTTGATTTTTTTTTTTTTTTCCTTCAAATCCCTTCTCTCCAGATCTCTTGGTGAGTGTTCAGTGGTGACGAAATTTCCACCTTATGATGTTTTTAAGGCTGCAAGGGGGATACAAACTCTAATTTGCATGATTACAGGTCCTAGAGAGGGACTTCATTACACAGACTCTAAGAAAAACAGCTGCTCAGATTCCACCCGACTTATGAAGTAACCATTTACAGTCCATATTAAATCCCTTATTTCTCCTAGCATTAAGATTTTTGACTGTCTCGCATTGCATCTTTTGACTGAAGGCCATTCAGTACTTTGCTTGCCACGAGACATACAGCTTTCTTACCTATGCTGAAAAACATTAAACTGATTTTAAGTCAGCCTTATGGACATGCACATTTTTAGGTTAGCAGCAAAGCTGAAGTTACACTAGACTGGTTATTATTATGGACTTGCTCCACATCCAAACATCAGCTTTTGTCTGATAAAAAAAAAAAAACAAAAAAACCCAAAAACTCAAGGAAAGGAAACAAAAGCTGAAAATTTAAATTGTCTGCCTATGTACTTTTCTTAGGTTTGTGTTACCACTTATTTCAGGTATTTTAATGGTTAGTTCCAAGTTGCAGACTAAGAGTCAGTCTCATATATCAGTTTTAGACTTATCTACAGAAGTAAAAATAAACTGGATCCAGCTTGAGTATTCAAGTTTCTGTAAAGCTTTGTATGGAAGATGCAAGCCACTGGGTATGAAAGTTTTGTAAGACATGTAGGCATAACAGACTGCCATAAGTTAGCAATGTTGCAGACAAGGTATTGTATGAGAGGCCATAAGCAGACTTAAATAGGTTTAATTCTTTCTACCTTGCATCAGTAACATTTCATATGTACTCCCCAAGCTACCATTTTTTATTCATGCCATACATCAAAGAAGCATAACAATTTGAAATTGTGATCAACATGTCAGTTTCCAGCACTAATTGCTCTATAAAATTATTTAAATATAGCGACATGAAGTATCTTCAGTAATGATAGATGTTTGCTTTACCTAAACAGCTTTAAACAAACATTTAAACACTCATTTTACATTCCATATTTTATTGCATAATGTTACTAATTGCAATACTTCTTTAAGCACTTTCATTTGAATAACTTAACATCCTTCACAGTTCCCTGAACCATAAAAATCTCAAAAGCCTTGAACATTTGACTGGAAAGAAGTTTAACACACTTGTATAGGTAAGCAGCAGCCGAGGTCATTTTTTTCTTGTCTGAATGATAAGTACAGAAAAAAATAATGGGGATGCATACAAGTTGTGAGCTGAGTCAAGCAATCTAACCATATATCCTAACTCAGATTCCTATATTCTAAAAGCTGTAACACTGCAAAACTTTGAACCTGACCTCTTTGGTACAACAAGCCAAGTGACTTCAATATTTCTGCCTGAAGTCTGTAAGTCAACCCTGCAGCTCAAAAAAAATGTTCAAGATAAACAATTTTGCAAAGGTCAAACGAGGTTAAAGTGAGCATATCCACAGCTAAGACATTTCAATGGTTAGCTGCTTTCACTGTTAAATACATTTCTCATCTCTATACTCAATTTGTCTATGTTCACTTTTCAACTGTAGAACTTCATCATTTTCTGCTGTATTAAAAAGCAGTCTACAGTCAGAAGACTTCCCCTCAAAAATATTTAGATTAGAACAAGGTCATCTCAATCCTTTCAAATAATAAATCTTCACCTCAGTAAAAGGCATGCCATACTTTTATTCTTTTCTGAATGCCTTGTAGGTTTAGTGTTTTTTTTTTTTTCCCCAGGCTCCTGATGTCGTCAGGCCTGTACAGCTAACACAATTAACTGTTTTGTATTCCCAAGGTTATAAAACTGAGAGTTGCCCTTTCCTTTCAGCAGTGGCACAAAACAGGCAACTGGTCCTGTCAGAAGTCTGAGACAACCAGGACAGGTATGGATGGTGTCGCTTCCAATTACTGTCTGGTTTTTAATTACAAGTGGAGCTGCTATAAGAAACTAAATCCACATTCACAGTGATGCCCTGCAGCAAACTCTGTGGATGGGTCCCACCAACAGGTCCGCTCCATTATTTATTGCTCCTCAAGCTTTGTCTAGTGTTCACAAGCTTTTCTAACATTAAGTAATCCAAGAGCAAACATCTTCAGGAGAAGTGTTCAAGAATCCATGCCTGCAGGATCTACTATAAAACCACATACTGGATAAGTCCATCCTTAAAAATAATTTATGCATTCATTATGCAAACATTTTTAATTACTTAACTTGGACTATTTCAATAGCATGTTCTTTTACCTTTTATTGACAAGTCAGATGAGCTAAGTCTTGTCTTATGAGCACTTATACCTATGTAACAATAATCTGACTGACAAGATTTACTTTCCATGAAATATGCTGACTAGAATCATTCTATTTCCTGAAAAAGTTATTTACAGAGATTTCCTATATCACTTCCTATCCAATGCCTTCCTAGTGCTCTAAGAAATGAAACAAGAGTTTTTTCTCTGGTTCACAGAAATTAAAAAGTCTGCTAAATGCACACTTCAAAAGAGGTCCTTACCCAGTTCCTTGGTGCATGTAAATCTGGCTCAGGTAACTTGAATAGAAACTATTCAAACATCCCTCCAGATCATTATTGAGAATATACACTTGATTAAAGACTATAAAAATAAAAAATTATCACACCACTCACCTTCATAATCCTTCACCTGACCAACAGGTGACTTGACTTCTCTTAAAGGTGGTGCAGGGCTAGAAACTTTAGGCAACATCACTGTTCCTTGAGACTTGATAAGCAATAAAGGCACTTTAAGTGGGCTGTTTATTTCAATGGTTATGTTTTTCTTTACACATCAGACCGGCCAGTGGGGAATGGCTAGGGTACTACCTCTCCAGCTGTCATTAAGCAAAAACCAGCATTTGCACCCCAAACACACTATTAAGTCTCCCCCTGGCCCAGCATCAGATGTTGCAAAGCGCTTTCAGGGCTTCCTACACCAGGACTTACTGGACACTGCACGTGAAACCTGCAAAGACTCAATTTAGAGAAGGAATCGTACAAGTCTAATGGATTCATTTTTACACAGCTTTAAGCAATTGCTTTGTCAGATAACTGATATCCTAGTCTGTTTTCTACAAGCATTTATTGCTATGTGAAATCCAATACTATAAGGTGACGTCCTCATTCTGACACACAGAAGGCTTAGAAGACACTAAAATCCCTGTTAAGCAATAAAGGAGTCGCAGTGGATCAGTTCAGCGATGAGGAGCACACAGCCCCCAGAACAAGTTTGAAATAGACAAACAAAAGGACATTAATTGAATACTGAATGTAAGGGATTACTTAATATGTTATATCTGAAAATAGCAAAATGGAAGAGAAGAAAGCGTCCACTTTCAGAAGTATACGTGCTTTTACCAAGGCAAAATATCTGTGCAGTAGAAAACAAAAGGTGATACTGCAGCTCTCTACAGCATATTCCTTAGATGTCTGAAGATCTTACAGTTCAACTTTCAGCTTCTGAAACAGCCAAAATTAAATTATATTATTCATAATACCATATTGAAACACTAACTAAATACAGGCTACATAAATTAATAGGCAGTGTTTTAAAGAAGGAAAAAAGATCTTTCTGAAAAGAAAAAGCTTACTGTGTGTTTCTTTCATAACATTTTAAAAACAGACCAAAACTTTAATAAACCTGTTTTATAATATTTCAAAGCACTAATCATATTGCTTTATCCCCAAAAAGCTTAAAAATATATTTTTAATACTGAAATACAGATGCTTGATATAACTTAAAGCTACATAGAGAACCATTATCCAGTAAAGACTTTCATCATTATCCCTAGTTAGTGTAAGGACAATCCCGAGGGGATGACACTATTTTGCAAGTATATTGAATATAAATTTTTGATCCAATTACTTATAAAGCTTAGAAAAAATGACTACATGAAATTAAGTACTAGCCCTATTATACAGAGTAAGAATTGAAGCAAGGCCAGATTTCTTAATTCAGACTGACTCTTTGAAAGAGCCTGTCATTCAAGTTCAGATTTTCCTTGGACATATTAAACCCAATATATATTGTTTCTTCCCTTAGGATTTTTTTTTTTTTTTATGGTATCCAAAGCAGTCCAACAGCACTCAGAAGTGAAAGGTGTTTATACATCAAAACTGCATCTGCATGGTTTCTAGTGCAATTGAAAGAGAGTTTACATTTTTGAAGGACTTGCAGTTACCAAGGGACTGTTTCAGAAAAGAATGACAGACTGAACTGAACTCTAACCACTTGAACTTGGGAAAGGTCCTGGATGAAATTGTCTTTATTGAAATGACAACTCTCAAAATAGCCCCTGTGGTCGTTCCCCTTGTGTCTCTGACTAGCTCCTTACCCTAATGTCATCTTGTTTCCTAGAAACTGTACCACATACGGACGGGAAACGTTAAGAGCCAGACCTCTCCTGTGCTCATGGGCAAGTCCTCTGCCTCCGTCACAGACACGTCTTGATTGTTGTTATAAATTCTTCCCTGGCCTCACTGTTCCCAAGTTGCTCTGAGGAGTAGCTGCTAAAAGTGTCTTCCCACTCTTTCAACATCATTCCACCTCCCAAACCTCACACTGTTTTTCAATAAGTTTGGGGTTTGCTGCTTCCCTCTTCTTGCCATCATCGCAACAGTGGCACAAACACCTCTTCCTGCTGCATTGAAGTAATGTCAGGAAAGTTTGTTTGGTTTTGTTTCAAGTTGCATGTTAATCCCCAAATTGTTAACTGTTTTGTCTGTAACTAAGTCCTGCAAGGTGTTACAGGAGAATAAGTTATGGCTTGCTGATCAGCAACTAAATAACTATTTAAGTAAAAAATTGTTTTCCAGTTTTTTTTCATGCTGTTATACTCATCATCTGCACTTATTAGTTATTTTGCTTAGCTCCCCGACTCAGAGCTTTTGCTCTGCTCTTGTTACTCAGTCCTTCTCTGGTGAAGCACTTCACCTTCATATTAGATTTTACTCAGCTACAATTTACAGGATTTAAGCTGCTGAAATCTCATTCCAATTGCTCTGGTTTAAGAGATGTATTACTCATAATTCTTGACAATAATATACAAAGCAGTCAGACCTTGAAATGAAAACTTATATAACAATCTTCTAGCTCTCTGCCCATACATATGGCACAAAAGTCCTATCAACATGCAAGATATTATTTAGGTGAATGCTACTTGCGATTATATTCTTTCACATTAGATGCTTTATGATATTTAGGAAAGACTGACAACACTCCTGGGAGAAGGAAAAAAAAAGAAAAAAGAAAAAAAAAGCAGCCTCTTGACTAAAGCAATACTGTATTTCAAGTCTTTATGTTATTTATTTCAGACACCCATTACTGGCATAATAGCCCAGGCATTCAGCTCTGAACCCAGCTGTGCACACACTTTACTGTATCATTTACTTACTGAACTGCATGAATCTCAATACTTAGTGCATCCGAGATCTTAAATCACTGATCCAGCCTTAACATGCACTACAAGTCAAAAAAAGAAAAAGCAGGACACTGAGATTTTCTCTTCTGTGAAGAAGTGATATACATTTAGCTAGAATCTCACAAGACCATCAACAAAGAAGTGCTGTTAGAATAATTAGTGTTCAGCATGAGATATGGTAACAGCTAATGTTACTCAAAACTGAGAAAAACTTTTATAGAAATCTTAAGGATGAAATAAAACAAGCTCAAGTTATTTTTCAGTATTGTTTTTACTGAGGTCCTCCAGTTATACCCAGATGATTGATATGTTCAGCCTGCCTAATGTCAACTCACATCCTTTTTAATTTAAGTAACTAAGAAACATATGAAGGAGAAAGTAACTGGAAAGGTGTTAAATTCTACTAATAAAATAGGGAAGCAGTGAATGCAGTGAAACATCCTGGATTTAAGTACTGTCTTGTCCATCTTCTTACTTAACAACACTACATGCTCTCAGTTAAAGCATATACTAATGCTGAAGTATCCAAAGATTTCTGCATCAACTTCTACAGTTAAAACTGTAGCACACACACACACACACAAAAAATCAACCTTTCTTGAAGAGCACCTATTCAGTTTAGAAAAAAAAAATTCAACTTAACAGATTTATCCTAGCAAGCCTGAGCATAGGCAGCCTTCTGTGCACAGCATCATGTTTTTAAATTGTTTCAGTTAAGGCTTGTCTGGAAAGGTAGTTTCAAAAGCATGCAATTTGTTATTTTCGTGCTTTGAAACCTGAACTGAGTTGCCATACAGTTGAGTTGGTATTTTTTAACCAAACAAACAAGTTTCTGGGAAATTTGAGATTCCCTTATTTACATGACAAACCTCTCTCATTTTCATGTTAAGCTACATGTACCTACATTATCACAGAAACCCACCTGGATTGAAAATATACAGCATGTTGATTTTAAGAAACTACTTGAAGATATTTAAATTATGCTGTATCTCTGGTCATTAGTAACAGATGTGATTCTTTGTGAACTATAACGTAAAAGAGACTGCCCCAAGATAAACAGCAACTACTCTTCAGCAACTTAAGGAATATATTCAAAAGTTAGGCAAAGAGCATACCAAACCTACAGCAATAGAAAAGGAATAATCATTTAGGAGATTGAAATAGCAAACAATTTCATAGTAGAAATGTAAAACTAATGCTGAACGTTATGTTTTAATTATCATGCATACAGCATCCCAAAGCAGTGAGTTAAGATGTGACTACAGCAAATGTTGCTCTAAGTGCAAGCAAGCACTTACGTTATTATTTTTTCTGTGGTATGCTACAATGGTCTTGAAAAAGGCTTTTTCTAGAACTAGGAATGTTTATGACATTAAGATATTGGAAAGCATTACATATTGTATGAATGGTTCAAACTAGAAGTTATAAACCTGGTTTGGATCAAAGCTTGGGGTAGTTTTGTCCTGTTCCTCACCAAAACGTCCATACATTCTTTGTTACCTTTCCAGAACACCTACCAGTAATTTGAGCTATAGGCTTGTGTTTGCTGAATCTAGCTCAGTCTTTCACATTATAACAGCCCTTTCAAAAAGTGAACGGCTTGAATTTCTCAAAAAGATGGATGTGGTCAGAAGCAAAATGCCTTTAGGTTACATCTAGGGCTCAAACGTAGTAATATCAATTAAATCAGATAGATCTTTATACAAGATGGTAGTAGTAGCATGGACAGCAGGCTCTTGCCCTTACTTCTCCTCTGGTCAGGAGAGACCAGGAGACGAACCGCATCTTGAAGCATCATCAAAACCAAACACGAGAGTATTTGTGCAACTCCTTCAGCTATCATTACCTTTCAGGAGCACTTAGTTAGAATCACCCCGGAGAGGGCTGTTCCTCCCGTGAGCAGAGGAGAGCTGGTCAGTACCTTGAGCTCACACCTACTGTCACCACCCTCAGGTGAGGGTGGCAGGCACCCGCTTCCCTCCCTCCAGCAGTTACGTCCCAACACAGCGCAGGCCACGTTGACAAACCCCAAAGTTTAAAGCAGGAGTGGGTCAGTAAGTTTTAAATGCCCTTCAAAGGGCTTTGCGAACTGCAAGAGCAGCATCTGCTTGACAGGGAAAGAAGATAGCAGGAAGGTAGCTCTGTCAGGGCATCAGGAGAAAAAGCCTTGGATCACAGCTCTCTCATTTGTCACTTAAAAGGTTGTTTCATGTGCGTAACTGAAGTTTTGTATTTTCCAAGCCGGATCTCATACTCCCACTTGATGCCAACCATTTCAAAGAGTCAAAATAGTATAAATAACTAAATTTAAAAAAAATTCTGAGCAGGCAATAACTTCTGATCAACTTCATTGATATAACTGGTTCCAGGAAGCCAAAAACATAATACAACATGAGATTTAAAATTAAGTGATGTTGGTCAGATTCTGTCCTCAGACAGGTATTATTAATCAACATAACTTCCAATGAATAATGAGATTATTAGTACTTCATGGTTTAAGAACACTCATGGTGTTTTAAGACTAGCTATATGTTTATCAATGTGTTTTGTTCTCCATTAGTCCTTTAGTGTTGCTTTTATTGATTTCTTTCTTTTGGATTTTGTATGGGATTTACAAGAAGGAAGTCCTCAACAACTAGAATTCCATGGACTTATTGCCTTTGCACAGAAATCCTTAAACTTGGATTACCAATACCTG
This sequence comes from Aviceda cuculoides, assembly GCA_035590195.1. NCBI lineage: Eukaryota > Metazoa > Chordata > Aves > Accipitriformes > Accipitridae > Aviceda > Aviceda cuculoides. Next base: position 11,550,107 of record JAVJGG010000031.1, read on the forward strand.
CCAGACTGTCAAAAAAGGGAAATACTTGATAGTTTTATTTTTTGTAACTGTAAAAAAAAAATTGATTCTGATGATACAAGAGATCCCCAATGTTGAAAATATGGTCCCAGACTCTCAAAAGAATATTGAAATCACAAAACCCACACAATTTCTCTTGTAAGAAAAAAAAAATAGTTTGCAAAGATTGACCTGAATTTAAGTTATGTATAAAATTGAGAAACCCAACAAATATGACTGGAGATGTCTGTTTCAACTAGAACAAGCAACAGTTTTGTTATGAAAAAAGCAACAGCACAAAACAGTAAGAGCAAAGACATTTTATCTTATGTCAGATAAGATACTCTGTTCAAATTATTTTTCCTGTCTTTGTAGTAGCTCACTGACCAAAACAACATGTTACTCTCACAGGACAGTCATTAAAGGAACATGAGGAAAAACAAAGGTCAGTTTCTTTTCACTTTTTTTTTTTTTAAATTTTAAGTATTTTCTGTGTAATTTCTACATATCGATAAATGCTTTCAGAGATTGGCTACCAACTACTTCAGATACTCTTCCTTCCACTGTTAACTAGATGAGTTCCCCTCACTATTCCTCTTCTGGAAAATACAGCAGTTTATGCTCTTTTCCAGTGTTCCTTAATTTGAACATAAGTCTAAGACAGGTAATAAATGAGCTGAACATAGGAAACAGTATGCATTTTAAAATGGTCTTTTGATTCTGAATTTTTTGTTAGCCGCTGTTAGAGCTTCAAACGTTTTTTAAAATCCTATGGAAGAAGTGGTAATTTTGAAAATTATTTGTTTCTGCTTAATTCTTTTTAATATGCCCACATGTTTTATGAGGTAAATTTGTAATGAAGTTTTATTTATTTGGGAATAAGCTTGTCAC
>JAVJGG010000031.1:11551004-11579808 GCA_035590195.1 Aviceda cuculoides
AAAAATCAACGAAAAAAAAAAAAAAAAAAAAAAAAAAAACCCAAAAAACGGAAGTAGATTATAGCCATACACACAAAACGGTGAGTTCCAAATAAGCAGAGCTCCATCTAAGTGTTGATTTTAGCTAGCCTTTTGTAGTCACACACCCAGTTAAAGGAGCAGGGGGGGGAACTGCCAAGCAACCAGATTATATTGGGTGAAAGCTAAACAATCTTGAAAATACGTATATTTGTATGAAGTTCATAAAAATTCATTCCCTCACTGGTGAGCAACTAGGAAAACACCACAGGGGCATATGAAAAAGCAGTCAAACCATGCTAGGATGTAACTGTACTTTGGGTCAGAATCAGATTTTAAAAAAAAAAAAAGCTTAAACTCTCAAAGTTGATTTGGCTAGCATTTAAAGCAGCACATTTGTTCCTACTAGCAAATTCACATATAGAAGTAACTGATTTCCATGTTTCATTTTGTATTAGGGTTCCACTGCAAGCCTCTGGTGAAGAAGCAAGTTCAGTTTATGCAGTCATTTTGACCTACTTTCTGCTTGTAAGCTTTAGTGGTTTCCAAACATCTAATCTAGTTTACACTCCTCATGATTTACTTGAGTCTTTTATTATATGTTATTTCAGCATGCGCTATGTATTACTGCTACAGAGAGAAGCATTCTAAAATAGACATTTTACTCATCCTCCGATAGAAGCATATACTGTGGAAAGCTATCAACTGTTTGTTCTGTTCTGTTAAACTAATAGCCTGTGTTTTTCAGGCTTTTCAGAATTGCTATTGACAAAGCCCAGCAGAAGGTAAACCAATCAAAAAAACAACTAAAAAAACCAAAAGAGGTGCCTTATCCCACCTGTCCGTTTGAAAAAAAGATTTTAAGGAAAAAGTGTGTATGCAAGCTTTAACTTGACACTAAATCTTCTAGTTTCAGAGTTACCACTAAATTCTCAATAGTTATTAACAATGTTTTTAGAAGTCAAAATTTAGGTTAGTCTACTGGTCTTCAAACAGCATGAACCTTGATGAAGAAAATATCTGCTTTGTCTCACTGGTCTCCATAGCAAATGGTTTTATGATTCCTTCAATTATTATTGATATTGGATTTGTTTGATGTAGTCATAGCAACCTAGGCCAGTACCAAAAAAAGAAAGGACCTTTGTAACCATGAAGAATTATTAGACATAAGCCTAGAAGTATAAGCATTTTCTTAAATTCACTTGCTTATTAGCTCCTACTGTAATAGAAAGTACTGAAACAAAATGTCAATATATTAAGAGATCAGCAAGTACGTTCATGTTGATATCCACCACCATTTTGTAGAAAAGCCTTATCACCATAAGTATCAGATTTGTTATACTTGGGGACAGTTAGCTTTACGCATATTTAGAAGACTTAATGGAAAACCATTTTTCTATCATCATAGCTAAGGAACTATGTATTTACCTGTATGAAGAGATTCTACCTATCCTTAATGATCTGATGATAGGGACAAAATAGGCATGATTTTTCTGCTGTACTTAGAAACTGTAGGCTTGTCTAGTTTGTATTTTCCGTTATCATATTTTCCAATCCCATCAATAATTGTGTTAAACGCTCAACTCAAACAGTTTATATTACAACAGTCTCAAGTCACAAAAGAGCTGGTTTTCTCTTTATTTTTCACATTTCAATTCCATTGCACAGAATAAATATAAAAAGCACAGATTTTCTTAGTAGTCACTTAGATTCCACCCAGTCATCCATAAATATGCTTTTCCACTTAAAAACCATCAACAGCCTGCACAGCCTATTGCATTAAATCAGGATAAATTTCTGCAGGACAGGACAAAGTCATTTCTGTAAGTGACAGGAAAGCAATGCACTCCATTTTTCCTCCCTTCCAAATAAAGGCCTTTCAGGGTTTTTTTTACCTGAATGCTTCCCCTTCTGTGACCAGAACAGTCCTCTCTGCTTTTAGACATATCCTTCTGCTCTCTGATGGAAAAAGCTTCTATAAAGAAACAGTCTCTATGATATAGTCCAAACTATGATATAAAACTTTAAGTGTGTAGAGGAAGACGCAAGAGCTAAAGCTCAGCTTTTTCTTATTCTGGCTGCTCTCAGCATAGCAGAGAATCTTGACAAGTGACACCCATGTACTCATTCAAGGTGAGTATAATGCAGTCAGCCTTACAGGCACTGAAAGTCCCGTACCTACTCCAAGAAGCATGCTGTGCTACTTTTTAGTATCAACATCATCCATACATACATTTCCTTGTCCTCCTGTACAGCCTCACAAGCCTTAATTGTATCCGATGGTCTTACTTGCCTCAAGCAAACACAATCAGAAGCATGTGTTTTCACATTATGCCCCTGGACTTGCCGACAATGATGCTCTTGTCTGTGCTATTAAAAGCAACATTGCTATGTTACTAAAATTTTGCCTGATACACATTGTAAAACCAAACCAATAAATGAAATTTGAACTTTTGCAGCTAGCATCTGAAGAAATAAGTACTACATTTAACAGCCACATTCAAACTGAGTCAAAGTAAACAAATCCCAAATCTTTTTCTTAAACGGTTTAAACAGAGCATAAGGACTGCTTTCTTGTTGATGGAAAATATGCAGAAACTTGTGTTTGAAAGATGTGAGAAACACATGAAACCAGATCCCTTTGCTGTGACTTCTGGCTTTAAAGCCAGTACCTTTGCCTCTTCCTTGCTGAACATTTAAGGCAGCAAATAAGTTTATTCACTATGTAAATCAACTATTCAGCATAATTTATTTAATAGAAATAATGTCACTACCAACGCATATTTCAGTTTTGTTCTAAACCCAAGAAGGGTTTCAGGAGTTTCAGATGACTCCTAGTGATGCAAAGATATTCAAGCACTAAAGTTAAAGTTTTTGAGGTTGTTGGGGGGGGGGGGGTGGTTTGTTTTTTTGTTTTGTTTGTTTTTTTATTTGACAGGATTCCTGTATTTAATCTTTTAGCACAATTGAGCTTTAGGTGAAAAACTTACGTTAGACTTTGGAGTAATGTTGCATTAAATTTATTTCTGAAAGGTTAAGAGATAATACTACATAATACAATGCCATTGCCTTTTTCTTCAAGTGCTAAAAAGCAACTTTTCTTTGTTTGGCCTGGAGTCACAGACATAGTTAGTACATGATCAAAACTGATACAGGAAAATATATTACTAAAGCAGCCAAGAAAGTGTCCTTAGAAGAAAAAAATCCACAGTTTTCACCTCAATAGTTTCCCACTTCCCATCTTTACAAAATAAGTTTTATCAAATATAAATGTTTTTAAGTTTTGTTCGAATTTTCATACCTCAAGTTATTAAAACTCTATAGAGAAAAAGTGTGTAGGAATTTTTTTCCTAAGGTATTAACGAGTAAGGGAGGGATGTTACTTTTCTGGCTAAACTTCTTGCTTTTGAAAACCTGATTTTATTGGTTAGGTTTGGATGGCTGCAACCCAAAGGCAGTGCTGTAAGGAAACCAGAAAGCCCCTGCACTCTGCGAGGACCGCTGTTCACACCGCAGCACACGGAACTAATTCTGCAGCCACCTACTTTCAGACAAAGCATACTCAAAGCCTTCCTCGTCTAGACCCAAACAGGGAGCCCAATTTTCCAATTCTGACACTTTGAATTCAGAGCAGCTACTGAGCTCCCAAATACAACATGATGCAGGCTAAATAGTCTCACTCAGAGCCATTGAAGTTTTAAGCACCAGTTTTTTTACTTAATATTGAGGTTCTGACTAGGTCCTGAAGTGCCTTGTCACAATAAGAAAATTTAGTTAGCTGTTCAACATGAAGGTTTTCCCAAATTTGCATAGCCATAACAGGCTGGTAAATGCAACTCAGCAGCAAAATTTACTAACAGCAGCAGAAAAAAATGTGTTCTGTCACAAGAAGTGTAAAAATAAAAATTCAACTAGGCTAAGCTCAAAATATTTTTCTAGATGATGTCTATTTAAATTTCATGGAAACGAGCAAACAGACCTTCCTGATGTTCTAAGGCACCAAAATACGGCATTTTTTTTTTCCTTCAGCTCCACTTATCTTTCTTAATATATAGTGTCCTTTATGAAACTTGTCAAGTTATTTCAATCATTCACAAACACTTGCCAAAGATTTTGCTCAACTTGGTATCTTGCTCAGGTCAACAGGAACCTTGGGGAAAAAAAAGTACTAAGCATCTCATACACGGGGATGTGTTGTTCAACACAAGGTAAAGAGGTAATGCTTTCTTCTGCTTATAGTTGTTATAGTTACCATAAGCACTCTTTAAACTTGGCCTCAGACAGAGACCATGATCTTGCTGAGGATACTGAAAGTTGCAAGGGGAACAACGCGCAGCCTTGGAAAATGTCCCAGCACAGCTCTCGCCTAGGCAGGCCATATGCATCCAAATCATTCCTACAGGTGGAAGCATAATCTCTTCTCCCACTGATTTTTCTAGAAATCATACTAGCTCTATAGAAAACCTAATTCCATGTTTCATTATAGCCTAACCTTTGGCAAGTTTAGCTTAATCCAAGCCTAGGCATCCTTTGCTGCAGTTCTAGCTCATTACTACTTTACCTCATGCATATAGGGCAAGAATAGATCATTGCTTTGACCTTCCCCAGGAATATTTTATATTTATTTGAAGCCTTACACCTTCCTTCAGTCTTTTTCTTAGTCAACAAAATCTAGCTTTTTCAGTATTTCCTCGTAGCTTGTATTTTCTTGACCTCTAATCAGTCTTTTTGCTGCTATCTGGGCAGTAACTGGCCCACCTCCCTCAAAGCAGGGCAATCAATTGAGGGTGAAACTGAGGTCCTACAAGTGTCTAGCAAAATGCATACCGATGTCATTTTATGCAAGATTGTCCATTTTTCTTTAAAGTACCCCAGCATGACACTTTCTTTTGTTGAAATGGCAAGATATTTTGTACTTGTGTAGCGTGTGATTTTGGACCAATTTATGTGACAAATACTGTTGATTCATCTTCAAAAGTCTTTGCTATAAAATCATAGACATCTGTCCATCTCTTCCCAGATGGGAAAACTCCAACAAAATTCTCAAACGCTGCCTGTGTAGTACCCATGGACAGAATTACAGCTACGCAGGAAACTCCCAATAGATAAATGCGAGCGGCTGGTTAACACCGCAAATTGAAGACTTGTTAAAGCAAATTGCTCCCCGCAGAATCTAAGCTATCCTGAATAGCCTGCTTCTGGTTTTACTTGAAGCTTGTGTTGATCTCTTCACTGCTCAGACAGACCTTCCACTAGCTAATTAACAAACTCATTTTCTGAGGAACTTTTTAGACCTTGTGTGATCTTAATTTATACTAGCAAGCATGTGTGAGATACTCACCAGTATTCACCCTCTGAAAAAAAATCAAAAAAAAAAATTTTTAAGGAGTTGATAATAGTTGAGGTTTTCTATTAGTTGACTTGTTCCACTCTTCAGTACAACTTACAGAGGATAACTAAGCAATGCAAAAGCTTTTGTAAGACCACCTCCTTCCTGGGTAAGCTATTTCTAACTCACTTTGAAGAGTTGTTCGGGTAGATATGTCACTGAAGCTATTGTGAAAAGCTTCAGAGTGACTTCAGTAGACTTCAGTAGACTTCAGTAGAAAAAACACCCTGGAGTATTAGCGGTCTTGACTTCCTCTTTCCTTCACTATCCCCAGTGTTCACATTGCATTCCAAAACCAAGAAAATCCCTCCCCCTTCAGCTGTGACCATCCTAAAGAAATGCCATGTCAGCCTAAAACACACAGTACACTCAGATGGTTTCTGAACATGCTGCCCAGCTCTGTCCTGCCATATCAATACATGTTTTATTACATGGCATTCCTCTTCTCTACCCAGAATGTTTTTAGTAAGCACCCAAGGCAGAATTTTCAACTAGCGTTCTCCTTCTAATCAATTAAGACCACTTAGAAATCAATTAAGACCTTTTAGAAAAGGAGCTTGAAAGTTTCTATGTGAACACCACAGTCTATATATTCTCTAAACACCCATTTCAAAACCAGAATGCTCAGTCAAAGAGGAATACCTTGCCAAGACCACACAGTATGTCCATGCCTGTGAGACAGGCCAGCTTCATCAGCCTACTCCATTTAATGAGTGAAGTAGAGCCTGGTGGTAGGACCGCCTGCCTTGTACTGCTGATTGGAATTAGGGCTGGAGGCTGTACATCCACAAGACAATTATTTCTTTCCTGTTTAAGAGCCTGGCTCATTAGGAAAAGACCTCATTTCAAGCTGCTCAATGACCTTTACAACTACTTATTTCACATAACAAAACTATATGGTTGGTCTTTTCTGTTCATATTTTGTACTGCATACTGAATTTACCATTTTTTGTATTAAGAGCCCTTACACCAGACGTCAGAAGGGAACATAGTCACCAACTCAAATAGAAACCACGAACAAAACATACAATGTAAGAAATTTCTCATTCAGCAGTGAGCTGGCTGACTGGATTGGGAGTTTGAGGAGCCAGCTATTCATATGTTCCAGTGTGATGACTGTACAAACCAAACTAATAGATATTACCTACATGGAAGTTAAGGGGTGTTGGAAAAAAGTGAAGTAGAAAAGTGTTCTGACTGTAAAAGCCTCATTTACTTCAATAAGCATCCTCACAGGGGCTGTTTCAGAAAAGAAAGGGAACTACCTCAATAACTGTTCTCTCAGGTTTTCATCAGTTTGTCTCTAATCACTCTTAACCTGTTACTGATGTATTTTCACAGTATAATTCAAACCTTTGATAGGAACCTCTCTGACACTTTCTCTTTTAGAGGGGAACTGACACCAGTAAAAAACTGACATTGCCTGCTTTCTTGCTTTTAATCAGATTCTGCTTCCTTTATAGCCTAATTTCCAGAATGACTTCAAGAGGTGACAAGTGGCATTAGACCTGTTTCGCATTAATGTTAATACATACTGTTCCTTCACCTCAAGTCAATATGACCCCACAAGTGTAGCTTAGTGTACCTCAAACCAACCCAACTTTCAGACAAGCCCAACAGTCATGCAGTTCAGGCTGAATATAACTGCAGGTCTTGAGTCTCAATTTCTCTTCTCAACCAACACTTTAGAAGTAGTTGAATGTTTTCTGTGTTAATATTAGAGACAGAGTTAAGAGGCAGAAGCCTGCAAAACCAAAACATCCCCATTCTTGAGACCTGTTTTGTCTCTTTCTGAGTTTTGTTTTAGTTACAATTATCTTCCAAACATCCTTCATCCTTTAAAACATCTTTCTTTGATCAGCACAAATTTTTAGCTTTAGGTTATCAATATCAGTTCACACAATAATTGAAGAACTATTTAGACTTGACAGCCAGGAGACAGCACCATAGAAGAACCATAAGCCTTTGTAGTGAGTGTTCTTTTCCAGGCAGTTTTTCTTGTGTCAGGGTAAACCCACTGTTGGGTTTTTTTGGTGGTGTTTTGGTTATGTTGTTGTTTGTTTGTTTATTTTTTGTTTGTTGGGTTTTTTTTTTTTCCTTTTACAGCAGATAAAATTTGTCCGTAGAATATCTGAGGACATACTTATTCCAATAAAAATGGCTAAACACAAAGACACCAAGTGAAAAACAGTATGAATACTTCTGTGGTGAGTGTAAATTGCCCTTCCTTATTTGCTCCCTTTCTTCAAAATACTTACTGCCCTATCAGTTACTATATTGTAACAAGTCTGGAGAGATTCGTATTTTTTCTTGCACACATCTACATGCTGCAAAGAACTACTAACATTTGGTTAAGACAGTACATTAACCATACCCAAAGTGAGCTTCTTTTGCTATGTTAGGGTGACTTTTAAAAAAAAAAAATTTAGACTACTAGCAATTATCAGTTGGGATAATTTTACTTTAGAGTCCAGCTTACCCTTTATCAGTTCTACACGTATCAGCTGCTTGTCTTCACCTTGTCCTTCTCCAGCTATCACAGTAGTAGATGTCTGTCACTTAGTTTGAGACAAAAAACACCTCAAAATAAATTGATTTTTCTTGGCAATAGTATTTAAAAAAATTGACTTTTTTCCTGGAATTGAACACTTGCACATAAGAGGACTACAAAATCTACTTACTAATTGAATGCCTCTTCCATAGCAGTAGCAGCTTGTGTTTGAGTATCCTCAGCTAGCACACTTGGAAAGTGAACCAACTCAAATGGAATTCCCTAGGTTAACAAAATACCCCAAAAGAAACAAAGCAGTCAGTCCTGTTTTCTAAAGGTAGAGTCAAAAGGCACCACGAGTTCCAGCCCCTCCTTCAATCTCCTTGATATATCAAGTTGTCTAAAGTAAGAAGAGAACCCCAAGTGTGGCAAAGCATTTTGTGGTGACTACTGCCATATGCCTCTCAGACTTAAGCTGCAAGCAATAGAACACAACTTTGCAGCTGGCAGGTCCTCCTTCCCATTACTCAAAGCCATAATGTTGATATAGTTAAATCTTTTCCAATTAAGATGGAGAAGAAAACATAAAAAGGCAATACATCAAACAAGTTAATGTAGTCAACTACAAGAATTACCTTAATGAGGTCTTGAAATGTTGCATCTGAAATGGACTATTTTCAAACAATACTATTAAGGTTTGACTGTGTCAGAGGAAACTATTCATCATTTAATGAACACTTAGAAACTACAACCATTAAAATAAGAGTGTGTGTTGCATTATGCATGCCATAATTTACAGGTCAGGTCAATGAGCAACAACGTTACTGCAGTGAAAAAACCCCTTCCACTTCAGATTTTACATTTAATTGTAGAACTTCAGTTCCATATTAACACAATAGCTAATGTGATTTCATGGCACAAATTCATCTGTTCTCTGAAGATACTAGTTTGTGAGTTTGTTGGTTTTCTTTGTGTTATAAGTCACACATCAAGGGGCATTTTACCCTAAATCAGTGGAAATATAGACACCATAGTAGAAAACGCAACCATCATAGAAAACGCAACTTATCACCATACTTTGGTTGTGCTATAAAAAACCCAACAGTGTAAAAGAAATCTCACTTCCTACAACCTATTGAGACCCATATTTAAGAAAACATTATGAAGAGTATGTAAATGTTGCAGACTTATTTTTCATACATGAAGTCCTGTGGGGAGAGGAAGGAGGAACCAAAAAATACAACATGCTTTTAGAGATGTACAGGGTACTGCAAAGCTCTATTACAAGATCTGAGCACTGGATTTTTAAAAAGTGGATGCTTTAATTGTACATTACATTTTATGCAGGAACTAGTAATAATCAAACTATTCCTTGCCTTGCTTTAAAATATTTATGGCTTTTTAACATGCAATCACAAGGAAGAACAAAGATTTTCTATATCCTTTAAAACAGTTTTTGTTATAGGATTACAAGCACATGCAAGAAACTGGACCAGCACAGGAAACCTCACATGAACAGAGGAAGAGGCAGAAATGTAATTTGTTTTGATTGCTAGTGCTTTAAGTCTTACAGCATGTTGGTAGGTAGCAATTACTAGTTACACACTAATGAAACTGTATATATAAACAATTTGCCTGGACTATTAACATGGTAATAAACAGGTTATAGAGTAATCATTCAAGACCTATGCATTTAGTTTATCACTAACAATTTTCCTAATGTAGTTTAAGCAGACAGGCATTCCAGGTAAGCACTACATCTACAATGTAATCTCAAACTTTTTTTACATCTACACTGTAGATGTAATAGGCAGTAATTTTGCATGGTCATTTAAATTCCTTTAATAGCCAAAGAAGAAAATTAGGTGTTTCTAAGGAATTGATTATTCTATTCTAAAGTAAGTGTGCCTGTAAGTATCAGACAAATCCTATGTTTCAATTTTTTTTTTTCTACTAGTGATTATAAAGGGATTATAGACAGCTGCCTCAGTGACATGAAGTCCATTCTTCAGGTATAAGTTTACCTTAACAGCAACTCTTCTATATCCGCACAAGCTGCTGAAGTGGCAAGCCATGTGAAAAGAGCTTCTAATTAGAGTTACTTAGTCTTAATATCACGGTCATTTACTTGCACTATAGCCTGCTTCAGCTCAAGCAGCCTATCTTTTATTGAACCAGTGCAAAACTTTCTCATAATCTTTAAGGAAATGAAGCACTGTTTAATAAATTTAAAGAAATACACCATGATCTTCAAGACAACTACACAACTTTCCTCCCAGCCAAAACTCCCATATGCCACTCAGTTAAGACAGCCCTCTGCTGAAGCAAAGCTTCGTTCTTGTCCAGGATCATGTTTTGATGGACAGTTCATTAAGACACCAGATCTAGCCAGATCTTGTTGTTCCAGAATACAGCTTTGAGACCCTTGTCTGGAGCCCTTAGCATTCAGCACAAAACAGAAAAGGTAGTGCTGCCTTCAATCAACACTTCATCATGAAAGAAGCAGAACAGAGCTTGGTAAATGCCTCCCTCTTCCAAGTCACTTTTAATCCCATTAAATTACATGACGATGTCTCACCTGGTGCTTCATTACTAATTGAGAGGCATTCATAATAAGTGAAGCCTAACACCAAGTCTTGCAAGAATTGCTAGCAACTAAGAAAAAGGGCCCTTGTTCGAGTGCCCATGCTTCTGCTTAGCCACAGCCATTTCACTTCTAGCTGCTGTCTTTGCTGCACAGTAACACAAGGCAGCTTGTCTGTTCAGCCACCTGCAGCACAACTGGTCAAAGTTGACTTTCTTGATTTATTCCTCTAGCAGTCATTTAATTCAGATAGTTTAATTGTGTCAGTAAATAGCTAAAGGAAACATTTTATAGTCATCTTCTGTAGTTCACTGTAATTTCCTACAGTTAATGCTGTATTGGCATTTTCATCATAGCCATCATTTTTCAAATGCACACAACTTAATTGTAAAAATTTACCTTTGGCACACAATGGTTTGGCAAAAGAGCAGTGTTAGTTGTTTTGTTTTTAAATCCAGTTATTTTACATCTTCATCCACCTGACTTCTCAAAAGCAATTGAAGTGTAACCAAGAAGAGAAAAGATTTTTTTTTTATTATTACACAGCATTTTGTTTTTCTCTGCTTTAAAACTGTTATGCCACAACTTTTTCTATAGGCATATATGAAGGTCAGAGAGTTTAGGAACCCTCAAAAACCTTCTCAACTACCACAGACTAAAACTGCTACCAACTCCTACTTGACTGAAAGAAAAAGCTCATAAGGTGAGACAGAACTGAAAAGATTAATATAGCAGAGAAGCCCAGTGAGAACAGCAACTGATAGTATCAGTGTTTAATTCTAATTTATGGATAAATGCGATTCCATGGTTCCAAGTAGACTTTAATTTTCTTGACATTTCGTAACATTTATCACAGAAAAAGTGAGCATTTACAGTTGCTAAGTGAGAGAGAAAAAAAATTATTCTTTAAGTCAAGACTGGATTCCTCTTACATATAGTGTGCCCAAAGATATGGGTACAACACCAAACACCTATTATTCCTCATCCATCGTAGATTAGTGAGATAATACTCCACATTCACAATGAGATTTGAAAAGCCCCATGTAATTCGCATTTCTAGTGTTAGATAAACCGTGGAGAAAGGCAGATGTATCCATCGAAGAGCATAATTGCTATACCAACACTCAGTTATCTTCAAATGGCGTAATTTTTTTCTTTTTAATGAAAACTGGATCACAGTAGTATCATATCGGTGTACACCTTTAAACACGATATGCATGCAGGTTCTACATGTACCAAGTGGCAACAAATGATTCCTGTGGTCCACCAGTAGACACACTTCTGTTTTCAGCGGAGGGAGGACAGTTCCTCTGCCGCCCTTCCTCCCTCCTCTTCAGGTACCAAGAGTTTTACTATGGCTGTTTAAGCTAAAGGACTGTTGGGCAAAAGAAGTCTTATTTGTGGCCAGTTATAAAGCTGTAGGTTTCTTCTTGATACAATGTTAAGCAGTAGAGAGACTTTAAGATAAGAATAATTTTTAGTATGAAATGAAATAGGAAAGTATCTAGGACACCATTTTGGTGATTGGAGGAAGATTAGACAGACAAGCCAGAAGTCATTTATCCATCAGGTTTCATGAAGAGGTCAGACTGCCAAAATAAAGTGTAATTTGGAGCAATTTATTTCTCACCTTTCCATTGGCTCTGTGTTAGCTCTGTGTTAAGTAACAGCATATTTGTAGGGCAAGTGTACTAGAAGAGACTGTAATGTGCCCTGAAAAATGAAGAGATAGCACAGCTTTAACTTTGTCTTTCTTTACATGCTATCATTATCCTCAGTTTTCACTGGATTTTCCTCAATCTTTTCCACTCTGATCAAACCCATTATTCTCTCCCATCACACATCAGTTGAAAAACAGTGGTGCATTACTTCTAATTCTTAAACATTAGAAATATTTCTCATTTCCAACTTTTCAAATTGTTCAGGCTGTGCAAGAATAATACAGAGCACTGACAATTGTTCACCTAAGACATGAAAAAGTTTAAGACAGAAAGCTAGGTACCTTCAAATTTTGCCAGTGCGTAATCTCAAGAGATTTGGCAAGTCTTCCTGCTTCACAATAACCTGAAGTTACTGTAACAGTAGGGATATGGAAATTAACAGATTTCAGTCTTTAGCAATAGTAGACAAACTCTGCTACAAAAGGCATTAGTCATTTTTTGACTGACCAACCTTTTTCTTTTAGGTTTCTAACAAATATCATTAAGAACAATCTTGCTACTCCCTGGAGGCCGTAGTTGTTCTTTCCTGCTCATCAGCTGTACTGAGCACAAGCAATTAAATCTATGTTGTAACATTCACCTACTACTGGTATTTTACTCGGCAGGTCTCTCCCCACTGAGCTCCTACACTGCTGATTATTTATCTGTTAACCGATTCCAACACTGCACAAAGGCAGTAAGATACAACCAAAACCTGCCACCTGTACTACTTTCCAGGAATAAGAAGGAACAAGAAGGACAACTAATCTTGTAACCACTTATATCCCAATCTGTAGGTGTTCAGCTGCATGTCATAACTTTTGCTTCTGTTGGTTTTTAATAGCTGGCTGGGGTTAAACCACATGCAGCAGCTCACCCCACCCCCCCCCCAGTGGTATGGGGGAGAGAATCAGGGGAAAAAAAGGTAAAATTCATGGGTTGAAATGAAGACAATTTAATACAACAGGAAAGGAAGGGAAAAATACTACTGCTAATAGTAATAAAATATACAAACCAAGTGACGCACAATACAATTGCTCACCACCAACTGACCAAGGCCCAGCCTATCCCTGAGCTATGGTGCCCCCCAGCCAACTCCCCCCCAGTTTGTATACTGGTTGTGACTTCACATGGTATGGAATACCCCTTCGGCTTACTTGGGTCAGCCATCCTTGCTCCATTCCTTCCCAGCTTCTTGTGCACTCCCAGCCTTGGATGGCAGGGCAGTACGAGAAGCTGAAAAGTCCTCAAATTAGTATAAACACTGCTTAGCAACAGCCAAAACATCAGTGTGTTATCAACGTTATTCTCATCCTAAATCCAAAACGCAGCACTAAACCAGCTACTAGGAAGAAAATTAACTTTATTCCAGCCGAAACCAGGACAGCTTAGAAGGGGTACTGAATAATCTCCATCATCTTGTCGACATGCCTTCTGGGAAACCAGATCAATAGCTCTACGCTGAGCTGCAGCATGCAGTACCTTGTGAAACCTACTGCACACACGGAGCAGGTTTACTGGTTCATTTCTGCTTGAAGTGCTCCCCACAAAGATGCTGTAGTAACCAGTAAAGGTTGGTTCGGCTTCCACGAAGCATTAGGAATCCAAATGAACACTGCATTGACAAGAAACTATGCTTCTAAGCACTAGCCACTGTTGGCCAAAGCAGAGGGGACACTGCCACAACATTCAGGAAATTCCTCTTCTTTTTTTTGGTAAATGGTTAGTATTGTTCACTTGCCATCCGCTGAACCATTCGCCATACTCCTACTCCATCACACACAGAGCATCCTGTGTAGCTGGGAAGCTTGTGCCAGTGAGCACCTTCAGTATATGCAGCATGGCCGTGATTCAGGCCTGTTACGCAACACTTCAATTTTCCTGTCATAGTAATGCAAATTTTCTCTTATAATCTGATATTTTTTTCATGTTGTCTTCTTCCCATCCTTCACATCCAAACTGCCAAGCAACAATAGGATACAAGACGGTTTGTGAATGTTTTCACAACAGGTCAGGTGGTAACATTTTTTTGAAAGATGGCCAAGAGCCATTGCTTTGTAGGGTCAGAATGACCACGATACTGCAGCACTTTTTAGTTCACGTTTGTGGAATGACAAGTCATCTAGCCTGTGTCTTACAACCTTAGTAATTTATCTGATAACATCAAAGATGCTAGAGGAAGTGATGAGAGAAGCAATGAAACATTTCGGTTATAAATTTTCAAGAGGACAAATGTATAAAAAGAATATTTACCAAAAAATTCAGCTGGACGTCAGTTCTTGGGTATCTTTGAGATGGCAAATTCAAAAAAGACTAGGTATTTCAGCAATACTCAAGTTTTCTACAGCACTAATTTTTTCAACTTTGTTTCTCTCACAAATTTACCTATTATTCTTACAAAGCTGATGTTTGCAAGTTCAGTATTTGAACTGATATCATTGCTATTTAAAAGGCAAGAGAATAACTGGATAATATGTTGCCTTAATTACAAAATATGGTGTGGTAAAAAAATAATAATCAGGAGAGGTCAGCTGAGTTACATGAAGAACTTGGCACACTCACCTCATCCCTTTTCTTAATCCTGTTCCTGCAGCTGCACAGATGTAGAGATGTAATGACAAACCTGTCATTGTTCTGTCTGACAGTGGGTTAACCTACGTCAGACTTACCAGGTCCAACAGATTCTTATTTTAAATATACCCTGATTATCTAAGCAAATACATTTTTGCCATTAATATCCTATTATTCTAAGGCACATTAAAAGCTTTGACCTCTCTCCACTGCTTTCCTTATGAAAAATATAACACATTACTTCAAAAATTTACAGTAATATTGATTTGTTAGTGTGACATTTTAAGTACTAACCTGCATATTCCCCCCCCCTCCCCGAAGTTCAGTACATGCTCAAGTCTACTCCAGGTATCTAATCCTGTAATCTCTCTTTCCTTTGTGTTCTGTATTTTACTGATTATAAGGCTGTTGTTTCTTGGTTCTGGTCATTTCTTTTCCTCTTCTGTTGCATTTAAATGAGTTGGCTTACATTTTACCTTCCCTTTCCCAAATGTGTGATGGCTAGTCTATTTTCCATATTTTAGCAGAAACTTTACTAAGGATTTTCTCCCAGAGGTTTCCCATCTCACTAGAAAAATGTCTCCCCATCTCAGACGGGAGGAGAATTTATGGAGAAAGTAGTACAGCTCATGGAAATACAAGTGGCAAAAGAACCCTTAAAAACCACAGTCTGAACAACCAATAGTCAGAGAGGTGTTTTTGGACTAGGTCATCAAACATCAGAAACATCATCCTGATTAAAGGGTTCTGATATTCAGGGACTTTAAAGACACAAAAAGCACCACTGGAGTGCTCTTACTTGTACTCAAGAGCTATAAAGCTGTGAAGAAAGGCTTCCCAGGAGAAGCTGAGAAAGGTGACTTCCTTCTCTCTATATAGAGAAAGGATCGTTTAAAATAAAAGCTTATTATCAGGCTCTGTAAAGGTACATCACTTCTGTAGCTAACCTGCAAGGATTTTCTTTTCCTAAACTTAGGAGCATAACTTAACACATTTGATCAGCTAACTGCTTTGTTTTCCTTTTTTTTTTTTTTTTTTTAGTTTTATTAACTCTTAATTTGCCACAATGTCACATAGCATAGGCAACTCCCTGGTGGGCTCCTCGTGAGGAGGAACAGCTTTTGATTTCTCCTTGTGAAGCCCTGCCAAGCAAAGCATTTCTAGAACTCTGCTCTCCAGTACTCTTCTCACACAGCCATCAAGTGAACGCAAAATGAGGTACCACAAAGCCAAGGGAGGTGCTAGCATTAAGTGTTTAAAGCACCGAAATAAGGTTTGTGTTTGGGGTTCAACTCCTTAACTGCTACAAACATGACCTTGACAGAGAACATTGCACTGTCTCAGGTCACCAAATGAGATGAAATCCTTTCTCCTATTTGGCTGTTCAAATTCTGACCTCTGCCTTAGAGGCTGTCTACAGCGATTCACACAACTGAGGTCTCATACTGTCCCAAGAAAGCAAGTAATACTGCAGAAGCTTACTGTTGAGGTTTCCTCATCTAGCTGCAGCCTTCTCAGAACCCATTCCTTCATATATAACATACAACTAGAAAAAATGCTTTGACCTTCTTAATTCTCCAGGTTCACTACCTATTTAAAAATCCAAAATTTCCACAGTATTTTTTTTCTGTTGTCCAACATGCTGCTTAACACACCACAGCCATACACTGGCCACTGCTTCTACTTTCTCATCTGTTTAGTCTGTCTTTCTCACAGTAAAGCAGCCTGCTGGTTCTTGAGGATATCATCAGTCTAGATCAATTTGAATTTCACTTTTATTGTACTGGTAGGCATTTAAATACACCCTGCTTTGAATACATGAAGTCACAGTCCATTTCATGCTTCATTAACAGAACAGGTAAGCTTGTGGATTTACAAGATACATGCGAGTAAAAAGGGCTATCCTAGCCAATCCTTTTAGCTACAGCTGCCATGTTATTTAGGTTCCTACTCCCTTTCCCCTTTTTCCCCCGCAAAAAAGCACTTCAAATAGAAATTATGATAAGTAATTGGGCATGGTCACATGCAGCCACTATATGTGATACTTGTACACCATCTGAACAATATTAACGACTGGTCACAATTAACCTGTTCGCTTGCTTTTCTGCCACACTTTAACGCAGCATCCAAAGACAAATATTTCAGTACACTTTACGTCACACTGACTATTAGCCCACCTAAGTCTCTATAAATTTCCTTTTGACTCACCACATGTTACAAAATTACTTTAACAACAGAATAAGCACCCTACATCCTAAAACCACATGCATACAAAGTAGCTTTGTAGGTAGGGGCTGCTAGGAAGTTATTCCAGTTATTTCTATGTGCACCTTGGTATGCAACAGAACTCTCCCAGCATAATATAGAACCAGGTGCTATGTATACAGTCCTGGTCAAAAGAAACTACATGATAGAATATTCCCCTTGAAAAGTTATATCTTTATTTTCTTGATTACAAGGACCTTCACTGGAGCTAACAACTTAAAGTCATACCATTAAAATCGATAAAAACATTATCTTGTACTTTCCCTTTTAGCCGCCTTTTCTTTCCAAAGCCTCCTGCTCACTAGAGTTAGAAATACTGATTAGACTGCTGCTATATTTCTTATGAATACCTTCCATTACAGACATTTTTTTTTAAGCCAGCTGAGTATCAATATAGCATTACCTTTTTGTTGGGTTCCTGCAGCCTGAAACACAGCATTTGGCTTCTGTCTCCAGATATGAATGTTTAAGCTATGCAAATGTTAACAGCTTATGGCACTCCAGTAAACACTATAATTGATTAAACTGTCTGTCTTACCATTTTTTTTCTGGCCCTGTGACATTTTGTGACCTTGCTGCTGGGATGTGAGTAGCTGTCTAACCAAGCCAAAGATAACAACATCCTCATCTTCCAGCTTTTACCTCCAGTACACTTGCAGCTGAGTGCCCGCTGAGTCCATTCTGAATTTGGCACTGGTATTCAAACATGCTGATATCCCCTGACAGGTCAAACAGCTTTCAGGCAGCATCTCTTAAAGTGACATAATGACTCATTTGCAAGAATATCAGGTAGGTAGCAAAAACTTTGTATGAAGTATGCCTGCTCTGTACTATACCAATTTATCTGATTCTAAAGATTACATCTAAAAGCACGTGTATCCCATTCTGACTGTTCCTAGATAGCGCTTCTGCCTCCAAGTTCATTGCAAATTTCTGACCATAGGAATCTGTTTCACTAGCAAGAAAAAGACATGTGTTCTTCCTCCATGTATTTTTCCCTCAAAAGTAAATAAATAGTTAATGCACGACTTACACACTGAATAGTATTCTAGAAAAATATTGTACTCTAGCTTTTCAAAAGTATCTCAACTGTTCAAGTTAGGTTTCTAGGATTAAAGTGAATGGAATGAAGTTAAATATTCTTTTAGCAGATGATTAAAAGTCATAAATAAAAATCATTCAAATAAGTCTCCACTGCTTCATATTCCCCACTTTCTTATTGCAGCTGCCAGCACTGTAGAAGATTTCATCCTTTGTTTTGTAAGATTTGTAGGTACTTCTCTATTAAATGTCCAAAGCTAATGCCAGGAAAACAAGTTAACTGCATTAAAAAGCTTTCCCTTGTCACATTTCCTACATGTCTCTTAGTAGCTTAAACAGAGCAATAGCAAGGTCAGTGTACTTTGTTGCCAGTGTAAGTCATCCATGCTATAAATCACAATATATTCTGAGACATTTACAAAGTTATTTAATGCTGTTCCTTTTAAATAGCTGATGTTTCAAGTACTGCATATAGCTGTACTTTTCTTAATATCACTTATTTTTAATTTTGCTGCTATAGAGTTAATGCAAGGTGAACTTAATGAGTCCATAATGTAATTTCACTACCATAAGCTGAAAGCAATTTGCATATCTTCAAGTTCTCCCATTTTATCTTCATCTAGTATTCATCAATATGTAATATACCTTCACAAGATCTTCATTACTACTTAACAGTACAAACTTTCTTCATTAGGCTTGAAATAAGAGTCAAGCCTCTCAGCCATCTTCAGGTTATGCATGTGATAGATGGGATACTTAGTCTTACTCTTTCCCTTCTGATAAATTTGAAAAGCTTGGATTCCTTTTTACACCTTAGATTATCCTTCACTCCTAATTTCTTGCAACATCTATCTTTTTCCTGGAAGACTTAACTAAATTGCTTCCTCCCCCTTTCTTATTTATAACACCACGAGCATCTGTCATAAGGGTCCTGTGCATTTCAGCATAAAATTCAGGGATTCTGTGCAGGGTACATAAAGAGCTTACTAACAGACATTGCAACCCCAAACTGTATCAGAGATATGTCTATGTTTTAGATCCCATTTCACCAAAGAGGTACAGTATAACCCCATACTTAAGCTTGAAGACATTGTCCTATATCTTTACCTCTCGTGTTTAGGAATATCAATTATTTCAAATGATTTCTAGACATTTCACAAATGCTAGCAGGAAGTATCTCCCAAGCTGCACAGGTATTCAACAAAGCCTTTAGTAATTCACCACAGAATGTGTCATCGGTTATCAGTAATCTGTGTTGCAAACACCTTCCACTAATGCAGCTAATCTGAAGTTACACATGGTAGAAACAGAAAGACTGCTTCTCCTTTCATGTCAGGTCTTAATTTCCTCTTACAATTCACCTAATCTTCAATAAAGAGTTTTTAGGTCAGCAAAAAGTAACCCATTCTATCTGTAAGTATGACTAAGGAGGCAGGTGCAAACCTCATCCCGGGAACGTCAAGCACAATATATTCATGTTTCAGAGCAAAGGCCAGACTGAATTGCTTCTTCCTGTCCTATACGGCCAGTGGTTTCATAGTGGCACACCTCCTGCTTTCAGTGAGGTGACAGACAGCTTCTACCTTTAACTTCTGCTAGACAAATCAAGAAAGGAAAACATTCTTACCCAAGTCATCATCTGTCTTCAATATCCTTTTGCTGCACTTAAAATCTAGGCAAATAGGGTAGCAATACTTTCTCTGAAGGAAGTACTCAATTCATGTCAAACATTTTCAGGCATACAAAAACTTTAACTTATGCTGACTAGAATCTCCAAATGGGACATACAGTTAAAATGAAGTAGCCAGCTCAAGTAACACACATGAGACAGTAGCCTTTCGGATACTGTTTGTGATCATGCCCAAAAGCACATATAGCCACTAAAAAGCTTTTCTGCAGGAAGGACCACTTGGTTACATTTACAAGTTTAGTGAAGTTTGCTCTGCAGGTCTGTTGGATCAACAATCCCATGGTTTTTTCTGCTCTCCTCTCAAGTGTGCCTTGGTACAGCCCTTTTTTTATTGCCTTAAAAATGTCAATTAACTTTGGATTTTGGTATTTACAGTATTCAAGATCTTGGGTATTTTAGGCCAGTATTAATACATTTCAGACTTAGCCAATACATTTGCTTATCTTCCTACTGCTTCCCTTTCTTCCTCCCACCCTAAACACAACTGTCTTAGACCCTGTGGTACTCCTGTCATTTCTCTGCCACTTGTTTTGTTTTATACCTAATTACCAACTGCCAGTAGTATGTAAACGAAATTATGAAAGCAATAAATTCATTGTAGAGCTCAAAATTTAGCATTTCTCATTCACAGACCCCTTTGAATATTAGTTTCCTACTTGCCATTTTGTCTCGTATCCATCTCCTTAATACAAGAAACTACATGTAGTATGATCTATGCTCATCAAAATTAATGATGCATTTACAACCTTAAGCTGCAGGCCCTGCTTCATCCACCAATGTTTTCTCAAGCCCCTGTACAACCCACTGGATATTGTATCTTAGAAGTGCTATTGAGGCAGAAGAAATACAATCTGTATTTCCACAGGTGTCAGCCCTAGCCAACAAGCAAGGTGATGCGATGTTTAAATCTGTTTTTTTGTAGACGAGTAAGATTTTTAGCAATCTTGTAGCATTTAGTTGATCTCAGTTTGTACTCTGAAAAGCAGCTTAACTGCAGATAAAAAGTTTTGTAATAATGAAGCCACCTAAAGTATTTTGTAATGGAATAGGAATATCTAACTGTGTTGGACTGTTTATGCCCAGTATTAGTGAGAATGCAACTGTCTTATTTCAGGCTCCTGAGATGTGAAGGACATTTTATGGCTAATAATCCATCATAAACTACTTAAAAACTGAGTGGCTGAATTTCGATTACATTTTCCTTTTGGACCTAACACATTGTACGTGTTTGTCATTTCTCTAACATGTCCAAATTACCTAGTTTCACAGTTACCTAGCTATGAATTGCACACAGTTCTGTCCCCATTCCACTATTTTTCACAACATTATTTTTCTAAAGAATTGTCTCCTCTATAATTTAACAGAGTAAATGATCTAAGCCAACACACAATGTAGCTCACAGGAAAAAATACAAAAAAAAAATGGGTTAAGCACACCACTTGTTAATACTAACAATCTTGTTTTATGACCAGAATGAATGATAGATCATGAATAGCCTTTTAATCACATTCATCTCTTACTCAAATTCACCTCTGTTTAGAAATCTCTACAGGCTCTCATTCATGTTCACATAGTTCCCAGTGTCATTCAATCACAATTTTAACACCTGTATTCTGTAAGATCAGACAGAGCTGAAACAGGAAATTCAAACTTTGATAAAGTTTCATTAAGTATTTATTACTAGTATTACTTATGGATTACTGTTTCATGAAGAGAACAAATTACTTTCAGTTACATTACCATTATTGTCAGGGAATACTATAAGAAAAGCATTTTTTAATTAAAACTGAGTGAAAAAACTTGTGTACCACAACAGATACTAAGCTAATTTATGTCACTGAAGAGAAAAATTACCAGCAACTAGTTTGCGGAACTACTTACCCTGAAGAATATTTTCCTCTATAGATTCCCATCTGTCTTTTTAGTCTGTCATTGTTTTTTATTGTACTTTATATGAGAAATACAACAAAAGCAAAACAGCTAAAGTTATCAGGGTTGAGATTTCTCTTTTCCTCTCCAAGGTATATTTAAATACACTTTAAGGCAAAAAATATAACAAAACTCTATGTAGGACTCTGCCAGTATATTTTGTTCATTAGTAATTCTCATTTCCTTAGGTCTTCCTTTAAGACTAGGGGTGCCTATATACAATAAAATGTTTGAAAGTTCAACCTATAAAAAAAGATATTTATACAATTTGCTTATTCCTAACAAGTCAGAGGCATGTTTCTGAAAGGGTTTCTTTTCACTAAAGGTTTAATTTTGCAAATCAATTTGGTTTGTTCTTTGATGATTCCTCAAACAGAGATACTTAGAGTAATTTGAAAGTCTAGCAACATTAGTAGGATGATCTGACACTCCTATGATATTTTGTTAATTCAGAGCAACAACACAGTCTTCACAAAACCTGAAATTGTACTTGCATTTTCAATCAGTTCCATCAAGTAGTGCTAAAAGCTTTTTGTCATACACCCTCTTGAATGAGCAGGTTAGGTTCTCAGTGCCTAATTTTTACTTTCTTAGAAAGCTGCAGTTTATATAGTTTGACATTAGTCATCTGAATGCCAGTCAAACCAAAGCTTGACAAAAAAAGCAAAGGTAACCAGGTTTTTGGAATACAACTATGGTTGCAGCATTCGACAGGCCACTAGCTTCCCAGTGAACTGCTGGCAGCTGACTATGTGATCTCTACTTGTAATGACAGAGACTGAGGGTAATTCTGTTCGTAAGATGGCTAGATTTTTTTAAGCTTAAACTGAACATGAAATACTTAGATTGCACTGGCTGATTAACAACTGAATACTGATTATCCCAAGTATTCCTTGGCTGTACCCTTTTTGTTGCAAAATGTCAGTCCTTCAATAGGTCTGACTGCCTTTCTGCTTAATTTTACTGTCCAGATGGATGATGTAGATGGAACATAGATCTTGCTGATTATTTTTAAAGCATTTCAAGAAATGAGACTAATCATAGTGTAAGCCATATGCCATAGCTATTTTGTATCTCTCAGTGTTGAACAGATACAATTAAGAAGTTTGGAGAACTTTTGTTTTATAGACCCTTTCTTGTAGTATGAGACTCTAAAATCTCAGTGATTATATTTTAATATTCTTAGTAGTCATTCTCATCTCTTCAACTCAATCTTCCAAACATTAGAGTGACAAATTTATGCTTTTTCCCTTAACTCATTACTGCACTAGACACGGATAAGCATAGTTTGTTTCTGTCCTGGACTTAGCTAAAGAGAAAATAAAGAGAAAAAGTAACTACTTTCAAGCATCATGTTAGGATGGGGATTGTTTTGTTGTTTTGGAGGGAGTTGGTTTGGTTTTTGTTCTTTTCAGGGGAGCAGACTTGTTTGAAGCTAGGTAAGGTGCAACAGGATATTAAAACATCTACTTTTCTAATGCCTGTACTTCCTGAACTTCAAACAGGTTCAGTGAGAACCAAAGAGTTTTAGAAATTTCCATTAAACTACTATTTAAGTTTTCCTCTACTTGCCTGAATGTAAATTTTGGCCTGAGTTGTCAGTGTGTAGGTTTTTATTAGACAAAATTACATGAGATCATTTGCATCTTCTGAAAAAGCAGCCAATAACAAAAAAGCAAGTATCAGGTGAGTCATGTAACATAACTGAGAGTCTAAAGACCAATGATTATCTTTTTTTATTCATCAGGCACAGAGGGATGAATATATCTCGCTGTGAATGCCACAAATCCCCCCTATATCTGACTTCTCACAATGGTTCATTTCCTTCAATATAAATATGTATGTGGGGCTATGTTCCTCATCGGTTTAACTCTGCTGAAGCACAAAGGAAAATTAAAAATATACTTTGATCTTAGTCATTCTCAAAATGTTCATTGCAGATTGTCTTTTCTCCAGCAAGGGAGCTATTCTTTCAGTTGTCTTACCTAGGGAGATCTGTCCCTCCAGGGACCCTACCATTTTCTTAATTAGGTGAGCAGACAGCAGCCTTAAAACATTTCCCAATTACATCAGCAAAGATTTGGCTGTCAGGGAGTGAGACCAAGAAGAAACACTAAAACAAAATACTTCTGTTTAGAGGCCTCCTTTATAACATTGGATTGAGAATGAGGCACAAATGTTGAACAACACGAGGTGACTCATGAAGCAAAAATAACACATTAATGTTAACACTACATACTAAATTTCTTGACCGAAGAAGAGGTAGTTAAGTCTGGCTTTTATTGCTGCTGACAAGTCAAGAGTCATACCAAGAATCATCACTTCTGAAGGTTGTCAAACACCTTTATGGTAAATTGCTAGCCTCAAATGTCATCAGTTTGGGGGGTCTCCCTCTCCCTTTCTAGGCCATTTTATTAGGGAGTTCAAGTAACTGTGCTTTACACTTTCTTCATTGCACCTCCTCCACTCTTCTACCCACAGAAGCTCCATTTTTTCATCCCATTTCCTCCCTTAACTTCCTTTAGAGAAAATATTTTCCAAATCCATGTACCTCACATATACTAGCATTTAAAGCACCCTTCCAGGAAGCCAGGTGTTTTTTTCCAGCATTTGTCTATTTTGCACTGGCTTGCTATTGCTTTTCTACTTGAATCACACTACATGAAAGAATTGAACAACACCAAGGTAAGAAAGCCAACAAGTGTCAGTGACGCTCTTCAGCCAAGGTATAGTCCTCTCAGAGCAAGTGGCATTTTTGAAAAACAAAACCACCAACAACAAAGAAAACCCCACCAAACAACAATCAAAAGATAAACATAAGAAAGTTTTTGCAGTTCATCTTAAAAGCTCCTATCAGAGAATTTACTAGCACCAGGGGCCATATTCTCGATCCATCTAGTATAGGTGAGAGTACTTAAAAGGTGTAACATGTAGATGCATTTCTTGCTGTTGAATTACTAGATCTGAGAAAGACTTAAAGGAATCTTTTCACATACCCGAGTTACAAGGAAACCTACCTCCCTACTAATATCTTTCATTTTTAGGTGAGGTATAGGCTTCACTAAGAACCACCATTATTCACTATGTGGACTTCAAGTTTTTAGTAACATAACAGTAATACATGTATGCATTTTAAAATCGATTTAATCTCAAAAGTAGTAAGCTTTTCTGTTGAATTCTAGGTGCATGGTTTTGCCTCTAATTCTTTCTTTCCAATGAATCCAGCTGTCAAACTGACACCTACAGTTTCTACATTGAGTACCAACTTAAAGGTCCTTGCCTGTAAATTGAACCATAAAATCAATTTTCAAGGATAAGAAAGCAAGAATTACAGTTATTTTTACTTGTTCTGCTTATTGTAGGGAATGTACCAGCCATAGTATCAAGGTAGTTCCCACATGTTGATGATAGCAAATCAATGCTGCTTTGTTACATTTGCCTGGAAGTGTCAGTCATGGGTAACACAATGCCAGGTTTTTAAAAGCTAAGTTCTTTGATGCCCTTTAAGGCTTAAAGTATTTTTGAGGTCTTAAACTCAAAGCCTGTCACCACAGTTACTCCTGTTTCCTTATTTCCATATGCTGTTGACTTCAGTTGGTTCACAAATTTCTTACTCAAATATGTGTATCACACAATGGAGACAAGGACTAACAGCCTGTACTTCAAAGGGATAAAAAAGCAGGACTGGCATCCAGCCTGTGCTGTCTCTGGTGCCCGTGAGCATTGCACCTCCTCTGCCACCCTACCCGCGCTGCAGCCCCCAACAACTTGCAGCACAGAACTCTTTCCATTCAGAGCCACACAGCACTTGCTACCTGCAAATTGCCATTTGTTTCTAAAAAGAAGCTGTGGTCAGCCATTCAAGAGACAAGATCTGTTCGGACGCCAGTAGCAGTTCTTTCTCACTCCAAGGACTACAAATATGTCCATGTTTTCTAGTGTCCACGTTTTCTAGTGTCCACAAGCATCTTCAGCACAGTCATTGACTTCTTCAAAGGAAAGAAACCACATTAAAGGAAGTCTCGGGTCATTTGTTTCACAAAATATGGTTTTCCTTCTGGTATTTTCCTCCAGCTTGCCCCTGTGAAGTTTTTTGAGACTGTAAAACCAACAATGTCAGTGCATTATTTTTTGGCATTTATTAACTCCCATTAAAAATAAACAAGTGCACAAACCCCAAAAGAATTGCCTAAGAAAGTATCATTTATACCCTGCCTAATTTTAAGTTTTTGACAAATCATGGAAAGACACTTCTGTAAACAGATACCCGAGGAATCAAGATGGAGACAAGACCAATCATCAGCCATCTTAAGTCCTAAAGAAGAAAAAAATCCCATCCTGGAGAAACTAATAGAAGTGTAAGGCACATGAAAGAAGCAGCAGCCAGAAGACTGAGATATTTCATAGTCAGTTACACAGCTTAAAACATGACTGAAGTATTCACAGTGATAGATTATAATCCAGTAGCCTCATATGTCATATGAATTAGTTGATCTAGAGATGCAGTATACAAATGGGCAGGACTGCAATTCGCAAAGTCAAAAAGACTGGTGCATCTTTAAACCCATCAGCTTCTGAAGCACACCAAGGAGGCTGTATGCAAAAGCCTGAAATGCTAATAAACAATCAGTAGTAGCAGCCTGTCAGGAGACCCTCTAAAGCAGTGGTGGTAGGGACAATGAAATAAAACACTAGAAATTGGATGACAGGTTCAGCTGCTGATAATTAAGGGGCTACATAGAGAAATTTGACCCTATTGGAAAGCACAGAGCTTTCATGGTAGGCTGTGCTTCTACAGGAGCTGAGCTCAGCCTTTCAAGGCTGTTAAGACCTGTTCAGACATGAGTAGCAGTTCCTTTTCACTCCATTTTTACTACTTTCCAATTTCACTGAGACTATAATATCCTACATTTTTAAAGCAATCTTCTGTAGTCTTCCAATCTTCTCTTGAGATTCCAGACCAATTTTCAACAAGTTTTGTTTGATGGTACCATTATTTCTTGTGTCAGAAACCCACATTCATCCTGTACATTTCATCCAGGATTTTATAGCATATTATACCTCCTGTCTGTAATCTCTTTCCTGCATAGAGAAATAAAGTGTCTTTCTTGTATAAAAGCTTTTCCATATTTTGTGTTACTCCTCAGTCAGTGATTCATCCTGTGCAAATTAACATTACTTTTAATGGAATTATGGATTTATGACAAGCAGAGGTACAGCACTTGGGTTTTATTTGAGTATCAGTTATCTTTTCCCAACTGTGTAACAGATAGGTCCACAGCATGCAGGGAAGTTTGAACACCATGTATTGTTACTAGAGAAACAGTAGTAGGAAGGAATACTGGATATTATTCCACAGATGTTGAAAATATAAACACAGAGCACTGCCCATTCAAAAATAAAACTGGTTGTGATTTTTTTCTTTTTTTTTCTCCTTCCTGTAACACCAGCACAGATCAGCAATGACCCTGGTTAATAACTTCCTGCTGTTATGCCCCCACCTTCTGCCTTTAGAACTGTTAACCTGCAGAGGGTCACATGCCACAAGAGCTATGAAAAAAATTACTTCACAAGCTTTGGAAAAACAGTTAGACCAACTGTTATTCAGCTCCTCATCTGACAACTCTAGAGTTTTACAGATTAAGTAAAGGAAAACTTAATATTTACATCCTCTCCTAAAACAAGGAACAATCACAGAGCAGGAGGCTGAGAGAAAAGGAGTCAGTGAAACAGACAATACCGTGTGATATAGTCCTACAGCCCTGCAAATTATTTTGGGAATAGATCAATATTGTGTATGAATGCCAAAAAACCTCTCCAGCAACAGTGTAGGGTAGAAATATTTCACTCTCCTTAAGCTCTATCTGGTTGAAGAATTCACAGCTGAGGTAGCTTCAAGCTGGATGTCTGGCTGTGTTATTCACTCATTTTACAGCAACAGTAAACCTTGTGTTACCAGGCAAAGCCTCTCTCCAAGTCATATTCCATACATGCATATGATATTACTGCTGAAGGTATCCTTCAATTAATTTTTAAGTCCTCAGACTCCTGGTCTATTTCAGATTTTCACTAACATATTTCAGCAAATAATTACTTTGAATTATTTCCTTGACTACCTATAGCTTTCGCACACTTTCAAAATCACTAAGGAGCAGTTAACCGATTCTTTCGCCCCTTGCCATGACTACAAGGCTTCACTGGTATTGAATGAAACTTGTAAGGCTCCTGCAAAACAAAACAAACAAAAAAAAAAATCAAGTTTAGTAATTTATTCTACTTGCACAGGTTCCTAGCACCTACTGACTTACTAACACAGGGCCTCCTGAAAGCAGAAAGAGGACGCTCTTAAAAGCTAGACAATGTAAGGCTTTACAAATTAACCACAGCATGTCATGGCCTTGGAAGAACTGCCCAATTCTCAGTCTCTAGCCATATTTCTTAAAGGAGCTAATAATGAATTTTGATATCAAACACCCCCACATGGGATTTTTTCCATGTATTTCCTTTGCAATAGCATCAGTTTCATTATCTACCAAAGCAAGCCATAATAGCTATATAGGCAAAAGCATATAAGCAACGACAATTAAGGCATAAAAAAAGAAATGTAACATCAATCCTTTTTACTCCCCCCCCTCCAGAAAACTGTAGAATGGGAGAGAAAGTATTAGTTTCTAACTGAAAAAAAACCAAAACCAAAACAAAGTCTCCCACACCCCAATTAGGTAGATGTTATAACACACCATCTGCCTGTTTCAAAATAGAAAAGCATCAGTTGCTTCATTATTTGTTCACTGGAGGGATAAAAAAACTAGCAATTATTCCTACACATGTGATAACAGTTTGCATTATTGAAGAGACTTCAAAAGAAGAGAAACATTTACGTTTAAGTCTTACAGTTGCTTATGTTCCCATGAATTCTCTCCATGCTGTATAGAATCACAGAATTGTTCAGGTTGGAAAGACCTTTAAGATTATCGAGTCCAACCGTTAACCTAGGACTGCCAAGTCCACCACTACACCACGTCCCCAAGCACCACATCTACACGTCTTTTAAATACCTCCAGGGATGGTGACTCAACCACTTCCCTGGAAAGCCTGTTCCAATGTCTGACAACCCTCTCAGTAA
>JAVJGG010000031.1:11585741-11646403 GCA_035590195.1 Aviceda cuculoides
TTGGTTTTTTTTTTTTTAAGATGAGAGCTGTTGCAGAGGAAGTTTGCTGTTGAATTTACCTTCTGTAGAATGATTTTTTAAAAAAAAAAAGAAAAAAAAAAAAGAGTTAGTACCTGAGAAGCAGAAGAGTGCAGTCTGTAAATCCTGGATATAAGTTTAAACACCTCTGTATATGTGGACATGATATTTCACCAGTGCACCTAGTTAAAGAATAAAGTTTTGAGGACCTATCAAAGGTTTCTTGTATTATGTTCAAATCCAGACCTATAAATAGATTGTTCTGCTCAGTCACAAGAGTAATATTACACAAAAGTAGATATTTGGTTCTTGGAAACCCACAGTCTTGTTTACAGTGTCATGCAGGACAGGTTTTCCTACGACCTCAGCTCGGAGTATTAACCCACCACAAGCTTCAAGATGTACACTAAGTTTCACAGAAACAAAGGTGTCAAGTTTGATTTCCTAATTGTGATTAAGATACATGGTTCCTAAGGAAACATCTTCACTTATTGGCGGATTCATTTCTCTTGCTTCATTTCAGTTCAACACACACTCTGCTCATCCTCATTATATCGCCAACGGGCTTGTCATGGAGAAAGTGCACTTTGGTGTTGATGGGCTAAAACATAGGTGCACCCTCGTAATACACTGAAACTACCCAAAATTTACTGAACAAAGCATTAGTTTAAGCTTGTGCCTCTCACCTGGATCACTGTTTTCTTGACTCAGTTTGGAGAGGACAGCTGTAACCATGAGCCTAGGAGGAGCACCGAGATACTCACCACACATCATTCCCATCACACCTGAAGTCACTTCCTCTCCCAGCAATCAATAACCTGACATTCAGCCCGTTCTCAGAGTACATTGGTACTGACATACTCATCTTGGCCAATCTGTTCTGGCCTAGAAAAGCACGTCTTCTATCCATCCTTTTTAAAGACTTCGCTGTAGCTGTCATTTTGTCTCAGCTAATCCACATGAGGATTCATAATGCTCCTCAACATCCACCTTGGACTAGTGATGGATGTTACAAACCCATCTCAGTTACCTATAATAGCCTTTACACTTTTTTTTTTCCTTAAAAAAAATGAAAACAACCAAAACAAGGTTTAGATAACAATCAAATTAATTGCTCTTTAGCTGATATCAACAGTAGTAATAAAAGAGTTACCTACTTATTCTATTATTCTATGTTTGAAGATTTTTTCACATCGATTTCAAATACTATCTTGAAAAATTAACCAATTAAGTTTGAAGGATCTCTTTTCAGTTTACAACATGTACCGAGTTATTTTTTCTCCTTTCCTTTAAGAATTTTGCATACATCAACTGGACAAGATCTAAATCTCTCTAATACTGCATTTGCTTATTCTTCAGGATTTGAAATGCCAGTGTTCTTTCAGTAATCAAAAAGAAGTGTCTGCAGTTGCTCAAAAATGCATGTTATAAGCAAGATATTTTGCTACCCACGTTCCCAGTACTCCTAACCAATAACTCATGCAGAAAACTTTTGTTGGAAGTAAAGGGAGACCTGTCACACCAGCTTATTTCAGAACCTTCCACTTCAAAGAATTTTAATTTCTGTGCCACGCTCTTGCCTTTAACTGTACATTTGAATTTTGAACACAGAACCAAGACAGGTAGAGCTCTTCCAGCCCAAATCCGTATGGAATAACATTTTTCAGTTCTAATTTTCTAAGTGTCCTGCTCAAATATATACAGTATTTTTCAACCCTCCACCCTTCAGTCTAGAGTGACTATTCATCAGCTAGCTCAGGGCAAATGCTCAATATGCCCAAGTGTCAGAAAAATATATTGCAAACACAACAGCAGCTCCTTCCTATTTGTGCACTTATGCAAGTCACATGTGGAATGAAAATCAGGCAGTGAAACCCAAGTTTCAAGACAAGGTACTGCTGCCTTGTTTTGTCTTCTATTCATTAGCACTGCTTTCTGCCAAGATTTGGCAGCTGGCATAAAAGGTGGCAACACCTGTTTAGATCATGCAGATGAAAGAATCTGTTTTGTCCTTTGGGGATTTTGTATCTCTGTATTCTGACCCCAAAGCCACTCAAGCATAAATCATACGATTCATTTCAAGGAACAGGTGTGACCCTGTAGCCTTCTCTCTTTGGGGACTGCAGTGGACACAACACGCACAGAAGCTTGACAAAGCTTTAAGATTTACTTGGAAGTTCCTTCAAGTTTTAAAATAGGACTTGGAATAACTAACAGATGCCTGCCTGCTTTCTGAAGGCATACTGAGCTTCATGGTTGACTATATTCCTGAAATCCAGGGGAGATTAATGGAAAAAATGACTTCCTATAAACCACAACCAAAAATTCAAAAGCCCATTTAGACCCTTGCTATTATTTTGGGAATATCTTATTTAAAGCACCAAAATGTACTTCCTGGAGAGACTTCTCTCACTTGCGAGCAGAATGCAAAGTCCTCAGTTTGTCTGCAGTTCTTGTTACCAAGGAGACCAGGTTTTAAAAAAGGTAGACCCATAATGTTAACGATGCAAATATAAAGAACTATTTATGCCAGTGTAATACTGAGGTTACATTTTAAAAAGGTCTATTTGGGCCTCCTGGAGAATTGGAAAAGGAAAATGGATCAAAATGAAAATCCAGAAGACACATTCACTTAAGTGTATTTGAAGCAGCAGTCCAGAATAAAAGATATGCTTTAAAGGGCAGTTCTGAGAAGTTTTACAGCAGACATTAGCAGATTAGGTCTGGAAGAGGACATATACAAGTTTCCAAAATGCATGCGAGTCCCATGCTTATTGATGGTCCAAATTATAGTCAGTCTTTCTTTCCAGAATGCTCTCAAGCAAATCCATACCTGACTTCCTAGCAAGATTCTGAATGGCCTTGCTGTGTCTGAAATACCTGTATCTTCTGAAGGCATATAGCGACTATACCTAAACCACTCTATTTTTTTCAGGAAAACAAATCTTTACTACTGTTCTCTCACTGCTTGGTCTTAATTTGGGCAAATCAAAACTTCATTTTTTTTCCTGCAGAGAACAGATGATTTTAGATTTGAATATTTATAATACATTACATCTTTAATAACCAGGTCAGCTATGCCATTCATATTCAATAAAAGATGTACCAGAAATTTCATTGCATCTACACAAGATTTGTTTCTATGAAGTCTGCAGTGCTGTGCCCTTTTACTGGGACTCCTGTAAAAGCAAGGGGCACATGCTTCCAGTACTGAAATAATTATATATGCAAGTTGCCAAACAATTCTCAATGCCCCTTTCTAGTGAGCTCCAGATGTGAATAATACATTTCTACACAGAGAAAAAGAAGTTTTAAAAATCTAGGATTAACATCTACCACACAATGATAGTATGCATTCACAACTGTGAATACAGAGATGTAACACATAAAATATGTTGGCTTGGGTTTTTTTAAAGCTTCAATATTCATAAATGAAAGAAATTTCTCTTGGGACTGAGGGACTGTGTATAAATAGTGGCTGCAGTCCCACCATGTGTCTTGCATTTCTTCCATAGTGGTAAGGGTGCATTTTAAGAAATAGCTTAACAGCTGTTGCAGTCTCCCTATCTGGTTTCAAGATCCTTTGCTCCATTTCTGTCACTAAAGCACCTATTTGTCTATTGTAAGCAACTTCCTTAACAACACAGCATGCACAAACTACCACAAACTTCACCGCATGCATACGCTGTCACTTAAAAATGTGTGTGCTGGTAGTTCATTGTAACTTCTTCCACTAGAGCTTGCATTCCTTGTAATGACAACCATGGATTGACATCCATGTAAAAGTATGCATATTTGTATCCTATTTGCTGGGTCTGCATGAAGAGATGCAGCTGTTAGGTACATCAAAAACATCTGATTATAACACAGAATAATTTATTTCCAAATTCATTATTG
This sequence comes from Aviceda cuculoides, assembly GCA_035590195.1. Taxonomy (NCBI): domain Eukaryota; kingdom Metazoa; phylum Chordata; class Aves; order Accipitriformes; family Accipitridae; genus Aviceda; species Aviceda cuculoides. The sequence continues at coordinate 11,589,657 of JAVJGG010000031.1, forward strand.
ATTGATAGAAAGAAGGAAAGGTCTTTCATTCAGGAAGACTTTTTTTGAAATGGATACTCAATAAAAAATTTTTTAGCAGTAAATCTGAAAAATTTTGGTGTCAAGTCAGAAATCTGCCACCTTATTAAAGCCCCCAAAAGGCCTGTGAATGCTTTCAAAGGTGGTTTTCATGAAAGAGCTACTCATATCTGAAGGCAGAGATTTACAATTTTAAGTTGTGCTTAGTCCCACTGGTCACTTCAAGAAAGAGCGGTAGGAAAGCAGAAGACAACTTTGAAACCAGCCCTGTTTAGAGGAAGGCTGTGGACTAGAAGACATCCAGAGATGCCTATGTTACGATCTCATTCTGCGTTTCTAACTTTATGTGTATTTGACCACTTCTTCAGGTATCAGTAACCAGTAGTCCCAGTCCCATTCTCAAAAACTCAAGTCTTTCTCCAGCTGTAGCTTTATGCCAAAATTTAAATGTTCCTTTATTTCCCCAGTAAGCTTGTTTGTTCTTTGGGAGGCTGCAGAGAGGTTTTCTAAGTTAACCTCTTTACTAAATGAAGAACTGTGCTCACACAGTTACTCTTACTGTGCAGCCCAGATGGCGTCAAGAAGGGTCAAACTCTATTTTGTAGAACACAGCCAGAATATCCTGTCAGTCCTTTCTCCTAGATCCCTATAGAAAGGGCTCCTACTAAACAGTTCTAACTGCCCTCACCAAACAACAGATCTCCTAAAAACATGAAAACTCCATGTACGCCTTTTTGAAGGAATAGCTATAACTTTACAACATGATTTATCAAAATGCTTCGTTAGCCTAATGATCATAGAAAATATCAGTAGTGTAAGGAAAGGAGACAGGAGGTGAGAGAGCAGGAGCTTTTTCTCGGTGTAAATTGATAGCATATACAGCAACGGCAGGTTAAAAATAGTCAGGTTGTTTTAAGACCACATACCTGCCAACTCCTGGAAGAAAACATGCACTTCAGAAACACCATCTTAGTGTTAGTAGGCCTTCTCATCATAAAGATCATGTGGCATCCCCTTATCTGACTGGACTATGGATATTAATAAGAGCTATTTTCACTGAAAACAAAGTAAAATCCTGCTTGTCTTACTAAAAGTGTGCCAGGAGAGGTGATAAGACTCAGTCATATTTAATATTCCTGCAGGTGACAACCTACAGATCTAAGATATGTAGAAGTGATGGGAGGATTGAGAAGGAACAAGAGAAAAAAAACCAAACTTATCCCCTGGCCACTCTTGCTTAATAGTGGAAATACTGCGAGGCAGCAGAAAACTGACAGGACATTATATCAGACTAAGCACCGCATGGGCCATGCAAGCATTTATTGTTGGGATAAAACAGTATGACCCCTGGGAAGAGGCCTTCTCCCCTTCCTGCCCCAGTCACTCATCCTCACCCCTCCACTGCTTCTTCCCCTGCATTCATGCAGCCAGCTCTGGGGCAGCAAAATAAATCATACTGGGAAAGTAATCCATGTTAGACTAAGCACTCTTCACATACGTGGACATGAACATGTAAGATTGACCCTAATTATTTCTCCATTTAACACGTAGGTGATCTTTCCAATACAAGAGAGAAGAAAGCAATAACCTGAGGACTGGTGGCTGTCAGGGGAGGAGAAGGGAAGGAGACTGTTTTCACCCATTTAAATTGCAGTTGCATTGCCCCACTTGCAAATAGAATAGGATAGAAATAACTGACCATGATTAAGGACACATTAGCTTTTAAATCCCTAGATAGCTACTGAATTTTAGACCAATAAGATAATTATGGGCCAGTGGGTGAGGGAAATACCAGAAACCAAGAATAAAAGGGAAAGCATTTGGAGCCTAATGATATTGCTTCATTTCATTGTTCATTTAATTCAGGTGTTTACATCAAGAGAAAACCTGTATGTCTTAGTGGTAAGAGGACACATTGCAGTATTTGCCACACATTTAGATTTATTCTTGTGCTTTGTAGCCTGGCTCTTATTTACCTGTAATAGCACCAAACTCCTACCCCCTCCTCCTCTCCCTGTACATTTCCCTGCTCTCATGAGACCCCACCTTGAGTACTACATCCATTTCTGGGGTCCCCAGTACAAGACATGGACCTATTTGAGTGGGTCCAGAGGAGGGCCTCAAAAACCATCAGAGGGCTGGAAGATCTCTTCTATTAAGACAGACAGAAAGATGGGGTTCTTCAGCCTGGAGAAGAGGCAGCTCCAGGTAGACCTTACTGCAGCCTCTCAATATATAAAGAGGGCTTTTAAGAAAGATGAAGAGACCTTTTACCAAGGCCTGTAATAACAGGACAAGGAACAATGGTTTTAAACAGAAAGAGGGTAGGTTTAGTTTGGACATAAGAAATTGTTTACGATAAGGGTAGGGAGTCACTGGAAGCAGCTGCCCAGGGAAGTTGTGGATGCCCCATCATTGGAAGTGTTCAAGGCCAGGTTGGACAGGGCTTTGAGCAACCTTACCTCATGAAAGATGTCCCTGCCCATGGCAGGAGGGTGGACTAGATGATATTTAAAGGTCCCTTCCAGCCCAAATCATTCTATGATTCTGCTATGCTTTCCAATTTCAGAAGTAAAGTTTTAATTGCCTTTGTGGGGTGAGTAGATAAATACATACAATTTAATTGGCTTGTATGCTGGGTGTTTTGGTGACAGTCACCAGGAAGGTGTCTGTTATCTACCAGTACTTCACTTGATCATACCATTGTTATAATACATAGAAGACTTCAAAGATTGGTCCAGAACAGAAATCAGGATCGTGCAGTTGAACTGTTTGATTATAATTGCCATCCTAATTGCTTGGACTGTGTTCCTTCAGACAGAGTAACTACAAAGTGTTTAACTTAAGACACGAGGCTTAGTTTCAAAGGAAAAAACTTGGAGTAACTTAACCACAGACCATCCAAGGTCTGAAGTCCTCCCAAGAACTTGCTTGACCACCAACTATTTGGTCCCAACAGTTAATTTCCTCCTCTACCATGAAACTGCACAGACTGTAACCAAGATGAGAGGTGAACATAGGCATGTTAATCACTTGCTGTCCCACAGCTCCACTCGGATAGTAATGTACAAACAACTGAGCTCCCAAACCCTTCGTCACAAAACAAAGACTTAAGGAATACAGAAGTGGACAAGTTATTGTTAGAAACCCACTTTCAATTATTTGCCTTATCATAGACACCACTGGTTTATTTTAATCTGATAATTTTAACAAGCGCTACCTAAACCCACCAGCTAGAAGAACTACACAAATAAACCTTCAGTAACAGCTTCCTCCCCACCCCCCACCCCATTTTTACTTCTCACATTGCCTTCAGTGGAGAGTTTCAATTAAAAGATTTATCATATTTTAATCAAATATAATAATTATGAAATATAACAGGCTACACATTTACGAGACAAGTGCTAGTAATATGTAGTTTTATAGCACTATAATAAGAAGCCAGTAAATTACAGGAGCTTTCAGCCAAGTCAAATGATCTGACTGTGCCTGATTAGTCAAGGACCTATGTTAAGAACAAAAGAAGAATGGTATCTGAATATTAGACTTAAATTAGCAAGTTGCTGCTTTCTCTCACATAGCAACAAAACATGACAGCATTACAAGGCAAATGCCAGGCTGTGCATTATTAGCTCACAAGAATCATTCCAGTCAGGCCCCTAGTGCATGGGATTATTCTGCATTTTAGAAGACATGTAGGAATATACATGGCTGGAAGGCTAAAGAAACTCCCAAGTCACTGTAATCATCTAGAGCTAAACAGAGTTCACAATCTCTTTTTCTTACCCACCAGAAACCATTTTCAAATGCAATAGTTTCAATTTACTCACTGTAAATTCTGATAGTGGACTACAGTACAGATTTTTTTATGCCCTATATCAATTATACTGGCTACCATGCACACAGAAGATTTAAAATCCCGTCTTTTTATGAGCCAGTGTTCTGTCCAATAGATTTGCCACATACCAAATTTGACATTTTGTAAAAGCAAAAAAATTACTGGTTCCAACCACCTAAAAAACCACCATTTGTAGATATCCCTTTAAGATCTTGATTTAATATCAGAGCTCCTGATATAATGTAGTTTACCACAATTCATAATAGACCCAATTAGGTACACATTTTACTGCTACAACGACATGGGGGAAAGAGCAGTAATTTACCTGTCAGATTAAGTAAGATTCAGCATTGTCTGAAAGTAAAAGTGTCCAAGAGCAAGGAAGTTTGACATCGGTGTCTGTATTTCCAGTGCAGGACTGTTGTGTATAGGCTATGCCACATGAATCGGTTACGATGACTCATTCAAATTAGAGCGGTCTGAACACTGCTCCACTTCCTACTCATTAGTGAAGCCCAGATTAATAAGAACTTAGTATTTGAAGAGTTTCCACATTGCTGTCTGACAGCTGGCACAAAGAATAAAAATATCTTTTATGAAATTTCAAGCACTGTTTAGTCAACTAAATCAAGTAAATGATTTACAGCTCACATATTCACTGTAGGACCATAGTAGCTTTTGTATTGAGTTGAATTGAGCATCTCTCCAACAGCAGCCATCAACAAATTTCAAAATATTATCAGTAGACCACGTGTACATAGAATGGTCTCTGGTATGCCCACCTTTCCTTCCAATCAAATAGTTACCTGGTAGTAGCCTGAGTAAAGCTATATCCAAAACAGCCATAGACTTAAAGTCCATGAAGGTTCTCAGTGCCATTCTAAATTAATTTTTATACCTTACTTTTGCTTGATTCTATGATAACAATTGCCCTGTTCTGTACCTTTTTAAAGTCTTCTCTTATTTAGAGGGACAGAGCAAATGGGGCGCAAACCACTTACAACATTCAAGACCAAGATATGTAATAAGATGTACAGGCAGCTAAACAGAAATATCTTTCCTTTCCCTTTTTATTCTAATATTCCATTTGTTTTCTTCCTGACACTGCAGCATCATTTTCAGGGAGTCCACAACACCACCCAAGACTTTTTCAAGTAAGGTAGGCACCCATTTCTTCATATTTAATTGCAGTTGCTTCCTTTGGCCCATTCCCTTTTCCTTCTCCCTAACACCACACCTGGCTAACCTTGAACTCGACCATCACATTTCACCTACCACAGTAAGACAACAGTACTACAAGTCCCCTCAGAGAATGCCAGTAACTTTCTGAGGATCAATTTGCTCTAAAAAGCTTCTCCCTGTTTTATATGCCCATATCTAACAATTCTATTCTTTAGTTTCTGCTATTAAAGTCTCACATGCAGGATCAGCCTCAGTTCTGCAAGTTCTCTTGATCTTTCCATCTGGAATACTTTTAGAAAGTTGTGTTTACCTGCAGCCTCCTGCTTTCCTGGAATAAAAACTGCTTATGCATTAGGTTACATGCAACACTGATTTTATATCTTCATGCTAGATTTCCATCTCGTCCTGTCTGCTTGCTAATACCAGCCAACTGATATAACTGTTCCAGGTTAGAAATTAAAGAAATAAAGACACTATATCAGAGTAAGTTAACTGTATTTCAAGAACTCAGAGAAGAGGCAACAGACCCATTCATGTCAAATAGTGTAACAGCAACCAGCACGAGGTACAGTAGAAGCTTGTATTCCAGCAAGATATTACAACTATAAATTTCTCATAGCAATGGCCTTTTCATTATGGATGTCTACAGTTTCTTCCCCCACACTGGAAACAGGATTCCTCTACTGCTCTAATCAGTTGCTAAAAGGGTAAGCAATAGGCTATGCTGAAGAAAATTATGCCAGTTCACTAAAATCCAGCAGCAGCACACACTAATCCTATTATCAACATCTTGACAAAAATCAAATGAACAAGTGTACAATTATTTTAATTGTTTCCTTTTTCACATAAGGGATGTCAAAAGCTATTAGACCATATCTATTTACAAAACATTTACTGAATGTGTAAGATTTTGTATTCACATAAAACATCAGAAGATAGAGCGACCACAGTCTTAGCCCTTGCTAAGAGGTCTGATCCAGCCTTTCAACCAGAATAACTTTCTGCTTATTAAAATAATTCTGCGAGACAGCAGTTAGTTCATTTCAAACATTGTTGCCGAGGATGTGATTTCAGAAGGCCATGCTATTTACCTGGTTATCATGGAGGCATTCCAACTGCTTCCCCCACCACTCCTCACCAACTCACCCCAGCCTCAGGCAGGTCTTTTTTGGAGGAGCTACACTGTTCACCCCAGCCTACCCAGCAGCAGCACCACATCTTTCTTGCTTTATCTCTAGAACCTAACATAGGTATAAGCAATGCTGTGCAGGACAAATACAGAAAGGTAATAACTTTAGCAGCTCACCTGGAAGGACAGAGGGCTCGAAGTGCACCTGAAACAGCAAGACGGCATATTAATGATTTAAGTGCCACTAGTCTGAGAGACTAAACTCATTCTACCCATATCACATGTGGGCTGTCCTTTTTAAGAGTCCTGCATGGTGTGAACATGCAAACTGGGAAGTGTCCAAGTACCCTTCACAATGCCTTCAGTTCACGTGGCGGTAATAAGTTTTGGACCTCAGGTATGCGCTTAGGGTGTGAATAAACTAATTAACTAAAAAAACCATTAAAATCATAATGGATTACAACTGTAGAAAAACTTGCACTGTTAGTTAACTATTTAATGCGCAGAAAAGAAAGCTGCAGAACAAAAAAGACCCAACATATTTTCACCTAGGTACTTGACATCTAAATTCAACCTGCTATCTCTCATACTACTCAACTAATTTGAGACCTATCGAATTGTTTATAAGATATAGTCTCTTTGTAGAAAACATACCTACTGAAAGGACCACGACCAGGTTTTACCACCATATAAGTTTGTTAGTGATTACTTATGAGGTAAGATGCCTATGCAATATGTTTAAGTGATTATGTCCATTTTTGTTTACTAAAGTAGATCTAAAGTTTAGAACTTGCTGCAATTTTGAATTAGATACCAGAGGAAGAGCCGAGTATTTTCAAATACTGAAAGGACAAGAACTCCAAATTATTTTTTTATCTTTTGCTATATTAAGAACTACTATTAGATCTGTTTCACATATTAACTGGACAAGAGGAAGTAGTCTCACAAACTGAGTGATTATCAATGCCACTGAAGTCAAATAAAAATTTGACACCCAAAAAGGTCTGCTTTGCTCAAGCTTCCTGCCCAACTCCTCTAATTGCACATGGAACCTGTTGAAGCATCCAGTCTTCATTGAGCATCTTCTTCCATTATACTCAGTGAACATGTCAGCCCCTTAAGACCTCCCACATCCACACAAAGACAAAGTTGATACGCAAGCTCTGACAGTGGCTCCAAAAAACCAACCACTGTTTTAGTTTTGAGAATTTTTTATTGTTATTGACTAAAAATGTCTATTGTGTACTGCACACTGTTAATACATAATTGATTCTCTGGGACAGCATCACGGACAACTCAAGCTGCTTCAGCCCTCAGTGGTCTGTTCTCCCACCTGCTACCAAATCCATTAACCAAATGTGTTGACAACCTCAGATACCATTCTGGGTGTCAGTGCCAAAAGGAAGGAAAAGATCTAATATTACTACAGCATCCCCCATGTCTAACTGACTCAGCCCTAAAAATTTACATTTTTGCTGCATAACTATCTTTATTCTACCACTTGGCATTAGGTGGTTACAAACAGAAAAGTTTTATAGGTAAGTACTTTTATTTGAGATTGGTATAGAGGCTCCAAAAACCAAGATCAAAGTTTAGAACCCAAGACATAAATTAGTATAGAGAAACAGATTCACTTGGAGCCAGGACAAAGTCTGCTTCAATTTCAAAGGAAACTTTATACTAGCCTGTTGCTTACACAGCAGACCCTAGTGTGTGTCTCAGCACTCACAAGTCAGCATAATACACCAAAAAAAAAAACCCCACACAAAAAAAAAATCAAGTACATGGTTACTTTCCAGTGAACATGCATTCTCAAGGACAATCATTATGCCTGTTGCCTTGGCATAACTAAGCAAATTAAGATTTAGAAAATACACTGATCTCCTAATATTTATAAAGAGCATTTAAGGAAGTCAGATATGTAATTTTGCAGGTACTTTTAACAACCTGCAATTATTAACAGTTGGGCAGCCTGTAGCACATTAATGATTTTTTTCTTCACACTCACTACTGATGGGGAAACTTAGATCTTTAAGGTTAAAATACTAATAATACTAGCTTTACAGCAGGTTTAGGAGTATACTTAACAGTAGACAGGAAGATGAGCAAAGCATATAAATGTAAGGGGAAAACAGGAAAAGAAAAAGAGTTAAGTAAGGAGTGAAAAAGAGAGATAAACTTGTTTTGAATGAGTTAGAAATCATTTTAGGATTGGCTGAATTAAAATGACATTGCTTACTCAGTACTTCACAGCCTAGGTAGGCACATATGGATCTAAATGGAGCTGAAGATACTTTGTGTTTTACTTTTGAGAAAAGCTGCTTAGCAGTTACCTACAAAACTGGGAAATAAATACATCTTATGGCAATCAGGAAGCATTTTAAAATTGTTAAGACACTTCAGAAACAGGGAACTGTTATACAGTATTCCTCAGGACAGCTTTTCCACGTGGTTACTTTTATCTGCATGAAAGACACATGATTTGACAATTCATGTGCTAACCCTAGATACTCATTTCTTCATTTGCATTGACATTTTCAAGTACAAAAATGTCAATAAGTCCTATCAGAGTTAATGCTTGGAACATATTCAGACCTAGGCAAATGTTATACACAAAGCTGAAAAATTAATATAATTGGAAATTATATCTTATATCTTACCTTATCACTATTTTACATTTAAGATTAAAATTATAGTCTAAGAGTTGTGATTGCTCTAAATTAGGGCAAGCAAAGGGAAGGCCACAGGTCAATAAGATCACCATGTATCTATTGAATTTTTTTGCAGTATAAGAAACAAAAGATTAATATATTAAGGTGCTACCTAGAATCAGTACTCAGTGTCCTTATAGCAACACAGAAAACATCATCTTCCAGGGAAATCCAAAATTATGCTATTAGACTATCTGTTTGTGAAGTATAAAATTGCTAAAAAATACCTAAAATTCATCAGACCACTCATCAGAAGAGTGCAGATAAGCTAACAAAGTTATTTTTCATGAAGTCACCTACAAACAAAATATTTCTTAAATAGCATATACTTTCTTGCATGTTCAAAGCAGCTATTTTAAACACTTGTGCATATATACAATATTCAGGGTAGAACAGAATTTTCAGCAGCCCAATGCAATTCTGAGTGCACTTAAAGCTTATGAAATCTGAAGGCTGATGCATATTCTTTTGGCCCTTTATGTAGGACATTCATAACTTTCATTAGCTAATCTATGTAGCTATTCTAGGTACAGCTTCAGCTTATTTGATTTAAATACAGAATTTCAAGTGTCCTGTTTTTCCTTTCCCTAAAACACCCCCCTTGCATTTCTTCCTGTAGCACAGAAATACCTGAACATGTTTTAAAAGTTAATTTGTGCTGTGTTTGAATATTTGACAGGCTTTTAAAAAAAAGAGAGAGAGAGAGAGAGAGAAATGTTTCTAAGTCAGAGACACAAAGCAACCTATAGGCTTTTTTGTGCACTTACCTTAAACTACTCCCTCAAGATAGAGGTCTGTTTAATGTATTAATTAAGGAGGAATTACATAATTCCAAAGACAAACAAGAACTTGAGATGTAAAAAATTGTGTTTGTGTAAGAGCAAGGCAAGGGAGGGGACTTCATCTTATGGGTTCTGACCTTCACAACTGTTCTTCATATTGCAGTTCATTTGAGTCATCCACACTTATATAAATAAAATTAGGGGTTGATTTCAAACAGAAGGTTGATGAGCCACCCTGTGTTGCAAGTAGCCTCTGTGATTGCTGTAGATAGCCCTTTATCATGACAACCCAGCATTTTTTTAATTCAAACCCCAAGAGAAAGCTCAGTTTAAACCTTTGCAGATCAATGCTGTTATGCAACACATGATTAAGCAGTATATTCAGCCTGAAGAAGCCGTATGTTCACAGAAGCTCCCTGCAGATCTCAAAGCAACTGAACTTCTGCTGGTGTCTTCAGAAAAATCACATACCTGAAAAAACACTATGCATCTGATTTCATGCTTGAGGCTTCATGCATTAAAATATATTGTCCTCCCAAGCCTTCTGTTTTTATACTTGTAACTCAGCTTCAGAACAGTGTTTAAGGACAATAAAAGAAAAAAAAGATGAGCTCTCTCAGAATGTGTAATAAAGGACCCCATAAGGTTTCTAGTGGGGAAATCAGATAGCAGACCCCTTCAAGAGATTCCCTCAGTGGAAAACAGAGTTGGACTGAAGGATCCCTGAAGGCCTTCATTCAAAATTCTGCTTAAACAATGAAAGCTTTCTTAGAAGGGCCATAGGAAAAACACAACAACAGCACAAGTACTCATTCCTCTACAGTGAGCTCCTGGGAAGTTACCACAATTCTTTGTTGAACATATTCACTTCCTCACATGTTCCACAATCAGTGTCTTAAACCAAAGTACCTTGCATTTCTAAAGTCTTTACACAAGTAAAATTTTGCAAGAAAATTATGGAATACATATACAAAAACATCTAAAATATTTTCTTCTTTAGGATTTAAAAATATTAGGTATATTTGAAGCTGTTATTTTATGGGCTAAATACTATTTCATTGGAGTTACTGGTGAGCATTTTAACAGCATCTTGGCATTACACGCATGGTGCAGCATGCCTTGCTAAGAGCACCAAGCATGGAGTATAGCCAGTCATGGAAGCCTCTGGATCAAGCACAAAACCAGAACATAAGACACATCACTGCACAGCTGTGCAATGACTAGCCACAGCACACACATGTTACTGATACCATGCAACGACTCCACTCCCATCTCATCAGTTTCTTTATGTTTTCCAGGTTTGTGTGCCTAACTGGTATACAAGTACCAGCATATACTGAAATTAGTCACTGACTACATGTTTCATTTTCCCCTTTACTGGGGGAATCTATCAGCTGTCCAATGGAAAGACACCTTCTGCCTCTGTTGTCAGTGAAAACCCCACTACATATATCTGCCAGCACCTAGTAACATGGATTAAGCAATAAGAACAGGATGAAAGAACCTCTTTAAAGTCCACAAAAAGAGGATTACACTTCACTATCATTTCCAACAGCAGATTTTTCCTGTAGGTCTTCTAAAGAAGGGCATCTTGGTAAGCAGCCCTTTCTTCACATGAGGATGAGGACTGTATTTCAAATATTTACAACACAGTCCAACTATGGTGAGAACAAGTTGACGACAAATACATTTGCATACCTGCCTTACAAGGATATTTCAGATGCCTCTTTCCATCAGGGCCAACAAAGTTCAAAAACATGAGGCCAGGGAAAGGATACAACATGGGGAGACTACCCTTAGCTGCAAGGCAAGCCTCCAGTCCAAGGGCACCAAATAGTCAAAAACCCACTCTGTTTCAAAAAAGATTATATTTTAATCTTCACCATGTTCTTACCAACAAGGCATCGGCCAGACACAGCCTTCTAGCATGTGATAGCTAATACAACCGTGCACTTCCACAGGTAAATTGAGCAACTGCAGAGCCACAGGCAAGTGACAAACGCAGACACTTCTCTCTGGAAGGGAGATGCATCTTCTGCTTGCATATAGCTAGCCCTAACCAAAGAACCACCTACCCCTCCCCTCAAGTCATTCTTTGTTGATGTTCAGCCCTGACCTTATGTTTATGCTGAGCTTTGAGTCACTTCTCCAGTTGCTACTGTCAGAAGCACATGCCTAACGCAGTCAGCCTCAGGAGCCTGAGGGGGCAGAGCAGCTGCTTACCCACAGGAGATGGTAGCACTCCCAAATAAACTGTATTTTATGTGATTAAAGTCTTGAAGTCACCTAACATTATTTTTGGTTAAGCAGAGATATTGACTACACAAATTCCAAATTGTATTAAAAACAAAATATACACAGCATACTTGGAAAGAAAGCACAGAAGCTTACTTACATGTGGGGCATTTGCTAGCAGTCTGTCACAGAAGTACAGGAGCAGGTCGGCCCACAAACACAGATGAACAAGGAGCCACAGCTGACCCCAGCAAAAGCAAGGCCACCACCAAAAGGGCACCATCCCAGTGGTCCTGAGTTGGCTGAGCTAAGGAGAACAGGTAGCAGCAGATCCCATCAACAGTCCAACGGTGACCAAACATAGGTAGAAAAATCCAAGAGCAACCCAATGAAAAAAACCCAACAGCTCAAGACTAGATCTGAGCACAGGAACAGCTTAAAAGAAGAGCTACTGCCTGGGGCACAGCTGAAATAGGGCTCCTGGGCAGGGTGGGGCTGTGGAGTCCCAGGTGAGGTTCATCAGGGAAACTAAGACCTATTAGTGCACTCAGGGCCACGACACAATTCTTAAGGTATTCACAGACAAAGTAATATTAAAGGAACAAGCAAATCATTGGGTTCTGGGGAAAGAGGAAGAGTCCACATTTCAGATATATGCGCTCCCAGCACCTCATCTATTATAACATAGTGTAAGGACCAAAACTACATCCCTTCATCTTCTACAGCTCCAGGTTTGCATATAAGTGAATCACCATTGTTTCCATCTGTATAAATCTTGGCTCTCCTTTTTTCTTTCCCTCGGTATATTGAGCCCAAAATCTTATAAAAACCAGTGGAAATAAAACAGTCAAGATGCTTTAATACATTGACTTAAAAGTCATTTTCACGTTAGACTTTTATTTTACAAAATAAGCACTGATCACAACTTAGCAAAGATCATTCATTATATTCATTCACCTAAGCCACCTGGGACTGGTCAAGCCAATCAGTCCAGAAAGCTTTTCTCGTCACTGCTACATTCCCAAGCCCTTATTTTAAACCTGTTCCTCAGGTGGGTAAAGCTAAGGCATTTGGGTGCACCTGGCACTTTCCCAGACATGCAAAGGGGGCCAACAACCTCCAGGAACTTCCCTGTTAAGGTTGTCCTATTCGTCCCACCAACTGTGGAGCTATTTTTCCTGGCACAGGGATGGAGTGTCCCATCTTGTTCTCTGCTTCTTCTCCCTGCCAGGGCTGGTTGCTGCCTCCCCCAGCCTGTAAGACCCAGTGAAGGGGAGCAGTGGGCTCAAGCTGGGCTTGTGCTCAACACCCACTGTCCTCGCTGGGGGGGACAGGAATGGGACGGAGCAGGGCTGGCTGCCTCTGCCGCCGGCGAGTCTGTGGCTGCAGCCCCGCATCCAGCACCTGTGTGCCTGAGCCAGGCGGGACCAGACAGAGCAGCCCCCGAAGCGGGCATGCTACCCTTGTCCTCTGAACTTCAGTCCTTGTAGCTAAAACCCCCAGTGTCCCCAAAACGGGGGAGATGGGGATGCTTCAGGGTCAGGTAGCAAATAAACCAAAGGTATCAGGAAGAAACAAGGCTCTAAGGAGTCCCTCTCCCATTTTATGGTAGGCTAGCCTTGCACCTGTGGTCTTTAGTGACCTTTCATTTTATTTATAGTCTTGCAGATGATAATTAAGTGTTTACTAGGAGCTTTATCAGAATGCTACACATGTAGACACTGATGGTTTCATGCATACAAAGTGCACCAATACCAACAGAAGCTCGTGAAGTGTTTTTGTACCAGCAACTGCAATGCAAGGCAGATCGGTGCTCTGCTGCAATTTAACTGCTGCTTTCCATTATATTAAGTGCACAATATGGTAAAACTTCACCCCACAGTTCCAACTGAAAATAAATGCCTTTCACACCTCATCTGTGGAGTCCTTTTTGCTTGGTCCCACACTAGTCCCTCTCCCATTCCTTCTGTCTCTTTAAAATGTGTGTAGCTCTCCACGGCTGTGGAGGTAGGGTGACAAAACATAGGCTGAATTTTATCATGTTTTCTGAAAGCTTTCAGGTCACAAGCTATGAATGTTTTTTAAGCAGTTAGTCTACCCACTGTGATATGAACTATCAGATGCCGGCAGTAGGACAGTTTGCACAACTAATTATGTATGATAGTGATACCAGCTGTAAGTAGCGATGTAAGATTTTTGAGAGCAAGGAATTTTGAAGTGTTTCTTGGTAACTCGTTTTGATAGCCAGTATCTCTAGTGTGTTGCTTTCTTAATTTATGGGGTTTAGAAATTTAGAATCTCATTAATTCAGTTTAAAGGATACATTTTGTTAGATAGGCACAGTCTACCTAGTTCTTTATATGCAATAATTAAACAGATTTTCATAAGGATTAGTTTGAAAATTACTATTGAAGATATATGTGATTTCTTTCTTCCTGCAATGAAATTACTGTTTTTCTCCCCCGAATGTTCCTTGAGATTTTAAGTTTATCTAGTCATTCACTTCTCAGCCATGTTGTCAAGCAGAGCAGATTATCCAAGTACCATCTTAATATCTTGGCAAAATTAAACTAATAAAATATCTTTAAGCAGAAATCTTTGAGAAAAAACAGCTAACCGAACTAAATTAAGTCAAAATAAAAAAGTAGTCATTTCTTCAGCGTAGCTTGAACACACCATGGAAGGGCAGAGGGCTTGAATAAGTTTTAATAGTCCATAATCTAAAATTTTCCTCTAAACCCACAGATTGTTAATTTAATTAGTAACTTGTCTTATCCCTACTAATTTATACATGCATATTATTCGACACATGTCGATCTGCCGTAGATTAGTAAACCAACAAAACTGAGCTCAGCATTCTTCTTCCCTTGCATTAGAAATCAGTACATTGGCATAAGCTTTCTGTCTTTTTTCTTTTTTAAAGCCAGTGATCAAATGCCACAACATTAGTATTTCCACATGTCCGTGTGTGGGACAGCATGATCGAGCTGTTTGCCACTGTGTGTGTTGAACTTTCTCTAAAAATAATAGAATACCCCCCTGTCATATTGCAGAGATGAATAGCCCTGAGATGTTCAGAAATGTGTGATGTCTATGTCAATTAAAATGTGCAGCAGAGATGTAATATTATTAACAAATTTGCAATTCATATTGTTTTGCTTGGATGAGGGCAGGAGTAAATTACTTCGCCCAGTGGAAGCACAGTTTATTACTTGCAAATTAGGGAGGCTGTATGTACCTTTTCAAGTAAAGCAGACCAATCAGACCTACTAGTAGTACCCCATTAGAGAAGTCCAAAACCACTGAACTTAATCCCTTTCACTTATACTAAACTGTCAACACTTCAACCAAGTTCACTTCGTACCTCACTATCAGTCATTAAGCATTCGTCTGCTATGGAAACTTATGACACATGGATTTTATAGAAGATTTTGTGTTAGGAAATATTCAGTTACCCTTTAATTGCAATAAGTTTATTGTAATCACAGTGTTTGTGGTTTTGGCATAGTGTTTGCAGTTGATGCTCATCAGACTAAACTTTTCCAAAAGAGGGTTAAAGGCTTAAGAATTTTTAAATTTAACATCTTAGTGAGGTGAAAGCATGTATGTGTTGAATAAGTAGACTTTACCAGCTATCAGAAAGGCCACAGCTGCAGTTTTTCAGGACAGCCCCCTTAACTGTGCTGCCTTTAAGTCACTTTATATATTAGTTTTGATTTATGAGTCTGCAAGGTAGTGGTTACAGCATTTTGCAGCATACCATAAAAAATAAAACTGAGATCAATGCACATCTTAAACTCAGTAAGCTGAGATATTACAAATGGAAATTACTTGCCACTTACAGAATTGTTAAAGATCAGCTTGCAGGTTCCTTCTTACTGACAAACTACTCTGAAATGTCATCAGCAGCTTAAGTTTGTTTTCCTTCTTCCAAAGTTATTGCCTTTTTCTGTGAAAAAGGAAAAGTCACAGGAATCTAAAGTAAGACAATTTCCTTTTCTGTCCTAGCCTGTCTTTTTTTTTTTCTGTCTTTTTTTTTTATTTCTTCTTTTTTTGTTTTTTTTTTGTTACTATCTCAAAAGAATGGAAAATCACTTATTTTTAACAACTGCATTGCTGTGGAGTACCTCCCTTTTCCTGCCCACACATGCGCAAAAGCCATCTCACAAAAACTGTGCATCGGTGTGCTTGACCCGTGCTGGGCCAAAGGGCTAACAAAGTAACTGGACGTCCTGCTGGTCCAAAGCTGACCGGAGATATGAGAGGGAGGACTTGGCAGCAAGACCTGAACTGGCTTGGGGAGTAGCCTGAGACTCCCACGCTGGGATATACTTTGTTTTACTGGGACTGTGGCAACTTGCTCTCTCCTCATGATCACCAGCAACTTGAAAATGAGCCACTTTTCCCCTTTGGTTGTTTTCCAGTTAGATTTGTTCACTGATCCCAGTGCAGGCAGTCGGGGCTGCTTCAGCCAACACAGTCTCAGGTAGAAAAAGAAAATGTCACAGACACCTTCACTTTCTGCTCATAGTCCATGCCTAAAGCAAGTTAAACTGGCCAAACTATGGATAAATAAAAACTAGGAGATACTCTTGAGTATCTAGCATCCTCCTAGCCCATCCCAGCATGGAGGACTGGAGGACTAACGAGGTATTGTGGTTTGCAGACATCACCGCGAAAAACAACGCTCTTTTACAGCAGCAAGGGGGAAGCCTGCACTACTGTTGCTCACATTGGAGAAGCTGTAACATCTTCCACTTCTCCTAAATCCACTTTCATCTAGGAGTTTGCCAGCTTTGGATAACTCTTTCCACAAGTAAAAAATAAGCTGACTTTGTTATTTCCACCACAGACCAGCTGTAACTGAACCAGAGCTCAAAGACTACAAAAAAAAGTAACTGAAGAACACGTGCTTTTGTAGGTTGTCTTAAGTGGTGCTCTACAATTACTCCAGTCTTCAAAGTAACTGAGCTTTGATTTGAATTTCTCTACATCTAGAGGAGCTTTCTCTAATACTAATAACTGAGATCTTAAAAATTACTTAGTATAGCTTTCCACTTCCTCATTTAAATGCAATCTACTGTAAAAAGCATTAAGAATGAGCATTGCTTCCCATAAAATAATTAATATTTTTCACTGCCAGATTTTTGATCTGTTCCCATTCTTACAGAGCGAGGTGGTAATCAAACCCCTTTCAATAATCATGGAAGGAGAACAAGTTTCTGGGCTGCCCATAGCACATTTTCATTAGAGTGACAGAATAAAGGCTGGCCAGGTAGTACTGAGTAAACACATATGACAGCACTGTCAATCCCTCTTTTATCCCTTAAAAAAAAAAAAATAAGTAAAGCTCCAAATCTGTTAGCTACAACTACTACCAGCTGCAAGTGTGGCACTGTGCAAGAAAATATTAATTGCATAACTTTAATTATATTTGATAGACACAGCACTATGTAGAAAATGATTACAGACTTTCATAGTCTCAGTGTACAGCATAGGAGGGCAGTTAAGTCAGAAGTTGATACCAATGGTACTCTTTCCTATTTGAATCTCGAAATACCTATTCCTTGCCAAAAATTGTTGGCGTCCAGTGCCTCTGAAATGAAAAATGAACTTGGTTTAATGTTGTATTAGTCATGAGAATTATTATTTTTAAATGCAAAAAGGGTTTTACTATTTTGGGTTCCAATTTTGGTAAATGCTATTTGGTTGCCTATCAAGAGCCGAGCTACTAGTTTTCATGATAATCTGAATATCTCAGTGAATTTGGAGCCTTTACTTGAGAGTGCATCATACCGAGGCAAGCTTAAAAGTGTGGGTGCCTGAATATCTTTAACGTCTTGTGTGGAAATAGTAAAGCTTATCTAAACAGGGCTAGTAATCCCAAACATTTCCCCCCAAACCTCTGTTCCAGCTGACACTAGGACTGAGAGGAATCCTGTTTTAATTCTTAATCTCTCTTCCAAGAGCCAGGGTAAAGCAGAGACAACAAGCACTGAACAGCCAGGCAGGGTTAACACTGGCAGTTTGCACCTTCTTTTCCCACTCTCAGCTGTATATTCATTTAAATAGGGCATCTACTGAAATAGCGCAAGCCTAAAGTTATCATTGAAACCATGAGGGACTGAGGGAAGTTGAACACCCGCACGTATTCTGGAACCCTATCTAACAAGATGGCTGCAATTTGTTCAGCCCTTCAAATGCAACTTTTACTGACAAAGTAGAGAAGAAATGCAGAAAAACAGATTATCACTTCTCATTTCCCAGCCTTGAACAGCAAGCAGCTGAGCAGATCTATTGAAAACATGCACTATATTACTTTATTATCCTTTCTAAGTCATAACCACAGTTTCCAGCAGATGTTATTTAACCTACTCAGAACAAGCACAAAACTGCAGAAAAGATGCAAAGTAACAGACTTCAACAATACACTAATTCACTTACACAAATGAAAGATATTTTTGTCTCACCACCACATCCATGGTAAAAGAGGGTCTGCTCTGAACTAGGGAAATCATCTTCAGTGCAAATAATACAAGCACTGTCAAGCAGATGTCTACTTTGTATAGATTAAGGCAATGGTGAAGACATCATCTTAATTAAAGTGCTCAAGTAAGTTACTTGATTTTTCACTTCAGACCGGATACTTACAGGAATTTTTCCAAAGACCAGCTGTAATAAAACTAAGAAGTGTTAAAACAATGAGAGCAGAGTGGCATCTGGTTCTTCACTTTCACCAGAAATCCCCAGGTCTCTTTTCCATGATTAGTTTATCTAAATAATTTCATCTTCAATACAACTAACTGTAAATCTTTACTTCTAATGTATAGACAATCTTAGGATCATCTCTTCAAGTAAATATTGATTCCATTTCCCCATTAACAAGTGGGGGAAAGGCTATGCAGAATGTCAATATGACCAATCACTTGTAACAGTATTTTCTCAGTTTAAAAAGGAAAGTTGCTTGAGTAAGCCAAGAAAGGAGATCCAGTTATTTTATCTAATTTTTATCAAATATCTCATTTATTACTACTCTTCCTAAAAAAAATCATGTTCATTTTTCAACACCATTTAAATTTACAGACTTCAAATTATGTTTTAATGTAGCATTCCAGAACTTGCATAAATTAGGAATGGTCAAAATTATTTTATGGCTAAGAATGTATCAGCCACTGAAAGGCTTAATGTTTTCTAATGGCTGCCAATAAAAAACAGATAAGGGCTTCACTGAGGAACCAACCAAAACATTTGTTTGAAGGTACTTATTGAGATTATACCAATTTTCCTTTATGTGTCAGTAAAAGCATTGTCGGTTTCACAAAATTAACATAATTTTATCACCTTTTATTGACTTCTCCAAAAGTAGACTTGCTTCTCTTGTTTATTATCTGTTGTTTGAATGGTTACACTATTATTTTATTATGTTATAATGAAAATATATTATAATTAAAATATATTATAATATAATAAAATACATTATAATTTATTATTCTGATGCTTTTATGCTTGCAAATATTCTTACCAGCTACAAAGGCAGTTAGTATCTTAACGTACCACAGGAGTAAGCATGTCAGAGAAAAAGGTAGAATCACATAAATGGACACACTTAAACTAACACAAATAACACCCTGTGTTACTAAACCCCCACCTCCTTCCCAAAGGCTGCTAGGACCTTTCCAATTTTTACTGCATTACCTCCGAAGTGCTACTGGTTGAATCTAATTTTGCTTTTCATTTTCATTCCTCGGTCCCACCACGGCCCATCAAATAGAAAAATGAGTTCCTATGTGTCTTTTTCTCTCAGACTTGGCAGGTCGATGTGTGGGGTTAGCCTTAAGCCAGCGCTATAATCCCGAGGGGGCTCGTCCTGCGACCGCCACCCTGCACAGCTCCGCACTCATTTAGCACATCCCACCTGCACTCTAGTTAAGGTATGCTTTCCCTTCCCTGTCCTGTGTTTGGCAATGCCAGAAGAAATTTTTATTCTTGTGACAATCTGGCCTTTTGCAACACAAGGTGCTCACAACAGAAATCACTCGCAGCTCAGCACGGTCCGGGCAGCGACAGGAGCTGGAGGGTAAGCACAAACGCTGCAGGTGAAGCCGCAGCAGTCGCCTCCTCTTCTCTCTTGGTTGAAACTTATATTTTGCTTCATCAGGTTTGTAGATGGACATTCAATCAGAAAACCTGTCTTTCTGAAATGAATCTTTTAAAAACTCTTTTTAACTTCCTCTCAACTCCAATTAGTTTAAATCTATGGCCACCTCTTCCCTCCATTTTGGTTAGATTAACCAGTTCCACTCTCTATTTCAAGGTACGGCGGTTCCTCAGGTCTCAGTTCTGTATTGTGATGTCTTAAATGTGCAAACTTGTTTCTAGCCTTTGGCAAGGATTCATGTAGGGTAAAGGTATTTTCACTAAGGTAACATAAAAGTCATTACGAAATTCCAGGCATCTATTTAAGTTTTGCCTTTCAGCCTCCAAGTCGTGATTTAAGAGATGATGAGGTTTATTTCATTAGCATTATAGAAATTACATATCCACAGTTCGACTATTAAACCAATTATAATTTTAAGTGATGGTTGTTAATCACCAGAAGTGGTAGCACTAACTTCCAACAAACTGGTCGTATGGCAAGAAAACTGAATGCACTGTCTTATTCTGTCCATCTAACACGAGTCTGTACAAACGCGTTTACTCTAAGCAGTATGCAAGAAATGTGTCTAATTTGACATCCCT
Organism: Aviceda cuculoides; assembly: GCA_035590195.1. Classification (NCBI taxonomy): domain Eukaryota; kingdom Metazoa; phylum Chordata; class Aves; order Accipitriformes; family Accipitridae; genus Aviceda; species Aviceda cuculoides. Next base: position 11,610,291 of record JAVJGG010000031.1, read on the forward strand.
AGGGCCTGGTCTGTGCCGCAGACTAAACCCTGGACACAGCTTTGCAATGCTATTGGAAACTCCCAGAGTGAGGTATATTGCTTGGAAGATTCCTTCCGTATAGCCTCAAACTGTAATATTCAGTGTCACAAAGTTCAAAGTCTGTAGTTCTGCTACAGACTAGTGTTTTGATCAACAAGGGGTCATGCTGTCAGTCAATGTGTCTACCATTTAAGCCCTGAGCTGCAACTCCCCTTCAGAAACCTGTGAACCAATGTGCATCTCTCCAGCTTTGCACTCCCAGCTACTGGAAATTACCAAATACTGAGTGAATCTGTCACAAGTCTCAAAAAGCCCTTCCAAGGATGAGTTACGCTTCCTATGAAAAATTCTAACTGTCTTATGTCTACAATGGCTTGATGTAACTTTAGTTCCCACCTGCGTTTTCATCAATATTCAAGAGCCATCTAGCGAACACAGGATGTCTCACCCTCAGTTTTTCTGCTATGAAAGATGACAATGTATTCAGCTGGTTGAGGTAAGGGAGGGTCTGTCATATGCAGACATGTATATATAGGGCATTCTCATATGTCAAGAGGACAGTGTGATGTCTACCATTTAAATTTCAGCTTTAAGTATGATCTCAGGCTCTGTCAAGTATAAGAGAGAATCACAAAAAGAGTGACCAAGTGCTATCCATGTGGTTTTGAAATGGAAATGTAATCACAATTGAAAGTGCCAAGCAATATTTGTCTACAACCACAGATAAGTAGGTCTTGCCAAGGTCCTTGAAAATAGGCCATGTTGGCTCTCACAATCTGAAAGGGAAATCCAGATCAATATAAAGCTCTTTATCACTCTGTCTCTGTTCACAGTCAGTATGAATTCAGTTTTGCAGCTTTTGTATGTGTAGCACGCAGGACTTCAACCAAAAGAAGCAACTTCCAGTTCTGCAAAGGTGTCTGAACTGTGATGCTTCTGTTATCTGAGCAAGAGTTGTAACTTTGATAGTTTTTGAATCCTAAAATAGCTTGAATATGCTCCTCCATTGATGAAAATAAAAGTTATCAGTCTGACATGATACAAAAATAAAAATGATGGAGAACTGAACATTTGGCTTAGAAATTCAGTTGAATATGTTTTTAATGCTCTTGATTGTATTCACAGTTGTTCTCCTTTATCACCTAAGGATATTAAGGACTCTGAGTACTGAAAAACAAGCAGTTACCACAATAGCATGGCAGGTCGTCTCTCAAAACCAGCAACACAGATCATGTATTTAAATATGTATAAAATGCCCAGCTAAGGTGAGATACTGTGAGATGGTCAAGGGCTACATTTTGTCCAGTGCCCAATTCTTCTGTGAGTTTCGAGTGCACCGTCAGAGGTACTGGGTCCTTTCCATCACATACCACAAAGCACATTTTCATTAGCTCTGTGGCAGAAGTGTTCCACACATGGTTCTGAGTTGAGGTGTGTTTGAGGAGATCCCGCAGCTCATCCTGAAATGAGCTAACATCTTTTTACTAGTTAGCAGTCTGCTTTTGCTGCAGCACAATTAATATACATGCCACCTCTTAGTGGATGGGTAACAGTGTGCCCATCGCCTTTTCCATTTTTTGGGGTACCAGATTTTTATGCATTTCTGACAAACAACGTGACTATAGATAACAGGACGTAACACCATCTGTTCAGAACTGAGATTTTATCTGCAAAATCACTTTATGTTGTGCAGCTGATTCTTGTCATCCGTTATCTCAAAACTTTTAATATTTAACTTCAGCTTTAGCTATGGGCACACTCATGAGATGCAGTTTTGTGACTCTGAAAGAAGCTGATCAACAGTTAATGACTGGCTGAAGCTCTACATTCAAGAAAAGACAAGTAATTTCCATGCAGCTCAGACAGTAGCTCTCTGCAGTTTCTGTATGTTAGCAGTATTGCTAGTCCTACCAACCCTGCTAGAAAATATAATCTAGAATGTTCTCCTGTACTGCTCTATTTTATACCTCCCCGCGAAAGATATTCAGAAGATCATGATTTTCACTCTTTATTAGAAATTACTTGTCAAATATTTACTTACCAGCGTATACTCCCTAACCTTTATTATATAGGTTAAATAATTTAACAGTGCATGGTGCATATTTATTTTGTTCTTCTCCCTTTGTTTCTGACTTTTAAACATTTTACTTTTACAGGGACTGTAAACTCAGAACTGTGTCTCAGTTTCGGTTTTGAAGCCTTTGGGAGGGCTAAACTTCTCAGTAAGATTGCCTAAGCATTATTGGCAATGTGTTGTTGCAAGGAAGAACAGTAACCGGTCTGTTTGAGCATATCGATTACCCAAATAGGCTACCATAATACTTTTCTCTACCCATGTATAGAGTATCTCACCAGCCAAATATCTGTCTCCTAGAAAGAGTAAGACTAGAAAAAAATAAAGATCTTGTATAGCTAGATTAAATTGTTAAGTTTGGATAATCACGATTAAAACAGAGCGCTTGCCATAAGTAGACTGACACCTTCAGCAGAGCTTGGAGAAAAAGATCCGTATTTCCCCGAGCAACAGGGGTTATTAATCCCAAATTCTTGCTACAGGCATGTCCAAAGAGGTGAACACTTGTTATATAGACCTTTGCCTGTGATTCACACTGCTTTTATTCTGACAGCATCAATCTTAGCCAGGCGGCAGAAGTGCTGCTGCTCTGCAGACTGAGTCTCAGGGAACTGATAAAAGCAAGCGAGCTGTACCCCCTGACAACGAGGATTTTTTCTGTATTAGCTGGGTTCCCACTACAGTCCTTGGACTGTCCCACAGGCTGTATGCTATGAGCACACCTCCCGCCTTTCCTTAGGTCTAGGAGGGCACCATTGCCACAATTACTTTCACTGTCATCACGCCTGGCTGGCATTGTCCAGGCATTTGTAGAATGAATTTCATACATTTCTGTTTTAGGCCATACTGTCAAGACAGAACAGGTAGATACCTACAGCTTTATCACTGCCAGCAGCAGACTGCTGGGTTGGCATTTACTGATCAAAAGAAACATCGCCTGAAGAATTTCCTCTGTCCAAAGATAAAAGGAATACAATACTTTCATGGTAAATTTGTCTGAACGTGTTCAGTTACTGCTCTTCAGCCATGAAATAAGAAGCTGTTTGTAGAGATCATATTCCCAAACAAAGTATACTGTGGGAAGAGCCAGATGCTCAAAGGTAGTTAAGTAACACATCTTTATTGTAGCTGTCACAACATTCCCAACTGGAATATATTTTCACAGCTCCCTACATGCTGAACTAGCTTCTGCAGCTATTTATCACTTACTGGTCAAGCAAGTGCAACCCCTCTCCTAGAGTCCGTACATAAAAGGCATACAAGTGCAGGGTTTGTGGCCCGTGCAATACGTTGTTCAGTGGGTCAGCAAGAGACCCCCATTATTAAGGACTGAAGCTGCAGCTGCTGAGAGGATTAGGAAATCTTCAGCTGAGGGTCAGCTTCTGGAGGCAGTGCGAGTTTTTCTTCTGCTGAATTCAAAAGGCTTTTGAAAGCCTAGGGGCTTGTACGTCTCATCTCAATGGCTTTTATAACAACATTTAAACAAGGGAAGTTTACTTTCATGTCAAGTATTTGCAACAGTTTCAGCACAACTGAGGACTATCTTTTGTTACCTTAGTGCCAGGTCTCTGCTGGGCACTCCTAGCAGTCCCTCTGAAAATCCCATCAGTGAGAAACTCAAGAAGGCATTCAGCTCAGCAAGGATTTGGGGGAACGAGCACCTGTCACTCTGCCTCACTGTTGTGACTCAGGGCTTTGCTCCTCCAGTATTTTCACATAAAATATGCGCGCGCTCAGGTTCACAGCCTTTGAACCTCAGCGATGAGGCCAACTGCTCGAGTCATTTAAAACCCGCCAGAGAAAGCAGAAACACTTCTACCCCCTGCCAGCTGGAGACTTACTCAATTCATTTACGCTTCATTCCAGCACACTACATTCTCAGGTAAGGCAGCCATACAGCAGAGGTGACATTTACCGGGTCATACTTTGTTTTTCCTCTTTTAGGTCCCTGTGATTTTAACTGGGAGTTAAATACCTCAAGAGCTTGTCGGTGGTCATGAGTACCCGCCTTCCAGCCCTCTGTCTTACTAAGAGTCCTTGTGCGACTGTTTGCTTTAATATATCTCTGCCTGTCAAACAGAAAAATGGCTGCTTGTAGCAAGTTAAACCAAGAATAAAACAAGAACGAGTGGCTCAGCTGTCAATGTGCCTACTGCCTAATGTCATAGCAACCGAATTTATGTATTTTAAAGCTTTTATGAAGACCTAAAGAGGAACTTCTAAGTCTTAAAGAGAGCAATGCTAATTGCAGTTAGGTACATTTAAACACTTTCCTTATATGTGAACACTTGCAATATATGATCTTATCTGCTTGCTTGAACTTCCTCATGAGATCCAGGAGCAGCCTGCATTTGGACAGCAAGATAGACACAGAGAAGTCAGTTTTATAATCTGCCTTTCTTAATTCTCCTGTTTCCAAAATTTCCTAAGTTTTACTCATTTATTTAACCTTCCATCCTCCTGTGTTTAGCTGGAAGACACACTAAATGCAAGGACTAACAAACTAGGGATGTAGTCCCAAACCCAAGCCTTTAGTTGCCCAGCTGCAAATACCCTGCCTCTTGGGATCTGGCTGAGATCCAGTCTTCCTCAGCCTGCACAGACCCACTGCCTAATACTTCTCAACTGCCTCAGTTGTGTCGGCAGCAAAATGCTTATAAATATTTTGCTGAGTTGCAATTATTCTTATATGTATGGCACATACATACGTATAGCTTGCTCTCTGGCATTGGGAAAACAAAGGGAAGAAATAGTTTAACCCTTATCATAGTCAGAAATCTCACCAGTGCTGCTGCTTAAAACCTTCTCGTCACAAAAGCATGTGGTGAATCTTACCAAACCATTGCCTTGCAAGTATTTTGAATTAAACTGTAGAAAAACATTTCAAGATTTAGAAATCCTGTCATATTGATTCACCAAATTTTAGCCCCTTTGTGTGTACACACAAACCAAGTTGTATTGCATCGGGGGAACTTAACCCATCTCAGTACAAGTTTATTCAGATGGCTGCAGCTGACATACATACATTTACCTCCTTTACCTTCTCCTGTGCCTTTAGAAACAGTGTTTTGCCTTAAAAAGTAACACAATACTATTAAAACAAATCCTGAGAGTACAATTTCTAAAATGTGGCTACTGAAGGCAGATGACATGTTTCTTAGGAAAAAAAAATAATAGTCCAACCAAAGATTAATCACATTTGGGTTAAACTAGGTACAACTTTTAGTCCTGCAAGCACTATGATTCCACAGCTGAGAAATCATATTTAAGTTTTGTACTGCAATACACAGTTTCTGTTTCAATATTTCCATGACCTTTTCCCCAATCTGTAGCAATTCCCCAGACTGCAAGTGTTTGCCCTAGACTATCTTTTTCTATTATTTCTGTTCTATTCTTGCCACAATTAATTTATTATAACTTAGATAATTACTCCTCCCTCCACCCTCCCACATGACACATTACCATCTTTGAGCTCACCCGTGCAGATCTGCAGGTGCAGATCGGACCAAAAAGAGTGGGCCCAATGCTTCCCACATCACACAGTGGGCCCAATGCTTCCCACATCACACAGTGGGCCCAATGCTTCCCACATCACACCTGCTGCACATGACAACCACAAAAACTGTGCACATGCACCAAGAACACAAGCTGTAAATCTCCATAATCTACCGCCGAAAATTTTAGTGTCAGCAGACCTTTCCATGTCAGACTCTGTTAAACATCATGCCAGGATCTGGACTGAGAATATCTGTGTGTTCTTTAGCATAGGCTTGTTACCTAACAGTATGTTATTTCAGGGCATTTTTTGCACAGCTATGTGGTGTTCTTTCACATAGCAGACAGAGGTTGAGAAACCCAGTGTGTAAGCCTTTACTTCACTCTGTGCATACCTCTCCAAGCCTTGTACAGATTCAATTATAGTGCTTTTGCAGAGTATTCCCTTAAAAGGATTTTTTTTCTATTTACATTATATTGTTCTGATGAATATTAAGTGGTTTTCCATTCATAGTACTCAGATTTTACAAAAAAAAAAAGTAAGGGTAAGATGTAAGGGTAAGAACCAATAAGTCTCTAGTTGATTGCAATTATTATACCTCTTTCTTTATTACTAACTCAGCATAAATATATCCTGACTCCCAGTATGGGTGATGAAGGGTGAAGGAAGCAATGGAAACCACAGCACATACAGAAGTCCCAAAGACTGTTTTCAGGTTTTGTTGCACCAGGCCTGCGTTTTGTCAACTACATAAGCAGAAAAATAAGTTCCCTCCAGCACTGATTAGCAATAGTATTCATAAATAGTTTCTTTACTCTGACTTGTGTTTGCTAAAGCGTCATTTCAATTTCTCTTGCAAAATCAGTCTCTAATATTTAACCAGAAAGGACTACATTAGACAAAGAATACCTTGGTTGACTGGCCCCTTCACTCTTTAGTATTTTGTAACTAGCAGTTTCAAAAAATGCAGTTGTGGAAGCAGAACGCTACTTTTCACCATTTTTTTCTAATTACCACCTGCAGAAGTGGTACCTTAGCTCTCAACCACACTAGAGCGTTCTCTCTCACCACTCAGAGGCCTTTCTCCAGCCAGGCAGATTAATACACTTTTCCAGTACCTTTTGGGTTTTTCCTATAGAAGAAAGCAATTCTTTTTGCATTCCTCTTTGTGATCAAAATTAAACCTGTCCAAGTTTTAAGATTCAGGATGGCTTCATTTTTTAATTAAGACATTACACACAGGAGAGAAGGCTTTCCTTGGAAACATGGTTCAGTTTGTTGCTAGCACAACAGGGTGCCTGAGATCTAGTGACGTGAAGGAGGTCCTAATTATATAGCCCAGTGACAAAATACCATGCCGTTCAGGGCAAAGCAGAGGGATGAAAAGGTTAGGATAACCTTTTCATCCCTTGCCTGCACCAGTCTTAGATAACCTCCAAAAAGGAGAGTTGAAGTCTGTATTGCTTCCAAGAGGGACCAAACTGGAGTGAGAGCAGCAACCTTAAATGACCTTTTGTTGAGAAGGAGAAAGGTTATCAAACCAAAAGGTGAGAGGTTATTTACTTTTATCTTTGAAACAAAACACATGTAATTCCTTCATATGATACTCAGCATCAGATTGTCTCAACAGTTTACTTAAGACACTTTTGATCAGTATTTAACTGATCAAAGTTTTAACTCAAGTATTTAACTTTGCATTTACGACATAAGGTGCCTAATTAGTTGAAGAGTTTCTTGCTGTGTGCAGCTAACATTTCTTTACAAATCTAATCATTTTTTGCTACCCAGTGACAACATTTCAAACATATGTTGACACTGAAGTCCTGCCTGCCTTAAGCTTTGGTTGGGGATAAGATGCAATACAGGATCCTGCCCATTTCTGAGAGGGAAGAGGCAGAGAATTTAGGTACATCATGGTAAATAAATAAAAGTCAGAAATGTTAAAGAAATTCTTTTTGACTCCTTTGACATATAACAGAAATATTCCCTCCATAGGCCATCTTTGCTAGAGAATACAATTGCATTGACAAAAATCAGGCCAGAAAGACAATGACTAAGGTGTGAAAAAGCAGATAAAATGCTTAATTTTTATTACAGAACTTTCAATGTAGTAAGTTGTGTGTCAGCAAGCAACTTCATACAGTATTTAATTTGTGGAGTTTTTAAAAAAAATAATTAATCCAAATGAACACGTCTGTAACTTGTCTTTTGCCTTTCTTTTAGTACATGTACAATTTCAATACGTTCATTTCCTTATCTGTTATTATTCTGACACCAGTGCATCATTAATTAATGGCAACATGGTTTTCAAGTTGCAGACTGAGGACTAGCATGCAGTTAATCAGAATATGTATAAGATTTTCCTTCATCGAAACAATGCCTAAGGTATCCTATTCAAGAAAGCAAAGGGTATTTGCTAATTCAGACTTAAGATAACTGTTCATTAATTGCTGTCTGTGTGAGGTACAGCAGAAGCTTTATTGGTTTTCTTGTAGCTTAAATTCTCTAATGAGTGTAATTAGGGAATAGTTTTTACTAAGTTCTTCGTTTATTAAATGTACCTGTTCCTTAAAAATGCTGGAGAAGCTTGCCACATGGATAATAACCTTAAAGTAATTAAAGTTGATATAAGCCTATCAGAATTCATTTTCTAGTGAGATAGTATTCACTCTGGTCCTAAGGCCCTTCTAGTTCATTTTCTGTGTAAGATTTTTGATCTGTGCTCTTATCATTTGGGAACACGTCTGAGCAGTCAGCTAAGAACACCTCTCATCAAAAGACTCACCTCATGTGGAAGCAGAACTGATTATTTTTTCCTGCTTGTTCTATTGCTCAGAAGAAAATATGATGCATGACGTAAAAGATTCAACTCTTCAAGCTTCAACAAACAATCTATGGCACGAGAAAAATTCATAGCTTAAACTTCCAGTTATTAGTTTCCACCCCTGTTTCTTGATTTTGCTTCAGGAACTTACCAGTAAGAGTTTGCAACGGAATAAACTTTCTCTGCATATATATTTCTTCATAGACCCTGTCAGTGAGGAGATTTCATATGGCAAATATTTCTGGAGACAAACTATTTAAACCCTGGCCCTATAGAGATACACAGAAAGGAGGAGAAAAGGAGAAAAAGGAGCTGTGTAACTAAAGGAATATTTCCCAGCGCGAGTTGAAGACATCAGGGCTGTGGCAGTAGCTTGCAGGGGAACTGACTGCAACTACGAGCGTCGGGAGCGTGCCACAGTCTTTCAGTAAAGTTGCCGAAACCACCCCGTGGAAGTGGTGGGTTAGCACGCTGCTCCGGGACACCCCTCCACCGCGGCAAAGAGGCATCAGGAGCCTTGCTCTCACACCTGGCTGTTGGCCAGGGGACCCGCAACCCCGCGAAAACCCATCTCCCGGAGAACACAACCCTGCATCTGCCCAAGGAACGCGGTCTCCTGCCATACCTCGGGCTGACATTCTGCGCAGAGCAGCATGAGGACGGGGCGGCTGGGGCGGCTGCGCCCAGGTTAGCTGCAGGAGCTCCAACAGACCTGACGGTACAACACCTTTTGGGTAAGTGTTTGTAAGATCCCGTTCCCGAGCAAATCTGTTGCACCCGTGGGCAACAGAGATGGGCTTTCCCCAGGTGGAGATGGCGGTGCGCGCCCACGGGCTGGCAGGACTGTCGCATCATTGCCCCTGCTGCGCTGACAAAAGGCTTTCTAGCGCCAAACGTGATGAGAAGTGATGTCTGCAGTACATAACTGAGCAGGGCTGGGGCCAAGAATGTAATTCCATCTTCGCTTGCGAGGCCCTGAGAGAGCTCCTATCCTCGCTCATCTCCAGCACTACCGAGGACCTCCGTTAGCAGAGATTTCAATTAATTTTAGATAGGATTGCCAGTGGTTTTCTAGTTACGTGACTGAGAATAGAAACTTCACCGCCCTTCCAGCTTCCCTATAGGCCTACTACACCTCAGGTTTGAAATCTACTTTTGAAAAGCCTTGGTATTTGTATACACTTCTTCCATCAGTAATTTCTTGCTGCTGACAAGAAGAATGAACTCTTAATTCAGGTTTTCTTTGGAAAGACACGTACAAGCTAATGACATTTTTGTTTCTGAGTATTATTCGTGCCCAGTCAGACACAAGGTTATTTTGCTCTCTTAGTCTTTTGCGCGGATATAGGGTTGCCTCCTGCAAGCTTCTTCAAGATAAAAATAAAACATGCCTGCTCCCCATTAGTTTGCATAGTGACAGTATCTCAGAGCTAGCTATCTGTCTACCAATCCAGAAATTCTTCCACTTAAAGCACCTCCAGCTTGTACAACAGTCATTATAGGAAAAAAACAAATCTGAAGCCATACCTACAGAGGATCTTACCTCACAGATTTCACATACGGCTGAATAGTAGAGAGGTCACACGATTAGGGGTTTACCTGAGAAAAATCATGTACCACAGGAAAGTTACTGTGGCTTCCATGTCTCACAAATAAAGTCTCTTCAACACAGATATTTATCCTGACAGGAAGCGATGAATTACTGAAATCCAAATCTAAACAATGCTACTCCAGGACACAATTCAGGATAAAGTCAGACTTGGGAATCCCTACATAGACATTATATATACACTTCAGTTTAAAACACTGAAGGCATCATCTTTAACCCTTTCAATGACTTATGTGAAACTGTGCTTCTGAAAAAACATACAACTTTCTTAAGCCTAACTGTGGATGGAGAGTCTGTGCCCAGTGATCTACAGACTCTGCTAGATCTGAGTCAACAGAGATGAGTCAAGAGAACAGAAGAACACAGTCATAATTATAGTAATTCAGAGAAAGGGTCCATTTAAGCTAGCATCCAGTCTCTAACAGTGGTCATAAGTGGATACCAAAGCAAAAAAAAATACAAAGGAAGAACAAGGAAAGGGCAAAACCAAGGATCATAACTATTTCATATTTCATTTACCTTGCTTAACAATGAGCAACAGTTGGAAGGAAACCACTTCAGCAATTCCTTGCTGTGGATGTTCCTGTAACTTCTACATAATCCAAAGCTACTAAAGCTACTAACTGCATGCACTATATATTTTTATCCACTGCGATCATTTCCCTGGGAGATTATGGGACATAAAGTCTCCGGGACATGTGATTGCGCTGCAAGAGGTGGATACTTGGCTTCCACCTGGTGCAATGTTTTCATCAAACTGAACTGCTTTCCTCACTTACTTTATCTGTTGAGCAGATGTATCTTTAATGAGACATCATTTACCCATTTCATGCTCAGGGCAGTAGCATTTACCCCTACATGATGCTGATTTTAGAAGGGAGTAGCCTTTTAATACGCCACTTTTGTTTGCTTTTCGCTCTTTAAGCCTGGATGCAATACCTAGTCTTATCTGAATAGTGCAAATTTTTCTTACTCAACTAATGCATACAAAGCTTAGGAATTCTGAGTCTTTAATAAACTTCATCACAAGTTTTTTTCGGGTTGGATTTTCCTTCCATTGGTGGGATTCCTTTTCCAAGTGTTAGTGATAAAAGTAATTCTTCAAAAAATCCACTTCAAACTTTAATATATTATGTTGCAAATGTCAAAGATTTGCTATAACCATTGGAAAATTACCCCTTGATGAAAAGGTCTGATGTGTTCCCTCTAATTTTGTTTTCCTCTGTGCCCTTGCCAAGGGAATTAAACAAAGAATAGGGACAGCTGATTGAAGCACAGTATGTTCAAAAATTAGGCATTGTACATAATATGTTTTATCTTAACCTTTTATTCTAATGCTTATTCATGACGTCACGTTTTTGTTCTCTGGTTTGTTCTAAAAGTAATCTTTGTTAGAGCAATATAAGATGTAATTTAATGTGTTTTCTCCAGTCATAATGCCTTTGCAACTTGAAGACAATAGTTGCAATATTCTCAAGATTTCTTTAGCAATCTAGTACATTCTCATTCATAGTCACAATTTTAAAAAAAAATGGACATTAGATTGGGTTTTGAAACCATACTGACCTAAGGCTGTGGAGAAGAAAAAGCATAGTTGCTATATTACAAAACAGTTTGTGATTACAGATTGCTAAGGCTGACTTGAAAGCAACCAACTCAAACTGTCATAAATAGAGGTGAACATGCATGAATTATTCCACAGGCAATTCTAGCTATACATCTTTTCTGTTTGCCTGAATGATTTCCTATTTCTTTAATCTATAAATTGTCCTTTCCTGCAGTTGTTAAGGTGGTATCTTTTGCTAGTAAAAAGAACTTTCTCAGTTGGAAAGGAGTTTGTTTGTTTAACCAGGTTACATTTTAAAATTGGAATCTTCTGTCAGCCGACATCTCATTAACACATACGTAACAAACACAGCAGTATAATAGGACAAAAATATGAAGATTTTAATTGGTATTTTTCTTCTGTCATTAGCAACTTTCTTGGGACCTACTTGCCTGTAAGCCAGTATTACATTCTCATCAAGGGGTATGATACACTAAGCTTTGGGTTGCTATTAAAATTGTCAGAGTAAATCAAGACAAAGATCTAGCATAAAGCACTTAATGTTCAGCTGTAGCAAAATAGCAGAACAATTACTAACCTACTTGTAAGATGTACTGACAACTATGCAACCCAGCTTATTAACTGGCAAAGGCAATTGCTTTAAATGCTTCACACGGACAGTATTTTTCAGAAATCGAGACAGCAGCCAGAACTTGGGTAGTTTCTTCATTTTAATTGTCCAGATAGTATACTACTTTAATTGTGTATAGTGGTTTTTTCCACTTAATTACATCAAGAAATAAACAAGAGTCAGTTAAACCATTGTTCTTTTTTCATGGACCACTGCAATTTGAAGTTCTAGAGTCATGAAACTTTCAAGTCATCACAGGGTAAGATGAGATTTCCTTGACTGCTGGAGACCTCTTGACTAGTTGCCTTTATCAGAAGGCACAAGGGAATGTTCACCTGGAAAAATAGTGCTCCACATCCTGGCACAGGATGCACCCACTCTCATAGCTGGGTGAGAAAACTCCTCTGCCCTGTCATTGTCTTATCTTCTTAGATAACAAACAGCCAAAGCCACTTTCTTCAAAACTCACATTTCTCTAGAAACAGCTAATGTAAATGTTATGTACTCTGCTTGTCAGGTTACCCCAGGCAATTTGACACTGGGCACGTTCAAGGCTACATTTATTCTAGGAAACAAGGGACTGAGTACTTGATCACAACTTGGAAACATTACAAAAGTGCCTTAAAGTGCTTTTTCACTTAGGAGAAACCTAAATATATAGCTAACATTAATCTTTAGCTCCAGCTATCATTTCCATTTGAGACATCCCTCAGCCGTGGAAACAAATGGTCAACTCAACCGCAGTCTCTCTGCAGAGGGCTACTTTTAGAATGGGACCCCAGCTCCAGTGTTATAGCTCCCATTTGTCTGGGGGCATAGGTTTTCATTGCTATGGAAGCAAACAAATTTTCAACCGCTGCTTGGCATTTGTTAGTATGCCAAGGAAATACTCTTAAAAGTTTGTCAGAGACTGATTCCCCTTTCATACAGAGAGGGATGCTTGGCATGCTGCTACTTCTTCCCACATTTACCTTCTTTTAGGAAGACAGCTGACACGACAACATTGTGACACTGCAGCACTGCAGTTATAATTAACAAGTTGCAAGTCGCATGGTACATTTCTTATTCTCTAGCAGGTTCGGTTCTTTCGTCTACTAATTTTCACAGAAACCAAACATACCGGTGTAATGATGAATAGCTAACACTACATTTTAAAGATTACTGTATCATAGATCTCATCTTATTTTTGCATTTCCTTTTCTGGGCTTGGCTCCTCTTTGTTTCTTTTAAAATTCCACTTCTTAACGGTGTGTTCTTATGGCCTTAGCAATTTTTCTCATTTACTTCTAAGTTACAGACGTCTGCAGCCTAATAACTTACTATCTTTCTGAAACCTTGCCCCCTTAACTTATTTCTCATCCACCTGAGAGAAAGGCTCAGAGCTCAGGGAAGTAGCTGTTCAATTAGCCCATGCCTGAGATAACAAGGGCCAAAGGTAGTGTGCTTAATACGTTTTGCAACTGCTTCCTTCATGTCCACAGCTTAAGCTGACCTACCTTGAACTCTTCTCAGCTTCAATCTGGTTATAAATCAGTGTAATCATATCTAAGAGGAGGTTTTGATTGAAAACCTCCCTTTTTGGTGGGCCACTGAATTATGTTAAACCTCCCTGAATTCTGTTTAGATCTTTTAACTAGTAATGATGAGCTAATTTTTTACAATAAAATTGAAGTAATGATTTATTAATGGCATGCCTGGGATTGCTTCACTCTTCTTTTGGTTGGTTATATCTATTATAGCTCTCTGGTTTTTAGGTACTCTATATTAGGTTTGTAATGTTTAGCAACAGGTAGATCAGTTACATTTTTAAGCTAGAAAGCAAAATTTTGTTTATTTTGTTTGACTGAAAAATAGCAGCATTTAGGACACACTATATAAATAGCTAGACAGTTTTTAAGGCATCTGAATAAACAATAAAGCCTTTCAGTATTACTTAATATTATTAAAGATCTTAAACTAAAATAGAAGCTGGGCCTAGTTTATAAAAGACATTAACTTGCATGTGGTTTTTACTATCTGAAAGCTTGAAGTGGTCTCCGAATAGATTTTTCTCTTCCTTTCTGGACAGGCTATTAGCCACTATTTTCACTGCCTGATTTTCCTTCATTCCTCCATTAGGAAAGGGTGTATTTATTCAGTGGTAATCTTTTCAGACACTCAGTTCACTGGGCTGATTTGCCAATCTTAAACAATAAATGGGTAGGTATAGGAACAGATAGTGTCCGTAGTACAGCTCAGCTAAGAATAGCTGGTTTTCACTGTGTCCAGCCTCATGAAGTATTGTGGGCATAGCCAGTTCATGAATATACATGAGTTAATAATAGATATTCATGAACTTAGACCTTCACAGTTTTTAATCTGGCAAGCTCATCTCAAAAACTTTGCTGTAGTAATGCAACTACTTGAGTGGACAATAGCCATAGAGGTACCCTCACAACTATGGTAGGATACATCCTACCTTTATTCCAAGTTGTCCACACAGCCGCAAAGAGACTTCAGTACCAGCTCAGGTTATCTTAGGCATTCATGCTATTTGGTTGGTTCAGCCCTTGACAGAATTTCACGTACCAAGAAAGACTACTGCTCTCCAAGACAAGGGACCTCTGTAAGCTCGAACCCGTACACCTGGCCCGTTACGCTGTCAGTGTTTAACGAGAGGAAGACTAGGCACCCGTGCAAGCCTAGCTGCTTCGGGAAGCCTAGTGTTCCCAAGGCACGTAGGTAAGGGCTGTTGATATGCGGTGGCTCGTTCTAACCATCCATCCTTCATCCTACAACCCACGTTTTTTTAAATAAAAACTTGAACAACTAGCAGATGAAATGTGTGCACATATGTTTGTGTTGTGAGAGGAGGAGGGAAAGTGCAGGGAGTCAATATTATAAAGAAGCAGAATGAATGATTAGAAGTAACAGTAGGAAAACGAGGTGGGGGTTTTTTATATCCTTGCCTATAGCACTTCCTTGGTGCTAAAGCACCTTCATTATAGGCCAAAGTGAACATAATACAACAAGGCTTTTCTGAAAGTTTGCTAGCTTTCTAAAGGGTCACCTTCTTAAAGTCATTCCATGACTCTCTCAAGCGTGAAAAGTACAGAACATAAAGGCTATAATATGAAGGTAATTCTGTAGAGGGAAAAGTACAGAATGGTCTCTTAAAGTAGTCTGGTTACACTAGAATCACTGAACTAAAGGGAGGCTTTTATTCAGGAATGGGCTGATATGAAGATTCTTAACTAAAATTTTGCTAGACTGCTCTGAGAGCAATTTTATGTTGCTTATTCTCTGGGAGTTGGAATATCAGTATTTCATTAACTAGCTTTTGTAAGCGGGCACAGCCTTCAGATGTTAGTATAATTAAGCTAGTTCGGGGGAGGTACAAATATGAAATTCAAATGGACTTTACAGTCCTCACCTATTAAACACTCGTAAATGAGGTAATGCACTTACCTTAATATGATGAAGATAAGACACATTTAGAAAGAGCTACCTGTTTGTATTGAAATCAACACAGCTATAATTTCTACTTTCCTGAAAGAATGCATTACTATGGAGAACACAATGAAAATTAATGCAATAATAATCTGGTATTGCAATCAGAAGGAAAGATAAAAGAAGAATAATCCAGTGAAACTCTAGTTCTCCAGAGATGAGAGCTCTTTCTTCAAAGTGGGAGTAATACGGAAGCAAACCCAAAACGATTTTATCTTCAGATTGCAAAGGAATCACACATCTACTGATAGATGTTGACAATAAAATAAGTATTTACAAGTGCATAGCACTGAGAATTCAAGTTGGAAAAGAGAAATTAATACCATGAAGATTTGGCAAGTTGAATCAACCTGAAGAGACATCCACTTGAGTAAAGCTGGGTAAACAGTTTTTACTCTGAAATTAAGCCAAAAGTTAAAAGGAAGTGGAAAGGAAGCGGAATAAGATAACTATACTTTCAAGTCCAGGTTGGCAGATGATAAATATTTGCTTATTGAAAAGTAGAGGAGAGATGACATAACCATGAAACCAATAGATATGGTCAGTGAATTCACCTAAAGGTTTTTTGAGAAGGAGTTAGAAAAGCAACACAAGATTCTGAATAGGCGCACAAGTTGTCTGATTTTATCAGTCTAATGTTTCAATTTTTTAGTAAGATTAATGCATTGGGCAGCCTCAGGGTGGAATGCTAATGGAAAAGTTAATAACCATAAGCACTAATTCTTCATAAAGCCCATGTAATCCCCAAACTGCAGATTCAAAAATTCAGCCCTTGCAGTGCATTGATTAGGATTTTGACTGGTGATTGCAATTAAAGGAGAGACAGAGCACCAGAAATAGGATTTTCCTTTCAGCTTTTTAAGATGTCCTTTCTGCTCCATTCTTAAATTGATTCCAGTGCCTCCATTTGGCATCTGTCCTCCAAACCAAAACACGTAGGAGTGAAGGTTCAACATCTTATTTTCAAATGGGATGAAAAGCTTCCATGATATCCTCAAATGACTCAAAAGTGTAATGGAAAAGTAGGGGCCTCCATTTCCTTCTGTGGATTGCTGAGCCACGTAACTAACTCTGAGCCTGGGAAAAAGGCAGTGATACTGCTTTTTGAGAATGAGTAGCAAAGAATTTGATTTCTTAGCAGATGCAGGGAAGGCAAAGAAATACTTAGCAGAATCTATTAAATTTTCCTAACTGGGACAAAGTATTCTTGTTTCCAGTGTCTAAGCAACAGATTATGATAAAAGTGTCTGAAAAGCATGAAGGACGATGAAGGAAAGAACTCTTAATTTAAGTCAAGTGATTATGTTCATGTATTAATCAAAAATACAAGTTAAAGTAGCAGCTGAAATTGTGTACCAGGTTCCTGATTTACAAGCAATTATAACTGGAGATATAAGGCACTTCTTCCTTTCCCGTCTTGGAAATCTTAGTCTAACCTGTTTGGTTCTGCCATCACAAAACTTGAAGCAACCATTGTTTAGAACTATGTAATTTTAAATTGTTCTGGAATAGAAAATGTCTATTAAATTTGACCTTTAAGAAAAAAGAAATTACAGAAGTCAGGAGCAAAATATAGGGAAAATCTAGTGTAGAGATGACGTTAATTCAGTGATTTCGACAGGAGCATAGACTTTTTTAGAAACTATTTGAATAAAAATCGCATTTTTCAGTGCAATTTTATTGCATGTGGGAGAGGAAGAAACCCCTAGAAATACAGTGCACTAGGTCTGTCAAATCTGTCAGCACAGTGAGATCGTGCAAATTGTTCCCTTATGGTGATATAGGTGTGCCACTGCAAGGGATGTGCTGATACAGAATGGAATAATAATAATAATAATAATAATAATGCAGTAGAAATTCCAGGATAAAATTAGTCTAATATGAGATTCCAATTTAAAACTTTTTTTTTAATGGAAAAGTATTCCTTGTAACTGGGCATGAGAGGAGCTTTCAGCTTTTCCCTAGCAAGGTTCTGATTGTCAGATTATTTACAGTTTGGAAGAAAGGATAGGAATATCTTCTGCCATTTTGACACTTAAAGTGTCTGTTCATACAGCCTGAAGTTATGCATACAGCCTTAAAAATCAAAGTATGCTTTATCTCCTCACTCCTTTTCTCTTACACATGCCTTCAACTATGGGGAAGGCTCAGGAAAACTGGCCAAATTGGTCATTTCTTTAATGGAACTAACACACCTCTAATTTGGGCAACACAGCTGAGTCATGGCTCACATAACTGACTAGCTCTATTTCTTTGTTAATTACAACTCAGGAAAAAGAAGCCCATGTGATGCTATTTCAAATGACGCTGATACTGAAGATCAGATACCTGATCAGTGGGGCCCCAGCAGCAGAAATATCTTTAGCTGGAAAATTAAACTAAGAGATTATACCTGTCACTGAAACAGGCTCATAAAAGTATTTTTATTAAATCTCTCCACAGGACTGAGGAACTAGTAGGTTAGCTAGCTCCTTAAATGAAAACTGCTAAGTAACAAACCCAAGAATGAATCACACCAGTAAACTCTTAATTGTTTCTTCCACTCCAACAAAAAACAAAGATCCTGAATATTTACTTATCTGTCTATTTCTAATTGTATGTCAATTATAGAATATAAGTTGTGTGTGATAACGTTACCCTAAGGCTGGCTCAGCATCAGGCAAGCTATTTGATGTGCCACTGCACATGCAGCCACAGTGTATTAAAGTATATGGAGCTGGAGGAATGCAATACGCTGTCAGATGATGCCCAGAAATACCTCCTAGTGTTTTGTTTCAGAATAACAGTGCAATGAAATATAAATAAGTCAGGGTGAACTGGCTTGTTGAAGAGTTTACCTAGAAAATGTGTCTCAAATCAGTTTCACAAATATGCTTTAGATTTGCAGAACTGAACAAAAGCTCCTGAGGCTGGGAAACTCTGCTCAGACAGCTGAAAAGAAACAGTGTCAAGTCTCTCTCCATATCTTCCCTGAATTCATAAATGCAAGGACAAAAAAAAAATGAGACAACATAATACAGAAGAATTCTGGACATGAAAGATTCCTTTTAGGAAGGTAATGGGCCAGTCAGGGAAAGACCGTGTCTAGCTGGCGAGATAGTCTCCTGTGCTGCTACATGTGGGGGAAAAAACACATCAGGCGGTGGATACATGTCAAGTTATCTGCTTTTAAAATCTTCAACCATTTTCACTGTTGGTGCCATTTTTAATGAGAGTCTCTTGTATTGTGTCGGGAGAAGAAAGAAGAGCTCTCACGCTGTTCAGGACGAGCTATAAATGAATCAGTATTACAAATAAAGCTATATGGCATAAAGGTTTTGGTACGGGTGCTGCGTACATCGTACAGGAGGCAGCAGAAGCGAAGGGACTCTCGACTAGGCGCGGGCCCTTGCAGTTATCAAACAAGCCACGGCAAGGCTGCTACCAGCGGTACTGCACTGCAGCACGCAGCTGGCTGCGCTGCTGGGACCGAGGCACTGCGGGTACTGTCGGTGGGACAACTGCACACGCAGGATAACCACTGCAGAGAAGAGCAAGCATCCCTCTGTGCTGTTATTTCTTGCTTTTCAGCTTAGGCTAACATTGACAGATCTCTAGCGGTTTATAGTACTGGCTGGTATTAAGAGCATTACTAAACATCCTGCTGCAATTTTTTGAATGTTAGGTGTAAAAGAAGAGGAAAAGTTTAAAAGTGACCTTAAAAAGAGAATCTCCTGCTCCCATGCCAGAGATGAATGGCCTGTGTGAGTGACTACTCGTCAGTTTCCCCACAAAAAAAGTACCTTGGCGTGCACATCACAGGGAGCCCTGGTGCATAGCCGGGTGTCATGCTCTTGGTTACAGAGACTATCAGTCCATTACTTACCTGCACCCAATGGATATTATTAGCAGCCCCCTACCATTAAAACCAGGTACATGTTACCAGAATGATCCAAGTACAGTGGGGGTGTAGAGGTGCCTAACTCAATCAGTGCAGGTATACTGCCATGCACTGTGCCCATTAGACAAGGATTGCCAGGAATGCGTAAGGTAGCCAACACCAAATTAGCTGACTATTCCTCTAAAGACCATTGCACAAAATGAAATGGAGTGCTAAATAAAACAGTTGAGATGCAGACTTGCACCAGAGAAGTCAAAAGTTCAAAAGTGTGTTTCCACATAGCTCTATACTGTGCTTGCCTACATTCTTAATGTTTTATTACACCAGCTTTTTTCCCCAAGAAATTATAAATTAATAGTGAAGGTCATAGAAACTATTTTGATCCAAGATATCCTTTGATTAACTTGTATTCTACAAAGGTTACTAACTCCTTTGTTCTCCTTATTGCTTATTCTAACATGGCTGAAAGCAGTCATGTTTTGGTTTTATTCTAACTGGGCCAGATTATCACAGCATTGTTAAAGAGAAAAATACTTTAAACAACAAGTGACCTTTAGTTTCACCACCACTATAGCAAAAAAAAAAAATGATAGTAATATAGCTCATTTTAAAAACAGTTTATCTATAAAAGACATATATAGGACAAGGCCTTTCCTGCATGCATGGCTTTGCATGTAGATTTCATTTCTTCCCTTAATCACTTGGTAGGATTTTGTTTATGAGATTTCTTAAAACTCCACTACTAAGACAATTAAGACATTTGAATGAAGAACTGTGAGATGATATGCTGGTTGCTTTTCTCCAAGTTACTCTGCCTCCTTTTTTCTTTACCCCACTGGCAAATGCTGCAGATTGAGGAGACTGGAGGGAGGGAGAGACTGAAGTTAACAAAAATCATAACTAGCAGTAGACATTGGCAAACATAAACAGAAATTGATTTTAAGGAGATTTTCATTAAAAATTTAAGTTGAGTCAAGCCTACTTATAGTCCCGTAAAAGCATAAACACAGCTGTTGTCAAGTCTGTCTTAGTTTCAATTCTGTGCCTGCTCACTTGGTCTAGAGTTATTTATACATTATATTTCACAGACTGAAGCCTCTTTTTCAATTCTTTACATGTACTTTATTTGCTTGCTTCCAGTACTTTAACATTTTTATTGGTATATTTAATAGCTACAGGTTTTTAAATGAAAGCTATCAAAAAGTCTATTATAAGCATTCTCATTTTACCCTATGAGCACAGTATGAGGGCAGTTCGTATTTCCACAGACTTTTGAAGGTGATCAGGATCAATAGAAAATTCTGTGTTAGTTTCTTCTGCTCTTCTTGTATATGAACATATTTTACCGCAGGATGTTTCTGGCAGTTAGTGCTGTCTGTACTACTAGCACAAGTGAACTTGATCTTGCCCTTGGCTTTCTTATACGAAGGCTATTCAGGCTTTTGCAAATCCAGTCTAGTTGGCTTGGTTTTTATATCAAGATGGATTTAACGCTTCTTTCTTTAACAAAAATTTATCTATTTATCTTTATTCAACAACATGGACATAAAGTGAAAGCAGATGGAGCTTATTTCAAACATGTCCAATATCCAGATTGCTTTCAGTTGCCAAAGTGAGTTGTATGAAAGCCCAGAAAGGTTGTGAATTATCACAAAAGGCTGCCCAGGCTAAAGGTGCAAGTAGTCAAGCATCCACAACTGCAATGCAAAATCATAGCTTTCTGAGTTTTACTTCTATTAACTAACCCCAATTTGTTAAACAAGTGCTTCACTTTGTATGACCTGTAGTGCTTTCTACGATAAGTACAGATTATAGGCCTCACTTAAGCTTTTAAGCTTTAAATTGCCAATAAACAATTCTTGGCTCATTTGACTTTTTGACACATTAACAGACTTTGCTTTATTTCCAAGTTTCACTTGAGCTTACCACTGATTCACATTTGCTGTCAACAGGGTCGTTTTTGATACAGTAGCTCTAGAGAAATAACTTGGGTGTTTTACAAGCAAGGCTTCCGAAGAGCTGCACCAGGATAATTATCCAAAACGGTTATAGGGTTGCCAAGGTCTGAAGACCTGAACAGCTTGAGGAGGGGACTTGAGGTCCACAGGCGGTAGGATGGTCATCTTTAGATTTATTGCAGGAGGCTACCAGAGAAGCCCAGTGACATCACTGAAATTTAGGCACGGTTAAAAGTTTTGAGTGAATTTTATATTGCAGAAAAATAGCCATGGAAAAATAGCAGTGTCCATCAGGCCAGCAAGCAGGGAAAAGGTCAGAAAATGATTCATTTGCTCACCAGACCCAAGGGCGAGCCCCAGGTGATGATTTTCCTCACAATAACAGAAGGACAATATTTTCTAATCTGTGTAATCATGAATCTAATCCTTTCTCTTTGCTAGTATGAAATGTGAGGCTTTTTACTGTAAGCTTCTGTAAATGTATAAAACAGACTAAAATAAAACTGACAGGCAGTAGGCATTCTCTCTTTTCCCACTACAAAATGCAAACCCTCAACGACTGGCAACTCAAAACAAATTTGAGGCTCTCAAAGGTTGTTCTGTCTCTCCAGAAAGGGACAAGATCTTTCTGAAATATAAGTTCATGAGTAATTCTGGTCTCCAGCTCAACTACTTACTCGTCACTTGGACAAAATCTCAAAAAGTAAGCACTAGTGGTCCTTCAGAACAAACATATCCTGCTCTTCTATTAACTTTTAGAATATTATTACAATATTAATTGTTAAAATATTATTTTTTTTGTCTCATTTAGGTACTACCTAAAGGACTGTCCATTGGTGCTCACACTGAACATGCTTGCTGTGTAACCAGGAGCATGGCTAAAAAAAACACTTATGCTTCTCCTCTTCTTAGGTATGAAGACCATATTTGTGCACCTCATCTGATGTAGCCCAGTGCTAAAAATTCATTCAGGAAGGCTGTATTTTAGGATTCAGATTCCACTTTTCAGATCTTTCTGGACAGTTGTGAGACTCCTGATATTTTTGTTCTGTTGGCTCTTCATTAAAAGCTTGGGATTCCCACCGAACAAGTAGGATAGAAAGGGTTACTGAGGACTGTTAGCATAGCTGCAGGCAGAATTTTCTTCCAATATGTGGGAGCAGAGGAGCAGATGTGTTGGGGAAGGATGTGTTCTTATGAACTGCACCATACTCTTGGATTACTTGTTTGGCAGCTCCACCTTATAGTGTCAGAAGCTGTTTCTGGTAACATACTTCCTTTCAGCTCTATGCCAATAAGCCCTCCTAGTCCAAGCATGTTTTTGCTAGGGTTAGTGTATCAGCTCTAGTAGCTTCCACCAGCACGACAGAAGCTTGAAACTAGTGAGACAGGGAGGAAGGATCCTCCAGCTATTTGCCTTCTGGGCCACATATTTATTTCCTCTGTAGAGTCCAACCTAAGATACACCTTCAGCATCTTAGAGTGATGCTGAAGGATAGGGTGAGGATGAAGGATAGGGTTTAGAGTCTGGTTTTCACTGGTTTGTATTTTCTTTAACTGAAGGAGGCACCTGATGCTCAAGGAAAGAAAAACATTAGTCAGAACTGACTGCTATTTATGATTTTAGCGAGCTGAGGTGTTAATTTATGTTGTTGTCACTGCCTGTAAATTTGCTTTCTGTTCATATACATGGCTCTGAAAGTCCTTCTTGTGTATCCTTCCTACATCAAATTATGGAGACTAGCTGTCCTCTTCCTAAAAATCTAGTCTCCTATTGGCATCACCTTTTCCAGGTAGGTGATATTGATACACCTGCCAACAAGGTCTGCTTTGGGCCCTCAGCCTCACTCTCCCCATCATCCCTGTGGCCATGCACCATCAAGAGATCCCAGAGAAGCACAGGGAGCAGCTCACCTTCCCAGGTCCCTAAAACACCTCCTCATTTTACCACCAAATTGAAAAGACTGGTCACAAATTTGAACACTTGTGCCAGGAAGTCTCCAGGCAGCCTCTGCTGCTGTGGTTGTGGCAAAATCCAAGAATGTCCCTCTTCCTCCCAGCCCTGAAGAGGCAGAACACGAGCAAAGAGCAGTGGGCTGCTCCCGACGGATCTGCCCCTGCCCTTCGCCAGCTTGCTTCACCACAGGAGCTATGGAGTCAATCCTTGGAGTGATTTCATACAGTGGAGTTGGGAAGTAACATGGATGTATTCCTAATGCGGAGGAGTAAGTAACATAAGTTTTGCCAACTTCATCAGTTTGTATTACATATTTACAGTAAAAGTCCTAAAGAATATCTGAGAAGCTACCTGCCTTTCCAGCAAGTTGTATTTCAGCCATAAGCATAGATCTTCAACTCGGCATGCTCTTGGGAAGCAGAGTCACGCCTGAGGCTGTTAGCAAGCATCCTGCAGTGTTAATCCGTAAGTGTTTGCAGTGGGGCACTTTGAAATAAAGACCATAATAATTCCTACACCTTTAAAAAGAGCTGTAACTTGTGTAGCCTCTTACGTCATGCTCATTTCAGCTCAGAATCCTAAGTCGAGTTAGCCCTTCTCTGGATTTCCCACTAGGTTTTGCAATATTTGTCTAGCCCTCATGTTTTAAGCTAAATTTTGTTCTGAGGCTTAAGTATGACCTGTCATAAGAAGGCTGGACTCTCAGCCCTGGTACTACTGAACATGAGCAGAAGTGCTGTAGTATTACCTGAGACACTTTTATCACTTTCATAGTTTTACAAAAAGTGGATGTTCTTTTCCTTATGCTTTTCAGTTGCAGAAAGAAGGTAACAGCAAAAATTTCTTTTGCCTGGGACAAATGCTAGGCAGTGACATCAACTTACTCTTAAGCCAGAGAGTCAGATGGCTGCACCCTTGGAGATCCATACAGAATCTCTTTACCATTACATTTCAAGTAGTCAATTTTTTTTAAAACAGTGACTTTCTAATGAGAAACAGCATGTAGCATTGTTAAGCTTGATTAGGCAAATTTAATTGGCTATAGTTAATGTATTTGTGCAAAAGACAAATACTCAGTTTAAACATGGTTCTTAATCTTTCAGTAATTTAGAGTAATTTAACTAACCATGAAGTCTTTAACTTTTAATGGGCCGTATTTCAAGTAACTTCCTCTTTTATCTCTTCAGCTGTTTCTTAAACACTGTACACTTCCATTTCGGACAACTGTGATCCCCAGTTTTCATGTCTCAGATAGATATGGCTATACCCCTGATGGTTTGGGTTCCTTTCCTATACGTCCTGGTATGAAGCACATCTTTTATGACTATCCGGCATTCTCTAGTTTAGAGTTTTACCATTCTAGATTACAGCCCCTCCCCAGTGTAATTAGTTTCTCAGCACACCAGCAGTGTTTGCCCTGATATTTATCTCCTTTCTGTCCCTGTTCATTAAGCTGCTGCATTCACATAGCTCCTTCCACCGCAGGGGTCTGCAAGAACATGGTAATCACAACAACTGAACCTTATACCATGGAGCTACGCCAGTGCAACAGATTTGTTTGAGGAGTATTTTAACCTTTCAAATCATCACTTTCCCTCCAGGAACTTATCTTCCTTTATCCTAAATTTGCTCTGCTTCATTCCTAGTTTGGCAATCTTCAGTAGAAAAGTGGCAATTCCGCAGGACACGCAACATTTAAATAGTCAGCTACAAGAATCTACCAATGAACAATCTTCCTTAAAAGCAATTGCTTTCTTGCTTGTTATTTCATACTTCCATCCTAGCTGTCATGGCACACCTCAACACGTGTCTACTCTGGCTACTCAATTCTAGTTATTATTTCCTCTGAACAAATACCAATTATTCTTGTTCTGTTCATTGTTCTATTTTTATCTTATAGGTTTGTGTCAATTCTCACTTAATGGTTAAAGGTGCCTAAATGCTTTCTGATGCCTGTAATTTCATTTTCTATTGTATTTTATCAAATGAACACCTCAGTCAATCAACTTAAACCTCATATTGTTTGAAGTATGCAGCGTGGATGCTAAAGAACAAACAGCTGTCTGAAGAATGGGACCCCAATTCAACTATTCTGTATATTTCAGCCCTAATCACATCCTATTCAAAAACAAATTTAAACTTACAGAATTTTGCTTCATTGCTATTGAATGCTATGTCCATGGCTATGGCTTTTGAAAGTGCATCTCTAGCATTTGCAATTAAAAAAGCCAAAGTTGACTGTTATAAGGGGCTGAAGGCTTCAGTTAGCCAGATCTGTCCCCCTGCCCTTGAAAAGGAGTACAAGCATGACTTTGCTAAAGGCTAAGTGTCCTCTAAATTACCAGTGTTAAAAACAATACAATTTTAATACTGACCATGTTGGGTTTTTTTTACTTTTGCAACTAAGAAACAATCAGTACCAATGTACATGTACTGATTGGAGTGGCACCCAGGTTACTAGTTGATCTATTATTACTGATACATTTTCTGTGTTCCCATTCTTTTCAACCTGCTTCTTGTAAACCACGGGAAAAATTATGTTCTACACCATGTTTGTCATAAAAGAAAAACAGGCATCCAATTCAGCTTATGCTATCCTATACGCAGGATAGAAAACATTCCTGTGCTCTCTTCTCGTCTCTATTCTCTCTTGTGGTACATTTTTAAATGTACTTGCATATTGGAGACATATAATCCTATTATTTCTGCAAGGTTTCATCAGTATATGAAACAGAAGTCCCAGGTATTATGCTGGTCATCCCCACCCTTCTGTAAATGAGCAACCTTCTGAAGCAACGGTGCATAAGTTTCTCTAAATGAGATTGAAGAAGTCTCCCAATTACAAAATACAGTGCCATTATTGTTTCATTCTCTACAAGGAACACCTCTGGCAAACTCTAGAATTGTCTATAATAACCTTTGCTACAGCCAGGCTTTTCTCCTTTTATGCCATAATAGACTGAGACTACAAGCTTACAATATTGCCTATCATGTAAGTACAAGGCCTTGCCTTTTGTACCGTGAACTTTATTCCTTTTTTGCTATATCAATTTTGTGCAAAATATTCCACTTCTGTTTTCTATTAAAGATGCCTCCAAGCTTTGTCTTAGTGCATTTCAACACCATGTTCCTAGTCATTTTGCCAAATTTGTTCAATAGAGACATTTACTAAAGGTCCTATGACTGATCTTAGCAGAACTCCGTTAACTCCCTCTGACATTTCTAACACTTTCCATTTTTTTGTCATCAGTAAGGATTACCTATTTTTTAAATTCTTCTACTAATGTCTATCTTTGCCTGCCCTGCACTTTTCTGACTTCATTGATTTGACTTGCACACTGACAACTGCCCTGTGCTACCAATGACCCATGTTCATTCCTTCATTACCACAGCACAAAAATGGCTCAAAAAAACTTTCCTATCAAGCGTCCAGCTTCATCACCCGATTTCTTACCCAGCTTGGAAAGGCAATGGGTTATTTGGTAAGATTTGGGGGTTTTAACCTTTTTGTTTCTTTAGAAAGAATTGCAGACTTCTCTCTTGATAGCAGCACCCAAATTTATGGTATAAGTACTTTCTGAAAAAAAGATTTGTATATTATATTCCTTGCATACAAGACATCACAAAAAAAGTGCTTCATTAATGGTCTTAGATGCCCGTGAAGGAAAATCTCTATGCAACTTAGCAACATCAAGGTGCCGTAACAATGCAAATCCTCTAAGTAAGCTACATGTTTCCCAAGGCAAATAATGAACATCCAATGATTCCTTTTCAAATAGACTAAGAAACTGGTTTTTGTCCTGTTTAGAGAGTTAGTAGGAACTCAATAGGTCAATTTAAAACTTCTGATGTGGATCACTGTTTCAGTCTTTAAAGAAAAGTATCCAGAGGAAGAACTTACTTTATATTCCTGTGTGCTGTCATTGCATGGCCTATTGCCTGACACTTTAACACTTTCCTTGGTCCAAGGCTATATGAAGGTTACTGCCAGGCTATTCTTCCATCTACCTTCTTCTATCTTCAGTTAAGCACTAACAAACAAACCCTTATTTTGAACTACAAAAGCAGTTTACATCAGGAAGGTGCTGTTTTTTAAAGAACTATTCATTCTGTCAATCCATTACACTTCACACCTTGTCAAAAGCAAGTGATGCTTAGTCAGTCAAAGTATGTAACTGTCTGTGTTAGTGTATAGATTCAAATTCTGCATTTTCTTTAAAAAAGCAATACCAGTTGGTTTTTTGGTATCAAATAGTTGGCTATTATCAAGCATTTATTCATTGCTTGATTTTCCTGTTTAATCCCAACGTGAAGCATGAGTTACCTTGCTTGTTTCCACTAACTGCGGTAATGTTTTGTGTACAACCGGTGTTTGCTATAACATTAATTCTAGGTATCCTTCATACAAATAGGCCTCACCCACATGATGTAGACACAAGCAAAACAGTATTCTGAACAAATTAACTGTTGAAGTCCCACACAGAAATCAAATGGGTGATTCTCATTGAATGAGAATTGTCACATTTTCTTTAAAATAAAGGGAAAAAGAAAAAAGACTCCCATAAAAATGTATCGGGACTCCACAAAGTCAGATACCACTATAGAAGCTCATGCTGTGGTTTGTAACCTCCTTTTCAAACTTTCCCTACCTGTCCCTTTGTGGTCTCCAAGGTTAATGGAAAATAGCCTGCCTTTGAGCAACAAATTCCCTCTTCTTGACAGGAAACATACCATGTCTGCATTTGAACTCATTCACCAGAAGTGTATTTTCCATAAATCTATCAGGATTATATATTCAGCATTTTGTATGAAGGATGAATGTGGAGCCACACATTTCCAACACAAAGCATGAAACAAAATAAGCAGTTCCTCCCCTCTTGGTAGCACCTTTTCATTTTCCAGATGCTTTCCATGGCAGAACTGACTGAGTGCCCTTCATCTGGCAGCCCTGCCACCTTTTCTGATGGCTTCAACTCCTTCAGCCGAGGATGATGGCAGGCTCAGGACCCTGCAGTAAAGAGCGCGCTTTCTCACTCCTCCTGGCCCAGTTTGCAGATGGGGTTTCCTTCTTGTAACCCCGGCTGCCACGCT
This sequence comes from Aviceda cuculoides, assembly GCA_035590195.1. Classification (NCBI taxonomy): domain Eukaryota; kingdom Metazoa; phylum Chordata; class Aves; order Accipitriformes; family Accipitridae; genus Aviceda; species Aviceda cuculoides. The sequence continues at coordinate 11,638,867 of JAVJGG010000031.1, forward strand.
AGGAAAACACCACCCGTGCCCTCTGCCAGGTTCCTCGCCCCTGCCTGGCATGCCACATTCATCTACATACTTTGTGTACAAATATTCTAGTTTATGGGTTCAATATCTTACTGCTTATTGCACAGTCTCTGTGTGTGTTAAAACACTGAAGGTTTACATTTCCCATTCTTTTGTCTTTCCCACTCCCAGGACGGCCCTTCTATTCATTCTCACTTTTCTCAGTTTACAATATGCCCTGGAAAACCAGTTCAGCTAGTTTTTCAGTTTCTTCGATTGATTAACTTTTCTGTTACTAAGCCAGGATCAAGCCTGCTTTCCAGCAGCGCTATTCTGTCTTCTTGCTTACTAAACTTAGCAATAGGATCTGTTACACTTGAATAAACTGGAGAATAATGGTGGAATATGCATTGTTTGGTGGTCTGACACCTGACCGTGACTTCTTTTTGCACCAAGCTCCCTACAATCATTTATGCTTTTCTAGAACAATGAAGTTAATATTTAAATTGGAATAAATGGCTATATCTCTCTGTAGAACATAGATCTGTAGTTCTTAGTGGAGATCTTAATGTATTATCTTGGATCTTGCCTAATTTTCTCTTCTGCCCCAGCCCACAGCTTTCATGCCAAGCATTAAATGACAATAATTGGCATATTCTGGCAACCTGAACGATACAGGATCATTCCACAGGCAGTCTGACTCCTTACTTTTTCCTTTTTTCTGAGAAGGTTTTTAGCCAGGCTGTTTTGCTATCCAAGCCAGAGGAGACAGGCTGGGATGGACCTGGATCCATGCCATAGCCCGGGGGTTCTGCTCGAGCAGCTAGCAAGCGACATGGAAGACCGCAGCTGAACTTCGGATGCCGGCACCGCACAAAGGTGTTCCGATTATGCTCGAATCATGAAGCCAAGTGACGTGGTGAGCTCTCTGAGCTCCTTTGCCTCTGGATCCTGGCAGTCGTGTCTTCCCAGAAGCCTGGGCTAGCACTTAGACAGGAGGACCCACAATTTCAATTCCCTTATCTCTTCCATTCCAGTGTTTCTAGACATTAACGTTCCCAAAGACAGTCAGCTACCTACCCCCATCAGTAGTCAACCCTCATTAATTTTCCTTACAGATTTCTTAATGGCATAAAAGTTAGAAACTTCCCCCCCACCCCCCCCTCTGTAGAGCTTTTAGGGCTGTCAGAGTTAGCAGCTTTTAAGTGTGCATTGCTCCAGGTATGTCATTTTGAAGAGTTAAAATTTGGCAATTTAATTTCAACAAAATTCCTCTTTTGTCACCTGAAGTCTAAACTGTTTGCCCTCTCCTGCTTTATCCTGCTCTTTAAAAGATGGCCAATTTGTTTCGCTTTTGTGTTAGTTACATGCACAAAGCTCTATTTTTAACCTTTCCCAGAATTTGCCTACACAAAAAGTCACATTTAAGTTTCAGAGCTCCATGGGATGGGAGGGCAATGTATGTTAATCCTTCAGTTTAACCTCTTTTACAGCATTACAGCACATTTTTCATGACATTTTGTTGGGCATTAAAGCATACAGTTTTTTCCCCTCACTGCAGCAGCAGCTGTCCTTTTTTTTGCTCTTATTAAGTAACAGAAAAGCCAAACCACATGGTTCTTCTATTACTTCAGGAGATGCAAGAATACAGAAGGAAATTCTAGTCTTTCGTGTCATTTGGGGGGAGGGAAAGACTAATTTTTCTCTGATATTTAGTTTGTGGTGAAGTTCTGATTTGTAATTGGAATGCTCTCAGAAAGTATACTGGAAATACTAAGTTGCTAAAATCTTCAATTTAAAAAAATCAAAATGGACACAATAATTTAAAGTTTTAGTTTGTTCAGAGATGCGCCGATTAGAGAAGTTGACAAAGAAAACGAGGTATACTAGCATTACCAAAATAGGAACAGAAAGCTTTATTTATGAGATGTCTGCTATTTGGGTACTGATCGCTCATTGCAGCACAGCACCAGAATTTTTAATACAGTTTGAATATATATTGACACATTTGGTTAATCTTTAATGCAGTGCTGTGCTAACTAGACCACAATATGCCTAACATGCCATGTTCATTTCCCAGGCTTTGTCTCTGGAAAGAATTATTTTTTTCTTTATCTGCATGCCCATACTGCTGCTACTTACATACTATTTGTAAGTCCTACAAAAATGACACCTCTTTGTCTATAAGCCAAAAATATCGGTACCTTTCCCCCCTCACCAACATTGCTTTTCCATTTTTTTAAAGCTGAAAAGCACTCACAACCAGCAAAACATACATTAAGTATCTTGGCATTCAGTATTGCTCCATCTTTGGTACTCATATAATGACCCACTATATTTGTCACTATGACAATACAAAAAGAGGGTACTTATTTCAGAAATGTTTTGTGCACATGAAATATAGCTAATTAGCTTTAGTGTTTAGTTTTATTGAGTCATTATTGCACAAGTTTTCCCCAAGATCTTTCTCGCTTTTCCAGCAAATTTCTTTCAGTCCTTCATGACTTCTGGAAACCTTCTGGATTTCAAGCAATGGTTCCAGCATGATCCATCTAAAACACTGCAACAGGCACACTGAAGCTTTCCCTGTCACAGGCTTGCCACTTGCCATATTTACACAATAAGGTAGAACATTTGCATGAACCTTCTGCAACTCTAGATCACATTTCAGGTCTTAGTGACTCAGCGAGTATTTCTACATTTTAGCTTTACTAGAGGCAAGTCAGGTTCAATGGCTGCAATGACACATTCTTTTTGTTGCTTCTTTGCTCCTATATTGGCAATTCAGGAGTTATCTTTCTATACTGCCTTGTCACCATCCCCATCCCATAAGCTGCTTTGCTAACCTGTAGAGATTTTTCATGTCTGGAAAAAGACTGGATGTCATGTGCTATTTAAGGGCTAGTATATGCAGACCGCTAATTTCTGGCTGTTTGCTTGTGTCCCAAGGGTACTTCTCAGCTATCTAGGGTGGTGGTGCCAAATTTTTCTACTGCATGTTTTTCAAACTTAGTGCAGCGTGAATGCCCAGCATGGCCTCCTCCTTGCCCATAAGGAGAGGAAGATGTGACCAATCCCTTACAGAAAACAGACATCGCGTACTGTGGCATGAATGCAACAACTGCACAAAGTCACCAGCAAGAGGGCATGCCCCAAAACCAGGGTCATCCTGTCCCCAGATGGGATTAAAAACCCAAGAAGAACACATCACGCAGTATACCGTCTGACACTGACAAGTAGAAAACATCAAGGGAAAGAAAATAATAAAAGGCCAAGTATAGCACAATACTCCCTCTGGTTGTAGCCTCCTAGGTTCAGTCCCTAACCAGAAAACTGCAGTCGGCAACGGTCTCCCAGTGCTCAGTTGAGCAAATCGTTCACCACAAGCCCTGACCTTCTGTCTGGCAGGGGTATCCTCCATGACTTGGGCTATCCTTCTGAGCCCACATAGATTTTTTGTTTGTTTGTTTACAGTGTCCTGTGCAAATTACTTACATACTTCAGTTGTATTGTGCCACAAAGTACTTCCTTCGGATTGCTTCTTAAACACACTGCCTCATGATTTAATTAGATGACCTGTAGTTCAAGTATTTAACAAACAAAGAAGCATCAATTCCCTATTTTTTTTCTCCATTATGTCTGTAATTTTACAGGTCTGAACTTCCATAGAGAGAGGACAGAGACAACCGGTGGAGAACTGCAGAGGAAGAAAACCTGCTTGTCAAGACTAGATGTGTTAGAATATCATAGTAGTTCTAAAGTTACATTGAGTATGTCCTGCAGCATCAAATTTAACACAGAAATGTAAAATATTTTGAATTGTAGTCACTTACAAACCCAAATTTTTCCATAGTACAGCTACTGCAAAGGTTTGTTTGTCCTTTCTTGTGCTGGAGGTTTTAGACCACTAAGCTGATAGCCTTAGTGCGAAAACTAGCTTTTGACACATACTAGAGGGTAAAACATCCTCAAAAGAAAGAGCATGTAATTATTTTTCCAAGACAACAGTAATAGTTACACTTCTAGGTGCCAAAAAAAAAAAAAAATAAAAATAAAATTTCTTTCGGGCTTCCCAGACAAAAAAAGTTGTAACAATTGTCTCTAAACTCATTTATGAAGATGAACTACTGAACGTATTAGCATTTGCCTTTCCTAACAGTGGTATTACCTATTTACAGTCAGACATTTTTCCTTTTTCAAAGTTGCTGATATGGTAGTTGTCAAAATGAAAAGAGTCACTCATCTCTTGAAGCCATTGGTTCAGGTTTTTACTGGCTCAGGTGCTTGCCAGGCAATGCATTCCTCATTTTTAACTTGCTTTACTACTAGGAGATAATAGTGCGCTCTTTGAGTTTTCAGCTCTCAAGGACAAGCTGGCATTTAAGGGCTGGTGACTCCTTTGCACGCTTCTTTGTGCCAGCCCTAGAAAGGCTTGTGAGCAAAGGAAAGCTAAACTGCTACCTAACCAATGATCCTTTAACTTATAGCAAAAGTGACTTTCATCACATCCAGGAGGAGAGTTATAACTCGTCATAACTTAGCAGGGCTTGCATTTTAATCTGAATGCATGAAAGTAATTCGAGGCTCTGTTTTATGTTAAGATGCAGAGTAACGTACAGTTTTCTATGCTTGTTTTACTGTGTGGATTTGAACAGATCTTAGGCAGCCACTATCTCTGTCCCCTTTGTGCCTCAGGGTTTATTAATTGTGAACAATGGGTCACTGTCTCTGAGAATGAAGAGAGGCTAATGCTGCCTAAGTACATTATTGCCTATTCATTTGCCCCTAAAATCGTTTGGCTGAATTTCATCTGTTCTTCCATCTGTGAAATCATCATTTAGCTGAATGGTGATTATGCAGAGTTGCCTTTCAATTCTTCATTACTGTTTAATAGCTGTGCTGTCTTTAAAAGATTGCCTTATTTATACTATAGCTCAAATACTTGAATCAGCTGTGGCTTCATTTACGATGAACCCTCCCCTTTTCCCATCGCCGAGTTGCACTGGTGGGAGCTCTAGAGTAGCTGTAGTATTGGAAAGCACTGGAGGGTTTTTTGTGTCCCTGTATTCAGACCTGAAATGAGCAAGTTTAAGCTTGTCTCTCCACACCAAAGCTACCGCTGTGGGTGCTGAACTATAAGGGAATCTGAACTAGGGTTGAGCAAGGTTGTAAGAGATAACAATTAAATTTTACATGATTTCCATGTAATTTATCCATCATCCCATTTCTTCTTAATCACAGTGACCTTCTCTGGCCATAGAAAGACTTAGATAAAATGAAATGAAGATGAACTTCTATCTAGTACTATGTTTTAATGCTTGCAGAAGTACCAAGACCACCCTGTGAAGTTTATTTCTTTACTACCTATATTAAAACCTCATCTGCACAGAATATTTTATTGTGTTCATACTTAGGATGTATCATCATATTACTATGCTTTTGTTTTCTGTTGAAGCTAGTTTGAATTTGTAATATCTTTTTTTTTTTTTTTTGCTGAAGCTAGCCTTTTGGCAAAGAATTACAATCCTCTATTAATAAAACTAATCTATTTTGCAGCTGATTTCCTAGCAAGAATAAAATTTTAAAAGCCAGTGAAGGCTGTATTGCCCTGCTAGTCCTGGAACAGGCAGTGTCAGGTTATTAAGCTGTTAACCACAATCAGCCTGTAACAGGTACATTGTGCTCCTAAGCTACAGCCTAACCTGAGCCGACAATCTCTCCCTTATATTTGATAATCACTTGTCTCGTGGCTCATTTCCATCAGTAGCTTCAGGGCATCCTTTCTGCACAGACAAAGATGAGTACTGTCTTCTAAAGCTCTTTGCCCACTGGCAGGCAGCTCTCTTTTCCAGATGTATGCTATTAATAATTAACAAAAAAGTCAGAAAAATTTGGCTTGAAGTTGTGTATATTTTACTTTTTACCTCATCACAACTTACTCCTACATTTAAGAAGCATGACAAGAAACCAATTGCTTTCAATGTCTTTCAAACAAGTGAACCACAGTTCTCAACCATGGAAAAAAAAAACAAAAAACAAAAAACACCCATCTCCATCCAGGGAGGAAGAAAGAGTAACTTTGTTCCCTGCCACAGGCTTTCCTACCCAAATGGAATTTAGGTCTACACAGCAAAATCAAACAAAATCTGATTCCAGGAAAGTTAGGCACATCTTATGCAGCATCAATAGATGTCTTACGTCAGGCTTATATCTCACTGAGGATGCTGGGAACCTGCTCTGGCTTCACGGTAGAGCTGGTGTAGTCAACTATATATATATATGACTGCAGTCTCTCTGCTGTTTAGGGTGATCACTAGGTATTTTCTTCAAGAAGGTGTAAATACAGGCATTAACTTAATTTAGGTTTTGCTCAGAGTGGGTAAAATCTTAGAAAAAAAAAATTAATTCTTCTTAAACTTCATAGTTAGAAGGTTATTAAGCTTTTGGTAGAGAATAATGAGACCTTCTCCTTCAAGTCACTGGTAAACTATCCCAAAACAGTTTTATGATGTTATATTGATGCAGATATTCATAAAGCAACCTTGAGCTAAGCCATGTTTTGAAAGTTGCCCTTCAATTGCAGACAGTCATGTCAATGGTCAACTGTATTTAAAAATATTTACACATATCTTACATGACAAACCTGAAAAGGGAACTATTTTTTTCTTTTTTCACAGTCCATTAGGCCTGTGCAAAGTTGTTTCTTTTTTAAATGGGAATGATGCCTGACTACTGATATATGAGACAGAATTAATTTTAGGGAGATTATTAAAGCATATTACAAGCTTACTAATGAAAGTTAATTTGCTTACTGATCATACTCCATGCATGCAAATAAATGCAATATGCCCTGTAGCTTATAGTGATAAGAGTTTATATTTTCTTGTGCATAGACTGATGATGCTGACCTCCATTTGGCTCTGACCAAGCCAGGTCTCTAGGAAATACGTCTTGGCAACTCAATAGCAAGAGGCTAAACAAGTTAAGCATACATTTTATCTTGATCAGCTGCTAGGAAAATTAACATCCAGTTCTACTTCATGGGATGAAAGCTTCTGCCTATAAAGAGGGTACGGAAAAACTGAATGTGGTAGAACTGCATATCTGTTAGCCAGTCTGTCACAACCCGGGCTGGACAGACCAGGGAGTCGTGTTGAATTCAGAATTCCCTTGGGCTAAATGAAGGTGAAAGGACACCAAACGATCAGTTAAACATTTGATTCATGGCAGAAGCAAACTGAACTTGGGAGGTATAACAGTAGGTGGTGTGGTTTCTCACAACAGGAATTGGCATGGAACTACCTCAGTAAACCCTGTAACCCGTGGTAACCCTACACATCGACTCAGGGAATAAGGCGATACCCCTCCTGCTGGGTCAGGAGGTTCAGAGCAGACCCCCCTGCTTTCTAGGCCCCTCCTCAGAGAGGAACCCAGGGGCGGCTGGCTCCGCTCCTAGTCCCAGTCTTGGTCAGCAGGTTATGTCTAAAGGCACGAGGTGTAGGGGTTGTGGAAAAAAAAGAGAGAGAAGAGAAAGATGTCA
>JAVJGG010000031.1:11646901-11679674 GCA_035590195.1 Aviceda cuculoides
AACTGTTCTTATCTCAACCCACGAGTTTTACTTCTTTTCCTGATTTCCTCCCCCATCCCACTGGGGCGGGGGGGGGAGTGAGTGAGTGGCTGTGTGGTGCTTAGTTGCTGGCTGGGGTTAAACCACGACATTGTCTTTACAGAGGTAAACTTCTATGTCAAAGTGCAAGTTTCCTTAAATTAGCAGGTAAAGGCCCTTGTCTTTTAAATAAGGCTCATTCCCTTCATAAAAACAGCGGCACTGTGAGCAATCCTACAGGTTCAGTTTTGTTTTTCCATTCAGCTTGGCTTCATCTTTACCGCTCTTGACTAATATCCAGCTGTTTCTGCTAACCACACTTTAATCAAACCTAGCTATCAACATTATGTATGTTCCGGATCAACAATGTGAGCTGGAAGTGACCGTTAAAGACATCCATATAAATGTAATTATCTTTGCATTAAATATATAGACTGGGCCAATTGATAGCTATGCTTATAGCATGTCACCAGTCTTGTGAAAAAAATGCAAGCAATGATAGTTCAGCTCCCACGACTGAGAAACAAGTTTCTCACCTTCTTCAAAAGAAGAAATGGGGACTTTAAAGAGCTTTTTAGGAAGGGGTGTTTATTAATAGTGAAATTTCTTTTGTAGTGAGCTCCAAGATTGTTATAAAGTGTATTCATTCTGCAGTTTGTGTCGTATTACAGCTCAGCAGAAATACATAAGACTGGTAAGCTAATCATTTGGTAAGCTCTTTCTTCTAGCCACTGACAATCAGCCTCCCTTCAACCATCAAAACAAGTTTACCAGGGCTCTTTGTCCTTCTTAAATAGACATAAGGTGTTGTTTTGTCCTTCTGACATCTTGCTTAAGACTGAAGCAGGTTGGAAACCACCTGGTTACCCATGTTGTTTCAGAAAGGGTTTGGTGGGCTGTGGTGACCTTCTCGATGCAGATGCTTTTGTTTCAATTTTTGTCAGTTTATCGGCAGTGCTGTCATCTCTTGTCCCACAGGTGAATCAAAGGGATGCATCTACTAACACGGATGTGGCTTCAGCAGTCTTCCAGGTGAGCAGTGCAAACTGGCATATCCTAACGCCCAGTAACTGCCTGACCACTTCACCTCTTGATTTTATCTCTTTGGGAGTTTATTCATGATTAGGTCTCATATCACTCATTAGAGAGAGCTTGAAAGTATTTAACTCTCATGCTTTGGACAAAACTGCTCTTTTTTCCATTTAAGAAGGGAACTACGTTATTTCAGAGTTACCATGATAATCAAGGACTAGAAAAATACCTGGCTTTTTAAAAGTCATGTGTGTAATATGTGACACGGTGGAGCACTGCGGTACACATTAGGGAATTTTAAAGAATTAGTGTTACCAGAAGGGTGGAAGGGAATCTATTACTAAAAACTTCTTTTCTCGAGGATTTGTTAGCCTGGAAATTTGCAAAAGTCCTCTCATAATTCACTCTTCTCATCAATAATCAAGGAAACAATATCTATTATTGAATATTTCCATATTATCATAAATCTATAGTATGATTTACTTGTAGGAGGCCTAAGGAAGCCAGGGAGTTTCAAGTAAAAATTTCTACTGTTCAGTTAAATGTCATCCATTACACCAGGGTAGTCAACTTTCAAATAAAACTAGCATTTTATCAAGAATAGTATTGCAATATTTATTTCCAGTCATTTTGTGATAAAGTACTGAGGTCTGAGGTAATATATCAGCACTTTTAACTAGCAATTGAATGGCAATAGGCAATTCCCTGTCAAAGCCAGAAAAAACCAAGCACACAAAATACATGCCTGCCTTCCTTTTTCTTTTTCTTCCTGTTTCTTTTGGAAACCCACTTTTTGTTCTTATCCCCTCACCTCTGCACAAAATATACAGCTGACTCTGGAGATCTGGCTCAGTACCTCTCTAGCCTTTAAATGGGGTGGTGGGATACGCCACCAGCTGTTAAAGTATAATATACTAAGTTGCATTTTACAGTGAAAATGGGCATCATTTTCCCTTTAGCCAAATGAAGCTGTATTACTAGCAAAGTATTTGTACAGCCAATGTCAGCACGTGTGAGTTATCGGCTGAACTCAAGCTGTAAGCTCGTTCATGAGGAATTGCTTGAAGACTTTAGGAAGCTGGTAGGACTGGGGCTGCAATGTTCTTTCTGCTATCTCAGCAGAGGTCTGAGGAGCACTAGGTAAGTCTACACATCAGACTCACATTAAGCACCTAATCCCTCATCCCAAAAGAACAACTGCATCAGCATTTGCTTACGTGCAGCAATAAAAATTAACAGATAAACTATTTCTTCTTTTTCTAATAGAAATATGTTCATTTCATTTTTTGCAGTATAATGTTGATATATGAATATTTGGCTTGCACATCACCCCAGAAAAAGAAAAAATGAAATAAAAGTCTTTGCCATGAGAGGAAAATAAATCAATGTCTTTTCATTAGAGAGGCCTGCCACCATGGTCTAGCTTTGTAAAATTTGCAAGGGTGAAAAATTAAGATTTTGGTGGCCAGGTTGCCAAACGTAGTGCATCTCATTTTTCTGGAGGAAGGACAATGAGGAAAGTAAATGAGTAGTTTTAAATCTTAATCTCCAGGAAAAAAAAAAACAAAACAAAAAACCAAAGATGAAAACCTTGCCAGAAATAAAATAATCCTATACCAAATCTCTTCACCACAGCTTTAGTTTCTAGACTGATGCTTTGAAATGTTGAGACAAGGGGAAACAGAGAAACAAGTTCTTTTTATTAATTTTAAAGACAAGAACAAGAAGTCATCATTGTATTTCTGCCCTGCTATGTCCAAACAAGCTTTTTGTATCTGTCTTCACTCAAAAAGTTGTTCTTTTTGTGTCTGATTTTTAGTGATATAGGTACAGCTTCCCTGTAGTAGCGCATCCTGGGATCCACTTTGTAACTCTAATGTCAGCTGACTTCTAATGAGAATTAGGCAATATTTTAGAATGAAGTGTGCATATATGCTTTTGCTTTCTGATTCCAGTGGAGGATAATGCCTTTTTTTTTTTTTTCATTAACTTCTACATTTGAGCAAATAGCTATCTCACCAGAAGCTTTGTTGTTATTATAGGAAAATTCACAGAGCATAAGAAAATGTTTTAAACGTATTAGAAGGACATCAATTATAATGTCTTTGTGACAGTCTTCAAATATACACACACACACACACACACATGCCCAAACACATACTTAACTTGGGGCAAAAATCTACATATGTTTCTGATTCTGGTAACACTACTGCCTGTTTGAAGAATATATTTCCCGAACTTGCACATACCTTCCAAACAAACTCGGACTGCGAACACAGGTTCTCTCACAAAATTTCAAAATACTTACATCTTGAAAGCCAAACTATGGAGCCAACTAATTCACCTCCAGTTCATATTACATGGCTGTATAACTAATAAGTGAAGTCGGAAAACTGAGTTGCATTCCTGATTAATGCAGCCATTAAAAATAATTCTGCAAATATAGCATCACTGAATTCTCTGCCAGTCATTTATGTTCTAGCTGCTCTGGTTTTCTGGGGAAAACCGCGATTTCATGTCTGCTGTCTCCATCAGCCCCCTGAAATGCGTCGGGCACTCACGTGTGCCATCCTGGCTGGGTACCCCGTGCTGTGCTGCGGCACCCGCGGGAGCGTCCCAGCACGGGGGGCCAGCGGGGGTGGTGGGCAGCCCACCCCACCCCACCTCAGCCACGGCAGTGTGTCCCTGTCACCGCTGCCCACGCCGTTAGCCAGCCACCTCGGCCCCAAATTCCGACAGTCTCGATGACCCACTAGCAAGTACCTCGCACTTCTGATATTCTGAATTTTCTGTTTGCTTGTAAAAATGGAATGGTAGCTTAAACTTCAACTGATACACATTATAAAGGCATTTTTTATAAAGAAAACAGAAACTTATTTAAAATTTTCATAAGCCAACATCTTAATGATGTACTGTTTTGTACAAATAGCTCAAAGTGATTCCCAGGAGAAGATAAGCTGTTTTATCCCTAGTTATGGGTAGAAAAATTGTACATCAAAACCAACATGGGATTCTGTGTTTCACATAGTAAGCCAGTAACACTATGCCAGTGATCTTCAGCTGTGGAGAAAGGGTCATACACAGTTACCTCTCAAAAGCTAGTATATCAAATATTCACTAGTAAAATACTTTACCTGTCAAATGTGCTGTCCCTTCAGTTTTGCTGGACATGTGCAACTAGAGGAGAAAGTCACCTGAGCGGAAGCATAATAGGCAATATGTCCTTTCATAGGAGAGAAACACAGATCCTTTCAACCAGTGCACACACCACACTCATTGACAGGACTGAAGGAAAAAATACAAAAATTAAGAAATTGAAAGAGGACTATTCAATCACAAAATAATTCAGAATGGTAGGAGGATACCTCATTCACACAAAAATGATAACTTTCTTGGAGAATGAGATGAAGGGGCAGTTTAAAACAAAATCTAGAATAGTGGGCAAAACCTTAGTATCTAAAAATTGACCTCATATGTGGGACATTATTTGTAAGCAAGAAAAGTCTTCTGGCTCCCTTTTTAATACCTGGAAACGTAGAAAGGTTGTATTTTGCTGGCAGAAAGGACCTTGCCCTACCCTCACTCCAAGCCCATCCAAGTTTGCTTTCCCATGTCGATTCATGTAGATGCAGCAAGTCCACGCCGTACTGCTGAGCCCACTGGTACGGTGCCTTTCAGCAGGGCTTAGCTCAAACCACCAGAGGTGCTACGAGAGGGCTCGTGCCTGGCTGCTCAGATTATGAGCAGAAGGTTGCATCTGTATGCGTAGTTCCATGTGGAAATACTCACAGAGTACTTGCACACATATTTAGAGACTTATGTGTGTATCAAAATCCCCTGCGTCATGTCTGTGGAAAACCTTTGACTCTACAGTGAAATTATTCAACACATCTAAAAAGTTTTCTTTGCCAAAGTGTGGATGGTTTTCCTTTACGTTTACACTCTTTTCACCCGTGTGATCCAAAATCACGCATGTTTGTGCAGTGTAACGTTCCTTCAGGGGTATGAGGCAGTCCTTGGGAAGGAGGAGGAGCTGCCTGGTGCCGGGGGTGGGGGGCAGAGGGGGAAAAGAGACCCAGGCTGTGGGCTGAGGGGCTGGGAGGCTTCTCCAGGGACAGGGGGGCAGGAGGCCATGGGGAGGGAGGCTTTTCCCGGGGTGTAGTGCTGCAGCCCTGGAAGCTGCCCAAAGGTAGCTGGATGAAGAGCAAGCAGGGCAGGCGGACCCGCTCCTCGGTAACGTGGTGGGCACAGGATGTCTGTCGCTTTGTTTTCTTGCCGTACTGTCTTGCCTACTCACTTTGGGGTTTCTCTGGTTTTTAAATGAAATCCATTTTTGTCATTCACAAGCTGTCCTGGCTTTTCCATGGTGCTAGGAGGAGAAGGATGAGGGAGATCCCTATCAAAGCTTGGGCCAACTTGGCATCCTGCCACAGGCTGGAGCGGGAATTGAGGATCCCTGGAAATAACAGGCTTCAGCGTGGCTAACTTTGGCAGCCACCACTGTCAGTGCTGCTGGTCTGTTTTCCCGTCACACTGGAGAAATGTGCACTCACTTTCTTGCACTGTGTAGGGGTCAGGTGTGAGCGATGAGAGCTTGCAGACCTCTCTTTTCAGATTTCTGTTGCAATTAGTCTGAACAAGGAGGAATATTATTCAACTCCACCCTGAACTAGCTGCAAGTTTTTGTCTATGCACAGATCATATCATGTTCCTTGTCTGAATACTAGCCATGTAGAATTCTCCCAGGCAGATTACCAACCATGTTTTAAGGTCCCTGATTAACAACATGAAAAGCAAATGTTATATAAATATCCTTCCCAAATTAGCAGAAGCAGAGCTCACCAAGTTCACAAGACTTACATAGACCAAGTAAGCAATGTGAATCAGAAAAAAGTTTTAATGTCATTTATGTTGTCAGTAGTGTCCAATTCCATTTTGAAAAGATATTGACATATTAAACGGGTCTGTCAGAATGCATCGACAAGTGAAAATCTCATGTAATCGAATATCTCCATTTGGAATGGAACTCTACTTGCTCTTATCAGGACTGATTTATCAGTTCGCATCAAAGAAGTCTCCAGTACTCTTGGAATAATGTGTTGTCTTTTATTATCTGTGTGAGCACATATGGTATCTCACAAAACTCGAGAAAAGTGTTTTACTACTGTACATCACTGATAATCCATCTGTTTGCAGCAAGAGTGTGGCAAAGATATTACTTAACAAAACTGACTCTTCTAAGTAGACATCATTTGAAATTTTGTTTAATGAAAAGCATAACCAAACAACCTGTAGGACAGGAAAATGCCTAACACAGTGGTCAGCACCATCTCCTGCCATTCAGTGATGAGGTGTATGACAGAGCATGATATTTTCCTCTAAAGAGATAAAGATAAGAAGTGCTTGCAAGATTACTCACGAGCTCTAGGAAGAGAGTTTTTTTCCAGGGGAACATGAAATAAAAATGTCCGTGCTGGTAGAACCACCATTAGTGTTTGCTTCCTTCTTCAGATCTCCTCAGGGTGATCCCCAGAGCCAGTGTGAATCTTTACGATCTTTTGGACTTTTTCTGTCTTCCCAGTTATGAATATTTAGAGCCACTTTATTTACTGATGACTGCGAGAACATTGGAAAGTCTAACATGATTGGCTTGAGAGCACTTCAACTATGCACAGGTTTAAACTTCAAGGAGACCAAAGAACTCCTGAAGGATGGAAAGAAAAGCTTGAAATAACAGAAAGTAAAAACTAAGCTAAGTAAACAGGAACAATTTCCTGGTCCTTCAACCAGGTGCAGTTGTGACATAGATAGCCAAGGGAAACAAGGGAAACTCCATTGATTAGAAAAAAATAAAAACAAGCCAAAGAGACTACGAGTGAGGTAAATCCAGTCTATGATTTGGTTCATACCCTACAGGAATATCTTCTACAGTACTTTAGGTCAGGTTAGGTCTACATTCAGAAAGTTCTGCTGATACTCTCCAGCCAAGGTGGAAACCAGACATCTTCTGGTAGATATGAAGCCAATAAAACCATTACTGTGGGCAGTTGTTCCAAAAGAAAAAATCTTTATATAATTCAGGGAGCTGCCAGAGAAATTTGGCCAATGGTAAGCATCTCCTATCTGCCTGATCTGGGTCTACATGAGAGGCTCTGTCAGCAGAGCTACAGGAGCATCTGTAGACAAGGCTTCAATAGTCAGCCCTTCAGGGTAGCTGAGCTCGCAGTAATGAGCTCAGTAATCCTGACCCATGAATAAAACTCATAAGACTATAGATTGAATTACCAGCATGGTATGGTTATTTGTGCACTAAGTTTCACTTTATTTGTTAACATAGTGAAAAAAGTATGCTTTGCTTTATGCAGTCCTGTAATTCATCTTCAGCAGAACCACAGCTTCATTTTTGCACATGAAAGAATGTCAAGCCCTGGCATTTTAACATAATCATTTCTATCTAGTTGTGATTCTAGCAAGACTGGTAAATGTGTACACATTTTACACATAAGCAATGAAACACTGGCGAGAGCTTATGAACACAGTGATGAATTTATAATCTAAAGCCAAGCTACGGTGTACTAGTGTAACAAGAGTTCATAATTCTTTCCACAGGCTAAGGAATGTCAATAAGCTGCTTCATAAAATAATGAATGATTGTAGTAATAATTTCATGGGTTGACTGCAATTTAATAGCCTTTATTTCCAATATAAGTTCATGAAGGATATCAGCAGTAAACAGGTTCTTATGAATTATGTTCTGTCAGAATTACTATTAAGCTGTTGTCGGTGTGTTTGTTGCAGTTTTTACATGCTGTTACTGTTTATGTGATGATCCGGTTTCATAAAACTTTATGCGCCAATTAAAAGCTGGCCATTTGCAGTGGCTTTACTGAATATTCTTATCGATCACTTAGGAGCTGGCATGACTCTGGGTTGCATCAGTTTTATGCTTGCCCAATACAAATTACTTCTGAGTGGCTTTTGATTTACGCAGCGCGAATCTATAGATGCTTTGAGTTCTTTCCCCCATCTGCCCGTGTGAATCTGTGGTGTCAGAAGGTGTCACATTCACTACCCAAGGGATTAATTTCCTAGTTATTCAACAGGGACAAAGTGAGCAACAGCATCCTACACACAGACCTGCCAATGTGCTCAGCCTCGACCTGCCTCTAGGGCAGAGCAGGTAATGCATTCCCTCTGCTGTTGCCTCTGTAATAAGAGCACTAGGAAGGGTGAAAACCAGTGCTATTAGTGCTCTTCTGCTAAGAAGTGGACCTCAGATCTTTTACTTGTGATTTGAACTAGTGACCTAAAGATAAAGACTTTGTCTGCTTTTATTGAACCTTTGAGATATCCGGGTTCAGCATTTAAAATATATACTTATTTTATAATCAATATGTCCAGGACACAGCAAAGTTGGTGATATATTCATGGATTTTTTTTCAGTAGCAAAGCTGGCTAGGGCAGTTCTCATTGTCCATTGCTACTCCCTCCCCACATCCCACTCTCTCCATTGTGTATCAACGTCTGTTTGTGCAGTGAACCAGATTTAAAAATGGAGTGCCATGAAAAAATTATACAAGAGAACAAAGTGAGAGCTATGTAAGTCAGTGCTGATGCCAAAAGAAAAATATGTGCTACCATGTTCTTTGTTCATCCTCTACTAGTTCTGATGAAGCTGGCCCAAAGTATTTATAAATTAACTATACTGGATAGTACAGAAATTATTTTACATGCCAAAGCTTGCAGGATAAATCTATATAATGAAGTAACAAATCATTCTGCAACTGCCATAAACTTATCCTCTGTATCCAAACAAAAAAACCCCAAACAGTAAACTATTAAATTGGTAGTGAGGACGATGCAGCAATGTATGACAATGACAGCAGGAGACTGACCTGAGTTCTGACTCAACTCTGTGCAAGTCATTTACAAGTGGTTCAATTTTTCCTTTAAAATGTAAGCAAAGAAAAAAATCACCTTTCACTGTTAAGAAGCTCTGAGCTCTGGAGGAGATGAAAAGAGTTATATAAGTGCAAATTACTGCGCTTACTCATTTATATTAAGAAAACGTCAGTTTTTCATTAAATGTTTTGCTTTGTTCAGAAGAATGAGATTCATATCTTGGTGTAACAAACCTTATTCAGCCCACTCAAATGACCAGAATGTGTGATTCATTCGCCGTGTGCAGCAGCATTAAGCTTTGCAATAGCTTTGTCTGTGCCCCATAGTGAGATGGGCTATGATCTCAAAGTCTGGCAGCCTAGGACGTGATTCGAGCTTGGATGGGAGATCTTTATGAATGCAAGTTATACAGTCTTTTTGCTTCAGCAGGTGTCACATTTCCTTGAGTCGGTATTGAATTAAGACCTTGATTTGGCATTAGGAAGCAGTGTGCTTTTGGATGTGTCCTTTACCCAATAATAAAGTAATACCAGGAACCCAGCGGCATGGGCGGACTTCATTTCCTGTGGTGGTGTTTTATCAGGGATACATGTAGGGCTCATAACCCTTAGTAGAGGCAAAGCAACATCATGTACTTGTTTTCTTTTAGAGAAACACCAAATATTATGATGTCTTATCTTAACTACTTTATCTTATCTTAATCCCCCTGGAAAAAAATAGGGTTTCTACACCTTCTGGCTGCAAGACTAGTCAGCCTGTTAATTCTTACACAGCATGCCTGGCCAGCCTGTTGCTCAGTGTTTTGGAGGTCGATATCCATTCTCTCTTGGTCTATTCCATTTTTATTGCTGTCTCTCATCTCCATTCCTATCGGCAAACCTTAGATTTGTTCCTCCCTAATCCACTTCGATGTAACACCATCCACTAACTGACTCACCAGTTAGCAATCACTGTCAGATAAGGTTCTGTTTTCAGGGCAGCTGTTTCCAGCTGTCTGAAGTCGGATTATCTGTAGGGCCAGTCCAGAAACATTTATGGACTGTGCATTCCAAGTAGTCACAGGTTGCCTACACATACATATTTTAATTTACTATTCAGCAATCTCTAATGTGATGAATAGTAATATTGCCAACAGTAAAAATGAGATGTAGTTACTAGAATGGGGACAAGAGGTTGAAAAATTGAGCAGAGAACTCCTCTACACCAGTCACAAGGTGCTAAAAACAGAACAGCAGAAAGGGGAATATAGTCTCAACCCGCTTGAAATAGGCTTGAACCTACCTTGTGACCTGCCCCATCCAGATACTGGTCTCAACCCTAGTGCATCAGAAAAGCCTCAGGGTTGCTAACATCAGCCGCTCACAGCTGAGAGGAGTGAATCTGCCCTCACTGGTGGCATCCCGCTAACTTAAGATGTCCCCACTGGGCTGGTGACAGAAAAACAGTCTAGAAGCAGGGTGGTAGCTCTGGAACATCTGGAAATGCAGCAGGGGAGGGAGATGCTCTGAGGGGACAGACGTTCCATGTAAGGGAGTCGCGAGTACAAGGTTCTAAAGCAGTCCGCATCTGGCCGGTAAATCTCTAATGCAACAAGTGTTTCAGAAAAAAATGTCATATAAATGCAATGTATTGTCAGGTTTCACCGAGTGTTACTTAATTTCTCATTTTTCGGTTGTTTATGCTGTAAAAGGTAGTAGATGTGCTTAGTATGCTAACAAGAGTAATTAATGCCTACATGCCATTTCCAGTGACTTGCTTTTGGCATCCAAAAGCACATCCTGTTCTGTGAGTTCTAGGAAGTGTACACGTTACCGAAGACTTCCCTATGGAAAGCTTGTTTATCAGAGCAAATAATGCTTAGCTGCTTAACACTCGCTGTGCAAGTTGTTGAGCCTGCTAGTTCTTTCATACCAAGCTCAAGAGAGGTCTAAAATCCAACCTAATAAGGGACAAACACCTGCAAAATATTCAGTGTCTGTTAAACCAGTGGTACCGATGCAGCCTCCTCTGGACCCACTGGTGAAGCTTTTGCAAAGACATCAGAGAGGTGGCACTCCTCACTTTTCCTTCCTTAGGCTTGTGAAGTATTTATATACTTATGGCTGATGGCTTCCTGGAGACGCTTAGATGAAAATTAACAAAAACATCCATGACAGGATTTTCTAAATTTTGCATGACTGTACATCTCTCTTCAGAGGTTGGAGAGGGGATTTATACTTGAGCTTTGAACCCAAGTATGGGATTTTATGTTTGCTCTGTCAGTGATGATGTATGTCATCACAAAGGATTTTGAACATGAATTACATCAGTAGTGAATGTAAACAAACCTTTCAAAAGGATAAATGGAGATAAATATACAAAGGAATACTGCCATGAACCTTAGTTGCATGGAGATTCAAGTCTGGGGTTATAAATGAAGTTCTGTATCAGTTGCCGTCTGAAGTGGATTTTGAACTGAATCAAAATCTGGCAGAAGGTTTCATCCTGTCCTCCCCCACGTCCGCTTTCGTGTCTGAAATTTTGTGAAGTCAAAAAGGAGGTTTCGGCACCATTGAACCCAAGGCTATGTCCTGAATAGGCTTCGGACTCGGACTCCTTACCCCAGAACAGCAGAGCTGTGAATGCTGACTCCGTGTGCCAGGAACACCACCGGGCTTGGGAGCAAAGTGTGATTGCTTCTGTCAGCTGTGGGACTCATTTAAGGCAGTTTAAACTGATTATGAAATTATAGCGTTTTTCAAAATTTAGTCTTCAGTAGCTGTTAAGTGAAATAATTGTATTGCATGAGTCAGGTAAATGGTTTGGTAATGATCTAGATAGCTGAGCTTTTGATCAAGACTGTAAGTTTTGTTAAGAAATGGAGTTAACAAGTTTCAGTTCATATGAGTGAAACCACCTAAATGAGTCCTAGAAACAGCCCTGTCCCAGGGCAGGAGCTGTAAGTCTTCACAGCCCAAGTGACCCACCGAGCAAGAAGTCTGAGGATCTCCTGTCCGTCTCTGAAATTGCCGAATACGTTGACAGTTGTTAAGCACAGTTGCAAGTTGTGAAGCTATTAAGTTGATCCCCTCTACCAAAACTTTCAGATACATTTTGGGCTAAAAAAATAGGCATCCTTAGAAGAGAAGCCTGAGGCCGTCTGACATGGTTAAAAAATGGTCTTTAAGTACATGCACATGCCACTTCACTGACTTCTCTTTCATTCTTACTGCCAGCAGGAACTTGTCAAATCAATATGATTCAAACGTATCAGCCCACAGACTTGTGGTGTTTATATTTTTATTAGGAATACATATGTGTGCTCCTTTGTCCTCTCCTTAGCTCATTTTTTTCACAGTAGGAATTCCCTCAGCATATTTGGCGTGGAGGCACATCAGCACAGTACCACCTCCAGTGAGCACCGAGAAGCTTTCCAACACGAAGCTGATGAATCCACAGGACTGGAAAAAAAACAAAACAGTGAGAGGGGAAGCGCAGTTCTGTTTCAGCCTGCCGCTGGTTTTGGAGATCATTTCCAAGAGGCTGCTTGCCCCATCTCCCGCGCTGCCGGAGCGCCCGTGCCACGCTGGCTCCGCAGCTCCCACGGCACCAGCCTCCGGCGGCCGGGGCTGCACGGCGGGCTGTGCCAGCGGGCTGGGGTGTCAGGGCCACGGGGGTAATTCCTCATTTGTGGTAAGGGAAATGTCCACGGAGAGACCGCTTCGCTTTGCAGCAGTTCATTGCTTTGGGGATGTCCCGTAGCGGTCACTGCACTGGAGGCCTAATTTATTGCTGCCCTTAGGATAAGTATTTCTGCCACGGGAATGATGTTTGCTTCCCACGGATGCCAAGAGAAAATAGAGAAGATGGACACCGGCTTCTTCTTTCGTCAGTTCTGCCGTGTGTCACCACACTCAGTGTGTGTTTCTCTGCCGAAACAGTCCTTGGGCGCTTCTGAAAATTTCAGTCAGTCACTTCCCCATGCTTTGCTGGGTCTTTTTGTTTGCAGTCTGATACAGCGGCTTCATTCTTTGTATTGTTTTCTGCACTGAGTGGAAAAGGCATGTTACCCTGCAAGCTAAAGGTGGCACAGGCTGTTCTCAACAACATCACTTTAACATACCTATACAGACAGAGGTTTTGTTATTTTCTTTTGAGCTGCAGGGAACTTTCCTAGTTTTGCTGCTGCTGCTACAAAGTGTGCTGCTCTCCGAAATGGCTGTCTGCCTGCTGGAAGCTTGCTTTCAGGAGACAGGAACTGGCATTTAACATTCATTCCAATACAAGACTTTAAAGGAAAAGGTGCCTTTTATTCTCATTTTCACATGCAGCTTTTTGTTTGTCCTCCCAGACTGAAGAAAAGGTTAAAATTAGAAAACTGCAAAGCAAACATGCCACTTAATTTGCATGAATGATATATTATGCTTCCATCGCTTAAAACAGACGTTTTTCTGTTGACCGCTTTACATGAAGACCTACTAGAAAATAAATGACTGGGGTTTTTTGATTGAAATAGTCTTTTCTTTTTTTTTTTTCCTTGTGTTTTCCTCTTAGTAGGGAAAGGAGGATAGAAAGAGGGAAATAAAAATGAGTCAGAAAATTATGAATGACATCTAAATGAGTTGCATGGGAAAGTTAGAAAATTCCAAAAATAAGGGGACTGAATTAGGATCACATGTATTAAGAAGTAAGTGTAATAGAATTAAAGCAAGATGTAGAGTAGAAGTTCACATTTCTGGGGTATAACACAAAGGACATTATAAGTGAAACAAAGATTTGAGGAGGCAGCAATGTACATTAAAGTTAATATTGGTCGAAGAGAGAGAAAAAGAACAGCTAGGCTGAGTTTGTTTGGACTGAGGTAAAGAAAGAAAGAAAGTCGTTTCTGATTGTGGTATGCCTTCCACAGGAATGCAGACAATTGAGGATCTGAAAAAGCTGCTACACTGATGACAAGGCAGGAGGATTAAAAAAAATTTGCTGTATTCTGCTTGCCTGTCTTTGCCACTGAGTGCATAAGCCCTGGCTGATCCCTTGACGACACAGCTTCAATGCAGCTGTGAAAGGTGCAGGAGGAAAACAAGCCTGGGCTCTGAAAACACATGAGCTGCTCAGGGGACACATGAAAACAATAAATCAGATATTTTCTAAGTGAGAAAAAGCAACATTGGGCAGAGCGGGGAATGACTTTCATTTATTTCATTGCTGTCTGACAGTTCTGTTTAATCTATGGTTAATGTAAAACCTTTAGACAGTATTTTCAATCTCAGGTGCTTAAATGAAGGTTTTTAAGACCATTTTCAGCACAGAAATGAAGGAGGCCTGGTTTTCAAAGGCGATGACTTCAGTGAGGTTTATTGGTGCTCTGTCAGTTCCCAGCTAGCTGCCAAAATACAGATTTAGGAGCCCGGCCGTAGTCTGGACACAAAATCTACTGTTGGAGTCTGGATGGGTGCCTTAAGAGTCTAGAGCAAAGCTTTGGGGAAAAATACAATACAACAACTTTTTGTTTGTTGTTGAACTAGCTGGGCTGGTTTAGACGGTTATTTATGTGTGCATTACACCACTGTATCCCTATGTGGGTGCGCAGCAAAACCCCGACCCTTCACCGTCCCTCTGAACTGTTGGGTTTCCTCTCACTCCCTGCTAAGCCACCTTAAAACTTTGGCTTGTCAAAAACCTAGGATGCATCTATTTGTGAGGAAAATTAGTCACTACCATGCCGCGGCGCAACCCCACCAGCTAGTCCGAGGGCAGTGGGGGCAATGTAGGTCAGTGAGCAATGCCGCTGGAGAAGGCAAGCCTCGGACCAGTGTTCCCCAGTACAGGGCTCCATTCCCAAGCCAGCCTGCTTCCCACACAGCTCTCATTTCCCCCTCCTCAGGAAAAGCCTGTTGAGGTGTGTCAGCGGGAAAGAGAGAAACTCGCCCACAAAATGCAACGCGCTTTCTCCCCCGAGAGACGGCCGAAGTGACTGACTGACTGACTGCCTTGCTCTGCGTGGTGTCTAGCATGGGCGGGGGGGCGGGGGGAGCAGGAGAAGGGAGAGGGGTGAAGCAAAGGGATCTGTAAAGTTTTCACCTGTTTGAAGTTTGTGCCCCTGGGAACACAATGCGTGACAAATCCTAGGATTGCCTACGCTGCTTCTTTTTAAGGTGTTCCCTTAAATATTCCTTTGTTTGTCTATACATAGGTGAGGTACAAGCAGCTCAGGGATTAAATTAAATGGCTATTTTATTTCCTGAATTTCATTTTATTTGCACTGCTCTCCGGTGAATAAAAGTTCCTGTAGGCTTCCCTGCTAACCAGAGGGCAAAAGTCTTTTACAATATTGAATCATTGACAAATTAAGAGAAAATATTAAAAAAAACCCCAAACCCCAGAATAGAGGAAGTATTGTTTAGTTCTTCTGAGACAACTGCCATTAATTTATTCTACCCCATTAAACTTCGGCTTGTGTGAAAACCTAGGATGCATCTATATGTGAGAAAAATTAGATTATCACTCCTTGTTGACTCATGACTTTTCACATCATTGGCACAAACCGTCAGTTGAAAAAACTTTTATGAAGCTTTTTTTATCTATATTTCTAAGGTTTATCTGAAAGCCATGTCCAGTTCAACACTTTTTAATACTAATCAGCCTGAAAATCATTGAAAACATTCAGCCAGTTAAAGTCAACAGTAGGTATGCTGAGGGACTACAGCAAAAAAAAAGAGAATTGGGTCCTTGGTAGACAAGGAGCATTGTACGCACTGTTATTCTCTGGCAAATTATGACATGATACCTTACTCACAGGTTCCTAGCAACACTATAAAGGACCTCAGGGGAGTTATGAAGCCAGCTGCAGACCTGCCTTATTGAGCATGATGTATTTGATCAATGAAAAGCTGGCAGCCTTCATACTAGGCATTACACTGGTGTTGCTTCTTCTGGGCACATCTTCCACGACCCTTTAAAGGTCCGGATTAACATACTGCTTTTACATATCAGCATTTGAACATCTCTTTGCGAAAGCAGCTGGAGAAATTAAAGAGCACCAGAAAAAGAGAACAAAGAAGTCCAAAGAGCAGATATAATTGTCCTGTAAATAGCTGATAGAGGCTTTTGGTAGAGACATTGTCCACACAAGTGCATTAAAAGCCATGCTGAATAACCTCCAGTGTAACTAGCTGCAGGACGAATTTAAGTACCAGTTGAATAGATGGTTAGCCAGGATCTGATATCCATGTTCGAATCCCTGGATTAGTCCTGCAGTTTACATGAGGCAATCCCTGAGGTCCACTTTGTAACTGTTTCTCATCATCCAAGGATTTCCTTTGGATTAATTAAAAGATTAATGTCTGGAAATCCTTTGAATTTCCTTTCAGCAGCATGAGGAAGCGGTGAAGTTGTTTGCCCAATTAAATATCTGTTTGACTTTCCACCCTTATTTTAAAAGTGGTCATTTGGCAACCCAGGTAAATGAATATTAATGACAGTTGTCCACCCTTCCTTGGCTTACCTGTGCTTCACCCTCAGCTGCTGCTGTTATGATGATTTGGGATTTCACTTGTATTTAAACTTATGTAAATGGAGGTGCAAATTGGACATGGTGTTGCAGTTCCTGACAAGCAGTCTATAAAACCCTCATTCCAGAGATGTTTCTTGTTAAATGCACAGATGTGAACAACTTGCTTTTCACAAAGTCCTCCCTAGACAGTGAACTACTGCTCTCCTTCACAAATTTCTATCAGAGGATCTTTCAAACAGCTGACCACTTTAAAATCCTGCTATTGTCCCTACCTGCTACAAACAGCTTAGCCAACTTTGAACCAAAACCTGAGTCTTTTCACTGGATTATGCATTGCAAAAGGCTTTGGATTATTTTGTATGACTGGACCCCTTATTTATAACAAGAAGATTATGGTATTAAACAATAAAGAATTTTTGGACTCATGAGGGTTCAGATCTTTTAATTCTTTTGCTAAAAACTTCAGGATAGAAGGCTCTTGATAATCTTCTAGTGCAATTGATACCGTAGTAATTGGTACATTTCCGAACACTTTGAAAAAATACTATGCGCAGTCCCTCTGATACTCTAGGTGGCAAAAGAAGTCCTACTCACTTATGCCATGTAGATACTGGCTCCAGCACTGAGGCTTGTTAACTTGGCTACTAGTTTAAAAAAACACTTGAGAACTGATACATTTTTAGCACTAGTTATTATTCTGTTGTTATCAGGATTTACATACGGCTGTCTGTCTCACAATCTTTCCATTTATTCATGGCTATTTACCCATGGGATGGGTAAATCAGATGAAATTCACAGTGGTAGAAGAGGGTCCCCAGTGAGAAATCCATCACACAGGAGGTTCCACAAGCACCAGACTGATGAAGTGTCATTCTCTGTGAAGTGTTGTCTCATGGTTGACTGTCTTTGGCTTTTTCATTCTGAGCTCAGGGTGAAATTTCTGCCATGGATGGACATTTATCACACCCCCTGATGTGTGCATTATCATGTTCATAATAAGATAGGAGCTTAAACGGTAGAATTTACCATCAAAAGGCACAAAAAGGATCTTGTTCATCTCTGTGACCACTTATTTTCTTTACATTTATAGGAATTGAACTATCTTTTAAGACTATATGTCTCTATGAAAGATTATTGAAATTGGCCAACTATTTCAAATCTACTCAATGGAGGGAAAAATGCAGTGGGATTATATTATCCTGCTTCCATAGGAAACAGAGCTAAAAATTAAGTGGCCTATTTTATAACATGATGCAGATGAAGTATGTTCCAGGACCATGACCCTGGTGAGGTGAGGAATGGAAAGTGCTGGAGTCAGACCTGCTGTGAATGGGGGGGTGGAGGAAACCTGCGACGGCCTGTGTCCACAGCCTTGTATCCACCCGTGTGGCCAAGGGGAAGCATGCAGGTCCCTGAGGCTCAGGTCATCTTTGTAAGCCCAAGTTTCTCTCTGTCTTTTCCTAAGCACAGACTGTCAGAAGAGGAGTTAGAGGAAGAATTAACGGAGATCAAGCAGGCAAATGAGGAACCAGTTGGGACTGCATGCGTTCAAAGGCTGATTACACATAACATGATTAAATTGGTACCCACAAAGGGATCAGTGCTTGAGCAGTGTCAGGAAAAGATTTTTTTTCAGATGGAATAAATGCAGATGCCCTCCAAGAAAGCCAGCTACTTCATTTGTATTACCATTGAATTCAGCTCGTGACCCCTTGCCCCAAAGGAGTTTTAGTCCAGCCTTCTCTTTAATTAATTTGGCCAAAATACAACAGTAACCTGGAGAAATTTCTACTTACTTGCAGGAACTTGCTGCTATGCTGTACAATCTGCTTCGCCTCACAACGTCTTCTCTTACTGTAATAGCCAGCGACCTTGGAATGATTTGAACTGTAAATAACTTCTGGGGCTTATCAGACAAGGAACAGTGTGGAGAATGATAAAACTGTTACTGTACTTGATACTCGGAGAACTCCAGGTCAGCCTCACCTCAGCGAGGCAACTAACTACCTTCTCACGAAAAACAACAGCAGCTCCCTTCCCTGAGACAAGGATCCATGCTTTGAGAACAGATGGTGCTACATTTTATGCCAAGCATTCTGCACTTCGCTATTTATTAAATTGGCCAGAGAAGACCGTAAGACAGCTCTCAAATAATACACGAGCCGTGATGTATGCACTGCTCACGCCGAACCCCCATTTACTCTGCAGACCTTTTATGCTGTTAAGGAGTGGAATACGCACATGACTGGAAATCGGGCCCTCCGTGATTTTTCCTCTAGCTGATTTGTTTTTAACTCTGTTACTACTTTATTCCTTGATTCTTTTTATTTAAATAATTTCTGGAAGATCACAGCAATTGCTTTATTATGCCCCCAGTACAGATGGTGTCGGTGTTTAAAGCTGGTGGAGAGGAAGCACTACTGCTTTGACTTCACGTCTTTCTGGCATCCCCTTTGAATCTCTCCTGTGTCTTAGGTACATAGTTCTTCATGATTGCTCTACTTCTTCCTAAATAAGTGCCAAAACTCCTATGTCTTCAACACTAGCATGCCCATAGTTTCCAGCAGAGTAGAAAGCAAACCCTCCACCTTTCCCTTGACTCATCTCCCCAATAGCGACCCAGTATGCTGAAGTCTGGGACATCCATATGGGTTACAGAAATTTGCTGTTCTAGAGGGAGTAACTGAGATGTTTAGATCATTGGTATTTCTTAGGATTCAGCCTAGTTGCTACCATATTAATCTTCTCAATTTCAGTTGCCTTTTCAGCACTGTAATATACCATGGTATTATGATCCACAAAAAAAGAGGCCAAACTGAGCTAATCTGTGTGAAGCTGCAGTTTCTGCAAAGAGCAATTCCTGCTATTGATTTTGGCTATTTAATATTCTTGTGTTTTAGAGATTGCTCTGAAAGGAAAGTATGACCCTGAAAGAGAAGTTTAAAGCACTTCACAACAGCCTCAAGTACCTGACAAATTCAGTTATGCATAACCTGTAATCACCGTCTACAGGGAGGCCACTCTGCCCTCAGCTGTGAAAAATCACACACCGCGTTTCCTTACGAATGCCTGCAATCGCAGTGGCAAGGCTCCTGAGAGAAGCAACACGAACCACAGGCACCGGAGCTCCGGCCTGCGCATGTTGACTGCCAAAAGATGGAAGCTGTTTAACAGAGCCTATGCCCTCTGACCACTTTTGTATTCACTGCCAAGGCTTCTCTTCTTTTTCCTTTTTTTCTTTAAATCAAAAGCAATTCTGTCTTGTGTTACATTAAATACCACGTTTGTGTTTTCAGTCTGAAGACTGAAAAAGGATCTTGTTACAAACAGACATACATTTCTGGACAACCTAGCTCCTTAAGTAAAGGGATCCCAAGCCTACAAAGATCAAAGTGGCTAAGAAAATGTTAAGCTGGGGAAGCAGTTTAGTGGTCAAAGTCCTAGATTTACAAGCCAGTGGATGCCGCATAATCAAATGAGGTCTCTTACGGTTGGTTCCAAAGTCACATTGGCAGGCAGGTTTGAGGGCCTGCAGGACACGTTTATCGAAACTCCACCGCCTCTGGAAACAGCACGCAGCAGTGGAAGGCAGGGAGAAGGGAACCAGCCAAGCTAGCAGGGAAGAGGTAGAGGAGCTCTGACTTAAGAGCACTCATTTTGCTTTCCGTACGGCTGGAAGCCATGCTTATTTCAGGTTCATTAGCCCTCACTAGCCAGAAGACTTCAGGAAATCAGCTCTTTTGTTCTTTATTCACACCCTGACTAATGCACACACAGGGCATTGGACAGCATGCTTGCTAAAAGGAAAAATTACATACTTAGGATCTTGGCATAGCGTTGGGCTTGCGTGGGGAGTCAAATCTTCCAAACAGGACAACCGGTCACTGCCCAGTGGTGATGGGGGTGTCTCTTGCATGGGTCATTGCAACAGCATCTTCAGCTGGATCAGGAGAGACCTCTCAAACCACTGTGTTGCTCAGTTCTTATAATCCGGCAGGCCGCAGTACTAGCATACCTGTTATTTCCTCTGCTTTGAGAAAAGAAAGAACTGAGAGCATGATCTGGACTTCCATTAGGCTACTTTAATTAAAAGCATATTGAATCTCTCAATTCTCAGCAAGGCCAAAAGAAAACTCAAATTCAGTCTGACTATTTTTCTACTGGAAATACGATTTATAAGGATGAAGTTAGCTTCTTCATATTTCAGAATTACAGTATCCTATAAAGTGTATTACTCTTGATACTCATATTTCATAATGAGTATATTTCTGAAAAGAGCCATCCAGAAAATGGTCTGAAGACAGGAGCAGGGGGGAGGGGGAGGGAAGGAGAGGGAGAGGGAGAGAGGGCAGAAGGTATTTTCTGTATATTCCAATGTAGTATCACTTATTCCAGCAAAACCACGCTTTTTTACATGAATGAGAATCTAAACTGATGTGACTAAATCATTACCTAAACCCCTGACTCAGTACCTAAAACCCCCAAAATCGGAGCACCCACTGCTCCTGGCTGGCACTTCCCTCTTTTTATATGTGTGTATGTAAAACCATCGTTAAAGGTTTTTATGGTAGTACATTTACTTCTTCCTCTCCAAATAATGACATTTTCATGGTAATCTTTCTTATCTTCAAAGCTTTTATCCTAGTTTTACAGGATTTCTACTGTAAAACAGCAGTGTTCACTGAAAGCTATCAGCAATGCTGTAACTCATCTGTAGATATTCCAGTAAATGTTCTTTGGGACAGCCACCTTCTAGCATGAGAGGAAACATGTAGTGAGTGGGAAAATAATATGAACCTCTTCCCTTGGATCCAGATTCTGCAAACTCTTAAACTCCCTCAGTATTGACCACTTGACACAGGAATGTACAATACTTGGTTCCCTGGTGGAAATGATCTGCAGCTCACAGAATCAGATACCTTGTTTTAATTTTGAAGTGGCTCAAGTAATACAGATACAGCCAAATAACATTCCCTATTTCCAAATTATATGATTACTTTTTATCAAAACAACATAAAATGTTTACTTACAAAGTCTTAACCATAGGTATTCAAACAGCTTTGTCTTTTTACATGAATGTTCATCAGAACGTCCAATAGCTTTCCTGGAAGATTAGTGATATTTTACTCTATGGTTAACTAATAAAAGTATTAAAATAAATTGTTGAACTCAGAATAAAAGCAAGAATAATTCCCTAGGGGAACACACTTCAGTGAGAAGCACGTCATTGGACTGGATGAAAAGGTTCCTGATAGAGTTCTTGGGGAATATCTCCACTTCATTCCTTCTTCCTGCAGCCATGACCTTCTGTGCAGCACAGCAGTCTGTACAGCATTCCGTGTGAGTTCTCAGACCATGCCATCAGCTTCTTGTTCTACTTACTGCCAATGCCATATGATGGGATCCATGCGTTCATTGAAAACACAAACCTATTGGAAGTGATTCTTATCTCACCTTAACCATCAGCAACATAGACAAACAAGAAGAAATCAATTAAAGCTATCTACCTCACCTTCTAAACACATCTGCGTTTGTCCAGCTATGGATTAATTATATTCAGTGATTTATTAAATCACTCCAGGTAACAACATGAAGTTTGCTGGAAGGAACAAACATGATCTCAGTAAAACACAGCAGACCTTAATGTGTATCTGAAAAGACACTTTTTATTATTTTAGTGTTTGTATTCTATGAATAAACTTTTTCTTGTTTTATGGTTTATACTCAAGATTGGTATAAGTGAAGGAGATCAGAGTCCTATCTAGCTGGTTAACTAACATTCTTTCACCAAGCTTTCAGTTTCTGCTTTTCTGTCCTTGTTATAACAAACATCTTCACATCTGAAGTAATAAAATGCCATGCATTCCCATGGACAAAACCAGAGCTTAAAAAAAGCTCAGAAAAGATTTTGCACAGTTCACATGTCAGACAAACTTGTACAGGCTCAAATTGCAACAGAAGACAAAGATCAGAAATTCCTAGAGGCCTGTACATATGCATTCACTAAAGTTGTCTGTAATTCTTGAGTAATATTGGTACAATGTTGTGCAGGCACAGAGGAAACAATGAGCAGTTTATAAAAATCTCCTTTACTAGGAGTTTGAGAAGACAAAAGCAAGCAAAGACAATGAGAAGCCTGCATGCAGATTCCAAAGCTATTTCAGTCATGGGAACGCAAACATGGGTCAGTCTTGTTTTTCAGTGAGATGTAATGAAGTGACTCATAATACAGAGACCAAGTATGAATTAGCATGGTATTACCATGACATGGATACTGAAAATGTGAGAATTATATACAAATGTTGCTAGGTGAAAGAGAAATCTCAAATTACGTCTACATTATCTGCATAAATAAATGTGAGTATGTGCATATGTGCATCACGTGCAGCCTCCCTCCCCCTGACTTCTAGCACAGAAAAGCCTAAACATCTTTTTTTTTTCTTACACGCTTTTACTTGTACTTTTTCTTATACTGGGTCACTTTGTGCTCCCCCTAGATTCCCACAGAAAGGTAGAAAAGGAAGTTCCATCAAGAAAATCCAATCACATTAATCTGAGTGGTGAACAGGAGTGATTTTCACCTAGTAAAGAATTTACCTGAGGTTTACTTTCCATAGGCACCAGTTCTGCAAGAAATATCGTTCAAATTATAATCTGTAGTGTGTGCGTGTGGGATACTGTCTTTTCTGTGACCATACTGAGTTGTAGGAGTGCTTCAAAAATATGGTCCATTGTAGGTCTGAGGTCCTAGATCTCCCCACTTTGCTTGTTTCCCAAATTTATGGCTCACAGGGGAATTTCAAAGGATAGAGTCTTAAGCTTTGCCTCTGTTGTGGCCCTTGGGTGTCGGGCACCCCCTCCTCCCCACCAGCACTGCCGGGTAAGGTGACCTGCCACGAACTCACGTGCTTCCATGCCACAGAAAATATTGCAAATATTATTGCTGCTGCACACAGCATAAGCTGCTTTGTACATCTCCTGGGTGTCAGTGAATAGCAAGATAATAAAGTGTTTTTCTATAGAGTGCTTGAGTATGGGCTTATATTTCCTACACTTATTCTGAAGTCCTGGACAGAACTGTGGTATAATTGATGGTGATGGCAGTGTAAATTACAGTCTGGATAGAGCTTAAAATATCCAGGATAGGGATTATGTTTATTACTGATGTGGCTTCAAAATTATATCAATGTGGTTTCAGAGGTATGATAAATATCAAGATTAACTCTAACACTGAAACTCTAATGCCTGCAATGGCTTTTCAGATCTGGCTTTTTAGCACAAGGATTGCAAAAGGAATGTAAAATGAATTCTTGAGCTGCACTTCTTTCTTTCATACATATGGGCATTAAGCCATACTAGACACTGAATTTCATTTTCAAACTGGTAATTTTGTAATTTGGCCACATATTACATCATCACGAGGAACACAGACTCACAGTTTTGACACAGATATTCACCATAATATTTATGATTAAAACACTTTCTTATTTTCACTTACCATCACTGTGTGGAACTTTGCAATTCTGTATAGTCATTACTTTGAACAGTAAGAAAACATTTTAAAAATTCTTTTTTTAGATGAATATCACTTAAATAATAAATATTTTAGCTGCTATGCACAAGAAGTAATGACCCAAATTGCAATAACGAAAATAAGCATCTGCGGTGATGCACATAACAAAATTATTTTAATGTACCTCATCACGATACTGATTTAGCATGAATTCTGGGGGGAATATGGCATCTATTTAAACACCAGCATTCTCCATCTTTCCCCCCCCCCCCCCCCTCGGTCTACCTTTTAGGTTCCAGAGTAAGCAGTGACCATAAGTAGTAATGGGATAAAAAATTTTAGAGCATACTTAAGTAGCTATAAGAAATTCAACCAAGATGTCTTTCTGAGTCAATATTTAATTAATTCTTAATCATGGCAACAGGACATCTTTTCTGCTTAAGCTGCCATGCTCTCCAGACAAACTTGCCTGAAGAACTCAAGCTTCTGGTCACCAATGATCATAAAAGTACCTAATACATTAGTTACAAGCATAAATCTCAATATTCTGACCAAATACTATTTTAGAAAAAAATGTTTCCAGTAAGTTTTCTCAAATTTTCCATTGGGTTTTTAATTTTCACTACCTCTTTTAAAATATCTCAACCATGCCACTCTTTCCAACACCATAGTCTTAACTCTGCTAAGTTGATCTCATAACTTAGAAGACGACTGCTGAGGAACTAGATACCTCTGAAATGTCACTATGTTTGATTGTAGTTTGGTAAGTTTTTTAATTATTATTTTGCTTTCTGTTATTTTCTTTGGTAGTTAGTTCCTCAACAGAAAATGGCTGCACTCTATCAAAATGTCAAGACATACCACTGTTCATCTCAATATAAATCTTAATTGTGGTAAAATGGGGAAAATATTCCCTTTCAGCAAATCCAGAAAAGATGTTAAAGCAGTCTGTGAAGTCAGTTGATAGTGAATCACTACTGTTTGATACGGATATGAAACTTTCATAACAATCTGACAAGTCTTACATGGCTCAGGTTCAGGAATTACAACTCAGTGTCATGCAAGGCGTTTTTGTGTATGGCACTAAGTTGGAAAAGAAATCAGCAGAAGGTCAAAAAAACCTACTGTGATTGTATGTCCATGTGCATAGATCTCCAAAATGTTAATCTCTCGTGAACTTCATCCTCCAGTGGAACTAAAGGGTTTGTCATGTGGATTAAAAATGTAGGGATATGTTTTGTAAATTTCTTCCCTAGTGAGGTGGCAGAAAACAGAGAAAACACCATCCAGATTTCACATTTGAGATGGATGCCACTGAAGGGAGAACTCTTAGAGTGGAAAATGGGTTTGTAGCACCATTTCTATAATTAGTTAAGGGCAAACCTCAGGAAAGAGTGATTTTAGACATGAACTCACGTGCATGTGTATGCTTATGTCCTCAGACACATGGAGAGAATAGTAACAGCACACACCGTTACACCAACATCCAAACAAGCCTGTGGTCATTTAGAGCCTGACACCCCTGAAGGTGTGTCGTTTTAAAACACGTGTATGCAAAAGTTGCATATACATAGTTTTGTTTGGGATTCATGTCAGAGAAAACCTCAGCATGGAAAGAAGACTGATGGTTATTAGAGCCTCCAAGGTTTCAGCACCAGGCTGTTAGTCACTTTTTGTGTAGTCCATGGAGTCGTTGGTCTCAATAGCTTCCCTGGATGCTAATGCTGTTTATGCTTTAGTGGGACAGCAAAATAAGAAAAAAACGTTCAGTAAAGTTACCTAACTTCAGTAAAGTGAAAATAAGTAAGCAAATTGAGAGCTTCCAAAAGGTAGAGCTACTGCATTGCTTGTGCAGCTGAGAAAACAGGAGTCACTTCTGGCAGTTCGCGAAGTTGGTACTCCACTACGGAGGTGCTCAAGGATTCAGCGCTGGGAACCAGATGGAATGAAATCCTGCTCTTTCCCTTCTGCAGCTGTTCTGAGTCTGGGTCGGTTACACGCACGGTGCCTACAACCAGCATTAGAGCACAGTCAACAACACATGTACGTAGCGGTGACCAAAGAGGGCTGTAACGGAGTTAGTCAGAGTGGGCAATATCTCTTCCCTTTGCCTTGTAAGTTCTTGCGCTGGTTTTCAGTTAAAGTACGCTCAAACACTTTTCAATTTCCTTTTCACACCTGCGCAGAAGGCACTAAGCTTGTCTCCAGTCACATAAAGTCTGCTCAGGTGCATACTTTGTTCGTTAGAAAAAGATGTAAACTTCGTATGTAAATGACTTGCATAAATTATGATAAGTCTTAGTCCAAAGTCTGTTCATAAGGACTGGACTTCCTTTTTCCTGATTTATATGCCTATAAGGCACATGCCTACACATGAGCTAGTTAGCTCGGGCTTTCTAACTGTTCAAAGTGAGAAGCAGACACTTCTAAGGGTATGTTCATCTACCCTATTTTAGTCGTCCACTTTACGATGAGATGAACTGCACCACAGAAATGCCTTTTCCTCTCCACCGCCTATGAAGGAAATCCAGACTGGTGATAATAAATCTAGTTTTCATCAGATTAATCCCCCTATGCTTTTTAAGTCCAAGAGCACCTTGTGCAAGACACTTCCTCTAGGTGTCCATGGTGTCACTCAGAGCCTTGGAGTCTTTATGCACAATCCATGTGACAATTTAGTGGCCCTTAGTTGGGTTTTTCTTTCCCTGTTGTGAATTTTTTTTTCCTGGAGGGTTAAGTTGGGGGCGGCACTCCTTGTTAAATTACTAAACTTTTTAAGAAGTTATCACCTGTTACATGACTTCCCTAAAGCCATATAATGTACTTGCAAGGGAGGTTGTCATAGCTTTCCGAAAGGAGGCTAGCCATAAGCTGCGTCCACATTGCCAAGCACCTTTGCAAGGTTTCCTAGCGGGAGCTGGATATGCCATAGGGATGCAGTCCACAGGTGGGCAAGTGCAGCTTCTCCAGCTCTGTGCTCTCCTTCACCCCAGGAGGAAGAAGCTGTCTCAGCCATTCAAAGGATGAAACCAGATCTGTTGTGTTGCTGGGGCTCCATCCGTTAATTACCCCAAGGATTATGTCTAAAGCCTTCAGCTGACTTTGGAAATCGTCTGGAGCCAAAAGAAGAAGAGGCATGAACTTCTTTTGTTTGCAAAAGCCTGAACCTAGTCAGTAGAAGGTGCTACACTTTACAACATATGAATTTGTCATCCTCACCTACAGATGCAAATTCAACCCTACATGGAGGTGAACAGTGCAAAAACAATTGTCCTATATTTTTTTAATTACTCCAGTGAATTTTCCTCATATAAAGTATCAGAAAGTTACATATTTGCTCCTACATGGGTATTTTAATATCATTACTTATCTACTCTGAATGAAACTGATTAACTACCAGCTGAATTTTATATGGAGAGCAACAAAGAAGTTCTTTTTGCTAGCAGGAGAGCTGGTTTTGAATGTTCACATTCTTGTTTGGAGTGATCTATGGGTAGTCTGGAATCCTGTAACAGGAAGGATTTTGTAGAAAATAGCTGGCTGCCTGATAGAGTCAACAAGTAGCTGCTGCAGCAGTAAATCTCTGCCACAGTTTTGCATAAAGGCATATCTAAAATGGGAAACTGAGCACTGTATTTTAGAAACACATATGAGAAATGAAAGTGTCGCAAGTGACAAAAAATGGCTATTTCACCTGAGAAGGGATACTTATAAAATCAAAGCATGCCATGAAATTGGATTCTATGATACATTTCAAAATGGGGAAAAAACAGCAGCTTAATATTGTTTGTATATTTTCAGCAGTCCTGCAGTCACCTTGTACTTAGCATTGGACATGAAATGATGGCAGAATCAAACTTAGTAAATATTTATTTAGCTCTAAGGTATTAAGACTAATCCCTTCAGTTTTCCCCTCTGTTTTCTTTTCACACAACTATGAAAAAGTTGGCACATGCAAACTTTAATTCACCATTGATAACCCAAGGGGATATAGAGCCATTTCATCTTACAGAGGTGCTTGCTTAAGCAGTTACAATATCATTATGGTTTTGCTGTAATATAGGAGAAAAGGTTTAAACTTTGCAGTGTGGTGGCTCTTAACTGACGGGTGGAAGAAAGGTCTTCTGTACAAAGGCCGGAACCCCACCATTTCATGGGGAAGAATTTTGTGCTGAGGATTTCTGTGCTGCAGCCAGGAGCCAACAGATGCTTGGTGGGGTTTCACTGGATCAGCTTTACATCAGTTCAGAAAAAAAAGAAGTGAAAGAACATGGTCCAAATCCTTTTTTTTCTTTTGCATCAGCACAGCTTCTTTAATAGTTAACACTTGTACTCTCTGGAATTGTGCCATGCATCTTAACTCTTCTTTGCCCAATTTATGAGACATGCGTGTTGCACTTCCATGCCAAAGCTCTGAAGTGGGGCTCTGGTGTGTTTCAAACACGTCTTCCAGATACCCACTTCTGAGTGCAACAAGCTTTCCGCTCCTGTAGCTGTCCCATTCTGCTTCTTCAGCAGATCGCCCAGACTTGAGGAAATAAAGCAAGCCCGCGCCCTCCCTCGTCTCTCTCTATGAGACAGGATGGCCTTACGCCAGTCTGTCAACGAACTCCGTGGGCTCTTGATGAGGTCCTTACCATGACAATTTTTTCCTGCAAAGCTGCCTCATCACACCCTGTACGTCTTTGAAAGGACGGAGTGAATTAAGGCAGGCCTCTTCAGAGCCCTGGCCTCATTTCTTGCTCTAATACGCTTCAGTTCTCAGGACCTAGTTAGGCTCGTCATGCATTCACACGCGGTGTAGCCACCTTTACTTCATTGTGTTACCTGTGAACACTGAAAAACCCTATTAATTGCATTGTCACACAGTTCTGTTTTTTTTCCTTCCAAAATGTAACTGGATCTAAATTGATATGCATACACTGGGTTATTGACACCTACGGTCATTACTAATACAGCAGAGCAAATTACGATTCTTTTTAGTTAAATAATTACAATAAAAAATAAGGGGGGGAAATCCTCTACATTGAAATCAAAATGGACTTTTTCTGTGTATTTTTCATTGAAACGTTGCATTTTGTTCTCAGATTATGTACCTCTAATTATTTTGTCTTTAAAAAATATAGACCACTCACCAATGAAAAATGTTGTTTGAAAGGGAAAGCCAAAATGATTCATTAAAAAAATGTCAAAATAAGCAGTTGGTGTTTCTGAAATGAAACATTTCAGGTCTTTTTATACTGCTTCCGTATTTTTTCAGTTGTAATTATTTGCCAAATTACACTCATTGGTGTGAACAATTTCGGTCACTTTAGAACCATACTTTCAGCTACTTTTCCAGTAATTGAAAAAAAATTATCTATCCCTGCTGTTATAACAATAAAGGATGTAAAAATATTCACTGTAAAATGGAGCAGGAACAATAGACACAGTCATAACAGCTGAATAAGAAATGGTATTTCTATTTCATGAAAGTAATCCAGTAGGCATTTTCCAAGCTGTCTACACTTAACAGTCGTGAGTGGTCTCTAGCTGTATCTAAAAGCAAGGCTTCTAGCACCTCACCTAAAACATTCCTTCACCTCCCAGGCTGAGGTTCCTCTCTTGCCTGAGGTAGATTCTGCATTTGGGTCTCCAACAGCATATCCCCACATCAGTACCTCAGTGACTTCTTTCTTTACCAGTGCTCACGCTGTCTTCTCTGTCTGCTAAAGATGTCTAATGTAGCAAACATAATTCAGTAAATAGGGTTTTACATGTTTCAGCTAACTTTTAGTCTTAAAGATTCTCACTCGCACCAGAAATTCCAGCCTTTTTGAGAATGGTGTATACTCTCTTGTGAGAAAGTCTAATTTAAAGTCACCTACATTTTCTGGTTAAAAAAGTAGTTTTGGTGATATTCCCCAACTCACTGCGATCAAGTTAGATTAGGGCTTCTATATCGCTACGGTTAACACACAGGCCGAACTATACATATGTCAGTGACATTGTTTTGGTCACACCAGCCACACAAAATAAAGCGTATGCATGTCTTTGCAGGATCGGGTTACTCATAAGACGTGTTGCATCTAAGATACCAATTTGGATAAATATATCTATACATAGGTAGAAAAATGCTACATATTAGAACGATGAGTGGGTTGCAACCATAATTCTATTTTGCTTAGAACACAAGAAATGTTCTTCTAGTAACATATAACTAGAAAACCATAAATTATTCTGTCTTCTACCTCTGTGCCCTTAACATACTTACATATTACTGGTCAAGGACATATAAATATTTAATGGCATAAATCTCTGCTCATAATACACCAAAATTAAGTACTATAGCATTTTTCCTCCTGGAAAGAAGTTGCACAGTACCTAATTTATACTATTTTCCACACATATGAGAGAGAGTGCAATGCCTTCTGTTTGACCAAACAGGCAGAGACAGCACCAAAATCAGCTTTTCTTCTCATACAACCTAGCAGAATGCCAACACCTCAGTTCTAACGCAAGGTTCATATCCTTCAAGTGAAATTGTTTATTATTGTCTCATGTAAGTAATTTTCCTTCCTCATTTCTAAGATTGTTAATAAGAATATTATCAACAAGAATACAAGTCATTCTGATTCAGGAGAAGCTTTCTTATTCATCTGTCTTTCCAAGAGCTTACAACCTTGATGAAGGCTTCTCATGGGAAATTGAAGTGATACGACCAACAAATGATGCAGCTAAAAACAGCTCTCAGGGTTTGGACTGAGTATTTTAGATCAGTCTCAGCCAAGGATCCATGGAAAATTTGATTACAATTGGTCATACATTTTGTGCAACTGAAGTGTGAGTATTATCTGTCCTGCTGAAAATGTGCTTGCTTTCTCATTGAAATTCTACATGTTTTGGGGGGCTAATTTTTATGATGGCATTTATTCTTGAACACCCCCTCTCCCCAACAAGATCTGTTAGAATCACTATGCTACTCATATAACCACAACTATTCACGCAGTTTATTTAAACCCCATGCTAGTAAAACCTTTCTAAAGCATTGCACCATTATTCAGCTCATGGAAAACCGTGAGTTTCTGAAATGCTAAGAGAGTCAGACTTGGGGTGGCAGGGGTTGAGGATGATAGGAACTATCTGTTACTTCTCTGTATTTCCTATTTTATTTGTTGTGAGTTTCACTCAATTGATTGCAAGCAGAGGAAGAACATAACTGATAAAATTAAAGAAGCTCTCAAACTAAGATAAAATGGCCATTTCATCTTGAAATGGTTAAGTTAAATATCCAGCCCACTCAAGGCTAACAGCAGAAGTCTACAGTAGGAACGTGGAGTCTTCTCTGAAAATGCTGCTCATGAACTGGATGCTGCCCTTCATGAACCATGTGAAGTCATTTACACAACCAAATTGTAAATATTAACAAGTATTTGTGTTCATACAACTATAAACAGGTAATAAATGAAGAGATTAACAGAAAAATCATGCAATTCCACAAACCTGCTTCCAGCCCCGCAGCACCACGAGACAACGGGGCTGATGGCTCTCACTGCCCCAGAAGTGAGCACAGCCACCGTCGTGGTGCTTCACGACCGGGTAACTCTGGGAGAAAAATCCGAAAAACAGGATTTGTCACGTTGGCATCGTTCTTCATGCTCATCAAATTGTTTAGAGAGCTTAGCTGAAGCAAAAATTGAAACAGGATAGCAGCTGGTGCAAAAAGATCCTTAAACAACATTTGATAGACGATGTACGTGAGAGAAAGCATGGCTCTTTGGCTGAGGGAGGGAGAATTGCAACAAAGACCTCAATTTATTTTTGCCTTTCCACCTATTATACCTAGGATTACCGCAGAAAACAAAGAAATAATGGCATTGTTCCTTTCAAGAGCAAAGCGTGACTGACTGCGTTTCATTCTGCTCTATTCCTTCCGCAAATTAAAGCCCCAAAAGTTATGACTACGTTTTCACACCAAAATATAGATACATGAATAAATCAGTAAATAAAAATGATCATCCGCTGCAGGGCAGATGTTAACAAAGCACTTGTGGTACAGAAGTGAAATTGATACCAAAAACATTTGCAAACAACTCTAGGATTGGCAACTGTCAAAAGCCAAGAGATTCATATTTAACACTGGTACTTTTCTCTAATTCAGACATATTAAAAAAAGAGGCACCATATGCTCAGGGGTGGGAACAGGGTGGATATACCAAAGTAACATTATATAGAAACTATAATAAAATCACTGTTGAAGAATTGATCCCAGATGACATGCTGTTGAATGTACTTGGATGTAAATGAGCTGACAAAAAATAGATAATTAAATATATAATTAGGCTTTGGAACCTGCTGTTGAAGGATAGTATTGAGGATGCAACAAACTTTACGAGGCATTAGAAGGTGTGAGTTTGTGGGCAGGAGAAAATATGTTTTACAGCCTTTGTTTCTCAAGGTATTTACATGTAGATGCAACTTAGAGCAAGTTTCCTTTCTTTTAATTGGGTTCTTCTCATACTTGGTTACACATGTGTGTGTTTTACCAGTTAGGCCTGTATTCTTCCTGATTGTGTCTGCTAAAGGATGGCATTAGAAGAACGTCAGGTGTTTCAGTATTGTACATCTCACATAAAATACTCCTTTAAACTCATCTATTTTGTGTAAGCTGAAAAGAGGACTTTTGTATTTCTATTGCAGAGTGGCCTGTTTTGGATCACTTAATCCTTTCTGAGTGGATTACTATAAATTAATGGAAAAAAATTCTCAGGCCTTGTGAACTCTTAAATAAGGTGTAGGTGTACCCTTGCTCCCCGCCTTCGCCGCCCCCCCGTCAG
>JAVJGG010000031.1:11710856-11748827 GCA_035590195.1 Aviceda cuculoides
TGTTTAACCATTCTGATTGGAAGCTAATGTTGAAGCATTTTTTTACTACTAAATCTGATTCCCTTACATTCCTTGGTTTTGATCTTTTTTTGACACAGTAATTTGATCGTGCTTTGGTACTCAAAAGACACACACTGACTTTGTTCCAGTAATTTAAGCATATATTTTTATAAAGCCTCAAGTTGAGGTTTCAGGCTTGTTTTTTGCAGTATCCTTAAGTGATTTGATTCTCTAGCTAAATAAATCTGAAAATGCCCCTAGAATGTGTGGCTGTGTTCTTGTTGCCTCTGTTGCGTTGCCACTTGTGATTGAGCAGGGAATGAGCCAATTCAGAAGGCTAAATCAGGAAGAAAACAAGTGAGTTTTTGTAGGTTGGGCACTCTTAGGTACCTGATGGGTGCTGATGCAGGAAAAGGCAGGCTGGAAGAATGAGTCTAAGCTTTCTGATGTCAGCTAAAATTAAACTGACCTAAGAAAATAATGCTTAGCCTGACCTTAAGAGTGTTTCATGGAAGTTCTGCTGACATAGTAACTTGCTGTCCCCAAAATTGGATGTTCTTGTTGTTCTGCTCTGCTCTTGATTGGAACTCTTCTTAGTTCCCTGTGTTAGTGTGTGTTAAGGCCAGATATACCCATGAGCTGAATAACTTGCTGATGTAGGGAAGAACTTAAGTTTTTCTGCTCTTTTGCAGTATGGCTTTATTGTCTTGTGGAAACAGTTGACAGCTGGTGCAAAATAAGTGGCTAGGAAGTGTCAGTGTGGTCTCTTGGTCTTGCCAGTGGTGTGCTGTTAAGCAGGCCAGGGTTCTATAGCAGGTAACAAAATGGATTGCTTTTGTTATTAGACTTGTGCGTGGCTGTTCCACATAAAAAATCTCTAGATTTGCTGTTTATTGCAACAAATAACAAGCCTGGAAGCATGGGGAGTACTGTCTTAATTCGTAGCATGATTACTTTAAGAAGGTCATGTTTTCAAGACCAGATATTTCCTCAGTATCTTTTTTTTTTTCAGTTAGTGAGAGAAGCTTGATTAAAAATTACTACTGAACAGCTTCTGTTATCATGGTCTATATTGATAGCTCCTAGTTCTGTGGCTTTTAATGCTAGAAGTGAGTTTTAGGGATTTTTTTCTGTTTCATTTACTCTTCAGACTGCTTTTTGACAAGTTAAGTGAGAATGGTCAGTGCCTTGCTGTTTTGAATAAGATTCTTTCAATAGTCTGAAATGGAAGAGCTAGTGAACACAAAGTAAACCTGATAATTTTGTTTGAAAAAAATTATGAAATCTAGTGTTTATATGAAAAAAAAAACCCAATAGCTTGTACAATTTGGACTGAGATATATTTGCAGTACTGGACCTTGAAATCTGGTGTGTGTGGCGATGTTAAGGATGGGTGGGAAAATGAAGAAGTACTGCAGCTCATTTTGGGGAGGGAGCAGGGTGTGTCAGAATTCAAAAGGGCCAAACACATGTTGCCCTGGAAGCTGTTTTACCAAAGATACAAAAACAAGATGATCATGCTTTCCCTCCCTCCCTCAAATGAGATTATCAGCTTTGAAATTATTTTGTCTTAAGACTTTCAGTTGAGGTAGGGCAGTCTCATGGTATTAATAAGTAAGTGTGAAGCCGTGAATAGTAAATGACTGCTTTTTTAAAAGTCCTCTTGGCTCTTGAAATTAGAGGTAGAGAAGAACTGTTGCAGTCTGAGAAGCTGAAATGTGGACTGTTAGTGTCTGCACGCAACTAATAGTGTTATCTGTGCAATAGGTTGAGAGTTTAATTAACACATTGGCAAATACATTGGAAAATAGGCGTGTCAGGTAGATCAACTAGGAGGACTATCTACCTGCTTAACTTCTGTTAACTTTGGTCACAAGGTGGTTTTGTGATAGACTTGGATGTGATGTATTACCACCATGGATTTAATCACTGTGTGATCAAAAAAAAAAATCAGTTAGCGCATAGGGACTTAGCTACTCAAGTAATTATTGTAACCCACCAGTAAAAGTTATCTGACAGTTTCTTCAATTAAGTGGCTTATGCACAAACCTCATTCCAGGTTTCAAAGCTGTGCTGGAACATACCACCTGTCAGAGTACACATGATTGAGGAAATGAGAGGGAAGACATAAGCTATTTTTTCTGTCTTCCAAGTGAGCAGAAAGAAAAGGTAGAAAAAATCCACAAAAAAATTTGTCAAATCTAGAGAAAAAATGTTAGAAAACTTCATGATGCTGTTTTTGCCTTGGGAAGTTACAAAATAAGATCATGATTAGTAAGTGGATACAAATTGTTTACTTAAGGCATGTTTAGAATGGTGATAAGCAAACCTCAATATGGTGAAGGTGAAGCAGAGGAGGTCAGATTTCAGTATTAGATTTTGAGAGGAGGAGAGTTAGGCTTTATTAAAACAGTAAGTGTCCTATGCATCAGTACCTTGGATCAGTTAAGGAGATTAATAATGTGGCTTTGAAGTGTCTTGTTCTTCAGAATCTTGTGGTTTGTAAGCCTCTAAAGGTTTACTTTGGAGTAGGCATGTAGCTGTTACTTGTTCTTCAAGTACAATCTCTGAGCAAAATACTGACTCTTAAGTGGAAGTCTCCATGTCAAAGGAAATACCTGTCTTAGAGTCCTGGGTCTTGGAGAGCCCTGGATATCAGCATAGTAATTAACTTGCTAGCTTGAACTGTTAGCTTGATTGCTCAGCAACCAAAAGTAGTTAGTTAAATAATAACAACTGGCTGAAGATTAAAACCAGAGATGCTATTGCAAATTAAAGATGCAGTTGCTCTCACTTGAGCTTTAAACTATTTTTAGAACTTTAAAAACTTTGGAGTATATATACTGTCATATAAATTATATGCAAGTTCAAGATAAATGATTAGCATAGATGAGTTGCGTTTTTTGTCTTTGGAGTCTGAACATACATCATAAGATTTGGTGTAATGATCTATTGGCTCTAATTCCTTAATTGGAGAAGGTGAATGGACAATAAGATGTAACTGATTAATGTTCTATAGCTGCAAGTGTGTGTTCATATATCTATGTATGTAAGGCCTGCTCAGTTCAGTCTGGAAATCTTAAAAGTAGCAGCAATAAAAAAGTTTCACTTCTGAAAATATTAATGCAATTCATGTGAGAACATAATGTTTTCATGGTGAAAATGAGCTGTTTAGAAGTATTCCTTGATGGAAGAAACGTTTTATTTTCACATCTTCAAAAAATGGATAACTGTTAGTCAAGTACTGACTTTTTAAATGTACTCTGGTCATCTTTTCGTAGCGAAAACCTCTAATAATTGGAAGTAGAGTTGTAAAAATAACAAACAAAACAAAAAACAACAACAAAAAAAACAACAAAAAAACCACAAACCAAAAAACCCCCCAAACCCCAACCTAAATAGCTTGTGTATTCTGCTAACTAGGGTGACTTTCCAGTTCACTTGGTTACCTTCCCAGAAGTCCAAGCAGCTGTTACGTAAGTTTACTTGTATGGCTTTTCTGTAAGAAGTTTGTTAGTCAGATACAGCTGAT
This sequence comes from Aviceda cuculoides, assembly GCA_035590195.1. Lineage (NCBI taxonomy): Eukaryota > Metazoa > Chordata > Aves > Accipitriformes > Accipitridae > Aviceda > Aviceda cuculoides. The sequence continues at coordinate 11,714,389 of JAVJGG010000031.1, forward strand.
CATTATGTTACGGTTCAGTACAGGTTAAGATCCAGTAGATACAAATATTGCAAATCGCTGATTTCTGAACAAAAGTATGTGTTTTATTTACTTAAATGACATTACAGAATATGTATATTCTGAAATACATTGCAGAAATGTAACTCGTGAGCCTTATTTCCATGTAAGGTAGAAAACAGTTAAATACTCTTTTAAGGAACACCTGACCTTATGGCGAAATGTAGCAATGGCAAGTGGAGACAAAGTTTAGGCAGAATTCTGTGTGTTTCTGTTAGTGTTCAAATAGTTGCCCTCTTTCCGATGTCTGTCTCAACAGTATGTATTAGCTGAAGACGCATGAGGAGATGAGACAAAATGTTCTTTCATTATTTGTGGCTTAGTCATGGTAGATAATCTCTATATGAAACTTTCTCAGTTTTTTTGAGTTTCCTGGCTATTTTTTACCCCCTTACCAGCCCCTCTCTAGTAACTGGCATATCAACTATCTCGGTATAAAGGTCTGGCTTATTTTTGATTTATTTGTGTAACTTAATGCTTTCATACTATTGGCATTAGTCGGTAGTTTATGCTGAAGAAATCCATAGCTGAATCTTTAAATTGCTTGTTTAGGTGACTTGATTGGCTTAAATTATGATTTGAATACTGAAAAATCAATTGATGGTAAATGGAAAGCTTTTAACAATGGACTTGTACATAAAGGTATATAGAAAATTTTGTCCTGAACACATGGTTTCTCTTTTGTGGGAACTTTTTGACTGAAAAGGCAGTTAATGTCTCAAGTTGAACAACCTCTTCGTGCTTGTGAAAATGAGGCTGCTAAAATTCACACTTGAATATTGTTCCATGAGTGAACTTTCTCAGTAACAGCTTGAGTACTGATTTGACAACTGAAGAGAAAATCAGAGTAGTTGAAATGGCTCTGTTGAAACTTAAGCACAATAAAAAGAAATACAACGCAGACTAAGACTTTGAGTCTTTTTCGTCATGTTACTTCAAGAGAACAGATGATTGAAGTTGCTAGAGCATCTGTTTGGCAAAGAAATTGTGAACCTGTGGTTTAATGAGCTGCTTTGTCCTGGTGGATTTACTTTCTTGAAAGGAAGTGCTGTAAAATGCTGAGCTCAGAATGCAGTTGCTACTGTGGAAAAGTTTTTTGTGTATTAAATGGAAATACATTGAATCCTAAGCAAATGCTTGACTGTACCTACTCCTGCATATTTACTGTGTTAATACAGAGGGAAGATCTAGTGTGAAGACACCACACTACAGTGTAGCAAAAGATTGCATGTGTATGATGGTACACATGTTTATTGGAAACTAGGATACTGATTGACTGTCACTGTTAAGATGGAGTAGTTTGCGGGGTTTGGGGGTTTTTTTTTGTTTTGTTTTTGTAATTGTTGCTTTGCTTTTTAAGTAGTGACTGGTATGGTAAGTGGTAGAAGTTTCACTTCTGCATTTCTCCTTAAGTTATCAGGAGTCTTATCTTTTGAAAGTAGAAGTAAGTGCAGTAATTTAACTTACATTTTTACCTGATGCTCTGGATCAGTAATCAGACTGCTAAAGTACTATGTCTGATTACTGTTTTTTTTCAGTAAATATGAATACATGCAATGCTCGTATCTAGTTAAATTCCCAAAAGACTGATACACCAGTTAAACGATTATTGGGTCATTTTTATAGGAAGTTGTGTATTAGTGATAGTATTCTCTGAAGAATGGTTGATCTACACCTAGCTTTAATGTTTCTGCTAAAAGAATGCTTTTGTACTGTTCCCACACTGCTGTGAATCAGATAGAATACTGTTATTCAGAAGCAGGAATTCTCTTTGAGAAAGGCAAGTTAATTACTGAAGAAGGCTTAACGTGAGGCATAACCTTGTGTACCAACTAATGATTGCTTTGTTTTTAGGTGCCTTAGCTGGACCAATTGTTGATCCACATGTGACAGCAGTTTGGGGGAAGAAGGTTGCACTGAAATGCATAATTGATGTAAATGAAACAATAACACAAGTTTCTTGGGAGAAGATACATGGTAAAAGTTCACAGACTATTGCCGTTCATCATCCTGAATATGGAATATCTGTTCAAGGAGAATACCAAGGAAGAGTGTCATTTAAAAACTACTCGCTTACTGATGCAACAATCATCTTAAAAAATGTAAGCTTTTCTGATGCAGGAGAATATATTTGCAAGGCAGTTACATTCCCACTTGGAAATACACAGTCATCAACAACTGTAACAGTACTAGGTAAGTCAACTTCTTTATGAAAGGAGGTGAAATTAATAGCACAAACTTGTTAGTGAAATTCTGCAAACTTATTAATACATTTTATTTTACCTTTTAACCCAATGCAATACAAAAAATGTATTTGCCAGTCTTTGCTAACAGGTGTCTTGGCATACTTACTAACATCATTGAGGAGACTTCTTTTGGGTCTTGCTTCCTTAGAATTTGGTCATCGATTGTCCAGATAATAAAAATAAGCAGTTACTATTTAGGCATTGTGCTAATCTAAATATCTGGGCAGTGCTTTAGAACTTAGACCTGGGAGTGCTCATAATATAACCTCGTGTGTGTGTGCGCTGAGAAGCTGACAAACACAGGTTTAGTTACCACCTTGCCTAAATTCCCTCATAAATGTGTTGCTAATATGATAAGTTACTGTAGCTGCTTGAGGCTGGTGATGTAAACTGTTCTTTGCACAGTATAAATGTAAAGCAAAACTGCCTAGACTACTACTGGGGATTATGGGGAAAAAAAGAGGCAATTTAAGCCCTTGACTGGTTGTGGATAGTCATAATGTGAAGCTTATATAAACCCAGTTTTTCACATAAACTAATTTTGTCTATCTTGTTGAGAGTTCAGTATTGCTGTCATAAAGGACTAGTACTGAAGCACAGGTGGACTTAGGTGGTAGTGCAATATGAGGTAAAATGATTACTATGTCCGGAAACTTGAAAACCTACTGACTTGCCTTCTCCTTATAGTATTATACCTTCTTATAATAGAGTAAGTTACTTCTGTATGCACTGCAAGTGGTCAAGTGATATTTTCTACAGCTGAGGTGGTCCTCAATGACTCTTTTTGTAAACATATGTTTTTTAGGATTTTCTTGGTCTTTGATCTCTGCTTTCCACAGCAGTAGAATACTGTGCGAGATAAATCAGATGGCTGTAGCACAGTATGTAAACTGGTTTTCACCACAAGGTGGGGCAAAATAAATGCATCAAAGCAAGTGGCTTAATCCACTTTGAAACAAGTAACTTGACCGAAGAAGTTCTATGTTATATACAAAGCACGTCGCTCTTTTCCATCTTTATTTTGTCTGCACTGTACCACAAGTAGCTATGTCTGCGGCTATCGTAGCAGTCTTTTGATTTCAGGTTTCAGCTATTGTGCTTTATGAACATACAGTGGGAGAGTCTTCTCATCTCTTCTCATCAATTCCTATTTCTAAGATATTTTTTTTCAGATCACATTAGTAGTTGTGTCCGTTTTGCCCTTAAAATTTTAGGTTTATGGAGAACCTTAGGAGGAACTAGGAAAGCAAATGTGTGGCCCGTGTGTTTACTATTCTACATTTGAAAAAGTTAGGACTGCAACTTGCTTGATGAGATACATATAAAAAATGTCAGTTGGAATAGGTAAAGAAGTATTTGTCAGGCATACAGTAGTCCTGATCATAGGGGTTTTTTTCATAATTGATGTAGATGGTTGCTGGTAGTTGTAAGCCTCTCAGTGACTTGGTATCAACCTCTGAATTGCAAAATCCAACTACTACTTGTGAAGATGAGTTTCCATCCTAGTTAGCAGCTGTGTGGCTTGCATGTACAGCTGGGTAGCTAACCCTCTGTTGGACTTAGCTATGTTCTGTGGCCTCAGCAGCGTGTTTTCTGTTCTGAAAATTTTGGCTACACTGACATCAAGACTTAAACAGTAAAAATACTGGGTAAGTAATGGGTTTCAGAATATGCATGTAACTGAATAACTTTGAGCTTTACTGGCCTGAGCTCAGAAGTTCCACTCTCAGCAGAGTCTTAAGGCATGGAATAGCTCCAATCAAAATTTAAAATCTGATATAACTTAAGCTTTATTCTAACTGCATTCTCCCACTGTTCTAAAAAACTCTCCTTTTAAGTGAGGAGAGAAAAGTTTATGTCCTAGGACTGAAACTGTTTCCAGTCCAAGCAGCATTGCCTTTTTTCCTAATCCCTGTCTGTTCCTATTTAGCAAAGAATTAATTTCCTTCCTATATGTAGTGGACATACTTAACTTAATCATGTATTAGATGCTTGTACACTGTAAGGCAGAGACACTGAAGACAAATGGAGGGAAAAATAGCTAAAGGATAAAATGTTCTGTATTTTGCCACAGTACCCTGATCACTTAAGACTATATTTAGAACCTCTGTTTTATGCTACTTAAGCTTAACAGACCTACCATGTTTGGTGACTTTGCTTATGCCTAGTTTGCTTCATTTAGTGCTTTATGCTGTCTTAAGGAAACACACTGTAAAAGAAGAGGTTAAGACAGTGAAAATATGAAAATGCTTTTTGTGTCAAACAGGTGTATTGATCTTGTCTAAAACTTTGATTTTTCAAACTTACCTTGTTAAACTAGGACAAAAAAAAACCATGCAAAGAATTTTGTGTCAAGCTGTTCCTTTCTCAAGATGCTGACTAAACTGGCCAAAATGGTGTTTGAAGGTAGAAGAGATGGTATGTGACAGGGTAGCTTGCAGAGCTGTTATAACTTTTATGTTACTAGCTTGGGCATTGTATACAACTATTTTAAATACTTGGTTCGGTTTGAGTCTACCGTCTTGTTAAGCTAGTTTTCTTAGCATGGGAAATGATAAAGTAGATTTTGTTTCTCTGCAGGCTAGCTCCCACCAATGCTGCAAGTAAAGAATGAGCTGCACAGATGACAATGTCAAAGGTGTAGGTCTGTCACCATGAATAGATCCCAGACACGCTAATGTAGAAATTCTTACAATAACGAATTAAAGCAAGATGCATGTCAGACAATATGGAAAATGGACTTTCTCAGACAGTTCTGATAAAATAATGGTGTTTGAAAAGTGCTAGTTGGTGAGATGTGTACATACTTAAGTACCGCACAATACTCTGGGGCAAGAAAAAGTGTCAAGTAGATAACAAATTAGTGAACTGACTGGTATTTAAAAGGAGGGGGAAAAAAAAGAAAAACACCAAAACCAAACCAACCCAAAACACCACCACACAAAAAAAAAGCCAAACCCACAAACCAAAACAAAAAAAACCCCGACGAACACACAAAAAAAACCAAACACAAGAACAAAACAAAAACCCCAAAGTCAATAATAAAGGATTAATTAGTGAACAGGATAAGTTACACAGAAATCTACAGCTGCTGGCTTTGAGCGGCGAGAGAATAAAAAGTAGAAGTACTGTTTTGGAAAGAAGTTATTCAAGTAAATGTCAGTTGTGATGAAGGGGCTGACAATTCCCAGTGTCATGCTGTTGCCAAGGAATTAGTGAATTTAATGATAAGTGGAAATAATACTGTTTGTGTTGTAATAATGCCAATTTTATCCAGACCTCCAATGCACAGTGGCAGAAGAAAATTAGTTTTAAAACTAACAAGCAGTTGAAAAAGGCTTATGAAGTACTTTAAAACTAAGAGCAACTCTGAGGCCTGGAAACCTTATGCAATAGGATTTAAGGCTCTTTTTTTTTTTCTGGATGCTTCATTACATAGTTTTTCTATGAAGAAGTGTAAGGACTTGAGCAATGGGAGATCTTTGACTATATGAATGTAAGGTAAAGCTAGAGTAAGTAAGGTTAAATAAAGTAGTGGTCATGAATCAGTAAAAGGGATAGGACAGATATGCAAATTATTTGAGAGTTCCTAAACAGCTGCACATCTAGCTTCTATACCTCAGCCACCATTTCTTGTAATTTGAATATAATTCATGCTGTAATATAGCTTTGGATTTGTATGACTAATCTTCTGCTGAGATATATGACTGAGGTGATCCATATGCAGTGCATTTTTGATAACCTCTGTCCATTCCGTCAGTATATCTATTCTGTTGATTATTTAAAGGGTATGGGGGAAACTGCCACTGCCCTTATATTGTGGAAGCAGGTTCCTTCTGCTTTTGGATCTTTGTGGCTTCCTTGCCCACACTAAGTGTTGTTCCCACTATCTTTTTCATTTGACCCGAATAGAGCATAATGTTTCTACTGATGAGGTGAAGCAGCTTCTTTAATGCTTTCCCAACCTCCTTCATGTGTCCACCGCCGCCACCATTGAGAGCACTGAAAGTCTGTGGGGCATGCTTCAGTATGATTCATGTGGCACACCGAATGGTCCTGTGACAAAAAGACTGCTGCAAGAGTCTGTGTATATATGTTACACTTCCTCCCCCCCCCCCCAAAAAAAAGCCAGCCAAAACCCCGTCTGAACCCCACACTTTGGATGATCTTTTTTCTAGGTTGAAAACAGTAAAACTGTTTCCCATTGTGAGAGGTGAGATACCAATGGCCTCTTGTCGTTGGGGATTCATTCACAAGATATTTATCTTAATCCACAAGTGAAACAGCTAGAAAGGCTGTAGAATAAGTAGCTGGGTTACTGCTGGTTTTACTTCAGTTGCAGGGACATAGTAATCCTGAAGGACAGACTACAGAAGTAGCGTAACAGCAGTTGCTTTCCACTTTTTAGTATGTGGCTGTTTGGTTATCTTGTAGTTGGTGTGTAGTCCAAGAATCATGATTTATGGGAGGATGTGACAGTAGAAGCCGAACCGTATGTGAAGTATAAAAAAACCTAAAGCACCAAACCACATTGGACTGGGAATAAGTATATCTTATGAAGTTGAGTAGTTTTGAACAGTTCAGCTTTGTTTATTTCTGTCAAGTGTAAAACTAAGAATTATACAAGGAACTGAAACTGGCCAGTCTCACAGATTTCAGATATCACTTGAGAAAATCAAGTATGCTTTTTTCCTAATAATGATAATCTTAGGAGAAACTAGGCTTTTTAAATGAGTCCATATCCTGCTCTCTGGCTAGTATCACTTAATACTCAAAGATACTTTTTTCTAAAATCATGGTAAGTGAAGCAGCATACTGAGTAGTGTGCTTTGCATCTGGAGGCCTCTGCTACCTTAGTTAAGACTTCTTGTTGACTTATGTATCCCTTCACAAAGGGGTAGAGCAAAAATTCTGGAGTTGTGTACTCTTTTTTTTTTTTTTTGAGGAAAAGTCAAAGGAATAGAATATATCAAACTTTATTTCCAGCTGAAATTATTTAGGTCTGTAAGTTTTGGCATGAAAAACTAATGATAGCTGCTGATTTGATTTCATGGTGATGGAGATACTGGGTGGGGAGGGATACAGCTAAAATTAGTATCTTTATGCTTCTAAGACACTAAATGGAAATTTGGGTGTTTACTTCTGCATTTCAGTAGTACTACAGAAGCTATTGAAAAGGGTTCTACTAGTGATTTGGGGGAAACAAGCTGGTAATATTTGTAAAATTAGGGAAACAAAATTGTGGGTCAAAGAACAAAGCTAAATAATGTCAAGTTCTCCATACTAGGTTTTAAAGGCTTTTTTTCAGATTATAGAATGCTTCATACCTACATCACTTCAAATACACAAGCTTGTTGCAGAAAGCTTTAGTTGTTGCTAGTGTTGGAAAGCAGGAAATGAAATTTTGAAATGCTTCAGATCTAGAAGAGTGAATGTAGGACTTGGTGGAAAAACCCTGCTGTTGGTTTCTTTACAGTAGGGTCACTAACTAATCGCAGGGGGTAGGCATTCAGAGAAACGAAGTAGATAGTAATCTGCTCTCAGTAATAGCCCAAACAAACAACCTACAATTTGGCAACGAGGCATATTCTTTAAGCACTTCAAAGAATAGAACAGAAAAAACATATTTTCTATAAGGTTATTCATTTAGTAGTTGCCTTTCCTTTTAGTGTAATTGAGCAAGTAATAAACCATCTTCTTCAGACATGAGCGGTGTAAGACTGAGCAGAAAACAAAAAAACTGACTCTGGCATTGAATTCACTCAAGCTGAAAATATTTGTTAGTTATCTCTTGAAAGTATAGGTAGTTGAAGTGTCTTGCCAGGTATTTTGAACTCTGCTCTGTTTCATTGCAAGATATGTTGGTCAGCTTTAACTTCTTGGAAAGAAATTCTGTGAAGTCAAGTTCTCCTTGTTATAGGATACTGAAGGGCACAGAAGTTGCAAGAGTTGCCCCTGCTTTGTGATTAGGGAGGGCTAGTCCCCTGAGGTGGATTCTGAAGCATTATGGTGTGTAGTGATGATTTCAATTCAGAGGACTCTGCCTCATGAGATGGAAAGACAAGGATTATGGAACAGGCTGGTATGCTGTGGGGAGATGTGTGTGTTGATAGAAGAGGGCCAGCCTAGAAAGCAAAAGCTTGATTTGTATTGGAAACACCAAATTGTATTTCTCATTTAGGCTGCAACGGATGGGTAGCTTGTACAGGGCTGAAACAGATTTCTTAAGTAAGAAGGAAATTTTTTTAAAAGCTTTCAGTTTATGGCCCTCAACAGTAGATTTGTACATCAGGAACTCAACTTCCTTTTAGAAGGAAGTGTGTTCTCTAAGGCTCTAAAATTTGGGGGTGAGCAATGGGTTTATAAGGAGGTTAGGTCCTTCCACTTGCAGATATCTTGAGTCCTGGACATAGTATCGAGTTGAAATTTTTTACTTCTATAGGGCTTTACTCACAAGAATATATAGATAGAATTTTATTTATATATAGAAACAATTTATTTTTATATCAAAACCATACAATTTTTGTATAAAAATTGTTATGTATATTTGTGTGTATATATTAGATTTTATATATAATGTGTGTGTATATGTAATAAAAATACTTTTTTAGAGTTTAACTCTACTTTCAGCATGGAATCAATTTGTATTGTACTGATCAACAGAAGCTTAAACCCTTAATGTTGGGTGTTAAAGCACTGAATGAAGTAGCTTTGAAATAACACAAACTGACAGTATAGATTAATACTCTGAGTATTGAATATGCAGCAGAATCTAAGCATTTTTAAAAATCATGGTGTAGTTTCAACCTAATAGCTTAAGCTGTCTGTTGTCAGACACTGAACTGGAGCACTGTGGTTGGTGTTCTGAACCTAACCATGTTGGAATTCCCAGTCAATGCATTAAATGTAGTGAATAAGCAACATTAAACTGAGCTGACAAAGGTGAACAGTATCAGCAGGCCAAAGCTTTGTATAGCTATCATCTGATATATGGTATGATCTTATTTCTAGGATATGTTTAGCGTGGGCTTTTGCAAATGGATTAGATCTTATCTAACTCTTTTACATAGCAACAGTTTCAAAGATGTAGAGTCTATCTTGGTTTAAACTTACTTTTTTTTTTCCCCCGCCTCCCTAGTTGAACCTGTTGTGAGCTTAACAAAAGGACCAAACCCTCTAATAGATGGTGCAAATAGGACAATAGCAGCCACTTGTACAGCAGCCACTGGAAAACCTGCTGCAGAGATTGACTGGGAAGGAGGTCTTGGTGAAATGGAATCCAGCTCTACTTTGTTTCCAAATGAAACGGTGACAGTTGTAAGTCAGTATATGATTGTCCCTACACGATTTGCAAGAGGAAGACGTATAACTTGTATTGTGAGGCACCCTGCTTTGGAAAAGGAGATAAGATACCCTCATGTGTTGGACATACAGTGTAAGTATTCTGTAAGGTAGTTACTACTTGGTATATATCTTAGAACCATCCTCTTTATTGGTGTATACCTTCCACAGGAAGGAGATGAGCACTTAACTACTTCATGAAAAAAAGGAAAATTAAAACTGTATAGAAAAACATGTGGTAAGAGGTAGGTCGGGCAGGAGTAGAAACCTAGGGTGTCTGTATTTAAAAAGAAAAAATAAATCTAGTCACAAACCTAGAATACCATTATGTTTCTACTGTTTGTTTTGAGTATTGGCTCATGGGTAAACATTATTTTTCATGTTTATATTTAGCATTGAAAAGATTACAGAGAAAATATCAGACTCAGTTGATCCGTGAACTGTTTATAGAGCCTTGCAATTTCAGCAGTATTCAAAAATAATTCTGATGAAGATTCATGTTTGAGATGACAAGTTGCAAGTAGGTCTTATGGGGGTCAGTAAGTTTATCTACAAATTACTCACTAAGCTTTTTCCACTCTAATTTGCAGAAGGAAACAAGAACATAACATATACATTCCTAACATTTGTTACTCAGCTTCAGACTGCTCATGTAATTCAAACCTGTACTAGGCTTGTTTAACAAAACTGTGGCTTTAAAACACATGAATATGAAGTGAGATGGCTTACAAGGCTGCTTAGCTATAGCCAGTTAAGACAAATAAGCTTTAGGCACGTGATCCATTTTTTGTTACACAATGCATATGTGACCAAAGCAAGCTACTTTCAAGTTCTTCCTTTGGTGTCCTGTCTCAGCTGTGTGCTGCTTTAAAGTTCCTAAATCATGGAAGTCTGTTAATTCAATTAGAAGAAATGTAGTAGCTGGAAAAAGTAAATTTTGCTGTTTTGATTTGACAAGAATCTCTTGTGGGTTTGGGTTTTTTTTTTCTATTTAGTAAAGAATCACTTATTTGGGCATAGAAGTAATGAGTACTGGTTTATTTTGTCAACGTTGAAGTTCTAGGTTGAAGTGCCATTGATACAGAAATGGAAGTAAAGATTATTTGTTCCCATTATCTCAAACAGTGAATGAGAGAAGTTCCATATTTGAAATGAAATGAGGGGGCAAGTTGGTCTTAAACTTATTTTTGTCTGAAATTAGTGCTAAGGCATGTTTCAGAATTTCTAACAAAATCATGTAGTAAGCAACACAGCAGCAAGTGAGAAGCAGAGGTTTTAGATCTGTGTTCTCTAGACTTCCTTCAGTCTTCCCTTACGCTTACAGCTTTTGCAACTACTTCTCCATCTCTACTGTATGAGCTTATACCAAATCATACTTGTTTTTCCATTCTCTGGCTTCTGAATATTTCAGCTGGGTCTCTCCAGCTTATCTGAAGTAACCTCCTTGCTTTTTAGAGCCATAACAACATAATTCTACATTATGATGCCAGTGGATAACCATTAACTGTTTTAACTGGCATCTGTGAACTTTTTTGTGATTTCCTAATAACCTGGCTTCTCAAAACGCTGTTTCTGATCCTTTGCTCTATCTTGTTAGTGAGCAGTAGCTCTAAATTCCCATTCCTCACTTCCAAGAAACACTAAACTGATTCCTTTCTTTTGAAGTCCTCTCACTTCGCCAAAGTGCTGTACGTTTGCTGCAGATATGCAGTGGGACAGTTGCACTGATTAAAACAACTTACTGTTCTGATCTAATCCCTTGCTGCATAGTATGTTGTAGCTTAGACCTGTATTGGTGTTCTTTGTGTATTTTGTTGTTGTCTGGGTTTTAAAACAAACAATCAAAACACACACAAAAAAAACCCCTAAACCACCTTCTGTTCCACTGAGCTGACCATTACACACAGTTCATGCTTAAAGAAAATATTGTGATTGTTGATAGGTTAACTCTTTTTTTTTTTTGTCAGATGCCCCAGAAGTTTCAGTAACTGGCTATGATGGAAACTGGTTCATTGGAAGAGAGAACGTTCAGCTCAGATGTAATGCTGATGCAAATCCATTACCTATGGAATTTATGTGGACCAGGTAAATATTAATAGAAAGGGGCTTACCACATGATTAAAGTGGTAAAATCTCTTAGCTTACAGTAAACACTTGTTTTGAAAACAAAGAGTATGTTACTTGTATTGGGTTGTAACGTTATTATCCAGCCTTTTAAAAGGAGTATACAAGATGTGTCTATGTTTGAATATGGGCGAGTGCATATTGTGTAAATTTACAAGCCTGAACTGTTTGTCATTACTCTCGCGATAAAATCTTTTATAGTTACTTAATAAAGTAGTCTAAACTGTCTATGTTGCAGTATATAGAACAAAGCCCGATAAATCTAGTAGGGATCCAAGTATTATTTCATTAGTTCTTTTTTATTATTATTTAAAGTAGATTGTAAACACTTGAACAGACTGAATAGACTTTTCTGTATCTGAATTTTAAAATCTGGAAATTACAGTTGAGATGGCAAATACTGCTTACTGAATTACAGAATTTGTCACATTTTTCAAAAGTGCTCAAGTAGTTGCCAAGACAGATAAATGTGGTGTTTTGCATAGTGATGGAAACTAGGTCTTGAACAGATGTCTCTAAGGGGGGGTGGGGAAAAATAAATTATCTAACAGCTACATTTTGTGAATATATGGATTGGGTGGGCCCTGCTCTGAAGTTTACTGCTTTGCTTTTGCAGCCATGGATGTACTTTGGGCAAGAGACAGAGGAAGACAACAAAAGCAAGCATAGATCAAAATCTGTCCCGTGAAGAAAAAAAAAAAATAAACAAGCCCAGCTATTTTAAATTGATTAGTTGCCCATAGAAACAAAGGGAATAACTTCCCGAAGGACAATGTAAATTTATGTGTAGCTATGTTATAGTGCCTCTGTCGGTAAAATCACAGGAATATTTACTGATGTAAAGCTGTAATCCATTGCTCTACCTTCTTCAATGGTAGATATAATTTAGCATATAGGAACAGTAGTCATAATGTGGTTTGAAAATGTTGTACTGATAAGTTTGGAATTACTTGATGGCAGTTTTACAGGAAAACAAATTATTATAACTGACTGAATCCTAAAAGTAGCCGTTGAAATCTTAAGTCAGTATTGCAGCTAACTCTAGTCAGAATGGCATGACTACACAAAGTAGACTTGGTAAAATGTATGCTTTACCTACATGCTACAGTAGGCTGCCATCCCCATCCCATGCTTAGTTCAAAATCAGTGTGATGAGATACCTCAACACACAAATTCCTATGTTTAAAAAAGCATGTCAGGCTCTCGGCAGCAGTACTGCTTGTTTCTTCAGATAAACTGGGTTCTCAGTTGTTTGATTTGAATTTGAGATGTATGTAAGAACAATCAATATAAACTCTATTTTCAATTTCAGAAGAAATATACGTATTTAAATATATTTAAAGTACTTCCAACTTCAGAGGTCACTTTTAAACTTAAGGGTAAAACTGAACCCACTTCTACAAGAAAAGCTTAATTCTCTGGAATAAAGCTGCTGTACCTTTTTTGTTTGAGTAACAACAAAACCCATCCAAGAAGCTGTAGTACTGGTGAATGAGGAACTTCAAGAGGGGAAAAAAAAAACCAAACCTCTATGCAAAAGAAGGATAGCTTGAGTGTTTAAGGAGATGTAAATTAACCGTATTGAAATTGTATGCTATCTTGTTTCAAATTATAATAGCTTCATAGATCTACCACAACAAAAAACCTTTATCCTTTGGAAGCAAAGGTGATATTGTATTTGCTAGGATAGTAATATTTTCAAGGTCAATAATATTTTAAAATGTTGCATGTATGAGGACCTTATTAGAATAGAGCTTTCAAACCAATTGACTATTTTATGATGTTTTTTGAAATAAATACTTCTGGTATTGTGAATTATGAAGTACATGCTTAATCACTTCTATGGCTGGAAGCAATTCTGGGCAATAATTGTTGTCAGCACAGCAATGGAAGGTTCAGGACAACATTACATTTGTTGGAGAATGTTTGCTGTTAACTGTTTGGTTTTTTTTTTTTCCATTTTAGTACCTATTTTAAAGTGTCAGGGCTGGCTTTTTTGTTCAATACTGTTGAAAAATCATACTTGCTAAATGCTTCCAAGATATTGAGACCTGGTGATTACATGTTTGAATAATGTCTTAGTCCTGCTTAGCTGTTAATAGATACTTAGATAAAAGAAAATGGGATACAATGGTGTGAAATATGACAGGTGTTTAATTGGCAGTTGGCAGCTCTGCTAAAATAGTTCCAGTGCGTTTGCCCTTTCCCCTTTTTCTGTTGTGCTTACACAGTTGTTACTGCAATCACATGCAAAATCCTCCAGGGAAATGATATATTTGGAAAAGCCAGTTGATTAGAAACAAATTTCTTCTAAGCAGTTGTTTCCCCAAATGTATCGCCAAGCAGCAAATCAGGTTTTAGTGCTGTAGTTCAGATGGAAAAGTGATGGGGGATGACAAAAGGCAGGTTGAGAGGGAAGAAACTGCTTGAACTCTGGCTCGGAAATTCTAGTCAAAATGTCCTACAAATTAAGTGTGTACTGACAGAAATATTTATTGTGATAGCTCAGCTGGATGCAAAAGAACAGGCAGATAATCCTGACAGCAGTGTAAGTCCTTCTTAGTTTGGCTGTTAGTTTTTAGAGCTTGGGTTGGATCGTTCCTCCAAGTTCTTCTGAAATAATGTTTTCTTTGTTGTAGTAGTGGTCATTTGTAGACAGCTTGCTAGTGCCAGAGGATTTGACATTTAAAGGATTTGGCACAGAAGTTAAATACTAAATGTTCAGGTGGACACTGAGAACATCCAATGAAAGCCCACTGGCTATGTCAGAGCACAGTGAAAAGTTCATTCTCTAGACTATTTCAAATACTATTTTAAACTAGTTACATTTAGACTTTAGTTGTAAAGATTCACAGCTGAAATACAACTAACTATTTGGTTTTAGGTCGGATGGACAATGGCCTGAAGGATTGCTATCTGTCAACAACACTCTGCAGTTCAGTAGCCCATTGACTTACAACTACACCGGGACTTACATCTGTAAGGTGACTAATTCCCTTGGTCAGAGAAGTGATCAGAAGACTATCTACATATTAGGTAAGTTTTACTTCTCAGCGAAGACAGTATGTTACCTTGGAATTTTTTTGGTTGAAATAGGAAACTGAAGAGCCAGTTGATACATAAAATATTTATGCCTTTTAATTGTGTGAAAAGCTGTGTAAAGTACAGATTTGAGAGCTACAGTAAAACTTGGGATTACACTGATTCTTCAGTAACAGCAACATACAGTGGAAATCTTTAAGGTTGAGGTAGTTCCCATAGTGCTTCTGAGATTGTTGCTTTCTCTTCCTAAAGTGAACTTTGTTTTTTTTTTTCTAGTGTGAACTTGCGTTTGGCAAGATGTACTGACTGCAATAAACAGTATCTTGTCTGTAGTAAATTGAAAAAACAGATGTTAGTGGGAGGGGAACAACTACATTTAGAAAAGTCAAAGACGCTTTGCTTTATGAAAGTTAGGGTTATGTTCTGAATATGTGCGTTGTACTCCAGTTACTCATTGTCTCCTTTTCTCAGGAGGCAGATATCCAGTAATCATGAAGTTAAGTATATCATGCAGAACTTTTGCTGATCTCCTTAGTATTATATGACAAATTTGTGTGTCTGTTTAGCACCACTGCTGTTGGGAAACATCCTTGTATCTATTAACACAATGTAGTTAATGTTTTACTATGACACCTTTGTGAAAGAACAGCATGACTTAAAGGGGTGTATGTGAATAGTGCTGTACAAGTGTCAAAAAGCTCTCCAGGTTTCCATAATGGATTAGCTAAATTGGCTAATACCTAGCTTGATCAGTAAGTGCTAATATATTATTTTTTTAAGGAAAGTAATACAGAAGTGAAAATTAAAACTTAATTCTGTTGTATGGTGTTGCTGCTCTTCAGTAAGTTCTTGACATCAGTTATTCTACAAGGTAAATTAAGTGTCAGAGTGCATGTTGGCCAGTTATAGGATACAGACATAGATGATTTAAGATTAGATTCCATAGATTTAAGGACATGGACCTGTTGGAGTGAGTCCAGAGGACGTCCATGAAGATGGTCATAAGGCTGGAGCACCTCTCTTAGGAAGACAGACTGAGAGAGTTGGGGTTGCTCAGCCGGGAGAAGAGAAGGCTCTGGGGAGATGTTATAGCAGCCTTCCAGTACCTAAAGGGGGCCTACAAGGAAGTTGGAGAGGGACTTTTTACAAGGGCATGTAGTGATAGGACAAGGGGTAATGGCTTTAAACTGACAGAGGGTAGATTTAGATTAGATGTAAGGAAGAAGTTTTTAACTATGAGGGTGGTGAGGCACTGGCACAGGTTGCCCAGAGAGGTTGTGGATGCCTCATCCCTGGCAGTGTTCAAGGCCAGGTTGGATGGGGCTTTGAGCAACCTGGTCTGGTGGAAGGTGTCCCTGACCATGGCAGGGGGGTTGGAACTAGGTGATCTTTAAGGTCCCTTCCAACCCAAACCATACTATGAGTGATTCGGTGATCCTGTGATTTCCTCCTAAGAACTTAAAACTAAATATGAACAATTAAGGATTGAGATGAGAATGAGAAGTTAAGACAAATTGAAGGTCCAGGATGTTTGAAGCCACATCTGTCAGAATTCATATTTGATAGTTATCTGCCTCTTTAGAACAAAGGATGGTGTTTTAGTCAGACTGACATAGCTACACTGCAGGCTATTGTGGAAAACTAGTAAGTTCTAATTAACTGACTAGTTAATGAGCTAGTTAACTGGAAGCTTCTAAAGTTTTGGACAGTGGATTTACTTGTAAACAACTTAAATTATATAAAATTCTAGCTATTAAAAGACTGCCACGTGCTGCAAACAAATATGAAAGTCACTTCTGTGAGAAGTTACTTCTGGGTTCTTGGTTCTAATGCCTCCTTTATGGAGAAGAACACATAAAGTTTTTGAAAAAGCAGAATAGATGTAGATGCTAATTGAGATGTGGTGATGGCTTATGTTCTAGCCTATGGCAAATGCAACATAGCTTAAACTAGCTTACTGCATAGTTAAGCTGTAGTAGTTGGTCTTTGGTGTGGACTGATGGATGACGTTTACATGTGTGCTGGTTTTCAGCTTTGTTCAGCAACTTTGTTTTGCTGCAGTAACTTAACTGCAAATAGCAAAAACTTAGCTGGTTTTAGGGAGTGCCAAAACTGAACCTCAGCCAGCTAGAGATCATACAGGGTTATCGTTCTATAAAAAAAATACTTTAGATGACATTAAATTAATTTCATTTTCAGAAACTTAGCATTAATCTTGGAGTGTGTTGCATGATCAGCATCGAAGAAAATACAGGTAATTTTTAGGCAACTTTGAATAAATCTGGTGCCGTATCACTAAAACTAATGTTCAGAAAAGTCATACACATCAATTTAATGCTGAGACAAGCATCCAGCACTCTGCTCTAGATACCTTAGAGAAGATTATACCAAACTGATTAAAAGCACTGTGTATTAATTTTTAGTATATAGGAGACTTGATTAAAATGAGAGGTGAGGCAATCAAAGTATCGTACTTGTATTGTTTTCAGAAATTAGTATTAAACAGACTTTATTGTGACTTGAACTTTTTAGTGTGACTGGGTCTTTAAATGAAATGCCCTTAAAATGATGCAGGATGGGTGATGAAATGGCAAAACTGTCTATCTTAAATAATAAACATTCAGAGGGAACATAGAGACTCATGTCTACAGAAAATAAGACTGAAGTAGTAAACTATTAAGTCAAACTGCATACCATCTCAATATTTGACTTAACTGAGCAGATATTATCTGGTAATGGTGAACATGGTACTGCTGTACTGGAAGGAATCATTTTTAGTTAGCCTATTTTTCTGTTAGGTATTTTCCACTGTATAAAACTTGGCAAAACCATAAAGTGAAACTTAGAAGCTAGCAGACAAAGCTGTATGATTATGCCATCTTTCAAATTTTAATTATGAAGCTGTCAGAGGATTTATGAAGTTAATGTTTCTGGACAGTCATGATGCTGGTAGTTGTAAAGCTTTTTAACTGCTAGAAAGAACTATTAAGTTGAAATGTGTTGTAGGATTGGAATGGAAACTGAACAAAAAATGCTTTTGGTCCTAATATGTGTTGTTAAAAAATAAAGCTGTATTTTTAATAAATTCTGTTGTGCTCCTAATGTTTCTGTTGATACTTTTGGAGTGGAATAGGGAAATATAAGAGAAGTAGTTGACAGGGACTAAATGGTAGATTCACCAGCTCTTTTAGTTAAAGGAGATGATACATCTTTAAATGGATAGGGAAGCACTAAAATGGTGTTTGAAGTTAGAGAGTTGTTTTAATACTGGTTTCAAGGCACAGCTATCTTCACTATTTCTTACTTGTTCAGTGATGTGAAGTTAAACTTGGTTTGTATAACTGTCTAGCCAAAAGCAAGTCATGTTCCTCATGGACTTCAGAGGTGATCAAGTATTGTTGAAGTTCCTGATATAGCCCTGCAGCAACAGGTTTTCCAAAACAAGCTGACAGCTTGATATGTAAAGCACTTCATCTTATATAGATTTATTCAGGTTGTTTGCACAAGGAATTGAACTTTATTTTCTTGGCTTTGTGTTCACTCGCCTTCATACTGTTTACTGAGGCTTTCGCTTTCTACATTTGCAAGAGAGAGGTGACCTGCAAGACTTACATTCAGATAGGAAAATACTTGCTTCCTCTGTCATCTTGTCAAATGACTGCCTTTGGAAGAAGCTACATTTTGTTAAAAGTAAACCCAGCCTTTGTTAGCCAGCAATCCAGCAATTCTAGCAAGATATGACTTGTAAGTACAGAGTCACCTTCTTGTAGGTTAGTTATCATCAGGGTTAATGTAACAGAGGCTGATCATCGGTTTTGCTTTTGTTTCTTCATACGTAGACCTCTCTTACGAGAGAACGTTGTGAATACAGGCACTCTTGTATTTTCTGAAGTATATATTATAAGGGGTATTGATAAACGGCTTTTCTGTTGTATAGAAAAGTGGATCCCAGGATATCCTAACTGCTAACTTGTATGCTGCCTGGTAGGGCAGTTTTTGAACTTTCAACGTTGCTTCTGAACATTCCTTGCAAGCTTGAGGTTATGTTAATGATAACAGCTTTTTCCTTGAGTCGCAAAGAAATGCCAAAATGGTCTACTTGATGCATGGAAATCCCAGCTAGAAACTGCAAAAGTATACTGAACTTTGAAAGTGGATGGTTGACTCCGATGAAAGAAATTGTCATTTGCTTCAGTCTGATACCAATCTTCATATCTGTCATGCTGCCAAAATGGGGAGGAACAAACTGAAGATAATACTATGGAAAAATGTTTAAGTCCAACGTGGAACCTGTGTACACAAGACACTTTATGGGGAGAGAATTACACAATGTCCTTTACCCACTACATGACTTCGGAGTGAGAATGGTTGGAGAAACAATGATAAATTTCAAAATGATTCAATCTCGGGCATTCAGAAAACCTTCTTTCACGGAAAGGCTACTTTCCCTGCTGTTACAAGGGAGTTGCAACATAAGCTTTTCAACAGTTGAAAGGGCTGTTTTTATAATGCCCAACTACACAGAGTTATCAACTACTTAAATTTTTATGTACTTAGCATCTAAGGGAAATTTAGCAATAACAGCAGGTTAAGAAGCAGAGGTAATTGTCTCTGTGTGAAAATACATGTAATACATATAAAGGCAGACACTTTCCACTCTGTAAAATGAGAAATGCAAAGGGAGAGAAATCTTGTAATTTGTGCAAAGCCAACTCACTTTTGGATTATAAGTAATTGATAGCAAGTCTTTGTCTTGCAGATGGCAAAGGGATGTGGGAGTCGAAGTGTGGATCTTGAATTGTGTGGGGTTTGTCATTTGTTTTTTAAATAGGGAGAACTAGACTTCTCTTTTTTTTTTTTTTTTTTGAAGCTAGACAGACTTTGACTGTCTGTATTAATACACAACAACTAGCCAAGGCACCTTACCTTCCAAAACTTTGTTTCTGTAATGTTAAGTGATAAATTTGAGCCAAAGGAGATGGGTGCCAGTATTTAATTTTTTTCTTCCTTGTTATAGAGCTGGTCACCTTAGCCCTTAAATAGTTCATAGTGGGCTAGATCCAAATGGTTTGTAGTTTTAAAATATCGTGCACTCTAGTTGATTTTTACAATGGTGTGCTTGTTGATACCAAGACAGGACTTAAACTAATATTTTGAAGCTAATGGTCTGGTTCTAAGGATGATCCATCCATATCTTTGCCCATTCATCTTTCTGACACTTGACTTCTTGTTGGCTTTGAATTCCCACGGAAGCAAAGATGGGTCCTGGACGTTTGAATGAGGATGTCCTGCAGGGGGATCCAGGGGGAAAGATGTAGTGTTTAGGTACGTAAGACATATCATGTAGTTGGATGTCTCTACTAAACTTAATTGTAGAAACTCGTCTGCCCAAGGTAAGTTGTTTGTATTTCTAGAGCTGGGAAAACCATATCAAGAATAGTTATTTAAGGGAAAAGTAAAAATATCAGACTGGAGCTGTTGAAAGTTGGTACTGGCTTTCATGGGAAACATCTGGAAAATAAGTAATACATGGAAAACTAAGCATATTGTGCAAGGACCATGGTGCTTTGTTTGAGAAGCTTTTAGAGCTTCATTTGAAGTAAAAAGCAAATCTTTTGTTTCTTGACAGAAAATTATCAAAGGCTTTGAAACAAACTAGAAAAACTTGGCTGCTTTTTATGTATGGTGGGAGCTGATGTGTTTACTCTTTCATAGCAGAAAATTGGTCTTTGCTTTCTTCAGTTACATCTCCTATTTTAATGAGGGTGATAGCGATGTAATAGTAGAAGAAATTTTTTTGTGGGTCTTTGCTTGTCCTCATCCTTACTACAGGGTATGTTTAATAAGGGTTTGAACAGGGTCCAGAACATAGTAAGAGACAAAAAAAATGGAAATCAAAATGCATTTAACCTAAACCCAAAATTTTTCAGAATTTCTACCGGTTTCAGCTCCCTGGCCTGCATGGGTACTTTATGTTGTTGTAGTTCGTGCAGCAACACAAGCCTACATCACTGAAAGAGATGAAAGCTGTTAAACATTGGGTCGTAAGTAAAGTGTTAAAGAAAATCAGTCAGAAATTGATTCTTTTGAATAAAGTGTCATTTGAAACAACTTAAAATCAGTGTGTTTAATATTTTGTGGAAAGCATTAAGAACTCAAAGAAATACATATTGGTGATGATGTGAAAAATTATAATTAAACAGCTTGTTGGTATGAAAGAATATAGTCTTTCATACCAACACACAAGAGTGGCACTTTCTTAAATTTGAGATAGCATTTAAGATGTGATTTGCAAGCAAAAAATTATGGACTAGAGGTAAGGAACTCTGGCATTGCCAGTCTTAATGTTGTTTTCTATTTTGGAAACTTGCTTGGTGCAGGAGGGAAAAAAAAAAATCTAGTTTTACATTCAGAAAGCTCTGGGTGACATCGGAAGTCAACTTCACATGTTCTTAAGTCATAATGGGCCTTATAAACAAGGAGGGATGACTTTAAGTTTGTCATTCTTCAACAGTGAAAGGTACTGACACAAATAGAAGTATTCATGATTTTATATTCTAGGAATACATGTAAACAAACACTGAATTATTACATTTGCGATGAATTTAAGATTAATATGTTAATTAGTGCTTGTAGATAATGCAGCTGGACAACCTGACAATGGGTGGATGAAACAAGTTTTGAAGGAAAAGCTTTTTGTAAAACGCTGGTATTTTAATATATTAATAATAGTGTAATTGCCACTGTGTTTATTTCACATATGTGATGGTTAAACTTGCCAGGATGGGAATACTGCATACTTGTGAATGCATATTTTATATTGTGGATGTGGAGGATGGGACTTAAGACCTCAGTATCAGAGGGACATAGTTGTACAATTACAAAGCCAGTTTAAAAACAAAAACAAAAACAAAAACAAAACAAACCCCCCCCCCCAAAAACCCCAAACAAACAAAAAATTATGTATAGCCTGGCAGAAGATATTGCTGGTACTCTCTGAAATAAGCTAACAAATCTTGTGTCTAAACCAAATATGTTTTCAAGGAAGAGGGTTTTGAGTTTAACTTCTTGACCTAAGGATTTGTGGGACATCATGGGAACCCTGGTAAACTTGGATTCCTTAATCTCTACTTCTTCATTAAATTATTAAACTCACTTTAAATCAGTTTTTACTAAAATCATAATCTGAATTCCTCTTGTTCATTTTGATAGTGCATCTTCCTTGTTCAGTTTCTTATCTTCTGTCAAATTAATTTCATTTATGTATAGCTCCCTAACAAATCACCACTTTTACTTAGTCAAGTAATATAATTATATGCTTTGAAAATCTGTGTAACAATTTGCTTGTTATGTCAAGCTTAAAATGTGTTCAGCAGTGAGGTGCAGTCTGAAGTATGATTTGTAGTGATCATGACAAATGTGGCAATTCTGTCTAGTATGAGAGAATTGTATGGCCGTCTCTCAGTAGTAAGATTAAAAATCGTATTTATGAATCTTTAAAGTTATGATTTGTTAAGTAACTGGAAGTCTGACAAATTTCCAGTTCTATCTATTTTACTTTTTGTGGTTGTAAAATTAGAGTGCCTCTGTAATATGGTAGTGGTAGTTCCGTGGATCTTGCTTATGGGCACTTAACTAAATAACATGACGTAATGAGCTACTTGGCTATCCATGTAATATTCTCTCTAAAAGATTCAAGCTATAATAACATGTTTAGTGTTTGTTGCTTTACTGATTTTAAAACTACCTTGCATTGGGCGAGGCAAAAAGCCAGTTTTATTCACTGCAGCACAGAAATGGAAACTGGAGTTGCACGTAACATTGCGATTGACTGGGATAATCTCAGGAGGCTTTCTCAGTGTCATCAGCCCACCGCTTGCAACCTTGTTTTCAATACAGATGCATACATGTCCAGTAGACCTAAAGAACAAAGGAAAAAGCTGAGTGCTGGAGAAGCTTCGTATCTGGCAATCTCTTGTTTACTTGCATAACCTGACATGAAATCAGCTGACATTTTATATTGAGGAATGAATATGGAAATTTCTTTGTGTATGGGGGATCAAATTGCTTTTAGGAGGGATGCATAGAAACCATTTTTACTTCAAATGTTCCAGTTGTTTTATTCTAAAATCCTGAAAGCTCCTTGCTTTTAACATAAGTGTTTTTTTGAGATTAATACATGCCATTTTTAACTATGCTTCTTTCACTAATCCCAAGGTGAAGCTGAGTAAGTTGTATTAATGCAACAAATGTTTTTGGAGAGAATAGCTTAAAAATCAGTAGTTCGTGTGCTGCTGACTGAGCACACAACTCATAGTTTTTCATTCTTACACTCAGTGCCCTGAACGATTTCTGAAGTGGGAACTTAATACGGAATAATTGACTCTGGCATAAGCAATTAATATGATCCAGTATTCCTAACTGCTAGCTGGAAAGATAGAGGACTGCTTGGTTTTTTCCTAATAGAGAGCTTTCTTCCATGGGGGAGGTAAATAATGTGCTAAGAACAGTGAACATCTGAGCAGAAAAGCTGCCTCTCCTTACTTTGAGGAGGGCCAGATGCCTACTTAAAGATTATTTTTATTTTATTTTCTCCCCATAGTTCCTATCCTGCTGCAGCGTAGCTCAAAACCACATGCAATGAAGCTAGTTTAAAGCCTGTGGAAAGTGCAAGACTTTTTGTAGTGCCATGAACTTGAGAATGAAAAACTATCCTTGTAGAACATACCCATCAACTTTGCTTTCTTATAAACCCTTAACTGATTTAGCTTGCATTGACATTCTGTGCCTTTTCTGTGTCTTGTCTACTTCTTTGCTCTTTCCATTAGATCCTCCTACTACTACCACTCGACTGCCCACGGTTCCCTGGCATCCTTCGACTGATGGCATCACAGGTTTAGCAACAGAACCTAGAATAATAGATTTCCCAACATCAACCTTGCCAGCAATGCAGGAAGACACTTGGGGTACCATCATCGGTAGTGCGGTGGGTGGGGCGCTCTTCCTCATACTGGTCAGTGTTCTGGTTGGAATTATCTGCTATAGGAGAAGACGGACGTTCCGTGGTGACTACTTTGCTAAGAACTACCTTCCGCCATCAGATATGCAAAAAGAGTCTCAAATAGATGTTCTTCAGTCAGATGATGTGGATTCTTACCCTGACAGTATAAAAAAAGAAATAAAGCATCCAATGAACAGCTTAATATCTAAAGATTATTTAGAAGACCCTGAAAAACCAGAGTGGAACAATATAGACAATATTAACAGGTACCAGGAACGTTATGAAAGACCAATGGATTACTATGAAGGTGGAACATTGGGAATGAAGTATATGGGTGGTGAATGTTACGATGACAATGAAGAAGACTTTGTTTCTCACATAGATGGCTCGGTAATATCTCGGAGGGAGTGGTATGTGTAGTATCCACTGAAAACTAAACGTGTACCTACAGTTCATTTCATTGGCTGATCACTTTCAGATTGTTTATACTTACACAAGAGGAGGAATAAACTTTTTGAAACTGATTTTTTTTTTGAAGGTTTTTATATTGTGACTTGACACAATGGAAGTACTGAATCTGGGGGAAATGTATTTGAGCTGCTTTTTTTCCAAATGCTGTACTACTGTTTAAGATTTGAGTTTTAATCCAGAGTGCTTATATTGGTCTATGTCAGAGGTAAAAAATGCTAAATTAAAGTTGCCATTCAAAATTGTTCAAGAATAAAAAGTGGCTGTCATGGCTCTCTGATTTAAAAAGAAGTTTACCTAAGGCAATGATCAAATATAATCTTTGGGGGCGTCTACTTTGCAGATCATATGAATTACTCCGATCTAAATACCATCCATGGTAAACTTAATGCTTCTGCATAGCAAATACTTTACCAATTAAAATGAGTTACAGCAGAATCAAAGCTTTACTTTTAGGTTTTTCTGCACAAAAATGAATACCTCTTAGCATTTTAATGAGCCTTCTTGTAACTATGTACTTAAAAGAAGTCATTGCACTGAAAGTAACTTATGAACAAAATTTTGAGGAGTAACTGTGTAAACAGGTCAAAGGCTTGTCTTCAAATAAGATTAAAAAATTATTTTTTATAGTGATTAATTTCTAAAGCTTATGCTAGTGTCTGTATATATACATACAGTAGGATATTTTGTTAGGCCTGTTAGGCAGGATGTCAAGACTCATTAATGAATACAAACCTGTTTTCGCAAGTACACAGGGTACAATATTAGAGACTTATTTCTGAGGCTTTGTGGGAATCTTACTATTGAACTTGAAAGCTGGAGAATTGGACACAACTAAGAAGAAAACTCTAATAGATTTCGAAGCTGGAGGCTAATGTGAATTTGCTTATTTTCCTGGGTGCCAATAAACATCAAGCATGCTAAGAGGTGTCAAAGCATTTGCTACAATTTTTATGACCAGAAGTTAAACCAGCGGTTTTACGCTGCTTCTGAGTAACTTACGATGTTTGCTTTGAAGAGGGTAACAAGAATTTCAGGTTATTAGTAGGGCAGTGGACACTTGAATTGCTACTTCATATAGTGAAAACACACTTTCCGACAGGGCAACTACAGAATCTATGAAATGCGAGTTTAGATAAATTGTGCAGTCTCTGTACCACAGTGGATTTGTTTCCCCTGCAAATAATTGATACTGATTTAACAACATGTTCTTGTTCTTTAAAATTACATTGTACGCATTGTATGCAGGACATCTTGTTTGACACCCAAAAGTAGTTCTACTTTGTCTTGAGCAGGTTCACCAAACTAATTCTGCTGATAATGTAGGGAGGAATGAAATAACTTTAGATGAATTACAGAGCAATGATAAATTCATAATTAGAATGGTAGATCCTTTGAAGTGCCATTTTAAAGTGTTTAGCTCAAGAAAATAAAGCTGATAAGGCTATTAGTATTTGAAACCTGAAAAGGGAAAAATCTCTGCTACCTTTAAGATGAAATAGGCCACATAATTATGGCTGCTTCATGAGCATTCGTGCCAGAAGTTCTTTTCTATCCTCATGATTTTTGGTAGCTTACAGTATATAGAGCTTCACAAAAATAGTTGTATTGAGCATTGTAGACAATACACTGTGATTGCATATGACTGCATGTCTTCAAAATTAAGACAACAGCTTTATTTGAAATTCAAGTGGAATAGCATCCCTAAATTTTAAGTTCATGTTTGGATTACTGAAGTACTGATATACAATTGACCAAAGTCTCAAGAGCAATGGGAAATGATATTGTGTGTATCTGTAGTTTGAGTGCAGACAAAAGTGAAGGAGTTAAATTTCTAGCAGAACATTCTGATCCAAATTATTTCTAGAGTAAAGAGATCATACCTCTCTTCAAATAAAAAATATTTAATATATCATCTTTAAAAGATGGTGTTACTTGGAAATAAACATAACCATAAACCTGTTCTCCACATGGGATATCTTGCTTTTGTCTCTGTGGATTTTTTGGTTTGATTTTTAAAAAAATACATACATTTAATTCCTATGGGTTAATAAGTTGAAATGTTTTGGAGTTGAAGTTGATAATAGGGATAGGGCTTACGCGTGTTGCAATGTTTTGTACATTATGTCTGCTGTAAAAAGAATTGATTGTAAGTACAAATGGCTGTTGTGTGAATAAACTTTTTATGTTCTGGATGTAGGAAGTGTTCAAAAATGTTTGACAGGTATATTCTTAAAACTGGAGATGAAAAAGCATGGTAAAACCAGAGGCTGGGTAGAAGGAACTAAAGTATTTAAGCTGTTTAAGATGTGCTTTATGGGCTTTTTAGCATTTCGTCTCGGAGACCCTAAACAAGTGTCTTTAGAAACTATTTTAAGAAGTATGGACCTTGAGAACAATAAATAGGGATAGTTGCTGTCCAAACAGTTTCACTTAAACCACAGCTGATATACTATCTAGGGTTCACATTCTTTAAAAAAAAAAAAAAAAAAAAAAAAAAAATATTTTTTTCATTCTTTGTTTTTGGTTCCTGTAGCTCTGCTTTAACCATATTTCTTGGAGTGAACTAATTCCCATCTATTTCTGACCAACTGGTGGTTAAAATACTGCTTAGCTGGCACTATGCATCTTAGGTGCTCTTTGGCTTGTTCAGCTTGGCATGGTAGTCTGGGTTTCTGATCATTCCTCTGGTTTGGTAGAATTTTTGTGCCTACTTTTTGCCAAAGCAAGTCAAAAAAGCAAATTAAGTGAGCCCTGTGGTAATTGCACTTCAGTTCAGTTCCTGTATATTGCTACACTTGCTGGGATATCGCTGTTTTTCTTGGTGTTCAGAGGTAAATAGGTGGCTGTTGTCATCTCACCCAATATGGCAGTCAGTAGTTGAACTTTTGTTGAAAGTATAATACTTCATAGTGGTTTAATGTTAAGCAGAATTTATCAGAAAAAAAAAAAAAAACACTATAGGCTCAGTACAGTATGAAGCAGTCAAACTTTTCTGGTGTAATCATAAGACCAAAGCATTTTCATGAATTTGGGACCTAACAGTGCGTATCAGTTACCTGGAACTTTCTCACTTAAACAAGAGGACACCAAGTGTGAACTAAACTTAAGCCAAATAAAACGTAGCGGTTAAGTGAGCCTTTCACTGATTCATGTGCCCATTCTTCAGGAGAAAATGGGAATTATGGTTCTTCTGTATATAGAGTGCTATCTGATGAAAGTGTTACATTAATCTTCTGGAGTGAATGAGCTTCCTGCAAGTTGTTAATCTATGACTTTATCCCTTAACTTTAAGACAGTCACAAGAAATGCTGAGTTCAATTTTGTTCAAGCTGCTTAAACATACATGTATGAGTGATCCTGGGGGAGTATTGCTGTCAGGTCTTTCATGTGCAGTGAGAGGACAGGAATCCCTTTATCAGAGTGGAAGCAAGGTGGTTTGTTTTGGGGTTTGTTGGTTTGGGTTTTGGAGGGGGGGGGGGGTGTTTTTTGGGTTTTGGGTTTTTTTGAATGAGGGATGAGAAAAAGATGGCTTTGTCTAGATTTCCAGCATACAGGCAGAACAGCGTTAGAATTACGAGTAATTGATAGAACATATTGCATAGTTTTGGCTTTTTCACCTGTTGATGAATATACAGCTTAAGAGGCTCTTAGAATTCCCTCTGGTAAGAGATTAAATAGAGGATGGTTGTGTGGTATTTGGAGAAACGCAGCATATGATTATTTCTGAAGGAAAATAGCTGAAGTAAACTGCGTTTAGAAATATGTTACAAGTTTAGAGCTGTGTTAATTTTAAACTCCTTTGCTGTTACCTTTCTGATCCAGTAATCAATGTAGATCAGAGCATTTTTTCTATATGCTACCTATATTTTACAGGTAAACGTTTTAGTGAAGGTCATGTGAATTATTTGTGTTGGTGCAAGTTTGAAACACTGATGATACTGGAAGTATGCTGTCAGGTTTCAGTGTTGTGAGACTTAAAACTTACTGAATCCATAGCACAGTGAAATGGGTAACCTTCGAAGACTGACAAGTGTAGTGTGTTCATTTAGTATGAGTTGTTAAACATCAGATTTGACAATGCTGAGGTCAAAAGAAAAATGATGTAAAAAAAAAAAAAAAGCTTTTCTCCCCCCTTGATAAAACCTGCTTATACAAATGACTTTCTCGTAGGTTGAAGTGTGAAGTCCTAGTGATGATAGGTGGTCTTAGGGGTTGCTTTGATAAGCGTAAGCAAAGTATTAGTGAGTTGGTGTGTTCATTGCTTGTAGTAGTAGTTATTTTTTTCCCTGCTTTTAAGTTTCCCTTTTTCCTTTCTGCAGACTTTAGTGGCTTTAAAGAAAGATTGCCAATAAAGCCATAGTTGTCTAGCTTTTTGAACTGACACCTCATTTGCTCATGTGAGTGCAACGCATGTGTTCTGTAACGTCATCTTGCCTTGAAATCAAAAATAAAAGTATGCAGCTAGTGTTTATTAAAAGTAGTCAATGAAATTTTTCAAGTCATACTAATGACTTGTGAGCTCTCTTAATTTGACCAGTTTTTTAACTGGGTGACTGGAGCCAATACTGCAAGAGTGCTAGTGCAGGACGAGGCTTTCTTTTTGGTCGTGGAAGGAAGAAACACTTCTCAGAGCAATGCTGAAATAGCTTATCTGAGTATTGAGAGTACGTGAACTTCTTAAAGGTGTAATCTATGCTATCACATTGCAGATGTGCCATTTAAGCAGACATCTTCTGTTGCTGTAGCAGGGGCTGTGATTGGAGCAGTCCTTGCTCTTTTTATCATTACCATCTTTGTGACAGTGCTGCTGACCCCAAGGAAAAAAAGGCCATCCTATCTTGACAAAGTGTGAGTATGTGTTGGATTTTTTTTTTCTTTTATTTGAAAGCAGTATGCAGAAAGCATTTGTTCTATACAGGAATTTAAATGTCTGAGCTTCCTTAGCAGCTGTTCAGCTGTCATAATTTTAGGGCTGTATTTTCAGGGTAGACAAATGTAAAATCACTTGCATTTCTTAAAAAAAAAAAAAAAAAAAAAAAGAAAAAAAAAAGCTAAGAATGACTTCAGAGGTAATGTAATTCTTTATCTCTTTAGAAGTTGGTTTTTTTTTTTTTGAAAGAAAATGTTCATTGATTGAACTGGAGGGCAGGGGAAAGGTCCATGTTGACTAATGCCAGAGACTACTAGTTTATCGTAACTGTAGGTCTAACACAAGAACAAATTGACCATGCTTTGCAGAAGTGAAGGTCCACTAAGATTTATCCTGTTATGTGTGTAAAATGAAGCAAGCACCCACAGACGTGTACTTAGAAATGACTGACTTAATGTGCTTTCTGGAATGTTGGTTGCTTCTTCAAGTCTCTGGCGCACACATGCGGTTTACTTTTTTAAGCATCCAATATGGTCAAACAAAAACAAGCAAACAAAGTAAGTCTGAAAAAATTTTGCAAGTTAGTGGATGGTGTCTAGACCCTGTTTGGAACATGCATAAGGAGTGATGATGGCTTTGAATATCTGTAAATACAAGTCTTTTCACACATGCCATATACAGTTAACAGTGAAACTGAATGAGAAATGAAAGTGTCTGTCTTGTCTGCATATACTTAATGAGGAGTAGAATAAAATAACTTACAGTGTTTAGCATAAAATAAGTTTCAGCATTTGAATCTCTTGAGCTAGCAAGAGGAGTCAAGTGTTTTCCTACAACTGAGTAATTTCTAACATGGTTAGGAATATTGTTTTCTTGTTTGTTTCTGTGAAATGCTTCAGCTACATAATTTCTATGAATAGTCTTAAGCATTTTAATTCATTTATAACCATTTGCTTTCACTGAGATAGTTACAATAGAGAAATCTTTCATGTAATAATTCATTGTAAGTCTTTCTCAAAGTCTCTTCAAAGAAAGACTGTAGTAGCAAATGTTGCTCAAGCTGTATCTCATCACATAGAAATGGTGATAGATTCCAATAGTCCCTAATCCTACTTAGTTGGAGTGTGTGTGGTGGAGTTCAGTCTACTTAACACCTTACACAATAAATAACAAATTATAGGTGGTGTTTTTCTACTAAAAGTGTGTGGCTGCATTATTGCCAGGGGTGGATGTGTTAACATTACAATATTTCATATATGCGTCATTGCTGACTGAAATGTGTGTGTCCCTGAATGTTGACTGTTGGATGATTTGGCAGCTAAACTAAATAATATCTGACCATTCAATTAGACTTCATGAACATGGCATGTCATATTTCATTCTTTCTCTACTACAGGATTGATCTTCCACCCACTCATAAGCCGTCCTCCTGTGAGGAGAGAGCATTCCCTGTACCACAGAAAGAAGCTATGCTTCAGGTGAGTAAGTGGTTATATACATCTCAAATTAAGGTAGGAAAAGTGTTAACTTTCCTTTATTATGTTAATTTAGTCTGATTTTGCTTTTCTGGTGATGTATGGAGTCTATTGATTGTTGGTTCACTACCCAGAAGTTTCCCTACATATGTGATATCCGAATCTTACATCCTTCGTGTTAAAGTCATCCTTAAATGTCAGGAAATGGGTAAATAGATCCTTTTTGTGTCTCTAATAGTGTTTGACAGACTCTGCTCCTCTTGGAAGTAGAAAAAGCTATAGCTGAAATTGTGTGGTGATTAAGAGAATATATATAGCTTTATAAAACAATCTTCATATGGGGGAACAAATATGCTTGGTAAACTTAGTAAGTGACTTCAACATCATCATCTTCCTTGCTAGTAAGAGCTCCCATTCTTCTTTTAAGCTGTTAAGGTTTGAATGTTGGGGATATACTGGAATTTGGGCTTTGACGTAGCTCATTTACCAAAGTATGGTTTTGATTCCCAGTGAAGATCGCTGAATCACTTTTAAATGCTTGCAATTATGTACCTTCTAATTTAATATTTTTTCTTGAATTTATCAGCAACAGAAGACTCTGTACTAACTCTGACAATTACTGGAATTTTTAGTATGCTTTCAAGGGTAGCTTCATGTGATCTGAAGTAATGCTGTCCGAACAAGACAACAATAGGCAATGAAGTTTCTTACTAGCATTTAGTGTTTGTGTGGGCATAGTCCGATACAACAGTATCATAGAGGTGACACGCTGGAAAGTTAATTTTAGCAAATGAGACAGTTAAAATAAGTGGAGAACGAGGAAGGATAGCACTGTCCTTCTTAGCTACAGCATGGCTTTGTACTGGATGGAACTGCTTGTGAAACTCCAGATGATTTCAGAAGGCTTCTTTTGCACTATGCAACACAGAAGGGACCTGTTCATGGCATTCAGCAATGATTATTACACTTCGTATAATAAACCAGTCTGTTTCTGAAAACTATAGAACCTGAGTATAGTCCCTAAAGTGATAATTGGGGGGGGAGTATACGTTCAATTAGTCTGATTTCTAAATTTCTGCTTACACTGAAGACAACTTGAATCACCTATCATTATTACTGATAATTAGATTGTAATTGTTCTTAATAGGATTTTTGTTTCATCTTCAGTATTTTGTATAAATAACGTGTTTCTAACCACTGATGTGCCAAATGATAAGACTGAGGTAATTCAGGCAATAATTTTTTTGTAACGAATACTGTTTTTCCAATGATCTGGTATACCTTTGCAGCTTTAAGGACCTGTAGAAGCCTTTTTTTCTGATAGAGGGATGTCCTAGGGAAAAATCTTCATTTACCTTCAAGATGGGTTTTGATGGAGTTCTTAGTAATGCTGAAAATATTGTTGTAGATTTTTTTCTTAATGTAATTGCTGGTTATTAAAGCTCACCAGATATGAGTTGCTGATAAAAGCTTTCCTTTTTCTCATGTAAGTAACCCATGAAAAGAATATTGTGTTACAAATACTACATTGAGTAATACTTGCTAATATTGTTGCTGAATGAAGCAAGAAAATTTTCTGAGATCCATTGCCACTTTTAGTAGCAGCCTGATGATTATAACATTATGAAGGTATAAAACATTTAGTTGGCAAAAAGCATAATAGGTTTTTGTCTTCCGATCTTCAAGGTGGTATAACACGTAAGATGACAGTGAAGACACTGCTTTTTCTATGCTCAGGTTGGGCATCTTCTGCTAATTCTTCTGTCACTAAAATACTCAACAAATGCAAGATTGAATCATGCTTCTGCTTATACAATCCTATGCTTTAAGTATGACAGTAAAAGATCATGTAGAATCAGAAGATATGGACTGCTGTGTTATTTGGACTATTGTGTTATTTGTGCATCTGTAGTGCTGCTAGATAGCAAAATGACAACAGAAATAAATGCAATTATTTATTCTTTACAGGGCTACTCATAAAGTGCATACCTTATCGTTTTCTTCAGAACTCTTCTATCTGAATTCTTCCTTGGTTTTGCTTACTATGGCTTCTGTTAGTGAATACTTAAGAACTAAGAAAGGCTGAAGCTGACTGTAGTCGTTATTGAACATATAAAATGCTTTATCTAAATATATTTTGTAAATAAAGAAAAGACACTAAACAGACTGAACCTAATACTAATTTCCCTCAACCTGAATAAATACAGTTCAGGTTCTTTTGGGAAAGGGAAGAGAGAGATCTAGTTCTTTTTCAGGCCACACGTTAACTATGCTTTATTTAAAAATAATGGGTGTTGGCATAACATTGTTAGTGTACCTGTTCTTTTTCTTTTCTGTGGAACTCCAAAACTGAAAAGAACTGGAGCTGGAGGCTGTTTTCCTAGCTGATACTACCTGTAATCAACATGTACTCTCTCTTATGCTTGAGGCAAGAGCTTCTGCTTTATCTAATAGAAATAAGCATCAAAATACCAGCTTTAGCCAAGAAGTGATTGGTTGCATTCTTGTGGTGTAATAAGCCAATGCTTGAATAGCTGTTAAAAGGTAAAAGAAGCAAGTTAGCAGCCTGTCACTGTCTTGTCCTGTTAGGCTAGAAGTCTGTACTAGCCACATGATTTATGTTCCAAATGCTGTTTGAACTGTGTTGTCTAGTCATAAATGAGAAGCATGCTGGTGAGCCTCTCTAAGTAGTTCAGATGTAAGCTTCTGGTTACACTGAAAAGAACTGCAGGTGAAGTGTCACTGCATTGTCAACAGCAATAGATGATCAAATTCAGTCTGAGTGGAAATGACAGGCTGCACGAAGGTGCAAAGTAAAGTTAAGAGGGAATGAACTTAAATGGTGTCGTCTGAATACTCATAGTAATTGAGGATTGTAAGTGGATTGATTCAATTTAAGCTCATTCTGGTTGTTATGGGATGTGCAAATTTTTCAATCATCTGTACAGTTATTGTTCAAATTATGCACAGTAGGCTTTTTTGGATCTTGTGAAGTATTCCACATGCAACTGAATAAGCTGAAATTCTCCTGTTTGTGTCCCAGCAGTCAATATTTAACTAGATTTTACCCATATCTGAGTAGATGGGTGTTGGTATTAAAATGAAGGGGGATGTTGTAGACACTTGATAGTACTGGATAGCCAATGTCTTTCATAGTTACTCCTTCAGACTTGGAAGCTTTAAGTATACTTTAAGTATGTGTTAGTGTTTACGTGCTAATGTTAAATAATAAGCTACACATATATAGAAGTACTATGTAACTGAGTACTCATAATTTCTCTGTACTGGTGTTTGCAGATACCAATTTATGTGTTCATGTGAATTACTTAAGAATTGAGAAGAACTGTTCACTTATGACCCTAAAAGAGCAAGGCAGAAGTCCAAAACATAGGAATATTAAGTGGAACAATGGAAAAAATGGTAGTGTAAATAGTTTTATTTACTGTTGTATTAGGTTTGTGTGCTGAGGTTTTGGTAGCCGGGGGGCGGGATGGGAAGAGGGGGACGGTGCTACAGGGGTGGCTCCTTTGAGAAGCTGCTAGAAGCTTCCCTGGCTCCAAGTCAGACCTGCCTCTGGCCAAGGCCGACCCCGTCAGCGATGGTGGTAGCACCGCTGCGATAACATATTTAAGAAGGGAAACTGCAGCAGGGGAAGAGATTGGAATGAGAGAGAAACACCTATGCAGACCCCAAGGTCAGTGCTGAAGGAGGAGGGTGCAGGGGAGGAGGTCCTCAAGGCGCCAGAGCAGAGATTCCCCTGCAGCCCGTGGTGAAGACCATGGTGAGGCAGGCTGTCCCCCTGCAGCCCAGGG
>JAVJGG010000031.1:11748853-11766773 GCA_035590195.1 Aviceda cuculoides
GGCTGTGACCCCGTGGGAAGCCCACGCTGGAGCAGGCTCCTGGCAGGACCTGTGGCCCCGTGGAGAGAGGAGCCCATGCTGGGGCAGGTTTTCTGGCAGGACTCATGACCCCGTGGGGGACCCACGCTGGAGCAGTGTGCTCCTGAAGGACTGCAGACCATGGAAGGGACCCACGCTGGAGCAGTTCATGAAGAACTGCAGCCCATGAGAAGGACTCACGCTGGAGAAGTTCATGAAGGACTGTCTCTCATGGGAGGAACCCCACGCTGGAGCAGGGGATGGGTGAGGAGTCCTCCCCCTGAGGAGGAAGGAGCGGCAGAGACAACGTGTGACGAACTGACCGCAACCCCCATTCCCCATCCCACTGCATTGCTGGTGGGGAGGAGGTAGAGAAAATCAGGAGTGGAGTTGAGCCTGGGAAGGAGGGAGGGGTGAGGGGAAGGTGTTTTTAAGGTTTGGGTTTACTTCTCATTATCTTGTTTTGATTTGATTGGTAACAAATGAATTTGATTTTGTGGGGTTTTTCCCCAATTTGAGTCTGGTTTTTGCCTGTGACTACAATTGGTGAGTGATCCCTCCCTGTCCTCATCTTGACCCACAAGCTTTTTGTGGTATTTTCTTTTCCCCATCCCACCAGCAGGGAGGAATGAGAGAGTGGCCTCGTGGTGCTTAGTTGCTGGCTGGGCTTAAACCATGCTAATTGCGAAGACTGTAGGTTCATCTTTATCAACTTTTTTAGCAACAAAGCTATTGCTTTTGTCCGAGTGGTTTTTTAATAATTATTGTCATGGAAGTACTATTCTGTTACTCAGAACTATTTTTTGCATGTAATGCAAAAGGGCAGTGAGCAGCTTGAAGGTTATGTCCTTGGTGAGAGCGGGATCTCTGTTTGGCAGCTGAGTTTTGAGGCAGATCAAGAGGAAGTTGAGCAACGGAAGAATTCCAGCGGCTTAAAGAGAAATTCTTCTGTTGCATAATATTTGTAAGAGTGGAGGAGGGGGTGCTAATTCAGGCAATCCTTTGAATCATTAGTTTCACTGTATTTCAAAAAACATGTCGCTAAGAAGCAAAAGTTCTTGCCTAGAAACGTGGTGGAGATGGGCAGTCTTTGACATAGAGACAGAACTGAAGCCTAGCTTGACAGGTGCTTCTGAAGGAAGGAGGAAAAAAAATTGTGTTGTATAATACAATGCATGAATGTTCAGAGTCCTTGAAACATTCAGAATTTAATAAGGCTTTCCTGTAGCAACAGAAATAAAAGTGGAAAAGGGAAATACAGCCCAGCAGGTAATTCTAGCCATGAGAAGACTGACTTTAGACTTGAAACTGATAAGTATGCCTCATGTATTTAGCCAAGCAACCCAGTCAAATGCTAAAGTTCTTTAATGGTAATATTTGTATTCCTATTCAAAACAGAAAAGATGTTGAAATTGTATTAGCACAGTTGAAAGCATGTAACACCATTTACTGAATGATGATATTTCTGGATCAAATGTGAAAAGATCACCCACAGTACTCTTACACCTAGCATAATATTCATTTATAGATTCTGGCTCTGTTGAACTTGTCTAGTTCTTTTCCTAATGGTCTTAATACAGGTGGGAATGTCCCTTCCTTGATGAGAAAGGAAGCATTATTGTTATAATTTGCTTTAGACTGAAGAGCTGTTTAGACAAACAAGACTCAGTGGACGGAAGCACAAAATGTGCATAGATAAACTAATCTGTATTGATAAAGGATCTTACAGTGGATAAAAACCGTTAACCGGATAGGGACTAGAATGAGGCACAAGCTTTTTATTAGTAGATGCTTTTGTAATGGGATTTTTAAATTGGAAAGGATGAGAAAATGTAAGATGAAGATGTTGAGATAATTGGTTTAGGCTTTTAAAGGAGTGTTTGAGAAGGACCATGTTTAGAGTAAAACTCAGTGCTTTTATGGAACTTTGCAAAATGTAAAGACAATGCAAACTATTTTAAGTATCGAAAGTGCAAAACCCCAGATACTGTGTCATCCTGCATAGAATCACTGTAGCTCAGCACCAGTTTTCTTTGACAGAACCTGATGATTTTGGTTCTGTCACTTGCTCCATGGCAGTAAAAGGTACAACTCCCTTCTCTAGCAAAGGTGTTGTGTTTTCATGCTATGTGAGATGATTTCATTTGTCTCTAGTTGAATAGATGAACCCACTGAATCTCTTGTTCTGGTTTCCAGTGTTTGTCTAAATCCACTGTTGGTAGAAATTCTTGAGCAGGCACATTTTTGTTGCTCACAGAATATTAGCCTTTGGTGATGCTGTCGGGGTTCTTGTTCCCCATGTGTGTTTTGCCTTCTTGTGTGGTAAATTCATGCTCTTAGTTCAGGTATGAAAGAGCAATGTCTCCCTCTGGTAAGTGGTAAATAGCATATTGTCAGAATTGGTCTGCAAATTGTAGTGTAGGACTTGAGAAGCAAAAGCAGTATGACTCTAAGGGCATGGGAAAAAAAAAAAAACTTTTAAAAGGAGTTACAAGAGTGCAAACATGACAAACAAAAGTTGGAAAAATAAGCCCTTGAAGATGGTGGAAAAGAACCGCTGGAGGAGTGGAGAAAGAAGAAAACATCAGACAATTTTTTGTAACTTGTTTCACAATGCATTTGCAGGTGATGTTAAAAGCTAAATAACTCAAAATTACTTCAAAACTTGAACTAAATAATGAATGTGGAAAAGTAAACAGTTAAGGGGAAGGAGGAGAAAGGAATGAAACATTGCTGAGATGGGGTTCTTTTCAAACACACTTTTGAAGGTAAGAACATGGGTGTATGACCACTGCAAATGTTACCTACCTGTATGAGTACTTTTGGGGGGGAGGTGGGATTTCTGCTTTAAGACGTGCAACTTAGCTGCTCTGTGTTGTTGCTACTGCTGTGGGGCTGTTGGGAAGAGCAGGAATTACAAAACAAACAAATATGCAATTGTGCAAAAGCTGTTTCTGTAGCCTATTCTGCCCCTATACTATTAGTGAAGTGTGGCATAGAGGCAAGAACTTAATTAGGAACAGTGATACCATGGTGTAAGCTGTATCCTAAATCATAATTATAAGGTAACATTGCTTGGTGTGATCAGAATTGACTGTTCTTTAACTAAGGCAGTTGATGATTAGCTGCATGTTTGGAAATAGCCCATTTCACTTACAAAGTTACTCCATCATAATGGTGAGAATTTTTTTGGAAAAGAAGGTTTCAAATCTGCGTTAAGTAGCTGACATAATCAATATATAGCTCTGTCTAATATAAAAATTGTGGTGTTATATTAACTTTTTATAAGTA
The DNA here is from genome assembly GCA_035590195.1 of Aviceda cuculoides. NCBI lineage: Eukaryota > Metazoa > Chordata > Aves > Accipitriformes > Accipitridae > Aviceda > Aviceda cuculoides. The sequence continues at coordinate 11,752,163 of JAVJGG010000031.1, forward strand.
AGCTACTGCTCATGTAGAATTTTTGTTGAAAGTTAAAATGATTTTTAGAAACAGAAGTATTTTCCAAAATTTATGCCAATACATCCAAAATAAAATGGAATATCAATACAGAACCAGTATGGTTGCATAGGCCTGAAAGCCACTTGAGGCATGAAGAGATAAGTGACCTGACTGGTGGAACTGGGCAAATGATTGATCTGTTGCCACACACCTGCTGATTCATTCTGTGATGCCTCTGTGAGGCTTTGCTTCCACTCAATGACAATAGGAATTTTTTGTTACATGGAAGATCCATAGGGATAACACATATTCATATACTAGATGTCAGGTTTTGAACTGGACAGAATATGAAACACCTAATTAAACTCAAAGTAAACAGAAATCAAAGTGTGATTCCTGAGATGATTGTACTGTGTTGGCTCTTGATAATTTCAAAAACATATCAGGTCATCTACTACAGTATTAGTTCAGTACATGCAGACCTCTGTTTACATTGAAGACTTAACCAGTAGGGATTTTCAGACATTGCATCTAACATACAGGAAAAGGTTTATTTATGTTTGTCTTGAATGAGACTTTAAACTATTACTTAATCAAACTTTTTTGCTACTGAACAGGAAGGGGGAGAAATTCCTAGTCTGCAATGTCTCATTTGTGTGAAGGTCTAGAATGGACAGGTAGTTATAGTTGTTCTTGTTTTTCTTCCTGTAGTGTCATTAGGCATTAGTGTAACTGTAAAAATACTGAGTTTACACTATTTTTACTGAAGTGTTAGTTCCTGAAAAGGTTTAAATAACAGATTAAGTGATTGGGATCAAAACTGGCTCCTCTGAAAGTGAGCTGACTCAGTTGTAGGAAGGTTTTCTACAGAGGAGGAAGTGTGTTTAGTTGTACTAAATCTTCCCTGGAAAAAACACCTTTATTCAGAGATGCAAATGTATAGTTGCAGTAGAGTTTTTCTTTTTTTAAAATTAAGGTTAAGAAGAAAAAAAAAATGAAGCATTTAAATACTTTCTACCACTTTTGATAGTTTAAAACCATAAATGTCTAACAAAGAATTAAGTTCCTTGGGATTTGAAAATACGCATTCCGTGTAATGTGTGCAGTGTATTCATTAGCTGGAGCCCAGAAAAAGGGCAAGGAAGCATTTCTTCCTGAAATGAGTAGAACTTTGTCTCCCAGATATAATCAAATTAGAGGTAAGTATATAAACATCCACAAAATGGTTTTGTAAATAAGTTAATTGAGTTTATCTGTTTGGTCTGTTTGGAAGGTTCTTGTGTTGTCTGTCCTTTTGAGGATATGGTGCTCTGCTCTTGTTTTGTGCAGTGAGGCAGTTCCAGGCCTGGGCTCTTCTGCTTAGCTCAAATTCTAACTTATTTTGCAAGTTCAAGATGTATATAAGCTGATGAGTGCTGTAACTACTAATTGCATTCAGCAACTTCATGTATGTAGGCAGGTGTCAAAAATTATGACCTGTTTGACTTAAGTAGTGAAGAAGTTATATCTAACTATTGTTAGTCTGAATAGGTTTATTATGAACTGTACACAATGTAGGCTGTTTGTTTTCTGTTCTGATATGAACCATTGCAGAACTCTTCTTGATGTGATGGTTCTTTGCTAGCCTTGATGAATGATTTTTCTTCATGCTGTTGCTCTTACTGCCGTGAGGTTGTCCTCTCTTTTTAGAGACAATTACAGGCACAATATGTCTGTCCCAAAATGTCTTGCATGTTGTCATATATTCTTACAGCTGTTAAGGCTGTGTTCTGCTTGTTCATGAAGCTTCACCTTTCAAGACATCACTCTGATATTTTAGAAAGCTTCTTACGTTCTTTACACAGCATAAATGGGAATTACTTGTTTTCCAGGAGTTTTGCTATGTTTTCCAAAACAATCTCGGAGGTTGGTAGATGGTTGATTCTTTGTCTAGAAGGAAGATGACTGAGGAATGAGAATGCATTGGAGGTCTTGAACTTTACAGAATAAAGCGTAGGGGAAACAACTTCGTTGAGAAATGCTGCTAGTGGATCATGAGTCAAGCAGTCAAAGTCCCAAGATCCTGCTAGGGAGAGATCTAAGCAAAATCTAAATGCCTCTTGTCTCCCGGTGGATCAGTGTGGTGAATTACTCAGATAAACATCTATTTTCGTCTTCCAGCAGCTGCCAAATTTAGCAGTAGTCTGCCTTTTCAGATGGGACCAAATTTCTACTTTAAGCACTGAGAATATCAGAAGGTATGCAGAGCACTTAGAGTGTTAATCACAATCGGTACATGAGTACTGACTGAAGGAAACAATTGGCCATTCTGAAAGAAGTATTTGGAGGACATTATGTCCTTCCTACTGAGTGAAGGACCATTATAGAGAATAGAAATCTACTTGCTCTCCTTTGGCCAAGACAAAAAACCAACCAAACAAACAAAACAAACAAAAAACCCAACAACAACAACAAACCACCCCCCAAAAAAACTTATTTGCAAAAACTAGATTTTTGTTAGGTGTTAGAAAAGCTTGCTAATAGAAGAGCAGAGAAGATAGTAGGCTGCCTAGGAAAATTATTTGTGGTCCAAGCTGCTTTTGAATAGTGTCTCCAAACACTGTTCAGGCAAGAGATCAGTATGGCTGATTGTAATTCAGCAAAATGTCTGGGTGAACTCTGGCAGAAGTTCTTTCTGCTGTGTTTTTCTAGCTTACTTCCAAGAGCACAGCAAGTGTGCTGATCTATATGCCAGTAGTGATGGTTTTCTAACAGTAGCATTTACCAATAAATTTTACTGCTTTTATACGTGCACTTTGTTAAGTATAGATAAGCTATATGTAGCTCACTTCAGGTGCGTACAATGAGCAAGACTTCCATCTGGTATCATTTCTTAAAGTTAGATGATTTCAGCCTCCCTGGTTATGAAGCATTTGTGTACTTGAATATGGTTTTGGTTGCTACTCCTTACAATATCAGGAGTACTAATAAAGACCAACTGTTTCAGAAGTAATATAGTTGGCAAGGTAGAGAAGCTTTCAAAGATATTTCTTTCTGTCTAGAAGTTATGTCTTCTCTCTTTAAGCCTTATATATTTTAATGGACAGGAGTAACATCTGTACCTTATGTACATCTTTTATGTACTTATAATTTTATTTATAGGCATTTGTTCTCTCAGAATGGAAGGCTAACGCAAGCACTTCTGTCAGGCCAAAGCATAGTCGCACTGTTGGGAATGTTCGTGTTTGCTATGTGTGTTCAGACTCAATGCATTAGCTCAGAAACCCATCACAGAGTCCCAGTACACATGGGAACAGTTTTGTTATGGAATGTTAGAGGTATAGGTAGGGCAGAAAGCCGTGACTGTCTGCTACCTGAGAACCTCTGGGTTTATTATGGGTTTTATGAGACCTGACTAAAAAGTTAAGTGATAGATACACCTCTCAAATGCTTTGATCACTAGATCACCATCAGCTTTAAGACTGTTTTGTTACTGTAATAGCTATGTGGCACTAAAGAATTTTGAAACTTAATGTTAAGCAGTTTGTGAAACTACATTGATTTTGATAGTGGGACTGTTCTTTGGGAACCAACAAAGGGCAAGTAACTACAGAATACACTGACTTTCTAAGACTACTTTTATAAGTAGGAGAGGGAAATCAGGTAGCAGGACCCAGCAGGATGGTAAGTTGGTTTGGGTTTTTTTCCTATTCTAGCACAGCCAATGTTCCAAAGGACTAATGGGCTTAATGAATCAAGCAATGGACTCTTTATTTGAGTTGCAGAAGAACTTACTGTATATATGGCTATTTTTTTATTAGCAAGCCATGCTGAACAGTAGGAGCAGATCTACAGTTGCCGTTGAGATGTAGGGCGTTCATGTGATATGTGTTCGGTAGGATTTTGGTTACGATTAGCTCTTGTCCTGTCCTGTGAATAAAATGCCAATTAGTTCCTTGTGTACATCTAGCTATCAGGCCTTGCTAGACCTCTGAAGTAATGTTTTGGAGAGATATACTTCGAGGAACAGGTTTTAGGCCTCACAGAAAGAGTTAGTGGTAAAACATCTAGGCAGTGTGGACTGTCAGTTGGAAAAATCAGTCAGCAAAGCAAACTTGAGGAGCAAGTTGTAAATATGCTGCTTTAATAAGGGGGAAATAGAATTAGTTTAATTTGTACTGAAAAACGTTTTCTTTTATTTGTTTTGGGTAGTCTCATTAGAAGCTTTTTATTTTTCAGTAGGAAATAACTTTAACTTCATCAAATTAAGAAACAACCGTGTACTGCCTTCTACTCTCAGTAGTGTACAATTGCATTTCAGTTAAATATTTTTTTTGTCCAATATCAGACTCAGCACTTATCCGTATGATGCTTGTGAAAACTTTATAACTGCTTTTGGATTTTACTTTGTTTTTAACCTATGGCTTATATAAAATCAATGTCATGTTAAAATAAAGTTTTTTAATCTTAAACAAGCTTATGCTTAAATAAAAAAGTAAAAACTAAATATCTAAATAACACTTCTTAAATTGACAATAGCATCTCTTTTTCTGCCAGAGATCAGCTTGTAAGAAGTGTTCTAAATAGTAGTCAGTTAAGACACTTCACAAAGCAGAGTATATTTTGTGATGACTTCCTGTATAAACCAAACCTGTTCTGCAGTGTTGGATTTTGACTTGTTTCCACTGTAACTTTTCTTTCAGAAAGAACATTTTGCTTTGCAAAGCCAGTACAGAGAGAAAGATGCTGGAAACTTGCAGCACATGGTAAATAAGATGGCTTGAATTCCTAACTGAAGTTTTGATTTCATCTTGTGCCTTAAAATAAGGATGTTTTTCATGCAAAACAATACTTTTGTCCATCCTAGTCAAAACTGTTGGATGTGTGGGTTTGCTATCCATGAAGTAGAATGTGTCAATATCATTTTAATATCCTGTATTTCCTAGGTAGTTTAGCTGACTAATTTAAATACACCAACACTGCAGCTTTTAAGTTTTTGTTGAATAAAATAACAAAGCACAGAAGTGCTGACAGGCGTTTTCATAGTTTGTGATCTGTTTTTTAGATTTATTGAGCTTTAAAATCTAACTTACTTAGAAACAAAAGTTTGAGGTTAACTTTGGATAGTTACTAACATTTCTGTCATATCCGTTAGTGATTGGAATTTTTAAGTTCATGTTTCGTAATTCATAGGACTATTTTGGAGATCATGCACCTTTAGCTTGCTTAAAGCTTTGACAAGAATAGGAGTTGCAGGTAGTTACTAACATTTCTGTCATATCCGTTAGTGATTGGAATTTTTAAGTTCATGTTTTGTAATTCATAGGACTATTTTGGAGATCATGCACCTTTAGCTTGCTTAAAGCTTTAACAAGAATAGGAGTTGCAGGTTCTATACATGAACTATGAAACTCATTACTTCTTGTGTGTGTTTAGAAAGCTGTGAATGGAAGGCAACTTACTTGCGAGGCTGAAGAGCCACAGGAACAAGAAGGTCTTCAGCATATGTATCCTGTTTATCAGCAAACATACTACAAAAACTGGAGCAGCAGATACCCGCAAAACTCAGGACTTGGAAGAGTCTACATCAATCCAAGGGAGCATTATGTATGATTCTGTACCCAGATGTCTCAGCTTTTAAGATAAAAGGGTTTTAATACCTGTTGACTGTATGACCAATGTGTCTCATTGGTTTTCATCTCTAAAACAATTGGGTTTTTTTTCCTGTGGGAAGAAATTGCACGGAGAATTTTATATAGGTAAACCCTATGGAATTTAAGACTTAACTTGCTTCTAGTCCTTGGTATGTATTTGTTATTGTAGCTATATCAACCTGCCAAAAGAGGAGAGCTGTTTAGCTTTATTAACCTTCGTACTCATAAGATGTGTAAATTAGATTAATCGATTGACTTGCGCCAAAATGTAGTTAAGCTGTTTCCCTGGTTATTTTTGGAAGCATTCTCTCCCTGAATGGATATTTTACAATAACCTTACCTATGTGAAAGTGAGTAAATATGAGCAAGACAACTGAACCCCTGGTGACGTAAGCAGTCTCAGGCTGAGTGTCATTTTTTTTGCATCTTGCAAAACTTGGGATAACTACCATTTTGACTGGCCTTAGCTATTGATTTCTCAACTAGCTCTACCTCGCCCAGTCAAATGAGCAACTAGACTACCTCTCAAATACTGACTTGCTGTTTCATAACGTATGTTCTGTGTCTTCCCACCTTGTTAAAAGTGAATTAATTTCCTTGCATCAGAAACTTTTTTGTGTTATATTGATCCTGGCTGTCAGTCGATGTACTTGCTGGTTGTAATGTCACAGTAGGTTTATGTGAAGCGTAGTTGCAGGAAGTAGATGACTAGACAGACAAAACTTCCTGAAAGTGTCTTATGTGTAGCTGCATCTTATCTACAAATCGCCATTTTTCCAAGTATGACTCCCATGTTAAGTGTTGCAGAGTTTGTCTTGCTTGGTAATAAATACATTTCATGTTCTTTGGTTTCTTTTAAGTTTGCAATAGAACTGCCTATGAGGTGTTCTTACATATTGGCAAGAAAAGGAAAGCTTCAGTAGACTTCACGTAGTTTTCAGCACTGTCCTTTAATTCTAACCAGTAGTGTTAAGTAACTGGAGAATGTTCTGATGTTACCAGTCCTAACAGGATCCCATGAGATTTTGAGTGTGGGGTAATAGTTGAAAAATGTGCTCAGGATATTTTTAGAAAAATAAGTTTTCCTTTAGAATAAAAAATAAATATTTAGCAAGTAAAAAATATGTATATAATGTATTAGTGCTGAAGCTAGCTCACAGGACAATCTTAAAATATTTTAAGACAGCAGGAAATAAGATGCTGATTAAAATTTGCTAGAGAAACTTAAATGACTTATGTGTATTCTGTATACGTAAGTAGAGAGTAATGATTTTCAGTCAGATGACCTGAAGACACAATAATGAGAAGAACAGCTGTCATACTGAACTAGCTATTGTTACAGAATTAAACATTACTTCTGTAATATTAGTGTTTTCTCTGCAGATAAGATTTTTCAGAGAGAAGAGTCATAGTTGTAGAAGCAATAGAACTGAAAGTACAGTTAAGTGTGCCGCAGGCAGGATGTTGATATAAAAACCTCTATTCACCCTTCATTAATCTCCAGCATAATAACAGTTAATGAGATCCCTATCTGTAATAGGACTAGGTAAATATTTCTAGTTTGTTACAGGTAGCAGCTAGAAGATTATGGCTTAGGTGCCCATGTTCTGGACACTGTACAAGTAGACACTAACTGATCTCTTGCTAAGCAACTTTCTGTTATGTGATGTGGATGTGGCAACTGAAGGAATGGCAAAGAAAAATGTTGGAGAGAACCTGTTTTTCAGGAGGTTTTTTTGAACCACTGTCAACTTGCTTTTCTCTTAGGGGCTAAGCACATTCATATAAATTAAGCAGCCGTTTTCAACTTTAAAGCCTCCTGCTGTATTTGAGACCTAAAAAAGGGCTTGTGTGCCCCAAAAATATATTTTCCAGTAATGTCAGTTTAAGCAGCTACCTCTTTCCAGAAGCATTGTCTCACCTATCCTTACATTACTGCAGCTCCAAAAAAAACATCTACTGCCAGAACATGGAAAGCAAACAGTGTCTTGGCCAAACGTTAAAGCAAATGGAATGACAGAGCATTGAGAAGAACTCTAATGCTTGAGATAATATGATCAATATCACTGAGCACAACTTTATGCAAAAAGAACTTGGATGTACATTATAGGGTGGTTCAAAACAGTGTTATTATGAGACTGCTTCCACTACAATAATTAGTACAATGTGATATTGAGCAGGTGATCGTTTCAGTTCCTATTATGTTGGCAGATGATGTAAAAAATTATTTTGCTTTCAGACCTGTTCTACTGCTTTTTATTCTAATTTGCAGATATGTTTTTGTTTTAAAAGTTGAAACTTTGGGGGAAGGAAGGTAGGAGGAAGGAAAAATGCTATCAACAAAGCTATACTTGCTGTTTTGAAATCGTAGAAGTAGCTTCAAAAAGAAGAGTGTAGTCCAACTGTGTTGCTCAAGTTATGTATCGACTACAGAAAGCTTGAATTGCAAACTGCCCATCAGCAGTAGTTTGCCCTAAAGTCATTAGGGAAATGTATTACCATGTTGATTACCTGTGAGAAATGGTTTCTTCGTAATCTGTTCAGGGACATTTAGTGTGTTAGGTTTTCTGAAACGTTGCTTGTAGTCTTAAGTGTGGCTGGACTGTGGGAGGGGGGATTTGGCATAGAAATGCTCTGAAGAGAACAGAAAAATGTCGGCTGATTAGGATTTTCCATGGAAATGATTGCACATATAGAAGTGAGTTTGATCTGCTTTAAGATGTAGAAATCGTCCTCTTTTATTTTTGTACATTTTCAAATGTTTGTATTTGTATTTTGATTTGAATAAAAACATTCAAAATAAAAACTTTTCATATGTTGTTTAGATTTGATTGCTTAAGGATGGAAAATGCATCCACGTGGCAATATGTTTCTTCCTCTGAGCATGTGGGTTTTTCCAAACAGTACCAATTTTGAATATCTGTTACGTTGGATGCTGAAATGAGAGATCCTTTCGACGTTTGTTTCATTTAACAGGGGGCACATACTGGATTTTGTGAAAATCCAGCACTTCGTTAAACTGAACACCCAAAATCACTGTTGAGGGAGGTAGGAAGGGAGGGGAAGAGTAGTAATTAATGTGTCTAGTGTTGATAAATGTAAATTGTCCTCTGCTCAAGTATCTTTGATTTCTACAAGCTAGTCTAATTATAGAAAACGAGATTTAATGTTTGGTGTGTGTCCAAAATGTTTGTGGATGTAATGCAAAGGAAAAGTAGGAAAATTCCCTAACTAAAAGAAGGGAGACACTTAACAAGATATTATTAAAGGACTACTGCTGTTGGGTCACAAAATGATCTAATGTATTGGGTATCCAGGTCAAGGAAAGCCCAATAAAAAGGCGATAATTCATGAAGAGTAGAGGGAAGGTTTTCACCTTCAGACTTCTTAACTTTAGCTGCTTTCTGGCAGTGTTACTGCTATTTCCTTCTCTGAGTGATACAAATTCTGGTGCAGAATGTTGTATTGTGTAGATAAGAGCTTAAAATACAGTATGGTAACTTCATAGAGTAAGCTCGGGTCTGTGGCATCAATCTGAACCACTGTGTTGTTTGAAGGCTCTGTGTGTGAATGCTGTAGTAACAGGTAGTAACACAGCAGATGAATTTGTCTTGACAACTTAGGTAGCTTCAAAGATTACTGACTGGAAGAGCTAAAGCTACAGGAAAAAAAAAAAAATAAAAAAAAAAAAGGGCCTTGGTAGTTCTGAACTGCTCGCTTGCCTGGTGGGAGGTGGCCTGGAGTTTTTTGTCCACTTGTCCACATGTCCAAAGTATTGGAAGACTGGGTTTGGCTTTTGGAAACACATTGCTTTCCAGTACCAAAGCTAATGCTTCATTGCTGCATACACATATAACACATCTTCCCAATGTCATCAAATCAATAAGTTCAAGATTAATCAAGCTAACCTGCATTTTTAGTGGTGCTTCAAAGCCGTGTTACCTGGGTTTATGTAACTGGTGGTGTACATCTCTGGAGTACTGGAGAAACTTAGAAGAACCTGCTTGGTGTGGAAGGACTTAAGTGGCCAGTTGTTGTGAAAGGTGGTTAAAGATACTTATGTTCTAATGAAGTGCTATAAGGATATGTATAAGTTGTGGTAAACCTTAAGGTGGTGACAACTAGTAAAATGCAAAAGCTGAAGAGTGGTTGAATCTCAGCAGGATTACACATAAAAAAATTTTTTGTTTATTCCCCTGTGGAGGCAGATGGCTTAGAAAATTCAGTGACATTAAAACCTACCAACCTTCATTCTTTTTTTTTTTTTTTTTGTCTTGCGTTGTAACTGAGATAATCTATTTTGAAAGTATTTGTAAGCAGTGAAAAATTGCTAGGCAGGAGTGACATTGCTAAGAAACCAGTCTGTGAAAAGACCTAATTGTGGAGAGTGCTTTCTGTAAGAACTTTGACTCTTTAAGTTTAGGCAACTTTTGGGTTATGCTGTTCAGCTCTCTGCTTCTACTATCACTGGCTGCTTTGAAAAGCAGAGCCATATGATTTGATCCTTAGCCAAAAACTGGACTTGTAAAAGGAGCCTACTTGTCAAAGTACTGGTTCGAAGTTCTAATAAACCTCAGAGTTCCTTTCTGACAGAAAGTAAAGATTTGACGTTTCTGTAGTTATTCAAAAGTATGGCATTGTTCCAGGTAATTATCTTAATACCTTTAGCTGAAAAATACCGAATGAAAATGCACAAAAAATAGATTGTGAATCTTCATAATAATTATTCAAACAATGTGAAATCCAAGTAGAGGTGTGTTAGGCATTTTAATCTGCACTGAGAACCCGTAAGTGCAGCTTTTCCTAATCTTGTTTTGTGGTCTTACTTGAGTTGATTTTTTGCTGTATCTAAATCTAGATCCTTCAGTTGCCAGTAGAAAATAAATTCTACTTAGGAGCACACAAGTCAAGCTGTGATTCTTCTACCCTTTGCGTTACTAGTAATCAAGACTGTACAATTGGAATTTAGCTCACTATTTTGAGACCAAGTTGGAGGCAAAGTAAATTCCAGCTTGCTCACAAGCTTAGCTGAATTTAATTTACTGTGCAGGGCTACACACATAGAATGCATAGAATATGCTAAATATATTAAAAAGTAATTTTAATTTGACTGGGTTTAGCTGCAGATTTATTACATTCCAATTTGAAATGTACTTTTCCACTGGGATAAATTAAAATTAACACAGAATTTACAGGAAAACTTTTTTTAATGCTGATTGCCAGAGAAAAGTTTAATATTTGCTGTTGCACTGCACCTGAATTTGTTCCTGTTCTAGTAAAACCTTACTTTAGTGGGTTCTGAGTTTTTATGATGCCTGTGACAGTATATCAGGTACTCTTACTGCTCTTAATGTAACTTGATAATTTAGATGTCTTTGACTAAATCCTTGTCTACCACTTTTGTTTCTGGTTCTAATCCTGTGCCATGTGACTTCAGTCTAAACGCTGGGAAGTAACTCCATTTTTGCATCTATATGAAAATAATATTCCGTCTGTATCACTTAAGGATTGTAAGCAAAGTGTTTAAGAGATGCTATAGAGGATTCAACTGTCTTTTTTTTTTACCACCTGTCCTTTTCCCGATGTTCAGTTTTATTTATTACTGTCTTGTATTTCTGAAATCTTGCTCCTAGTGGTCTTGCTGCATTAGATCCTGTCTCTAGGGAAGGTGTGCCTGCAGTTTCAATCTTCCTGACACTTCATCTTGCCTGTCCTATTAAGTTCCTTACGGTTCTCTGTATGACTTGAGATATTCTGCGCTTGAATAGCTCCTTAGTTGGCAGCAAAATATTTTAGGCCAATATTTGTTTACACCATTCAGCTCATAAGAAACTTCAGAAAGTGAAGGGGTTTTTGCTAATTTATGGCTATATGCAGTACTAGGTCATATGCAACGCAGCAGCGTACCAAGAAAAGGTGCCTCGTTCCTACTGATTGCCTGCTGGCTGGTCCAGGGAGAGACAGACACCTATTAAAAGATTTAAGTGTGCTCTCTTCTGTCACTGTAGTATATCGTATTCATAAGGAAAAAAAAAAAAAAAAAAAAGAAGTCCTCAGATCTACAGAACTTTTCTGAACTAACGTAGTAATTTTGAAATCATTACTTTTAGGTACTATTTGTGACAAGAGCTGAATTCCTTGTCAAGTGTGGTAGATGAAAACAGAGCAGTTGTATTTCTGCCTTCTGTTTGACTAAATTGACTCTTTCAAGACCAGACTACAGCTACTAATATGTCTGCTCCTATTAAGCATAAAAACTGAAGCTGCCTGAGTTTAATCCCACAACTGACAAAGTTCTTTCCTTCTTTGGCATGAATTGAGAGGAAAGAGAAATCGCTGTGGGTAAATAAAATGCCTTTGTGTTAATCCAGGTAGCTTTAAAATCCAGACTGACTGGATAGCATCATTTGTAGATTGGTTCATCCAGGTAGGCTAAGCAAATGGACAAAAGGCTTAAGGTTGCCAGAGGAAGGCTTGCACCGTTTCTGGGTACAGTGCTTTGTTATAATGCTTGTGACTTGACTTAATGTCTCACTTACTGTCAGCTGGATCTGTTTCCTGTGGGCAGGAATACTGCTAGCAGCCCAAGATTAATAACAAATATTGGGTAAGACGAAGTGTCTCGTGTTTGGATGTGTTCTGTGTTGACTCTTCAAGCACTTTTAAAATTGGCTACTAAAAAACTGAGTCCTAAAAGTCCCACTACCTTTAACTAAAAGGTCAAGCCATCTTTACACTTCCCCCTGCCCCAGAGATCAGGAATTCTTCCTGGCTGGAGTTGATGCCTTAAGCCATATGGCACAGGTGTATCTATGTCCAACAAAGCGGAGCGGTCTCTAATTTTTCAAACTTGGCTTGGCCATTATCAAGGCTTCTGCCTGGACAGAAAGATGACTTTCCAGAATCTCTCACTGTGGGATTGTTCATTTGGTCATCCAGCAAAGTCCCCGTGTTCTCTCTCTTTGTAGAGGCTGGTCGGTTCAGTGTACATATACCAGAACCTGCGGGTTCTCTTGCCTGCCCTCTGCGATGTGGATCTGCCTCATTTCTGTTGTTTAAAAGGGAGCTTTACAGATTCACCGTGTATTCCATTCAGGGTTATTAATGAAAGTAATTCAGATCTAAAAGGTGTGAGACACGTTAAAAAACCCTACCTTGTTTCTGTTAATTTACAGCTTGTCTGTCTCCTATCCCTTCCCTACATCTTTGCTCCTTCTACATCCACAGGGTCCTTCTTTGCCCAGTCATCTCATACCATTTTTTCCAGCAGGGAGAGGCAACAGTCTCTCCCCTAGGATTTCCTTCCTCTTAATATTCTTGGCTGAATATATCCCACTAATATACCTAGTTAGGGTTCTACTAAGGAGAAAATATCTAATGCATTTCTAAAATGGAGAATAGGTTCTGTGTTGTACCATATTTGTTTCTTATCCTTCTGCTCTGGCTTCTTGGGACAGTGTTAACTAAATTTTGACTCTAAGGAAATGGTTGAGATTCAGTGTTACATAATATTTTTTTTTCTCCTCTTTCATGTTCTATAACAGCGTGAGGGATGTGGTGTGTATGTGTGTGTGTATGTGTTCAACTGTGAGAAACTTTCAAAGTGGAAAATGGGAAACTTGTCAACATCAGCTATCCCCCCTATAGCTGGAAAAAATGAAGAAGATGCAGCATTAGAAATGGTTAAATCACCCTACTTTCAGGTGATACATGACATAGAGTAAGCAAGAAAAAAGGCAAACATGGAGTGGACTATAATAGCTTGGAAGAAACAGTTCTCTGCTTATACAAGAAGGTGGTGTCATTTAGACTCCTTACCTGCTGCCTTCTTGAGGCAGGATAGCTAGTGAGGTAGCATGTTCAGTAGTGGGATTTCATGACAAAGTATCTTGGTGTCCTGATGTCTAGAAACTGTCTAGAAAGCTCCTCAGTTTCTGATGTGTCCTAATAGCAAGAGTAATCTGGTTAGTTTGCCTGTTGATGCTACTTAGCTGAATGTTGTAGGTTATAGCAGGGTATCCAAAAGTGACAGTTTTGAGACAAAGTGAGAGATTTGGAATTGTCACTTTCAAATGTGTTACTATGAAATCACATCCAAGTTTCACCATCTGTTTAAGATTGGATCTGTATACAGATTAAATAGCTGTATAGCTGTCCCCTAGTCCATCAAAAGATTCATCTAGAAAGCCAAAGATAATTGGTTTTCTAGTGTCACTGATCAGGCTTAAGCGCATGATTTTCAGAGCAAGTGTAATTGACCCCATGGATGTCTATGTGAAATAAAACGCCTGGCGGATACTTGTAGCTAAAAGTGTTGATTGTCCAGTAATCAGTAGTTGGGTTACTGTATTGAGAAATAACTCAGTAATTTTGAATTAGATAAGAAATCAGTTCTTTCTAAAAACACTAGTGGAGGGGTGGGGGAAGAAGCTGCTGTCAAGATCCCAGAACACAAAGTGGCAGCTTGAAGTAGAAAGCAACTTAAGCTACAACTGAAAAACCATAGCAAGTAGTGACGTTGGGTGGTTGTGATGGAAGCTTCAGGTTTCAGATCAGTCCTTCTCTTGCAAGAATGTAAACGAAATTATCTGAAGATGATTCAGAGCTTTGCAAGCCTTTGTTTGAAGAAGTCATCAGCCTGTTGTGTCTAAAGATAAAGCCATGGGAGGTGCACAGCTGGAGATGACTGTATGCTAGAGGTGCCCACTGCACCTTTGACTTTGCTCTCTAACTGAACTGTGTCGTGGTTTAACCCCAGCCAGCAACTAAGCACCACGCAGCCCCTCACTCACTCCCCCCACTGAGTGGGATGGGGGAGGACATTGGGAAAAGAAGTAAAACTCGTGGGTTGAGATGAGAACGGTTTAATAGAACAGGAAGGAAAAAAATAATAATGATAATGATAACACTAATAAAATGACAACAGTAATAATAAAAGGTTTGGAATGTACAAATGATGTGCAGTGCAATTGATCACA
>JAVJGG010000031.1:11766873-11794443 GCA_035590195.1 Aviceda cuculoides
CATACTGAACTCAAAACACAGCACCGTACCAGCTACTAGGAGGACAATTAACTCTATCCCAGCTGAAACCAGGACAACTGTCTGTTCCTCTCCTGCGAGGCTGCCGAGTGACTTCAGCAGGAGGGCTTCTGCTGCAGTTCGGGTTCTCTTCACATCAGCAATTGTAGTTGGTACCAAGCTTAATTCTGGACTTTTCTCTCCCTGTCCCTTTGCCCCTTCCCTCCCCCCATACCTTCTGCTGACACTTTTAGCAGTATTGTGGGGAATTATTTTTTTTTTATGCTAATGTTCTAGAGTTGAAGGAACCGATGTCAGTGCACTTCTGAGATGTTGATTTAAGGGAACTATGGTAGACCACGGTATGATTGTGTCCTAGTAGGCTAATGGATGCCCTGACAATGTTTGGAGCTGCTTTGGACCTGCTCCAGCACCGTTAGACAAGTACCATCTGAAATAGTCCTGACTTGCATTAGAAGAGCGAGCTTCCTTTTATGAAACCAAATGCAGTCATAAGGGTATTAGTGGGGTTTTTCTGCTATTGATGTTTTATTACAGTTCACAGCATGTGATTATTACAGTTGGATAGCATCTTAATTTGAATACATACAATTCATGTCTTCCCGTTCCTGAGAAGACTTTCAGTAAAGAGGGAGAAAAAAACCACCTAGGTGATATGCGAGTAAACTTGAATCTGAAATGACCACATTAAGTGCTGTACTTAATGCAGTTTATGTGGGAGCGCACCATGTTACTCTCTGGCTATTTTAGACAAGAATCTGGGAAGCTGGGCACTTACCATTATGTGCCCAGGTATAGATATGCCAAAGTTTGCAAAAAGTGGGAGGACACTTTTTTAAATTGCTTACCTTGAAGTTGCCCTAAATCCAGTTGGCCAAGTTGCTGCTAATACAAATAAAAATATTTCGTAGGGTCCGTTTATACAACACAGTAATAAATCTTTTTTAAAAGATGCTGGGAAATAAGTAAAAGAAAACTCTTCTAAGCTTCCTAGACACAATTTGAGTATGACAAGATTCTCTGTCCCTTTGTGCATGTTGGTTGATGGAGGTCAGGAAACCATATGTTCCCTGTCGAACTCCATCTTTGCATTTCTTGCAAGTTTAATTGTATCGATAATAGGACAGTCCAACAGGAATTATTTGCTGGCTTTTGTAACTGGAATTTTGGAACCCTCTAGGAAATCGAAGTATTTTTAATATTTCCCCTGAAATTTATTTACTACTTCCTCTTACAAAGATAGGCTTGCTGCTTCTCTGAATTTAAGCATGGTTTTCTTTCTGTGGAGATGGAATTTGATTTCAAAAGTTCAGACATCGTTGACCATGCTTGACTGCCATAATTAACAAGTCCTAAACAAGAGCCCTCTCTTTAGGGCTTTTTAAGAACTATTCCCCTTCCCTTTGTGACTTTGAGTCTGAAGTCTTTTTACTGAGCTTTCCATTTTCTGTATGTCTGTGTATTTAACAAGTGTATTTGTTTGGAATGACTTAGTTGATTTAGACTTAGTGGCATACCTGATATTTTCTGAAGGTACCACAATATTTGGTGCAAACTAAAAAGAAAAAAAAAACACAAACGAAAACTGACCAAGTAGGAAGTTGGTATGTGCTTCCACGCAAGTGTCAAAAGCCCATTTTAAAAGCTGTCACTCAAGTCCCACTGTGCTTTACTGGAGCACTAAACAAGTGAAGCTCAAGGGCATAGTGCTTGTTGAGGACTGCTGTGCATCTGGGTGGCACTTGCTCTATCTCAGGATACCTTCAGCTCTGTTAAAGGGCTTGTGTTTCACCCTGATTAGTATCAGAAAATAATTAAAATATAATCTGGCTCTCTTCGTTAGAAGTGTTCTCGAATCCTTTGAAAGCTGTCAAATAACTGTTTTCACTACTGAATGTTCCCGTAAATAGAGTAACAGGATAATATGGCCTCAGTTATTTTTGTTCATGCATGTTGGACTCTGATACCAGCCTAAACACACACTTGTTCTGTAAATGCAGATGAATAAAAAGTTCTGGATATTTATACAGACTCACAGGCCAGCAAGGCCAGCTCATCTGTAAGGCTGCATTCCAGAAAGTCACCATTTGACATCAGCTGGTCAAGGGCTAAAAGATGGAATTCAACTTAAGCATAAAACATATTGAACTCTAAATAGTTGGTACATTAATACAGGTGAGCTGTTTGCGCTGCTGTTTGGATTTCCTCTACCCAGTTCTCAAACTTAAGTCTTTCATTTAGGCAAAAAATATCAAAGGTAGCTTTTTGTGTGTTTCCCTCTGAATTGCTTTGCTGTTACTGAAATGCTTTGTGTTCACAAAATATGAACACATGGGGCTAACTGCTATAACAACTGATAATAGCTTTTATTTATCTTCAATTAAAATGATAAATATCAGGACAAAGTTATGGTATCTTTCCCAGTAGGCCTGTACAGATAGTTACAAAAGAAAGCTGAAGGTTATTGCCAGGTATGTGGTCAATACTGCTACCCTCATTAGGTCTGTGATTGCCTGGCATAACTATTGAGTAATTTTCCGTTTGTGCAGTCAGTTATAAGATAGAGGAATATAAAATTATATGACCATCGTGATACAATGCTGCTGCACCCTTTCAGGTGAATTTTGTCTCTGTAAGCATAGCTTTCCCCTGCCTTTTCCTACTTGATAGAACACTGTGTGTACTGTGAAGTTGCTTAGAGCAAACTGAAATGCTCTTTTGTTTCCCAAATTGCAAACCTCTGAAAAAACACGGATGAAGTTCTGATCTGAGCCGATGTTAAACGTTCTCGAGAGAACCTAGGCTTCCTTTTAGCCTTTGTGAAATCTGAAGATGCACGGGTTTATTGTGAAGTGAAGCATTGTTGCACCTCAGGGTCTTGCGCAAATTCTGCATATCAGATTACAGGGAAAAAACGTCCTGGAAGGGAAATAAGTTTCAGTCTTATTGCTGTACTGCTTCAAGTTTGTGTTCTTCCTCAGTATCCTCCCTCACTCATGTTTTTGCCCTTAATAGCTGTGTCTCAGGAACATGTTCAGCTGTGACATTTCCAAATAAGTCAATAATTTTTTTAAAATTGTTTCAGTGGATTTTTTGCTGATAAATGAAAATAATAGAGAATTGATCTCTCTTTAGTTACACAGTTGTTGATAATGCTGCTTCTCTCCATTTATTTTTGTGCGAGTGCATCTTGGGATGCAAGGGTGAAGACAGGAAAGAAAAAGAGCCTTTTGCGTCAGGATGGGGCACCTTCAGCAGCTTAAAACGCTATTGCAGCAGAGCCTGCGCATGGAAACCTGCTCATCCGTGTGGTGTAGTCTGTCACAGGGACGGCAGCTGGGAGTCAGCCCAGTAAGTGTCTCTGTACAAAGTTGATAGGATAGCAGGTGGTTTTGGTTAGTATGTCACCAGCGTGTGCTGTACTGAATACATATTTTTCATCCCAGAAGTCCTTGCTAAATACTGAGATGGGCTGTCAGTCCTGAATCTACTCCCGTGCTTTTGAAGCTAACCATATGGGGTGTGAAAGTAATTAAAGGACTACTTCTTTTGCCGTTGCCTGCAGTGACTAAAAATGCCCTGAATGCTTAAGGAATTGCTTAGAAAAGAATGAAGATTGTCTTGGTGAACACAAGAAAAACTGATAGGATGCTCTTCTCAGACAGAATTACATATGGTGCCAGAATAGCCTCTGGAGACTGAACTGATGGACTGAATTTACAGGTGAGGAGGTTTTCTGAAAAGAAAAAAAAAAAAAAAAAAGTGTCCTACTTGAGTTTTAATTGTATGCTTGCTTCATTTTGGAAGTCTGGAGTTTTTTGTCACCCCTAGTCACTGCAAGAGACTTGGCAACCACTGTGTTGTATTGGGAGGGCCGAGAGCAGACAGAGTACTCCACGTGGGGCTCCGCAAATCCAGAGAGAGGGAAGTAATAACTTTCCCTTGACCTGCTGACTACACTCTTACCAATACAGCCCAGTAGGCAGCTGGCACTCAGTGCTGCAAGGGCAGGCTGCTGATGCATGGCCGGGTTGTTATTCACCAGGACCCCCAGGTACTTCTCTGCAGAGGCCAACACTTGCTCTCTGCTTTCTCAGTTCCTGTGGTTTTTAACATACAGATCAAGTTAAGCTTCTCTAACTGTGGAATTGAGTCCTGCCATATACTTGGTTTAATACACGTGTGTACTGCGCGTATAGTTACAATGGGTAGTGGTCACTAAACTTTAACCTTGGTCACAATGTTGACTCTTAAAAACTGAAAACTTGCTTTGTGTGTTTGGTCACATGGTGGGTTTGTGGCTTACTTGTTGTTGCACTGCAGGGGCATGGTTTGCTCTTTGCTGCCAGGGTAATGAATCAAAGGTTATCTGCAAACCAGATAGTTATGGTAGGTGTAGCTCGAGACGAGTTCAGTCTCTTAAGAGTGCTTTTAGTAACACTTAATCATCTCCTGCTCCAGAGACCTGCTCCAGCTAAAATATTTTATTAAAAAAAAAAAAAAATCTAATTATTTGTGGGTAGAAAAAGGAGCAATGATGCAGCCATACTTTATTGCCCCTGTTTCTTCATAAATTCTGTTGTAAGGACAGAATTGCATTAGTGAGTGATCACGTAGTGTGGCTTATTGTAGCATGTAGCTTCATAACAGGAAAACTTCTAGTAAATATATCAATTTATAAATCTAGCTGGTGTTTCACCTTTATCACAGGTTTTGGGTAATTAATTTGTAACTACGACTTTTTACAGAACTTTTCCCAGTTTTCAGGAAGCTGACTGAAACTTGGTAGGCATATTAAACTCCTTGTACGATAAAATCATCTTTCACACTGCTGTCCTGGAATCTGCTTGATTATCGTTCCCTTCAGATCTGGAAGGGGGAGGTACATGGAAGCAAAGCAGCCTGACACAGTGAACTCTGCTGTCCTGCAGGCGTCCTTCCCAACTGGCAGAACTTGAGTGTAATCTGGCTTAAGTTTTTTAAATTTTTGCACTCAGAGTCACTGGAGCACCCAGATTCAGGGTTTATGGAAAAGGAAGTCATGTTGAGGGTCAAGGGTTATGAGTGAAAAAGGACATGGCTTGCTCTTTGTCACAATAAAGACTGATGTACCTCTTTGTGTGCACCAAGTCTAGTTTAAAAAAAAAAAAAAAAAAAAAAAAAACAACTATACGCACACCCACCCCCGTATTCTACTCCCTGAAAATAACCCCAGAAAGCAGCATGGTCAGGTTTGGTAAAAAAACAGTGAATTATTTGGCTTCAGAAATAATTAGGTCAAGGGGGAGACATGGTCCACTTCAGAACAGGATAATTTTAAACTGTGCTTTTCATTCTTTTCTTAGCTGTTAATCTACTCTGCAGTTTCTGAAAACATAAGATTTGATCTTCTGCTGTCTTGAGCAGCAAGGAAAGAGAAAGTTAGGGTTAGTGGCTCAGTCCGAGGTAGACACTTTCATCCTGTTTGTAATGCTAGCAGTGGAAGATGGCTGTTCCCAGACTCTGCTAAGGCTGCCTGGAACTGATAGCGCAAACAAGCTTGTAAATGATGTGGTGAACAGTGAAAGGGGGAGAAGGATTAGTTTTATAATGCTAGTTAAACATCCTAATGTCCAAACAGACTTCTGTTGGAACCTCACTTAGGTAACATTTATGAACCTGGGGAAAAATGCTGTCTGAACTGATAGCAGAAAATTAAAGCATGGCTACTGAATTACCCGAGCTATAAATGAAAACAGAGCGAACACAGGCTACTTGTTGCTTTAGGTTTAACAGATCTTACACTATGTATCTCTCAAGTCTTACAAAGTCCTTACAGCAACTCTGAATTTTTTGTGCAGTCCCAGATATTTTGACTGTAGAAAAACAAAGTAAGTAGTGGCCAAGCTTCCCAGAGAGCTGGCATGCTTTCATCTCCCCATTTTAGATGATGGTTAGATCAAAAGCCTGGCAGGTGAACCATTTCCCTGTTTTTACAAACGCTTGAGCTCTGAGATGTTGGTGACTGGGGGAGGTGGGTATGTGAAAAATGTCCCAGTGAAATCTGCTGGGAAATACGGAGTTCTTAAGAACTTCAGTGTAAGAGTAGAAGGGTATCTCGGGCTGTGAAAGTAAGCTTCCCCACTGTCACATCTAGTTGCTCTGACATTCACAGACTGACATTGCTTCATGTGTAAAGCTGTTGTTTTGCAAAAGACTATTTGAACACCTGATAGCTCTGCTGGCTGGGCACCTCCTGATTTCCATCTTACAGGTATATTTGGTAAATCCTTACTATGTACTCTTGAGGTGAATCGTCTTCAGTTTGAATTTTTCCTTTCTGATGTCGTGGTTATTGCCTCTTAGTGCATCAGTACACAGCAGCTGTATTTCTCCCTTGCCCTTCCCTGGGCTGGGTTAAAAAAGCTGAGCTCTCTGTTGGTGATGCCAGACTGTTGGATGTAACCACCTGGGAGAAAAATAGTTCCTGAGCCTTCCTCTCTCCTGCTTTGTTGTGAACACTTGTTTCTCACACCGAATACCCCACCAAATCTCACACATAACATCCATGGTTTAGTTAGGAGTCTTATTTACATAAAAGGTGGCAGAGGGGTTTGTTTTCCCATCTGGACACATGGGAAACAGCATGGCGTTCCTTAGCTGCGTGTGGTTCCTTTGCCACATGTGGTGGCACAGTAAGTGTTCCCTGTGGCTGGCAGAGTAATTAACCTGGCTTTAATTATTTGAAATGTTGTTTTTTTAGGAGGAAGATACATAATATGAACATCGAGGCATTAGGACGAAATTAATTGCATCGGAGCGGCCAGGAAGTCCTGCAGAGCAGCTTTGCAGTGCACTTGAAATCCTACCAGTTGGTACCGTGAACAATTTGAGTGCTGCTAATGTTGCTGGCTGGGAAGCTGCTAGTTGAACCGAGCACCTTAATTAAGTCAGGCGTTGCTGGAACTGTAGTTGCCTGTTTGCTCCCACCCGACATTCTCCTGTGGCCTGCACAAGGGACCTGCTGTCTGGGGGTTAAGTTGATGATTTGTGCTGCTTTGAAAGCCCGATGAGTTTTGCATCCGAAATAGATATTTTGCGTTCAGCGACAACGGGGGTGGGAAGCTGGTAGTTGGAAGAGCAGCGATGCCTGTGGACCAGGCTTTCCTCCAACAGCGTGCAGCAGAAGCTGAACCCCCGTTGTTTTACTGTAACTCATTTAGACAGCTCCGCTGTTAACAGTGCACGGGGGGACCATGTGAGCCCCCTCCAGCATTTTGCAGAGTAGAGGTACGTCCAGTGAAGAGCGGGGGTTAACCTGCGCTGCGAGGGTCTGTAGGGCTTCTGTGGCTGCCCTTGCCAGGGGCAGGAGAGGGGCCACGAGGCCAAGGACCACCCTGAAATGGGAAGGTTTCTCCTGATGGAGATGTGTTGTTTTATACAAAAACCGAGGTGTTTGCTAGAGAGGAGGGAGAATCCACCACCCTTATTAAGCTGTCTGGTGGGCAGAAAGCAAGGTTGCTGTCCCTGCTCTGGGTAGTTTTTTAAAACAGAAAAGCTTCAGTAGGGGATATTGAGAACAGACTAGGACAGACTGAGTAGCCATCATTAATCCCCATGTTGAAGCACTCCCATACAATAGAGGCAAAAGTTGCTTAAAGATGAAGATTTGGGGTTGGCCTTTCTTGAATCCGTGGTAAGTATTCTCATTTTACTTATTGATTCTCCTGAGGTTTTGTGTCTCCTTACAAAATAGCAATAGGTCCCTGATTCATTGAAGAATGAAGAAATACTGGCAACTTAGAACTTTGCCAACATTGATAACCCTTTTCAGCCCAGGTGTAGTCATGGTAATTCTGTTTGATTTTGCTGTGTCGATTTAATGCTTTGTGGCAGCTCTGATGTCTGCTGCTAAGCATGTATCACTCTGCAATTCAGAGGTATTAGGTGTCTTGAATGTGCTTCACCAAATGTACACACTGTTTTAGGGTCTTCCAATGTAGCACCTAGGCTTTAGACTGTTTTCTATTTCTTACCTACTACTTTGTATTGATTTGAGGCATGATTAAACCATGCAATGGGGAAGACTTACAACAAGTCCTGCCGTAACGTGGCAAGAAGTAAATGGCACCTCCCCAGCAGCCCAGCTCCGTTTAGATGAGGATGGAACCTGAAATGTTACAAAGCCCATGCCATTTTTTTTGGCTGGTTTTCTAGCACGTCTGAAATAATGAGTCAACACATGACTAGCCAGCTGCCAGCCCCGTAGCAGAGGGCCAGGCAAGCACTGGGCAATGCTAAACCTGCCAAGTGCTGAAGCACAGAAGTTAGACGAGCAGCTACTGTCTGGGAGGATTTGCAGCATGACTGCTCTTGCTGCTGGTGTTGCCAGCTATGTTGAAATCTGAGGGTTTGTGGGTTTCTTCTCTTTCTGAAACTAAACTCCTCAAATCAATGTTGCCATGGAGAAGTACCATGT
This sequence comes from Aviceda cuculoides, assembly GCA_035590195.1. Classification (NCBI taxonomy): domain Eukaryota; kingdom Metazoa; phylum Chordata; class Aves; order Accipitriformes; family Accipitridae; genus Aviceda; species Aviceda cuculoides. Next base: position 11,775,350 of record JAVJGG010000031.1, read on the forward strand.
AATCATCAAGGGCAGACGATGATCTACAAATTAATTGTAGAAATCTGACTGCAATAGTGATGATACCCCTGGGATATAAAACAGTTACCATTAAATTCAAATAGTAATTTTCAGGGAAGCAGTATTTCCTTCAATATAACGTAGTGCTGGCTGATCAACTATGACACATGAAAGTTTAGGCAGTGACGGATGCATAAGCAAGGATGTGGATGCTCAGCTAGTTATGAGTGAACAGACACATCTGATTTCTGCCTTCTTTTGTACAGATGTGGGCATAGGAAAGTGGCGAAAACGTCCTTTTATGCCCAGAAACATGCATGTGCTTGGGTCACAAACTTCTCAGCTGAAGATATGTAAAAACTTTTTTTTTCTTGTTTGCCATTTTATTATTGGTCTAAGCATGATACTCTGATGAAGGGAACTTGCTGATTGCCATGCAATTTCTACATAACTGTTTTTTGGGGTTTTTTATTTTGTTGGGTTTTTTGGGTTTTTTCTTCCTTGTTTACCCTGTTCGGTTTTGGCTAGGAAAATCCTTAGTCCTGTCTTCCTGTCCTAAGCCGCTTGCTGAAGAGCATTATTAAGGAACAGCATGTAACATGTTTGAGTAGAAGTGTCACTTTCCTGGAAGTGCTGAAAAATAAATAGTCCACAAAATGCATGAAGAAGTAAAATTAGTTTGGGGCACTGGGTATAAAGTGTGAATTCTAAGGATTTTAATTCTTGCCAGTATGAAAACACTGAGCGGTCTCATATCAAGGGCACATCAAAAAATCTCAAAAGGCTGGAAAAAGAGGTAAAAGGTCAAGCTGCTTGCAATTTGAAAAGGAATTTTTAGTTGCTAAGGAAAGCGGTTAGGCATGGGAGTCAGCCTGCCCTACCCTGCCATGGCTGAGGAAAGAGGAAAAAGGGAGATGCCACAAATAGCTTATGGGCTGGTATGTCAGCAGGGAGCTGGGATGCCCCTTCAGTGTACTCCGTGCAGCTCAGGACGTGTACGCTCCTCAGTTAGTGCAGAAAAGGGCAGAGAGCATTTCTTTACCTAATGTTCAGAAATGCCTTTCAAGCAAAGACCAAGGCTTTTTTAGAAGGATGCAGGGATGTGTCCTTTCTGGATATAAATCTCCCGTGGCACATGTCATGCTTCTCCAAGCCTGGTTATATCCCCTGCATCTTGGCAAGAAACTAAAATCTGTAGTTACAGCGGAGCCTGCATCAGCAGCATGGAAGAATCTGGAAAACAAGCATCTAGACCCAGTACTGAATAATAAAGAAAATTCCAACTAATGAGAAGGCCTGCAAGAAATCCTTCACAGCGCCATGGCATGTTGAGCAGGATGCTTGTAAGGCTTTTCCGAGTGCCAGGTAAATTGAGAGTTTACCCAGACTGGTCAAAGATGCATTTCTGCAGCTGCTTCGGTGTTTGAGCTTCATTTTCTGTTCTAAAAGCGGATTTGTAAATGCCTAATGAGATCTGTCTGGTCTCCAGCTGCGTGTGCCGTTACAAACAGTGCTGACCCGTCTCGGCTCTCTGATGGCTGCCAGGAGGAAAAGGCACTAATGAGGGGGCTCGGCTGTGCCTCCTGCTCCTCCTCGGCACACGGAGCGGGGGCTGCCCGGCTGGGCCGGGAGGGGTGCGGGGAGGGAAGCTGGGTGCTGCGGGGTGCCGTTTGCTCTGAGCATAGAGAAGGGTGCTGCGGGCAGGACTTGGGTCTCTGGGAGGAGGACGTCCTCCTGGCTAACATCTCGAGCAGGTGCCTTGATTAGACCGTTGAACTGGGGGAAGAATATTCGGCGGGGAGGGCAAGTCTGGGATGTGCAGACACTGCTAGGCGGCAGTTGTGGGCGCCGGATTGAGCGCACGCAGACTGACTGACTTCAGGTGGGCAACCTGTTGGGCTTCTGCACAGATCTGCACTGGGACCTGGCTGCGGTTGCAGTAAAGTTACTGGGCTGGACTAACCGGTGATTTGAACTGCTGAGGCAAATGCTGCTTTTTCAAGACCGCTCATCATACCAATGTTTGAAAAACTAGTGGATTTGTAATGAAGCAGAGCTAAGGGGGCATGTGAGGAGAGCTGGCGTTTGCAGAGCAGCAGACCTTCCTATTTGTAGGTCATCTTACTTCTAATAGATGCTCTGACATTGAAAAAAAGAACAGCAGATGCCTCTTTCTCATAGTTGTCTGCTTTTTTTTGCCCAATTGTTGCAGTAGTGCTGAGGGGAACACTGCCAGTGGGAGTTAATTTACACAGGATTCCTATTCCTTATCTTCTGGAGCAATGAGCTCAGATAGAGTATCCATTCCTGGCACGACACTGAGAAGGATGATGCTTGGGAACAAGTGAAAAACTAGTGGAGTCATTGAAACACTTTGGGGGTATTTCGGGCACAGACAACACTTGAATGTAGATGAGTAAACAACAGAATAAGAAATCTGCAAGAGGCTGCCGCTTGTGGTTAAAGAACAGTGAAAAGTCAAATTAGCATAGAAATGAGAATGAATAGATACAAGGAAATGAGGAAACTAAAGTTGCGCTGGTGCTCAACTGAATTGGTAGGGTCGAGTGTTTCTATTGACTGTGAAATAAATAAATCAGAGTTCCAACTAAGGTGGTTTTGGAAAGCACATACCTAGAGGCTGATACAGCCTTTGTGCTGCCAGAATAGCTCTGCTGGATTCAGAGCTGGGAATTAGCTACCCTAGGTGAGTTTCTTATACAGAACAGCAGTAGAAATGCTGAACACAAGTCATGCAGTGCCACATGGCAATACAGTAATGAAGGGAGGTAGCAGCCACTGCTGTTGTCTTGCCCAATAAGACTGGGAGGTTTGTACCACTATGACTTCCAGAGACTAAAACAAGTTCCTCACTGTCTCGCTGCACACCAGAGAGATCTCCTGGAGACCTTCCCTCTCCCATCGTGTGTCACACCATGTCACAAAGCAGTCCAGGCAGCTAGCAGGCTCACAAAAACCTTCCACAGGAACCAAAAGTCCTCCAATATGCTTTAGATCTGGCCTTGTATCATGTATGTTCATCAGAGATTGTTCTCTGCACAGAGTAGATTTGTACCAGCAGGCAGGAAAACCTGAAGAGAGTCCTGGGCTAGTTTATATTAGCAGAAAGAAATTCTTCACAGGAACAGGTGGAGTCATAAAGATGTTAAGGTACAGATGGGGTTTTTTTTCCTCTCTTAAGAGATGATTTATTTTGGTTCTTGGCCTAATTTTCATAGTCAAGTAACATCTTGAATTCCAGTATAATTGACTTCTCAGCCCTTTTCATGAAAAGCAAGTAAAGCTTCTTCAATAGAGAGAAAGATACTCAGGTGGTGTGTGAATAAGCTTGAATCTGAAGCACTGAGGTCTTTGTGATGAAGTGGGGGTTTCTGAGTTCTGATGCTCACCAATTCATCAATCCTGTTTCCAAATTCTGCATATTTATGACAAGATAGCCTCATTTCATCTGACTGCAGGATATAGAAGTTGCTATTTTTTCATTTTAAACAATGCTCTTTTTTTCTAATATAGAATTTTACACGTCAAGTGCAATTGTGATCAACTCCATGGGAATACGCAGGACTTCAGTGTATTCTCCAATGTTTTTACTTCATGTAAACAGCTTAGGCCAAAATTAAAGCTAACAGGTTCATGTCTCCCTGTAGCTAACCAGCTTGTTATAGATTCTTCCATTATACTGCTCTACCTCCCCCTGCAAAAAAGCAAGCAACCATCATCAGGTTATAGTTTTAGCAATCCTACTGCCAGCCCTCAATGCCTTGCCACAACAAGCTGGAAACATCTTCCCTTTCCTCTCCATTTGGTAACTTAGCACAATATGAAACCGTAGTTTTAACTCAACTGTGTAGAGGCTGATTTTTGAAAGAGGCTATACCACTCTCCCCGTTGCTTGCTTCCACCGTGCATCAAATCCAACATTTCATCTTTTCTTGCTGTCAGGAGACTGATAGATGAGTCAACTCCAGTCTAATCATGGTTAGTTTAGGAGGCTGGTTTTTGGCTGGATCAAAGTTTTGCATTGCAGCCACCTGACTGCTCAATCAATGGGAAACCATGGGAGTATTTCAGTAGGAATGGGCATGTTGGGGGAGGCAGACCACCCCTTTGGCAGTAGCCTCCTGTTTGGCTGGATTAGGCACGTTCAGTTTGAAAGATCTAACCATTAAATCTTGATGCCTTACATTCACCTGAAAATTAAAAGTTATGTTTAGTAAAATCATTTCAGTAGGATAAATGCAGAGACTTCATTGCTGCTTCTTGACAAAGACTAGATGCAAAGTAATTAACCTTCATTGGAATGACTGGCTCTCAGAATTTTTCTGCTAGGGAGACCAGTAATTACTGAAAGAAAAAGAGAGTATGGGCTTAAGCGATAAATATCTATAGAGTTAATCTAGTTAGTTAATCTAGTTAAGCATTCAGGAATTAATCTGTCTCTCTGATAGAATTTGAAAATACTCCATACTTTGGGAATTCTTTAGAGGGCTAAAAGTGGAGCTGCTTCTCAAAGTAAACAAACTTAATTGATAATTATTTGTTGGGTATGGCAACACAAATCCAAAGATGAGAATCTGGCTAGGAAGCGCATTGCCTTGTACTAAGTGCAATCAGAAGAGACTGCACAACGCACAGACAGGTGGAAACAAGGCTGTGAAATGGGGAGAAAAATGAAGTTTCTATGGGCAGTTCTGAACCCTTTCAGAAGTTCTGGTTCATTTCCTCAAAGGGGGTCAGTGGCAGAAAAGCTAAGCCTGTGTCAGTGACTGAGATTTATTTCCCATGAAGATGTTAAAAGCTCACTGGAAATCATAGAAAAGCTCTTTAGAGGACAATAGCATCCCAAGGTGATGTATTCTGCTGCATAGATGTTTGGTTTGAACATAAGCCTGTTACCCGTATGAATTTGATATAAAATCTCCTTCCCTACCAAGGAAACAAATTATTAACTTGATTTGTTTAGGCTTGAATCTGTAACAGTTATCATCTCTCCCAAAGCTTAGCAGAATGATCTCCGAAGTCAAGGGAACCCAGTATGTGATTGCTGTTGTACAGGGCACGGTGGACCCCGTGGGTGGTGCTCATGGCAACAGCGCAGCATTTTAGAAATGTGAACATGCAGCCGTGCATGTAAAGAGCCACTTCTTGCCAACAGCGCTGAAATACAAGTTAACCAATGCAGTCCTTGCACAAATCATCGGCTGGCAGAAAACCTGTCCTCTAGAAAGTTTTCCAATAATCTCCAGTGAGTCTTTTTCTTTCATAATAAAATAAATCTTAGCTGAATGTCACACTTGCCATCTCTCCTACTGAATTATTTATTCACTTCCAGCACTTACTTGCTCGTTTGAAATCCTGCGCTGTCATGTATTCATCAAGCAAGCTGTCCTTGTTTAGTCCGAGCAACTGCTCGGACTGCCCATATCCAAGCAGCTTACTCTTCCTTGGAAAGAGGATGTTTTGGAAGAGGTGGTCTTCCTCCCTCCCACCTCCTTTGGCCTCTAAGTTAGATTTGGAACCGGTGAGTAAAGCAAGAGGAAAATATGATATGGAAAAGTGATGGACTTGGGCTTGGAATGGAAATAGCAACTGTATGAGTGTTGGGTCCTGCAAAAGGCTGAGGCACTGGTAAATCCATGTGCGTCAGTATTCTTATAAAGTGGTCATGATGGTTATATAGAAATGCCAAGGAAGGAATATCTATGAAAGATCAAGCCTGACACATGAAAACTCACCCTGATGTCACACTTGAATTCATGGCTTGGAATTTGTCTGACGCTGGTGATAAATGAGTAACAGGAAAGCCTTTCAGGATAAAATTGATACTGCTGTTGTAAATCCTGCTGTCCAGTGCTATGTTACTGTGAGGTTGTCCCAACAATTTTTGGACTAAAGCCTGAACCCACTTTCTAGTTTTCTACTTGTTTATGACTTGATATAGGTCCGTTTACCTCCATTCTGGCTGTATTTTTCTTTTTTCATTTAAACGCTATCTTAACAGCCCGAGTGCCTGTTCCAGAATCTGCCATTTGTGAAGACTAATGTAATGTACTTCCCCTGCACACCAGCCATGTCTATTTTGTTCCCTTTCCCTAAATCAGCATGTGGGAAGGAGGCACAGATTTTTCGTAGTGTATGGGTATGTCCCAGAGGACAGTGACTCTCCCAAAATGGGAAGATGCTTAGTCTCTCGCAGGAGTGACATTGCAGCGTGAGGCCCTCGGGAAGATGTCCTGATCATCTACTGAGTAGTGTGGCATACTCCGTACTCCTGCGTTTTGCAGCAAAGTAGGTCTGGAATTGAGCTGTACCTTTTTCATCACCCTGCTGCTGAGTTCTGTAGTACCATCAAAGACTAGAGTAAAAAAAAAGAAATTAAATGACATAGTTTGAAGGGGGGACAAAAAAAACAAAAAAAAGAAAAAAAGCAATAGGTTTTGCATTCTTGTTGCTTCTGTGCTGTCATTTGAGCGTGACTGATCATTGCAGGCATTTAAAACTCATGTGGGCTCACGACACCGGTCTGGGGAGACGGAGCTGCAGACTGACAACCCACGTTGATGTGGAGACTGTAGATAGCCCTGGGTTGTCGTGGTGTTGGACAGTGCCAGGGACGCTTGTAGATGAAGTTACTACCGTGTGAGCTGGCAAACAGCAAATTCTGCTATGTGAGTAGCAGTTAAAAGGAGGGCATTAATAATCAACACTGTTGAATGCAAACTGTTCAAAGATGAGATATTTCAGACTTTCTACAGCTTTTTTTGAAGGTTTCCTGCCTTGTTGGGAAAGGTGATGCCATCAATTAAATTTTACTGGCACTCTGAAGGTACTCCTTGGTATGCTGGGCTTGCAAACAGAGATTTCTTTGTAAAGATAGTGGTTGAATTCCCATTTTAATAACCTTATTCTGGAAAGATAATAGGGTGATATATTTTTCTTTTCACTCAGCTAAAAATTATTCCGTGGTAGAAATGGAAATGAGAAAAAATTATACTGGTGCAAAAGCATCTTAAAATATCTTCTACCTGGAGTTAGCAACCTTTTTGGTGTGCCAGATAACAATTTGCCCTGCCAGATTATGTGAAGCATGCCCCTAAACAACGCTGGGAACTGGAAGATTGCCTCTTGGAGGCAAAATGCCACTCAGCAGCTGACAAGCAGTGTGTTGCCTCTAAAAGAAGGCAGGGCTCCCAGCTAACCTGAGTTCAGATTGTGCCAAAAGCTGGAGGCTGCTACCTCTCCCCAAATGCCACGGCTTCCACCGGTGTAGTGTGTAGCTCCAGTCTTCTCACAGGCTATGTTGGGCAGATGCACCAGAGACAGCAAAGTCCAGAGATTGCTCTGACTGATTTCTGTTGTGAAGCTGTATCAAGAACAAATTGCATCGTAGGGGAACTTGCCAAAAAAGCAGATCTCGGAGTTCATACCTGTAGTTGCCTGTGCAGTTGCAAAGTCAAATAGATCTGGACACTTGAAGAAACTATTTGGAGAACTGTTGCTCAGGCTGGGATGAATTTTCCTGTTACACTTAAAATTAATTTTTTGGGAGAAAGGTAAGATTTTCAGTTAGTGTAAATAATGATATGGAAATCATACCAGGTAATTCCAAAGTCCAGGCACGTGTTAAAAGGGATGAATCATCATGTCTGCCTTCTTTAAAATTATTGTATTAATACTCAGTGTGTATTGACATAATCTGCAGGAAGTTTTCCAGCAGTGTTTTATCGCTAACGTTTTTGGATCAATAACACAAAATTAGAAACGGTAAAGCTTTTTAGCTAATGGCTACTACTGACTGGCTAAAAAAGGATTCCAGTCAACTAATTTTATTCAGAAGCCATTGTCTCTAATTGTAAGATGCTGATTGGTTATAATAATATGCTCCCAACAATTGATGAGTCATGCCAGTAGTCAGATCAAGAGATTTGAACAACAAATCTAAATATAGCAGATGCAAAGAAATTGGAGAATCTGAAGTCTATTACCAATGGTGTTGATAGCGCAGCTGTTGGAATACATGGGGGAATATAATAAAAAATGTCTGCAATATGAAAATGTCAGTGAAACCCTGTTGTTGCTTCTTGCAGTGATTGATCTGACAAATAACTCAGAAACTTCTTATTCAAGCGTGTTTTTACCTGTGCAATGCACACTAGTGCCAGTGTGCTTATTGCATGTGAAGTTTTATTTTTGCTGCACAAGGTCAGATTAGATTCTTAAAAATTTGTTGTCATCTTCCCCTTTTCTATTTCATTTTTTCCATCAGTAGAAGGGGACGTAAAGGCTCCTTCCCGAGACTTTTCAAGCTCAGAGTGCGTATCGTGGTATCTGGTGTAGATCCATGAGCACTTTGTAGGAGGACTCATTGTCTTGGGCATGGTTTAGATGTTCAAAAGGGGCAATGGGTCTGGACGGCAGCTCTCTAGAGTGGCAGAGGGACAAGGCCCAGGTATACAGATGTCTTGGTCAGCTCTTGTAGGTCACAGTCAGTTGACAGAGGCTTCTGATGGATCTGTCACACACCACCTGGTAGCCTCTAGCTATAGAGGAAGAAAAAAGTGCCAGCAGCAAAAAATCAAGCAAGAGGCCTGGAAGAAACAAAATCCGGATGTAAGTGGGTTAAGAGAGGAGGAGCAGCCGAGCTGCCAGGCCATCCAGTAAGTATAGGGGGTAGGGCGGGATTTGAAAGGGCTGTAACTGGTGTTAGCGGTGTGCTTGTGGGTGCAAGAGGCTGCGACGTGGAAATTCACAGCCTCCTCTAATGAAACCACTATTTGCCAACTTGACCAAACATTAGGGGAATCAATATGTGTACAAGTGCTTTATCTATTCACTGCTTCATCTACTGATACTTTAAGCGAGGGGGGTTTGTGGATTCAGATGATGCCTTTGGTGCCAGTTCTTTTATATGTTTTACAGGAAAGCTGAGGGCTTCATATGGGATCCTTTTTCCTGAAACTCAGTGTGGATAATTGTCCCTTAAAGTTAATTGCACAGTTCCTCTGGATGTCGTTATTGTCTGTCAACCCTCAGCATCATTGCAATAGAGACGATGTTCTAGCTGGTATATGATTTGTGAAAAGAAATCTCATTTTCAGGGATTCTTCATGCTTTTCGAGAGAAGATCTTCTAATTTGGTGATTTACCAACCTTCAATGTGTGAGTATGTTTTTCTGGGCTTTTTGTACCCCACTTTTAAAAATAATAATTAAAAATTCACAACTGCTCAAATTGTAAGGTATTCTTTATCGGATTCACCTGAGTTTGCACTTCTGCAAATTATTCCATTTTGTTTTGATGCATTAAGAGTCCCCTTTAGATTACTATCTACAAAAGATGTCAAATGTTTTACAGCTCTGTTCTGGAGTCATACCTTCAGCTCTCAAGTTCCCTCCTTTATTCCTTGTGCAAGCTAGTCTGCTGATAGTTGTGTGTTCTGATGGGGGCAGGGGAGGAATCAAGTGTCCACTGAGTGTCCTGCAGCTGTAGTGAATTTCACAAGGCACACAGCCACATAAATACTTCCATTTCAAGTTCTTGAAGGGGGTGCTTTTATCTAACAGTTTTGTAAAGGACAGTAAGGTAATGCAGAAGGTTAGTTTCCACATAAATTTAGAGAATTAAAAAGTACATGAGAAGTGCAGGAGAGAAAAGAATAAAACCTTTGCAAAATATGATAATGTTCCTTTTAAGAGTCTATATCTGAAACTATCTTGGCAAGTAAAAATGTTGCCAAACAGTACCTTCACACTTTTGCTTATATGGCTGCAAGAGAATTGTGCGGCTGTGGAAAAAACTTTGCTGTGAGCCTGTGTTAGCTCAGGTTATCCAGCACGTGCCCAGGGTTTGTGCAGCCTGTCTCAGAGAGGGCTCAGAGAAGCCCCTCTGCTTTAAGTAAATATGCCAAAATCAGTGTTTGACAGAACAATGATTCTTTTAGCTCTTGAAGAAAGGGTTACATCCCTCTAAGCTTTATTTAGAGAATGGGACTTGCCTGAATTTGAGCCTCCGTTTTTACTGCTGAATAGCGGTACTTCCATGCGTTTCTTCTCTCAGCTGAAGAATTTGGGCAGGATCACAGATGAATCGGAAGTCTGAAGTGAGCCTGTCTCTGGAAAGAGTGTGTCTTTGTGCGCTGGCTGCTGCACAGGAGCTCGGCTCAGTTGCGTGAATGTGGGCGCTCTGGAGGATGTCACGGCGTACAGTTAGCTGGCTGGTGCTCGGGGCTTGCCACTCCTGAAAGGCAGAGCAGATTCTCTGAAGAACTTGTGGCCCCGGTATAGATGATGAGTGATGTACTGAAAAAATTCTACATTTTACTGTAAACGGCAGATGAAGCAGGTCCCTAGGCACTAAAGCAATGGGAGGTTTCCTTGCTTAGCCCACTGGTTACATGCCAAGTGGGTCGGTGGTTTATTGTAGCTATTTCATGGCATGTTGTTCAAATGACTGGGTTATATAAGGAATGATGACAACTTTTCCTAAATTGTTTTGGACCATAGAGGACTTACTTTGGACGTCATATGACGTTAAAGGTTCAAAGGACTTGTGGGTGGAAAGTGTGATAATTTTAACACCAGAGCTCCACTGAAGGGAGAGAAAACATGCTCATTGGATAACCACATGTCTCAGAAGGTCAGGAACATTTTTGTTTGATGTAGATGATGTTTAGCTTTGTAGATAGAAGGAAGAAAAATGAGTACTAAAATATTTTCTTTGAACATTACGTTCAGCACGCGTTGCCTTGTATAAAGAAAAAAGAAAGATGTTAAGGCAAAAAGAGAAAAGTTAATCATAATTTTCTTTCTTGGATCACTGTTAAGCAGCTGTCTTATTCATTGCTTCATTTCCACTAGGGGCCAACGAATTGGAATTACAGTACTTTTATAGCTGCATCTGCCTGAGCCCACTTTGGAAATGTTAGCTCATAAGCAGGAATCCACTCTAAAATGCCCCACCTTACTTGTCTCTGGCTCAGCACAACCAGTATGCAGAGAAAGCACAGATTTTTCTCTCAGATAAACTAAAAAAAGGACTGCTGTTGAGTTTCGTGCATGTGGGTCATGCGGCGTGGTCTCAGGACCTCATGGCATGTGGTGGAATGCAGCTCGGTTGCAAGCAGTCCTGGAGGGTGAGTATTGTCTGTGTGTGGGAGGATCCACGTAGTCAGCTGGAAACTTAAGATCAAACTGTTTCGTAAGGTTTCTGTTGTTAGCTTTTTCCAGATGGGCTGTTTACACTAAGATATCTTCTTTAGTATTGCAACATGTGTGTTTCCCTCATTACTTTCCTCTTCCACCTCTGTGAATCAGCAAAGACTTGTATAAAAATGAAAAGAGAATTGACTTGGCAAGTACTCAAAGGCTCTTAAGGTTGAAGAAGGGATGGAAGCTCATGTTCAAATGTGAGTTATCCTGCTTTTTGTCCTTTGTTAGCAATGGATGTTGTCAGCCCGGTGTTGCATCTGAGTCTGAAGCATGGGAAATAAGCATGGTGTAGTCCTCAGGCCATACCAGCCAGGGAAGTTTTGGGCTGAAATGAAGCCCCTTGAGGATTCCCAGATTGAGGTTCAAAGTGATTAAAACTGCTGTTGGAAATTTCAAGACATGTTCTCTGCTTCTGGATCAAGAGGTTGCATTATTGCACATAAACCAAGCATGCAGACAGCCAGGTGTTCTCAGACTCACTGAAAACAGTAGTTTATACAGAAGACTATGGAAATAGTGTGTCAGATGTAAGGGAAGCTTAGCTAGTCAGTTGTGTTGAGAAGCTTTCCAACTGCTCCTTGCCATTCTCTGGAGGGAAGTAATTAACAAAATACCCCAAGGACAATCAATGAATGTCAGCTGTTATACAACATACTTGCTAGTGCAGTCATCTCGTGCCATTGGCCCGAGGTGACATTTGCACATCTTCTGGACACAGATGATCACTGTAGGTGCTCACAGAAACGAGGACTTGCTTTCCTGTGCTAGCGTACGTTCATAGGCTCAAATCACAGACCATGCTGGCAAGCAGTTTTGCAGACGAGGACCTGCGCGTCCTGGCGGACAGCAAGATGACCGTGAGCCAGCAATGCAGCCTCACGGCAAAGGCAGCCAACCGCGTCCTGGGCTGCATTAGGAGGAGCGTTGCCAGCAGGCTGAGGGAGGTGGGCGATCCTTCCCCGCTACTCAGCACTTGCAAGGCTGCATCTGGAGTGATGTGTGTCCAGTGCTGGGCTTCCCAGTAGAGGTGACACACGGACATACTGGAGAGAGTCCAGCAAAGGGCCATAGAGATGACTAAGGGACCGGAGCATTTTTCAGATGAGGAAAGGCTGAGAGAGCTTTGACTCTCCAGCCAGGAGAAGAGAAAGCCTGGGGGTTCTCATCAATGTGTATATGTATCTGATGGGGGTGGGGGTAAAGAAGACAGAGCTGAGCCAAACTCTTCACAGTGGTGCCTAGTGGCAGGACAAGGGGCAGTGGGCACAAACTGAAATGAAGAAAATTCCACCCAATTCCATAAGAAAACACTTCTTCACTCTGGGGCACTGGCACAGGTGGCCCAAAGAGGTTGTGGAGTCACCGTTCTTGGAGATATTTAAAGCCTGACTGGACACAATCTTCTGCGACTTGCTCTAGCTGACCCAGCTTGAGCAGGAGTTGGACTAAATGATCTCAAGATTCTCCTTCCCACTTCAACAGTTCTGTGAAAACAGAGTTGAGTCGCGTCTGACATGGAAGCTTGAATGAGGACAGCTTCATTAAAGTAGAATTTAGATTAAGGTGAATAGGTTTAGCTCAAAACAGAGCAACTGTTCTGGTTTTGTGAATATATGTAACAGTAGAGGATGTCCTTACAATCTTCAGTCTTCTAGAAGCTGTACTTGGTGTGGTGCTTGGCGTAATGAGGATGTAGCACTGCAGACCCTGCTGAGCATAGAAGGGTATGTTCTTCAACGGCTTTCTTCTTTCCTTGGAAGTCTCAAAAGATAGCTGTAGGCAATTACTTGCTTTCACAAACTGGACTTTTCTGGATTGCACAAAATATTCCACTGTTCAGGCTTTTCAATATGTATTAAGGGGCTGTTTTGCCTGAAAATGTGGCTTTTTTTCTCTGCCAGAAGATGGTAACATCTGCTTCTCTAAACTATATTATACTTGAAAAAAGGTCTATTTCATTTGGTTTATGCTGTCAGGACTTGACTGACCTTTTCACAGCCTAGTAGACTAAGATCCAGTATATTTAGTCTCTGTGAAAGCCAGTTAGTCCGGGCAGAGAAGAGAAAAATCTGCAAGTACTTTCCAGACTTCGTATATTGTCCATGAAGCATTGTATTCTAAAGAGGAAAGCAGACCAGCAGCTTTCCCTCCCACTCAGAGATGGACATTGAGGAGATGTTTGAAAAGTGGCATAGGCTCATTTTGTGCTCTGCTAAAGCTGCAGTTCAGTTTTTCATGGCATATTTCAGCAGAACCAATGACAATTTTGACTGAAAATTGGCTGCAAACTTGTGTAAAGTGAGGCTGCAACAAGGAGATAAAACTTAGTTAGATGAAATCTTGTCATAATGAGCACAAATGATAAATGCATTGATAAAGTTTCAAGATCTTGAATCCAGCCATCAACAGGAAAAAAAAAAAAGCATAATTGGCTGACAAACAAGTGTAAAACGTCCACAGCCAGGAATAGCATACATCTGACTGACTTTTACTCCGTGTTTCTAGAACACCTACTTTTGGGGAGTTGCATAGTTTCCCCATTTCCAGCTGCTAAATTTACAATTTCCATCACTTTCAATCTGATCTATGTTTGTAGAAACAAAACCAAACCCAATGATTCTCTGAAGCAAAGGTTACTAATTAAAGAACCTGGTGCATTTGCATCCGTTTTGTAGCTGGATCTGGGATGGCTGTTGTTTTTCCCTAAATCATCCTTTAATTATCTCCCAAGCATTTGCTTTGCCTATGAAGGGGTGTAATTAGCCTTATGGGACTAGAAGCAACACAGAAAAGTTCACGCTACTTTTCAAAGGCTACAACTGTGTGTAAAGCTTGAGGACACTGAGACTTGAGTTTTGATGCTTTGGGAAGAGTGGGGTCTCTTGGTCATTATGGCCCTGTAACCTGCTTACTTTATAGTCTTAATCACTTTGTAAGGCCTCCAGACTGATTCTTATTAAGCCTTGCCTGATTTTGTCTTAGCCAGCCTAGAGCTTTAGCTTTGTTTTTTTCGCTGCAACAACAATTTTGTTTTTAATGACAAGGAGGCTATTGCCTAATTTGTTTTGCTCTTGCTTCATTTTGTATAAGCATGTGGAATTACCGTAATTTTATATAGGCAATTGTAACAAGTAGTTATTAGCATGAAACATTCGTGGCCATAGCATAATGTAACATGGAGTAATGTAGGCACGGCATGACAGTAGAGCCCACCAAAGATGTCACAGGATGTGGTGCAGAGGCATTGGCTGATACTGGAAGGGGAAAAGGATAATACTGGAGGCCTTAGGGCTATTGAAAACTCAACCATGTTCAGTTAAAGAACTGCAGAGCTGGACAAAACCAGTTTTAGTGGTCATAAAGAGAAAAGGAACAGGCATCCGACTTACGGAGAGAAAGAGTTTCTTACCTCTAGCAAATCTGGATGTAATGTCAAGTTGCACATCAGTGAAGAAAGATTTCAGTGTAAAATTGTGCTAGAAAATGTATAAAAATACTCGAATGTGGGCCCTGGAGGGAGAAGAAAGAAACCATTGACAGCATACTCCTCAGCAAAGGAGAGGAAGAAACCCCATCATGAACATGATGCTCCTTCTAGCAAAGGACTGGGGAGGGGATGCTAACAACTTGTTGCAACCCCCGTCCCCAATCCTTCCCCCACAGCTGATTCTTGAGGCTGGCTGACTGTCACACTTGAGAGCCAGAGGGGCAGGATAAGGCAGAGCATAACACCAGAGAACACTTTCATATAGCAATCTTTGACTGTGTTACTGAGCTGTGCATTGTATTGTTTAGATAATTGGGGCTCTGAAGGTTAGTATCATTGTCACTGCACTGTAATAACAGTTTATTGTATTTTAGTTAGGCTGTTAAGATTTTAATTAGTCTAACAATAAATTCTTGACTTCCCAAATGAAGCATTTCCCCTTTTGCCCATAACAAGGCTTTGAGTGTAATAACTTGTCACATAGGCACTACAAGGATTGAAGAATGATGAGTGTTTGCAGAGAACAAACAAAGCGCTGTGCTGATGCACTGAAAGAAATCATGAAGTAGACAAAGCCAAAATGATCTTCATCCCGATGACTAATGATAGAATACTTGCACTGTATTACTTATGTTATTTTAGCAATCTCCTGAGAAACCCAGTGGGAGGTGTTCCTGGTGATGTATGAAAGAAGCCAAAAAAAATAACAGCTGTCTGAAAGAATTTTCCTGCGTTAGGTACAGCAGGGATATGATGAGGGGAAAAAAAAGTTTAGTTGAGATAGCTTGCATAATTCATGCCAATTTCTGCTTTTAGTTTACTTCATAGTTGATTTGCTTCATACTATTTGAAAGGAGGGGAAGCACTAAAGGTCTGATTCTTTAATGTTCCCAGTATATTCTTGGTGAGTTTTTTTCCATCTGGGTAATTTCAGCAATATGATGGAATTGGGAAATTGCCATGAAGTTGGCATCAACTAGAGCTAGCCACAAATTTAATCAAAGCCAACTGACAGATTAGGTACAACACTGTAATAAGACAGGAGAGGGAAGGAGACTCAATCCAGCGCAGACCATGTTGTTTCTGACCTCCTTGAGAAGTACTCCAGTTCCAGACCATGCATCTTTCTCATGAAAGTACTATTGTAAACAGCTTCCAGTAGCCATGGTATTGTAGGATGATTTAGGTCGTACACATCTGTCTTTACCTGATGTTGGCACTTGAAATTACTGAGTAAATGATTATGTCAAACAATTTATAGCTACGTATTGTGACAATTCCTAAACAGCAAAGCCTGTTGTGTTACTTGGATATAATATAATGCCTTAGGCGTCTCAGAGAAGCTAGTTTTATCCTTTAAAGCTTTACTGGCTTTCACTGAGACACTTAACACAACATTGTAACTTAAAGCCATAGGGGGTGAAAGGTTGCTTGTTTACTTTGCAAATATTTAGAAACTAATTATTCCTTATATTCTCAATACCTGATCTTGAACTTGAGTGTTTTATCCATAGGGTATAATCTTAAAAACAAACAAACAAACAGAAAAACAACACCACCAAAACCCCCAAACATGGCAAAAGTGAACAACTGAAGACTAATGAGAATGTGTTTGCTGCTAAGTCAACTGTAACTGCTGGTAAGGGAATGTAACTTGCATAAACACTTGGAGACTTTCTTGCTGCTTGTAGTTAAATATGTTTCATATTGTCTCTCTAAAAAACTTAGCAATTTTAAAAAATGTTAACCTAAAATTAAGATTTTAACATGGAGGAAGCAAGGGGTTTAGGATGAGATGTGGGAGAAGGGACTGGTGCAGCAGCTCCAAGTGCTAAACTGGGCCTGTCTCTCTGGGGAGCTGGTGGGAGCAGGGCCAAGGGCCCCTGAGCTGCAGTGGCAGCCCCTGAGCTTGGGGGGGAACAGGGCAGGGAGACCCCAGGAGCGTGGGCTTTCCCCGGGGTGGGGGATGCCAGTGTCCCCCCAGGAGGGGTGGAGGCACGCTGGTCTGCTTCTGAACACTGAGCCTGCAAAAGGGAGCAACTCTGGATTAAATACAACGTTTGTCTTCCTGGGGCGTATGGGAGTAATGGTGATTAGTGTAAAAACCCGGCGAAGCCCCTTGTGCTGTGATAGAGCTCTGCATCGTGCAGCACCCAGCACCCTGAGTGCCGGAGTGACCTGAGCTCCACAGACACAACAGAGACAACGCTTCATGCTCCGTTCTTGGAGCAGGAGGGCTGCTAGGATATACAATTTTCCTCTTTGCCTACAAAGCAGGCATTTACCTGAGGCATGAAGGAACTGATCTGATCTAGCAGCAGGAGCTGGCACTCTCTTGTGCTGCACAGCAAAACACTTTGTTCAGCGTGTGTGGAACAGGTTCAGACAGAGCTGCTTCACCGACTGGTAACAAAAAAGAAAATACTGATTTCCTTTTACCTTACACTGAGCTCTGTGGCATGGGGGGTTGCAGTTTTTATTTGTTTCTTTGGGGTTTTTTCCCCCTAATGCAGGGGTGGACTCTCAGGTTGAAGCTGTGAGGTAAGTGTGTGCTGCTCTTCCCCTATGAAATGAGGTGCCGACCTTAAAGTCTGGGGTGAGGTGATCTACAGAGTGGCCTCCTCATGGATTTTCTTTAATCTAGAAAAGAACTTTTGCCTTCCAGTGATGCATCTGTTTCGCTTTCCAAAGTTGACAGCCACGCTGATCGAGTGCGTTATTTGGTGCTGCAGGAATGCAGTTTAAGAGAAAAGGGAGCATATAAATGATTATTAATCCCCCGGCATCCACAGGTGCAGGTAGGTGGTAATTTGGTCTCCTCCACTGCATGAATTATTCACAGATTTGTTAGAATTTATAGGTAGATGTTGAACAATTCTTCTGTACCCAGATGAGATGAATGATTGAAACAAACATAAAACCCAAGAAACAAAAAAACATGCCTGTGTTCCAAAGTGAAAAGTCAGTACACATTCTCATAATGATTTGGGGGTTTACAGCTTAAAGCTTTGGGTCATGACAATCCATCTAGTGAATTTGAGCAAGAGGAAGGGGTTTAACATGATGGGGAAACACTTATGAAAAATATAAGGAAAATTTAACAGGAATATATAAACTCAGTGCTACTTGGAGACTGGTCTGACATAGGTGTATATTCCTCCTGCAGACAGTTTCTTGGAGAGAGTCTGTTTTAGAGGGAGGTGGTTAGGCATAAAGGATAGCATTAAGTCTTCAGCCTCGGAAGTATCATTGATTTGTTTGGAAATTATGATTGATTATGTTCTAATGATGTTTTGGAAGACAGGAAATGAAGTGCATTCCACTACGTGGATGAACCTTTGCTTTAAATTCCAGCAGATGACAGTTACTGGGCACATCAGTGAGGGGACACAGGGAAACTGGCACACTGTGCCACTGTAATCACTGTGAAGCTGTCATCTGAGTTCAGTAGCAGATTCTGCAAGAAGCCAGAGGAAGCTATAACTAAGGGTTGGGTGGGAATAGATTAATAAAAATGCCTTCATTGTTCTTTATAGAAGTAGCTTTGATATTTTTAAACCTCCTGGTCTTTTGCTGAGAAGCTGGATCACGTGAGGTATGATACCTCATGTGAGATATCTCTTCTGCTCTTCGTTCTTTTTTTGTGATTCATTCCTTCTGGTCTGTGATACATGGGTAGTTTGGTTATCTACAGTTCAATTGCTGCACCTCCTGCTAATACTGCTCTGTTGTTGTAAGAGAATCTGCTTTGCTTAGCAGCTCTGTGGCTGCTCCTCTTTCCCACCTCAATTTCCAAAGATAAAGATGCCAAATAAGCAATAGTTGTGATTCTTGGAGACCTCTGGGGATGTGTTAAATCAGAGATATGCTTGAAGACATGGATTTCCTTTCAAAATAGTTGCTGAACATGGTATTGAAAAATCAGACATACACCTTATAACTCTATCCTAATAGTGTGACAATGAGTGGGAATAAATTTGGGAAGTCTTCCATGTTGGAAGTCATCTCTCTCCAATACAAAGAGATAACATTAATGAATCAGATTGTTAAAATGCTGAGAGTCCTTTTAAAGTGTGAGGATAAGAGCTTTCAAATCTACCTCTTTATAGTGTGAGATCTGATTTCAGATTACACAGATCCGTTGTGTCTTCACTTGCGCTAATTGCAACAAAGGTGCAATACTCAACCAGTAATCGGAAGTATTGCCTGTAAAGATGCTTGATATTAGCTCATCTCTCCACTTACTCTGCAGCAAGAGTACTATATCCAGATTTGAACACCACACTTTCAGAAAGAGAAGGATTGTCGTGGTTTAACCCCAGCCAGCAACTAAGCACCACGCAGCCGCTCACTCACTCCCCCCCCCCTCAGTGGGATGG
>JAVJGG010000031.1:11803488-11819718 GCA_035590195.1 Aviceda cuculoides
ACTGAACTCAAAACACAGCACTGTACCAGCTACTAGGAAGACAATTAACTCTATCCCAGCTGAAACCAGGACACTAATCAAGGTAATCATTTTCCTCCTGATTTAGGGTGAGGTTTTTGTGGGAGTCAGTCTTCTGGTCTAAAGCAGTTTTGAATAACTGCTTATTAGCAGTTGCTATAAGCATCTATAGGATGTCTGCACTTTGCCTTTTCCTTTGGGAGCTTAGTGTCTGTTACCACAAAGTGTCAGTACCCTGAGTTAAAGGCCTTCAGAGGAGTTAAGTCTCCCTGATGCCGGGTTCAACTCCTAAACTGACATAATCATATAGCAGTTGAATTACAGATTGTTGCAGCGGTGGCTCTTGCACTATTTCTTATCTTGCTTAAACATGCTTTAAAGGCTTGAACTCTGAACTGCAATGGTAAAAATGCCTCACAGTTGATGCCAGGATGAGATGGAAATATCTCGTGGCTACCGCTGAAACTCGGTTGCCTGCCCGTAGAGCGAATACAGCAAAGATAAGCCTGTTCTCTTGCTGAAGAGGTGTTGGATAGTTTACATACATACTCCTGCACTGTCACACGGGGGTAACAGGCTTAATTACCCAGATGATAAATAAAAGTGGTGGTGAGAAGACCCTGTGCATGGACAGTTTGGTAAGGCACAAAAGCCAGGCTGCACCCAAACGGGGTGCTCCGTTTCTGCCCTGCAGCAGGCTGCAGATTGTTTTTGGCTTCTGGAAGTTTCTTTGTGGCATTTCTGCTTAGGTAAGGGCATTTTTCAAGGGGTAGGTTGAGACATAAAAGGTAGCACGGTGGAAGAGGGGAAGAACGTTTCACCCTGGTTTCTTCCCTCAATTATTTTATTTCATTTTCAAATGCCATCTAAGACAACGTTAAAGGTTGTGATGCCAGAAGATTTGTCTAGCAGGGGTTTGCTTGTACTGCCTGTATTCCTTCCCTCCTATCTAAGCACTGTACATTTCCACCACCTCCACAGTACCCCTGCCTAAAAATGGGAAGCTGACAGTTTTGAATGAGCTGTATGTTAGTGTACAAAGCATGGGGATGAGGGGAGGCAGAATAATTTCTATGCACTGAGAGGTGGGAAAGTTAAACTGTTCCTCTATTGTAAGGCTCGCTTGCAATGCTCAGGCAACAATACAAACAACAGTAGGAAAGAAAAATGCTGCATGAAAAGTGAGACAAGGCGTTTCACAGTGGCTGTGATTCAATGATAACCTCGACCTGAAATGTTTGGGAACTGACTCATAGTTCCATGACTCTTAAATCACTGGACAAACACACACAAAAAAAGAGACATCCAGGCTGTTCTGTGACAAGTTCTTGAAAGCCTCGGTGTGCTGCTTTTCGCCTTGGAAAAGCTTCCTCTCCTCCTCCGTACGCACCTATGCCAGCTGGTAATAATTGCCTGAGCTGGAGAGGTGCCATAGCCCGTCACCTCGCAGTCTTTCATCCAGTTCAGAGGTTTTTGATCCCCAACCGAGTGTCACGGGAATTAGAGCAGACAAGGCAACCAAGCGCCAGGGTAGCAAAACGGTCCCTTCCCAGCTGGGAGCCTTGGGGAAGGAGGAGATGGTGCCGATGAATCAGGGTGCTGTAATTGTCTGTGGGAACTGAGTGACAGCTCTAGCTACAGCTCCCTCGTCAAGGGGAGACCTCAATTCAGATCCTCTTCAGCGTGCAGCAAAAGGGCTCTCATGTTTCCCACTGAGTCCTCCAAAACCTGACTGGAGAGAGGAGAAGGGGCATCAGGCATCACTCTCTTCCCTTTCCCTTCTTTGGTGAATAACGGTCATGGCATTTTAATTGCATTGTATGGGTTAAAATCATCAACATGGAAACAGAGCAATTTATTTCAGCACAAACAAAACTAACTTGTTTGTCTTCATTTATATTTTTTTTAAAGACAAAACAATAATCATTCTAATTAGGGGGGGAAAAAAATTTTTTTTTCTGAAGTTAGCAACCAAGCTGAGAAATCAATTATTTTTGTAGCCCTATTTCATATCATCGTTACAGTTGGTGTCAAGCCGGTTTAGTTCAATTTCATTAGCACAGACTGTCATTTTATCTGTGTTAGTCTTGAGTTTGATTGCTGATTTTTAAGCCTCTTTTGCAATTGGCAAAAGTCTGAGGAAAAAACCTATAATGGAAGCTTGCAATAAACTTAATTGGTTGCAGACAGCTAAACGAATCTCTGCCTGTAACAGGTAAAGCTTGTGATAGTAAAGGAATTAAAGTGGTGAGTGGGAACTATAGATTGGCTAGTTTGGCAGCTGCACAATTTAATGAAACGGTTAATTTAGAACTCTGTCCATAAAGGCTTGGACTAAAACTATCATAGCATATCTGCATGCATTGATGGCCTTGGTAAAATTAATTTTGTTGCTTTGTAGGATTGCATATCTGATGAACAAAAGAACTTGAACTGATACAGTTCGCTTGCGTTTCTCCAAGACATTTGGCCATAAATGTCATATAACATCTGATTTTTGCCTTTGAACAAAAACTCCAAAACAAAAATAACCTACTTAGATCACATAAGGTGCTACCAGAAAATGGATAAATTCAGAACTGTTCTGCTTACTGACATATCTCAACGTAGTTGTCAATGGAAAGATGTTAGTGAGTTCCTAGCAATGGATATTTTCCTGGTTCAGCATTGCTGAATATTTCTGACATTTTGCCAATGATTTGAAATCTGGGGCAACATATAACTTGCAAATGACAGCCTGAGTAGCAAACATTAAAGACGAGGTTACTGAGGCACTAATCAAGATTGTCTACTTGTATGACTGTGTATTGGTGATGCGGCTCTCGATTTAGCCAAAAGGAAGGTGATATGAGCGTGTGGGAACTGAGAGCAAGGGTCTGCTTAACAGCTCGTACACCGCCTTGGAAAGCAGTAGGCTAGAAGAAGATAGAGGGAGCTTGGGGAGTTCTGTCCTAGCCAGAGCTCTCAGGGAATGCCTGTGGCAACTAGAGGCCAGCAGGATTTATAAAAAGAAAGAGATAAAGAGAAACACCAAGGAAGATGGTTCCGCCTTCTAAAACACACGAAGACTTTTTGTCCAGCTCTCCATCCAGCCTGTGCTTCAGTGTTTCAGTTGTACTGGACAGCCTAACAGGGCTCTAGATAATTTAGGGTGGCATAAAAAGCTTCCCAATGAGACTTGACAAGTCATTCAGTGCCATCATTGGAAGAAGGCGAGAGGTCTGATGTCGGAGTGCAACAAAATCCAGTGGCTGAAGGTCCCTTTACTTTATGGCTCCAAGCAAAGCAGGCTTTTATGTATCGCCCTTTGGTACGCTTCTACTTATTGAATCACTTCATTAAGGTAAGGGTCAGGTCTCCCACGCTCAGGATTTCAAAGACTGAAACCTTCAGGAGCTAATTCCCCAATGTAAATCTTTCTCTGAAACACTTTCCATTGGCTGTGGCTGGAGATGGGATGTTGTAGAGAAAAATAGTGGCTTCAAATGGCAGAGCATCCCTTCCCTTCAGTTCTGCAGTTGTATGTCTGCTCAGAGACTCTTGGTCATCAGACCAAAAGATGAAGGCTATAAGGGGATTTCCTGCTAGGATGCCCTGACAGCAAGCTTTGAGGTTATTGATTTTTTTCTGCAGCGTGTTATGTATCCTGTATTGGGATCAGGTGGGTGTATTTGGTCTACTCAGCTTTCTGTTACTGTTGGCCCTGTGCCATGTCCTGCCTTTGCTTCTGACTTCCAACAATTCAGTCTTAGGGACTGACTGAAGATTTTGGTCCTCTCTTCACCTCCTCACATGGAAAAATGTTCTGGAAAGCTTAACCATGTTTGCTTGTCAAAGTTTCACTATTGTACAGCTGTCTGTTGGAGGATGTAAAGAGCAGATAAAGGTTACAGATTTCAGTTCTAGGAAACCTTTTGGAATATCTTCACATTGTTCTTCCAGCACTCTCTTGGCTTACAAATAATGTGTCTGCTTTGTGGGAAGAATTCCTTACGTATCTTGCTTGTGACATCCAGGATCTGAACTCTGCTCTCTTCATCTCCAAAGCCCATGCAAATGACTGAGCTGAAGGAAAAATCTTACATTTCTTCAATAGCAGACTTTGTAGGCAGCCTACAGATAGAAGCAAAGATGATACAGCTGTGTTTAAAAAGGTGTGATAAGTTTGGGGATTTTTCCTTGCTGTCTTGTCTCCTTCCCTTCCAGTGATCAGAAACAAATGTTTTGTGAAATAGACTGATGACTGATGGTTGAAGGGAGATTAGGCAAATCTAAGACTGTTTCTTTTAAGAAGCAGATTTATAGCCACTAGAACACTTATTTGAAGTTGCAGCTGCAAACATTTCTACCTCTTTATTTCAGCAGCTGGTGTAGTTAGGTTATTCTAGTGAATCACTTGCTGATTTTCTACAATACAATTGTGACTTGCTTGATAGAAAATACTTTGTAGAGGGATATGACCTCTCTGAATCTGGTGGCTGCAGCTTAGGACCAGTCTGCTGCTGTGACATGTGAAATACGTCTTAGTCCATTAAGATCAAATTAATTGGGCACTTGCTCGCAGGCGCAATGTCTGCAGCCAAAAGTATTTATACTGATTAACTGCTTTTTTGGAACCCTCTGCTTGAATTGCTAACCTTCAAATAAGTCCCCCCCCTTGGGAGATCATTGATGACAAAGCCACTTGTCTCAAAATCCATCTGCTTGATCTTTATTGAACTTGATGAGCAAACATTTAAATGATAATTGAGACACTAATTAAATGCTGTGCCTGGACTCCTGGTTCAGGTTTGAAAGGAAAGACTAAATTATTTAATGACAATTTGGGGAATTACAGGTCCAGATCTTCAGTGGACTTGTAAGAAAGAGGAGTTTGTTCAGATGTTTGAACTCTGTCTGCTGCTGCTGCCTACTTCTCTGAATATCTCAGTCAATCCCCTGGCTTTACAAGGGCATTGCTAGGATCCCACTCACCAGAGTTTCCTAGCGAGTGTCAGGACATTATATTTGCTCTGGTGAGCAAAAGGTAAGTGTGGGACCTTAGTTTTGTTCTACACTTTCTTGCCATTCTCATCGTGCAATCTTGATACTATTACTCCATGTCTGCATTTGTAAGTTCACCTACCTTTGAAAAACATGATCTGGCTCCTGACTACAACTGAGTTGTTTAATTTTATATTTCAAATTCTTCCCTATTTCCTTCATTTCTATTCCTAATAAATTACTTGCTGCTTCCCACCTTTCCCACCCTGCCCCTTATTGCTGTTCATGTACATCCTTACCTTTCTGCTCTTTTTCCCTACAGACATACTTCTGGCATCTGTTAAGGTAGTTAGGGTATTAGACCTTATCAAAATGTCTCAAGCTCTTTAGTAAGTCACATAAAATTCTATTCTCAAACAACAGTAGATGACTATTCCTCCCAACTTAGTCACGTATCATTGCTACCCTGTCCAGGAACCAGAGAAGTGAGAATCACGCTTGGCACTTCCACAGGGATCTCAGAGGTAGGCAAAAATGTCATCGCTGGCAGTGATTTGTGCCCTGTGCAGAAGAGATTTGTTCAACAGGGCCTGCACAATACTTACGAGCTTGGTACAGTGCCAATTTTGCTTCCTCTTTTCCTATCCTTTCAGTACCAACAGCATGCAGCAGATCAATTTCCTTCGCTGGGGGGAGTCAGGAACTGCTACAGGAACAGATGCTAGGGAAGCAGATGGGGCAAGAGTTGATTTGGAGCAATGACAACTCCTTAACCTTCCAGCCTCAGCCTGAGATTGCAACTTTCCCCGTATTCCCTAGCAGAAGGCAAGTCCAGGCACAGGTGAAAGTAAGGCTTAGTGCTGCGCTCGAGCAGTGCAAGGTGGCAGTTGGGCTTCTTGAGCGCGCTGCGTTGGCCCTGAGAAGGCAATTTGGGGTGAAGCGGGGCTTTTTCTGTCTTATGTTGTATAGCAGCCTTTATTGTAGCGAGTACCTCAGGCTCCTTAAAGAGTTTAGCCTGGCAGGGCTTATCAGCCCAGCAGCGATGTGATCTCGTTTTACGCACGCTGAAGCAGAGACCCTCCGAGAACTGATCGAAAGTTGCTTCTCTAGTAAGGGACATCGACTCCTACACTGTTTTGGAAACTTAAGTGAGAGGTGTGTCCCCCAGGCCACCCAGAAGGTCAGGGGCAGAGCAAGGTGTGCACTGGAGATGCACAGCCTCCCAGCCAAGCAGTCAAGAGCCAGTTTCCCACGTGGAACGTAACTGGGCTCTCCTCCATTTCCACATGGCAAAGGCAGTCGGGGTTTTTGTTCCCGTTTGTCTTTTGTTAGGGGGCAGGGGGATGTTTGGTGTTTGTGTTTGCACATTTTGGAGGAAAAAAAAGAAAAGAACGATGATCTGGTTCTCCACTGCAGTTTATCTAGATGGTTCATAGTAGAGTGGAGAATTTCAAAAGTCTAACCTGCCTGACAAAAAAAACCCAATCTCACGCAGCATTTTAGGTGCCCTTCTGAAACCTCCATTGCCACAACTCGCAAATATATACTGTACATGGTGTGGAGGAGTCATGAAACTGGTCTAAGGAAGTAAGCCTTCAGTAGCTGATTTAAATTTACACTTTCAGCTGGGTAAAATCCCATTTAAATGTACTCAGTTGAAAATGGGCTTTTAAAACACTTAGTGAGGCTACAGGCAGTTCCTTCCTTCAAAGTATGTATCCCAAATTCCCTGGGTGTTTTCTTCAGGATGCTTTATAAAAGATTAATTGTGACAAAGTATGGGGTTAAGGCTGAATAAGTGCTTTTTAGATCACATATTTATTCTTTCTGGTGATTGATAAATAACAAGGTTATGAAGATTGAGAGGTCCCCTGCCTCTTATTTAAAAATGTACTGCACATCTGGCCAAGTGACCCTCAAAATAATTTATATTTTTCCAACCTGAGCTTTACCTTGAAATATGTTTTAGGTAATGGAATTTCCTCTTCTGGAGTTGAACGACCATTAACATGGCATCTGACTCAAAAGCTGCCTTCCTATGCATGATTCGTTTAGCAGGGAGCCAATGGTAACATATTAGCGCATACCTGAAGATGCTTGGTCCCATTGTAATGAGAAGCCTTGAGAACAATGGCACGGATGTGATGGGACTGGAAATCAAATGAAACATAATTGTACATTTAGTGCACTTGTTCACAGAGCTCCCAGAGATTTTCTTTATTAAGTGACTGTCACTTGAGAAGCAGCAGAAGAGCAAAAATAGATGACTTTGTACAGCTGATCTTGGTTTGCTATATTACTCTTCAGCGTAAGATTTTACCTTGTGTCTCAGAACCACATGAATGGTAGTGAAGGGAAGCTGACAGCTTCCTAATGTTCTCTTCACATGTGCCTGTCTATCCCCTTCTCCCTCCATTCATCCACAACCCAAAATTAAACTAAACAAAAACCCAATCAGGTACTTGGCTGAAATGCTTTACTGTATAAGTATTTGGACCTAAACTAGAGACTTTTTCTAGGGTGCTGCGTGTTGGGTAACTTGGAATAAAAAGGCTGTCCAGGTGACGGCTTGTGCTGGTGGTACCTGTAGTCAGGTTTTTCATGGTGCTGGGAGGAAGGTGAACGCAAAATGTGCCTGCATGTGTTACCAGCTGTCAAGCTGAACTTGAGAAGCACGATGAAGGTATCTCACTGCAGGAAGCTGTTCTGCCAGCTGGGTCCCAGGCTGGGGACTCTGTGTTTTTTCTGTGGTGGACAGAGGCCGGGCTCCTCTGAGGAGATGTGGCCAGAGCAGAGTTTGCAGCCTGCTGCAGTGGTCAAGGTCCCTGATGTGACACTTGTCACCAGCCAACTCGGAAACAGTCTCCAAGATGGGAGAGCAGTTTGGAGAATTATTACAATATCTGGCACTGGTCACATGTTGTGCACTGTTGATTTACAGCTTTAAAAAAAAATAAATCTAATCTATTGCTTGAGGAGAAGGCTGATATCAGCTGATAAAGCTGATCTGTGTCATTCTGAGAAGCCTAGTCTCATCCAAAAAAATTGTGGAGGAGCAGGGATGGGTTAGCAGTTGGCTGTTTGGAGAAGAAATGTCTGCGAATATGTTGTCTTCCATCATGAGTGCTAGGAGGCAAAGATGAAAACCAGCCGATAGGTTAGAGGCAACCTTTACTGAGGAAATGCTGGTTGTCAGAAGAGGGGAGGGAAGCAGCGCCAAGGTCCAGAACACCTTCGGGTGCTGCAGCCACCTGAAACCTTCTGAAACCACTCCCCCCTGCTCAAACTGCTTTTAAAAAGCAGGTAACAAAAATGCAAGCGCTTCCTTTACAAAGCCTTTTGATTTCAGAAAAGTGAATCACTGAAAGTTCGCTGGGAGTGTATTCTCCCAGCATTGCTTCGCCCCTTCGCAGAGATGCCCGGTGAGCAGCTCCGCGCGCCGGCAGGCTGTGTCAGGAGCCCTTTGCTCTGCCCAGTGCCACCTGCTCTGTCACAGTCCTCGCCTCCCTGAAGCCACCAGCCTCGTTCCGCTTGATCCGCAGGGTAGCTCCCTCGCGCTGAACTCGGCTGCTCTCTTACGAGGGTAACGGTCTGCTGAGCTGTTTGGCGAAGCACGCCTGGCAGGCTGGGGGCCGGCGATGCCTCCAGCTGGGCAGCGGGCACACGTACGTTCGTGGGGTGCTGCTCCGTGCCCTGTCGTGTGGCGTTACTTCGTGATAATTGACACGGGCATCGAGCAGCTGGAGCAATTGCCGCAGAAGGCTTAGCGAGGAAACGCGTAATAGCCAAAGTCACGGGCTGAATTGAGATGTCGTGAGGGAGGCAGCTATTATGCTCCAGCTCTTTTTAGAAACCGTTCTGAGACTTGTAAGGTATTGTGTTGTGCTTGCTGTTGGATTTAAGACCGCTGACTGCTGAGCGGTGAAGGTCACTTTGTGCCTTCCTCTTTAAGGCAAGTTGCTGCTGTTTATATTAACAAGGGAGCAGCAGTGCTGGCTGACTCCTGGCATGTTAACCCGCGTCTCTCCCGGGGAACAGGTCTCCCACAGACTCCCCTAGGACCTGTATGCAAGTTGAGAGTTGTGTATCATGTAGACATCAAGCCCAATCAGAGCTTCCTTGTCAGGATGTGTTAGGGCAGCTGTCTGCAATTTGTGTGACAGTGCACATCTCTGCCAATAAACTACTTTTGCTCTGCGTTGTGCTGTGTCTGCCGTCTGCTGTGCTGCCGGGAAAGCTGCCAGCGAGAGAGAGAGCAACTGCGTGCACAAAGGTGGCTGGGTGGCACCTCTTGTAATCTGTGTTCTGCACACTGTATTGATCGGCTTTGTGGATGGATCCGAGGGGGTGAATGTGAACATCACGTACCAGAGCGTGACATTTTAATCAGAGAAAGGTTTAACTATTGGGAGCAGCTGGGGTAACGTCTACTTAAAAAAAAAGAAAATTGCACCTAAAAACCCCCCATATGCTGGTTGTTGCTTAGTAACTATATGTAGTTAAAAGTAGGATACAAATGAGTAGCTTGTGACAGAGCTGAGAACACTTCAAAGTAAAGCTCTAGTAAGAGCAGATCGGTGATACATGTTAGATGCTGAAATAAGCTTTTTGCACATGCACGTGCACACACCGTGGTTAAGCAGTGGAGCCTGCTCAGTGCAGCACCATTCCCACCTGCCAGCTGTAAAATCACTTGGCTCACAGGATAGGAAGGTGTTCATGCTGCGGGAGATGGGGCTGGCAAGGAGCAAGAGAGATTTAAAAGGAGAAAGTGGCTGGAGTTTTCTCTGTGTTTGCAATGATACAGAGCCATGAGAAAGATGGAGCTCTGATGGGGCTGGTGTGCCAGCTCACCCCACCGACATCTTCAGTAAGGGTTGAAAAATGACCACCCCAGAAACACCAGGGAGATTTATTTTCCTTCTCAGCCTGTAACGTGCAGTGGCAGAGCTTAGCCTTCTGTGGTAAAACCGCAGAAGAGCTCTGTTAACCTTGAATGTCTGTGTAGTAGGTGACTTTCTACCTGCGAAGTAGAAAGCACCACTTATTCACAGGCATGAATGACGCTGAGTCTGGTCCAGAGGTAGACTTGAAAGGACATCCATCTGCTGTTTGGGGGAATTTAACTGAGCAGAAGCTTCTGAAATGCCAAAACAAAGAGAATCACAAAATTATTCCCAAAGCGCTGCCTGCCTTCTAATTGCTGGCCATCTCCTTTTGTGAAAAAAGGTAAGAGAAGCAGTTCACGCAAGCGTAAGTGCTTGCAGACTTCTCTTCTGGGGAAAACAGTCGGCTTTCTTCTCTTGCTTTCAGATGCTTAAAATGAGGAAAGCAACGTATCGGAGTTGAGAGAGAGGAAAAACGTCAATGTTACCTTGGTGTGTGACGATCAGAGGTATGCTCCCCCTCTGCTGTGCCCTGAGAAGGGCAGGAACTGTGTCCCGAGTGAAGGCGCTTAGTTCAGAGCTGGAAATGCCCCCTCGCTCTCCGTGTGGCCCCGCGGCCCAGGGCCTGCCTGCCTCCCTGCCGTTGGAGAGCAGGGTAGTTAGCTTTTCCCGGCAGAAACAGGGCAGCTTAACCAGTTATCCTCTGCCAATAAAAAGAAGTAAGGAGATGAGTCTCAGACAACGATTATTCTCTGGGTAGTGACATGGCCGACGTGTATTTTCTTGTGAAGAACCACAGTGGGCTACAGCTATTAAGTAGCAGTAATTTATGCAGTTCATGGCCAGCTTTACCATTCAGCTTCCTTTCATCTATTTAAAAGTCTGTGATTTTGTTCTGGCTACTATACTTTAAATGCAGAAATTAATAGAAGCTAAGAGAAAAACTGTTTGTTCCTTACATTCAGTTACCATTTTACTGTGTGCGTTTTAACACTCAAAATGTACTGGCCGCTGGCTGGCATTTCCATTGTGTCGGAATGCCTGTATTCCTCTCATGTTTCTAATGAGGCACAAAGTATAGAGAACACAAATGACAGGAAGAAGGCTACAGTTTTTTTAATGACCAAAATCATATATATTTTAAAGCTCTAGCCTAAGGTTATAGCACAACAAAGAAGGCAAACTCTCTTTCATCAGCAGTCAGCTGCAGTTTACTTGGAAACTAGGACCAAATTTCTGTCTCCCTAGGTGACAGAAAACAGCAGTCTCCAGTACAAAAGCAGAGACCCAGTCATGCACCATCCAGCACTGTAGAGTTGACGCTAGTTATTTTGCAAGAATTCAGTGATACTTTTTTTTGTAGGAGCAAAACAGATAAGGGCAGGACAGTCAGAGAGCCAATAAGACAAAAGAAAATGAAGGGAAAATTAAAATGAGCCAATGCTGTGAAGCTATTAAAAGAGAGTGCTACAGTATCTGATGTGAGAGAACTTAACTGGGACACACATAACATTTTCCCCCACCTCACTAGACAAAACGTTGCATTGACTTTGCCATCAGAAATTATGAACAGCATCAGCTCTTCGAAGTTCTTAATATACATCACACCTTTTGTATGAACCTTTGCCAGAACTCTGGGGCAATTTTCTGAGACGAGAATTATTTTTCACCACCTGCAAATTGCACTTTTGTGAGGAGTTGTACTGAGGGAAAGATAGGCGAGGTGTTGGTGGGTCAAGCCGGCGCACCAAGGCTGCACAGCTCACAGATGAGATTTCTGACAAGGAGAGGTGTAGAGAAAAAAAACGAAAAGAATGAAGTTCAATTCCGGGTGATTCTAACGGACCGGTGAAATTGCAGGCTGTCATCAGGAAAATCCTGTTTCTCAGATACAAATGGACAGGGGACACTGACGTGAAAATGCCAGTGAGACTCAGTCCCTGAATTATGTTGTTAGGTGTAAATAGGCTTTACTTGGGTCTTGGCAAAGGCTTGGGAGTAGGGTTTTTAGCAAGCTTGCTGTTACTGCTTGCATTACAGTAACAGAGGCACGTTCAGGACCCCTTATACCAACTGCAGTTTTCACAAGCAGTATACATCGAAGGTGTTGTGTATATATGCATACATATGTGTCAAGGCCCTCTGAGAACCATAAAATCAGTTTGGAGAGATGAATGGCAAGAAAGGGAATCAAAAGAAATGCCTCATTTTCCATCTGGGGAGTTGCACTTGAGAAAAATGAAACACTTCTCTAAAGCTCCAAGGAAAGGATGACAAAGGCCAGGAAAGGTTTCTCATCCCTTGCCCCTGTGTCCTGCGTATTTTACCAGCAGGTGTTATTGGAAATCTTTAGCGGCAAAGGGTCCGTGCAGTTTTCAGGGTTTCTCTTGCTCTTTCCTGTGTATAGCAGAGTTGCTCTGTGATGATGGAGCAGGAGCAGCCTGAAGGCTTTTTGTATTGTCTGGACATGTGGTGCTGGCGCATGAATCTGTTCCTTGGGCTTGAACTTCCATTAAGTCAACTCACGCTGGAGTACTAAAAATGTAACAAAATTGAATTTGGGGAAGATGAAACTGATAAGAGATTTGCTGCTATTGGGAGTGTGAATCAGACTTTTTCTGCAGCAAGGTTGCAAATGTTACCCAAATGTTGAGTGCACCGAAAGTGCTGGGCACAGAGACAGTGAACTTCTCTGCTTTGTTGCAGCTCTGATCTGATAGCAGGGATTTCCTATTTGTTTCAGTACTTAGGCAATTTTCTGTGAACTAGCAACAAAATGACCTATCCAAGATGCTTTTGATAATTTTCAGGCAGGACAGCGTAATGAGCATTGCAGCTATAGATGTATATGCTCCAATATTAAGCAGTGCTTTTTGAGATAGTGTGATGGATTTAGTTTATATTTAAGTAATGCTTTGGACTATCGTTTCTTAGATATTTTCATGTCTACCTTTGATCTGAAATGTGTTAATCTAATGAGCTGGTAGAGGAAATGAGTTACTATGGGAACAACGTCTTTCTCTAACTTACTGCCCAAGTTGGCTGCTCTGGCAATTGAAGCACATGGCAAAACGGAGCAAGGCCACCAGAGGCAAATGTGTGTTTCAATCTTGGAGGGAGCTTTTGAGGTCAGGTTTGGGGTACGGAGGATAACAGCAGACCTCTGGGAGCCATATCATGTGCTTAAAGCAAAATGAGGAGGAGGAGGGAGCTGCGATCCAACCATGATAAGGAAAAACCCCAACAAAGTAAGAGTCGTCTGGTGAGAAGGAGACAAAGGCTCTGCTGTTGTGTTTCTTGGGGTGTCAACTGATAGATGATTAAGGACAGCTGTTAAAACTCGAAGCTTTTAAATCTGTTCTGGTGATTGTTAATAAGGTACTTCATCATTAAACAGCTCTTTGAGCTGTATTTTCTTCCTGTTTTCTGCTGTAGACTCACAGAAGCAGCCATCAGTACTGAAAATGTGCATGTGTCTTCCTCTGCCCTGGAGAACCGTGGTACCTGCAGTCATGGCTGGTGACCTCTGGGGATGCGCTGTTGGCTGGGAAGCAGCATCCCGTGTTGGTACTATGTTTCCTCTGTTTACACCTCCCTAAAAACTACTGCACGATATAATGGGTGTGGAGAGGAAAAAGCTAAATTCCTTATTATTGCTCATGTAATTAAAGGGAGAACTTTTCCCTGAGTAGAAATGTTCTAATCCTCTCTTATTTGATTCCTCTCTTTGCCTATTGCCTGGGCTAGGCAAAGGCAAAAACATGTGGCCATCCTACGTCCCTTTGGCTCACTAGCTCTCAGCAGCATGTGAGCATTGGGTGGGTGTTCACTCCAATTTCAACACCTACAGGTGAGCAGGAAATATTTCCTCTGGGCAATTTATTTCTCTGATACCTTCATTCCTCGCTACATAACATGTGTCATTTATCTTGCCTACTATCTCAGGAAAAAAGCTGTACAATTTATGTGGTTAAATCAAATCAGGATCAAAGTAGGTTGATTTACTTTTTTTAAAAATGAAAAGTAATTAAGGAACAATCAGTGAAATACATCTTCAGGATCAGTATCAACAATATAAACCACAATACTAGACATTAACAAACACCTATGACTTTCTGAATTTCTAACTGGGTTTTGACTACCACTCTGCTACCACTCTCCTACTCCACTGTCTCTCTCCACAGTCACAAATCTTCGTACCTTATTTCTTTTCGGGCTGACTCCTGCTCTCAGAGTCTCTTGGTAGTCCCTTGCTTGCTGTGCAATCCAGCTGGTGGTCAGTCTAACGAAGGTTCATCATAAGTAATTTCCTCCCAGGTTTTGGGCAGATGCCCTCTCGGACAGCAGCAGGTCTTACGCCGACCCCCGGGTTATGCCAAGGTTGCTCTCCTCCTGGCTGCTGTTGTCCACAGCGTCACGGGGGGCTGTGTGGATCGCCCACACCTGCCCTCAGACCGGTGCCTGCCCCATTTTCATCACCTGCCGCCTGCGGCCGCGGCGCTCGGCTTTATCTGATGTCTGGGTCTTTATTCAGCATCCCTACAACTTGAGCTTCCTCTCTCTGGTGCCGTTTCTGAAGTTTAATGCTCTGCTTATTACTGCACTCGTTTATTTGCTAGTTTTGTGTGTATGCCTCTCTATTGGAAACCTGAGGGACTTGCTTAACTTTCAACTCACCTGGCCATGAGCACCAGGCTGGGTGGGCCAGACTGTTCTCGGACGTGTGCGTGTGTGTGGTGGGGGGAGACCTCTCTCTGACTGTCTGTGCCACAGCCACATCCCAAAGCTAGGTAGGGTCACGCTCTGCCTAAATATTTTGAAGCAAGGATTTAAAACAACCCAGGCTGTCTTTCTTCCGTTTTGAGCCTCACTGATGAAAACAACAGCAATAACTGAAGCACCCTGAGCTCGGTGTGTTGCAAGACCTGCTTTCCCAGTCTGCACAAGGGTAACGGCAGCGTCTCCCTACCTGTCTTTGGCAACTGCTTCTCCACCTCTGGCGTGTTCCCAAGCTCTTCTCCAGAGAGCTTTCAAAAGTGCAGAGATGTCAATAGTACCAATAATTAATGTCAAGCGGCTGCCAATACCTTCTAGGTCTAAAAACATAACACGTGTAAACCCCTATCAATTAATTGCATCCCTCTCTGAAATTTGAATAGAAAGCAAGTTAGGAGGGATGTTATGGTGTTAATGATGAATGCTTATTCTTTCCAGGGAAATACTGAGAAGCAGAGCAGCTTTGGCAAGCGTAACTCCTTACTGGAGTTTTTTTATCTCCCACCTTCTTCTGAAAATTGACTTTTAAAATATTTGATAGTTAACGGTATAATACTTAATCTACAGAAAGTAGAAAGTGCATCAAGTTTTATTTTCTATGTTTCAAAAAAATTTTTGCAAATGGGAGGGTGGAGGAAAGAGCTACAGGAATAAAAAAAAAAGCTTTAGAAAGGCCTTGATTTTTAATACATAAAACAATCTCACTAGAATGAGCAAGGAAGCGACAAATAGGGGAACAGACTAACGTATTTTTACCTTTAGAATAACACAGGCTTCTTTAATCTGGTGTAGAAAGTTTTCAACACAAGTTTTTTTTTCTTTCCACGCTCAGTCTGACCCAAGTCCAGGCTGTTGCCAACACCAGTCCCTGTCCCTCTTTCCTGCAGCTTCCCTGCCAGTAGGTCTAGGATCAGGTGAGAGTGCAGTGAAAACAACCTCCTTTCTGAGGGCTGTTTTTCAGAGCGGTAGGTGACTGCGAACGTCAGGGCAGTCACGGGGGCACGGGGCCGAGGTGGTGCGAGGAAGCGGCAGGGAGTGGGCTGGCGAAGGCAAGGGCAGGGAGAGCCTGGGCTTGTGCCAGCCAGTGACCACCCCGTGCTGGATCCGGGGTTGCGTGACCTGAAACTCTTCCCTTATCTAACAGCGAGCATCGTTTCTTAAGAGTGGGAATGGGTGGTTGAGGAAGAGCTTGGCTTTCCACCTCTGGGACCTCTCAGAACCAGGCATACAAGTGCCTCCCTGGAGGAACTCCCCCCCACTAGCCAGAAGCTGTCCGAGTTCAGCAGCTGAGGAGAGAGGAGGTGATGAGAGGTGGGATCCTGCCAGGCCGTGGACATGAAGGAGTGCGTGAAACAGCTCATTCAAGCACACAGGTCCCATTGTAAGGAAAGGGGGTTTTCATAGAATCATTTAGGTTGGAAAAGACCAATATCGAGTCCAACCATCATCCATACCCACTAAACCATGTTACAGAGTACCCCGTCTATGTGTTTTTGAACACCTCCAGGGATGGTGACTCAACCACCTCCCTGGGCAGCCTGTTCCAATGTCTGACAACCCTCTCAGT
>JAVJGG010000031.1:11819818-11833177 GCA_035590195.1 Aviceda cuculoides
TGACTCAACCACCTCCCTGGGCAGCCTGTTCCAATGTCTGACAACCCTCTCAGTAAAGAAATTTTTCCTAATATCTACCTTAAATCTCCCTTGCTGCAACTTGAGGCCATTTCCTCTCATCCTATCTCCAGACACCTGACAGAAGAGACCAGCACCCACCTCACTACAACCCCCCTTCGGGTAGTTGTAGAGAGCCATAAGGTCTCCCTTTGTAAGAGGAGTGGCTGGGAATCATCTCAGGTTTTCCCACGCATTTTCCTCCTGTTCTTTCCTTGAATTCCCTGGCCTCTACAGAGGGGGCACATGGCAGATGGCCAAGAATGACCTTTTCTTGGCTAGCATCACTGTGAGAAGATGATAGCTGAAAACCTCTTATCTGGGAGAGGAAAAACATAAAGGAATAGCAGGAAGAGGAAATGAAACAAAATATCTGTAAGTGGTTAAGAGTTAAGGAGCCTATTAGGTGCCAATGAACTGAAATTAGCTCTGTCGCTACGAAAGTAAGAGTTCTCCAAAGCAAGCTGCTTAATTTTGCTCATGTTAGATATTCTTCCAGCAAAGCAGCACAATTTGTTGGGCACAACAATTTCTCATAGATTACTCTGTGGAGTCCCTTCGGATGCTGAGAAACTGAGCAGCTCTTCAGTCTCTGGTGGAGTAGCCAGTGTTATCGAAACATGGTGGGCTGCAGAGATTCCTACAATTACTCATGACTGATTTATCACTTGATTGTAGGAATTCAGCTTAAATAGATTTTTTTTTTTCCATCTCCCTTGCTCCCTAATTGATTTTTTTTTGAATGCTGAATCTTTGACTTCCTCTCATAAAATAGATTAGAGTCATTATAGCAGCGTGCTTTTTAATCATCCTGCTGCATAATTACTGTTGCTGCTGTTGTCTTCTGGTTTACACTGTTTCTTTATTAGCAGCACTTATTGCCAGAAGCTTTAAACATTTAATAAGCTGTCAAGGTGGTAATTTGTTTCTTTTTTATTTACTTGAAGACCTTTTCAGCGATATCTTCAAGCACCTGGCGTGGTCAGATGCTTTAATATTCACTTATCTCTGTCTGGTTGTCCTCATGTTATTTTTAATTACCCTTCTTTTGGACAGCCAAAGTTACCCATTCATCATATAGAAAACCTAAGTCATATGCAGCATATCAGGCAGTAGGAAAATAGACCCTTCAGGATCAGTAGTGAGGCTGATGGCCACAGATGACACATAGGCAAGCCTTCCTCTGTTGGTGCTAGCGAAAGAGCCTCATTGCAGCCTGATCCAGCATGCACAGTAAATGCAGGCTGTAGTAGTTTCCATAACAGAGAGGGATTATACCACCATTTCTCGTTTTTAACGCTTTTTGGGGGTTCCATTCAGGGTCTCTGCAGAAATACAGCTCTCCTTCTCCCCGAGCTCCTGTAGGCATTTCCTATACAGCATGCCAGCTCTGGAGCAGCTTGCCTTTCTCAAATGCCACATAAAGCCAGACAGCTCACGGGCAGTATTTTATCTCTGTAAAAGTCTCCTGGATCTCAGTTCTCGCTGACTTGAGCGTAAGTCGTGGGGCTGCAGCTCCCCGAGGAGACCTGCGAGACTGTTCCTCAGCAGCTGGTGTGTCCGTCAGCCTTCGGTCGTCACTGATGGGCAGGACTGCTGAACGATGGCATTTTGACACAGTGGCAGGCAGCGGTCCCCTCTGGAGTCAGAGCCGTGAGCTGCAGCACTGCCCAGCTGAGGTGGAGCGCACAGCCAGGACACCCTGTCTCCCACCGGGACAAGGCGCTGGTGGTCCTGCCGCGGCGGCTGCTCCTCACCCAAAGCAGCTGCAGGAGCTGGCAGCCTGCCTTCTGAGTGTGCCCCCGGGGCCCCGCCGTGGGTACGGTGTCTCCGAGGTGGGGCAGCAGCCTGCACGGCAGCTTTTCCCGTGTCTGCAAGGTGACGAGGGACTGGAGAGCATTGGGAAGGGCTGCAAGAAGTGAATAGCTCAGCATAGGTTACTGAAACAGGGGACACGGTGGCCTCTTGGTAGGTAAAGGACTGTAGTGGTGGTAAGATACTCAATTCTCCCCATCCTTGGGGGAGAGGACTAAATGTCCTCTCCCTGGGTGGGTTTCCCTGGGCTAGAATTAAGAAAAAAAACCTCAGTGCTGAAAGATGGTGAAGCTTGGGAACAGACCGCCTGGGGACCTGGTGGCGTTTCAGCTGCTGGTGGTTACCAAAGAGTGCGCGAGACAAGTCTTTCAAATATGAGACAGGTATGACGGGAGCCTCCCTTCCGGCAGGGCACTGGGTCAGGCTGCCTCTTAATGCTCTTCCCCCTCCTGCTTTCTGTGCATGGAAGCGCAAGCCAGAAGGAACAGAAAGGCTGGGATTTCTATGTGCTGGTCTCCCCAAAAGCTGCAAATGAAAGCGCAGAGTAAAAGTTGGGTCGTGGTTTTGACATACACAGAAAAGAATAAAATCCAAAGGAAGGTAGCAATCGTTTATGACTGAAAAGAATGAATAGCCAAGACTTACTTGTGGAAAAGAAGATATTTAATTTTATTTTAAATAACATATTACAGATTTATATCATCTTTACTTTATAGTAGTGTGTTGTGGAATTGGTTACTTTTTTTTTTTTAGCATTCCTTCGACTGTTTTGGGGTAAGATTTTTCATTAATGGAAATAACTGTCTGCATTTCTTTTAGCACCTTGTCTGTGCCTTATTTTATCTTGCCAGAAGAAACTGGCAGATATCAATTCTTGGGGGTTTTCTTGTCTATATGATAATCCAGACAAGTTTTTTCACAATTTCGGTACAATAGCCTCCTCTCAGGAAAGCTTTGACTGCACTAAAACATACTCTGAAGTGTTAATCTCTTAACCTTCTAGAGTTCATTATTTGGACAGATAAAAATTGAGTTTAAAGTGACCTATAAGGTCTTCTTGCCAAGATATAATCTAGTTAAAATTTTCTCAAATTGAATTATGTGGACTGCATACCATGTATTGATTAAAAAAAAAATCTTCTTAATGGAGTCATATAATAAGACTCTTGACATGATTATTTTTTTTTTCTCCTTTGATGGAGTCAGGTTTTAACAGAAACTTCAGCATTTTCTTTTGTAAAGCTGTCACCAGCTTGATGGCTTCTCAGTTAGATAAACCTTTGACCTCTGGGCCACTTCCTCATTTGAGGAAAACACAACTGCTAAATTAGCTAGTGCTGTGCCACTTATGAATAAGGTTCTCATATTACATCTATAAGCAGAAACTGAAGGCTGCTTTGAATTATCTCCTGAAGGACTTGTGCGGTGGATTTAATGCAAGGTGCATCCTTTGCACTTTCAAAACAGAAATTTTATGCATACTTTGTGCTTTTGAAACAGAAATTTTGGTAAGTGCTGCTTCCAAATGTCTTTTGGCCATGATTTATAATTTTTAATTCAGTTCTTTTTCAGACCAGAACAAAACCAAACAAAGAAGCAGTTAAGTACTTTGAGGAGACACCTCCAGCTATGGCTCGTGTTTTCTGGATGGTGGGGCAAGGAGTCAGGCAAGTTGAAGCCAAGAGCTGTTCTATGGTGTTGGATAAGAAGGAGGGTCCAAACTTTATCACTGCCTTATCTGGTCCTATCTACAGCTTTACTCTGCCAAATCTTTGTGTGGTGGATTTGGGACCTCTACAGCCATAGCCTCCTGTAGGCCTTGTGTCCCTGGGCTGTTCAGTGACCTCTGCTGGAAGAGCAGGGAGAACTCTGATGCCTCAGAATTGATTAATTGCCAAAACATGGGGCAAAAGAGAAACAAAGGGGAAGTGGAGTCTGGAGGCCTCCGCAGGGACAGTGTTTTAAGTTTTACTGTGGACCTTAAAGGGAAATTTAAATGTGCCCAAGAGGGATGAGTCTTTGAACTCGATCTGACCTCCTCCACCTGCTTTGCTTTTAAAGAAGGTAGTTTCAAAAGTGATACTGGTTTTCTGATGCTCTGTGGCTCTTCTGCAAAAATGGTTCATCTGATTTGATTGAGGAGGAAGAGACTAGGTTGCTCTGTGTTAAAAAAACCCAAACAAACAACTATTTGGGTTTATTTTTTTTCAGTTTGAAAATCCCATACAAAAAGCTTTTATGGTAGGCAGATCCTAGTCACTTAATTGAGACAATAACTTGGTTTCAGTAAAAATTTAAAAAATTAAATTAAAAAATCAGTTGTCCTTTTTTAAAAAAAACATTTTGCAGCAAACCCGAATTTGACAGTATTTGTTCGATTCATTGTAATGACTCAAAATGCTTCATCCATTCAGAAGCTTTCATGATACCCCCAGGGACTGCTAAGCTTTAATATAAGCTGTTTTTCTCTTTATCTCTGATTTTTCTCTCACATGATTTCCCCTTTTCTTTTCTCTAAATGTCTAGTTTTTGTTGCTATAGTGTTAATTTTTTCACTTGAAAAGGTAACAGTAAAGCATCAGTCCTTCAAATCCTTTATCTGAATTTCTAGGGTCCAATTCTTACATAGAACTAAGCTATTTCTTGCTAAAATTATGTTGCAGGTTTGGTACTGAACAAGCTTAATCAATCAGTAGTTCCTGTTTGATAGACTAAATAAATGATGTTGTAGTATATGATAATCTCTGAGTTTTCCCCCCAC
Organism: Aviceda cuculoides; assembly: GCA_035590195.1. Classification (NCBI taxonomy): domain Eukaryota; kingdom Metazoa; phylum Chordata; class Aves; order Accipitriformes; family Accipitridae; genus Aviceda; species Aviceda cuculoides. The sequence goes on from JAVJGG010000031.1 coordinate 11,824,452, forward strand.
CTAACAGAAGGCTCATACCGAGGTGGGAGTGTGGAAATGGAGGAAGTGACAGGCCCAGACAAATGAACAATTAAGTTGGTGTGCTGAGGTCTGTGGCAAGGCAATAGAATAAGGTAGAATACGTGCCTGGAATATCAAAATCTTCCACGCTAGTCTAAAGTGTCCCAGGAGAGCTGCTGGACAGATACCGTGTGGAAAGCAAGCGACACTCTCATTACAGATTAGGTTGCTTATCAGTGTTCTAAAATTTGGAATTATGGGAAAACGAGCCTAGAACTGTTTGAAAAGAGGAACATATAAGTACATATTTCTAAAGCAAAATTCTGTTTATTTTCAGGAAATATATTTTGAATTACCCTCTGGCCAAAGAAGAGGCCTGACACGTTGCAAGGAGCAAAGTGTGGGAGTTTTCAGCAGGAGGTCCTTTGATCCCATGCTGCAGCCTGGCTGGTGGTGCCAGTAAGTTGTACAAGTCGTACAAGTCACAGATTTCAAATGTCACCGTTATCCAGCCACATCTGCTCTGTCACGGGTGGCAAAATGGCAATGAGAAGCTGATATACTCACGGTATCCCTCTCTTCTGTTTTACAGCCATACCGTTAAAATGTTTGCTTCTACTAGTTCTTATTTAAGTAATTTCCCACTTCAGAAGAAGTAACCACATGTAGTCAATGTAGTACCCTGCCCTGCCCCTCCGGTTTGGACAGAAGAGTTGCATCAGCAAATGCTTGAGCAGATGTAAAAGCATTGCTAAAGAAATGGACCCCAATGAGGATCTGATTTCAGTTTGGGGGTAAGTTAACATGTTTGCTTTGGGATTACTTTTTTTCCTTCTGGATTTATTTCTTCCCTTAACACCAATCAACTGCAAACTGGATGATAGAAAAGAAACTGGATTGTGGGTCATAAATAGGATTATTGACTAAATACCAGTTGTAGGATCTACACTGCCAATGCGTGAGCCAGAAAGCACATCTTGACTGTACAATTTTATTTCTATTTTCATAGAAGCAGCAGTTAAAAAAATCATTATCACTTGCGTCTGAGCTGATCGTGTTTGATTTGGAAGTCACTGGGATGCAATAAACAGGAAACCCCAGGGTGCCATTTTACTAAGACAGTTTTCAGAGAGGAACTACAGTTTCTGCTGCAAAGCACTGTTGATTTACATGGATTTTCTTGTCACATGTTTTGGCAAAATGTATCAGCTTGTGCTTCTTAGCATCAACAAATAATACTTGACTTGCAAACGAGCTCCTTGGCAAGTACCCAGCCACAGGAGGCTTGGAGACTTGACTGAATAAAAAAGACTTTCATTCACCAGTTTGTGAACTGGCACTATCCCTGCCATGGTCGTCTGCAACTGCTCTCAGATCCTTACTCTTGATTCTTGGATATTGAAGCTATTCAGCCTGTTAGCTTTTACCAAATTCCAAGCAATGAAAATTAAACATTTATTTTTTCAATTTCCATGTAAATGCCTTAAAGGGCTCTCAAGCTCAGTCGTGCTCTCATGTTTGAAATTCATCTTTTCTACCATGTGACTGTGATATCTTTTCCCTCACTATGTAGGCCTTTCAAAATGTTCACCTTTTAAAGGAAAAAAAAAAGCAGCAGATTACTTTGTATTTTTCCTGTGCAGCCTTCTTGTTCATAATGAGCTTAAATATAAGGAACATAAACCCATCTGGAAATAAAATTATGTGCTAGGTTCACTAAAAAAAGTAATTACATTATAATCAAACTGTCACTTTATGAGATAGTGGGAGATGAAATACACCATAAGCTGACAAAAGAAGAGGACGACTTGCTCTTTTAAGTATTATCCATGGCACAAAGCAGTAAAGAAACTCTGAATTACATACAGCGTAACCAGGAAAGCTCTTGGAGCTGGGGAGGGGGACCACAGCACTAGGACCAGTGAGACAGATAAGCTTTCTTCTGGTGGAATGCATATGCAGCCCAATGCATCCATAGGCTACTACCACCAGTAGACTGACAGCCCAAGGGTGGTTGGGCACAGGGTGGGAAACACTGACCCATGATTAGGAAATACACTGAATTTGTGCATCGTGTTTTGCATGGACCTCCGCTCTCTGCAGCTGTGGCGGTTCTTGAGTTACCGGTCTTGTTTGCTTCACCCGAAGCGTTTGTGCCCCACCAAGCTGTCAGCCTGTATTCAGCAGAGGCGGCTGACTCGCGTCTCGGGTTAAACGTGCAAGTGAATTGGGAAAATCTGAATGTGTGAGGGGTTGTCTTGGTTCATGTCTTGCTGTTTCTTGTGGTCCCTTCAGCCTGCATTGCCTTAGTGTGAATGGAAATGCCTTGGTTTGAGGGGAAATTCATTGTCCAGTGTAGCCACTGAGTAGAAGGCAGCATTCAGGTGGGAGTGATTTTCTTCAGTCCTTCAGGCCCTCGTCATGTGAGCTGGTTTTGAGCAAAGGCCTTTTTCCCGCCTGACATAACATCCCTGAGATCTGAGTCCGTTCCCTGCTTTCCTTTCTCTGTCAGCAATGGATGCTGCATACGGGCAGTCCCGGCAGCGATCCTCGCTCTGACACTTGAGAGCAGGCTGGTGGCAAGTGGTGGGCAGGAATGTGGGGCACGGGGGGAGGGAGAGGGGCTGGTGGTGTAATTTTGGATGCCAGCCTTGCCTTTCCAGCAGGGGCCAGGGAGGGGGCAGGTGGGTGGCTGCAGGTTTGTTCTCATGGTTCTCTGAAGCTGGTGGAAGACTGGCACCCAGGAGAACCGCTCTTGCTGCCAGTAATGCCTCTAATGAAAGAAAAAAATTTTTTTATATAGGGCCTTTCTTCTGGTAACTGAAAAAAGCTTCAGGAATATGAATGTGTTGAACTTCATGGTTTTGTAGTCTGATTTTGTTTCTATTCTAGAGAGAAATGGTGACATACCGGGAGGTCCATGCTGTGGAAGTGGCCCAGCTTATGATACCTTTATTCAGTGTCTTGCTTTTTTCTTTTTATGCTATGAATACAGCAACAGAGCAGCACAGCATGCTGTGCTGGCCATGCACGGTGTTATTTTCTATGCGCAGCGGATAAGACCCACTTTGTGTATTCATGCCACATATCTATCTGGCAGGGTACTGTGAGTGTCAGGAAAACAGAAGCTGGGGGAGCCCACTGGAGACTTCCCAATACTACAGCTTGCTTTTTCAAATTAAAACCTCTAATTTGTTTGAGTACAATTAATTTTATTTTTCTGAGAAAAATGGAGAGATTTCAGTTCCAAGAACATGAAACGGAAATGAAGCTTTATCAAAAAGAAGTAGTACTAAAACCTTGTCCAAATGCCTATGTAAGTGTGTAGTCTCTGTTTTGACAGAAATATCTTTTGTCAGAAACAGCTTTTGACAGTAGCTCCCTCCCTAGATAAAAGTAACAGTTTTAAATCTACTGTTTTTAACTTGCCACCAAATTTCAGCACAAGCAGCCACATTCATAGGCTGCCAATAGTGGACAACTGATGAGCTGTAAGTTGTGTATTGGAGGCCTCATGAGCTTAAATGTAGCATCATGCTCATTTCACGTTATGCTGCTGTTGCTGGCAATAGACTTGGTTAAAATGCCATAGTTTTCTTCTCATTAAATTCGTGCTCCTCTAGCCATCTTTATCACACAAGATGTGTAAAATGTCTTGAATGACAAAAAAAAACCCCACTCAAAACAACAACAACAACAAAGTATTCTCATGACAGAAGATGTAAGTAAGGTTTTCTTGGCTTAGATTGTACAGAAACTTCCGTGAGGCCCCTGTGGCCTGTTGGGCATAGCAAGGCTCTTTGACATAGAAACTGCACCAATCCCGGTGTCTTGGGTAGTAGTCTCACTTTCCGCATTGTTGTTCCGCTGCAAGGATGAGGGCAGAGATGCTGGTTCATCTCCATGCCCATCTCACTGAACACAGCAGGACTCATTGTTGAAGCTCTGAAGTCACAGCAGAGCTGTGGGTGGAATTCATGCTCCCTGGTGGATTTGAATCCTTAATAAAGGTGGAAGCTTAACATGTGCCACTTGTATTCACTCCCTTTGGCACCCACTGCCTTTCTGTGTCTTTCTGGCCATCCTCAAATTGACCTTGAATTGCAACAGATGCTGAAAAAAAGGCTTCTAAATAGATCAGGTGGTGCTTTCTTCTAAAAAAAAAAGTACCAGCGTACGCTGGAAGTCAAAGAACTGGCAATACAGCATACACTCTGGCTTTGACTTAGCCTAAACTAGTCATCACTAGAGTCCCATAAACAGCTATATCTTTCTGCTGCTGAATCCTCTTTGCCTTGTGAAGATCATAGCAATGCAATAATTCAGCTCAGACAGATGTGACACTGTAAGGCTAAATACTATGTTTTACCTTACTGCAGCAGCCGCTATCTAGTGACCTAAACACTATGCATGATAAAGACAAAAATACAAATTTTACCTTAAAAGTCATGGCTTTGGGGTTTTTTTGTAAGTGGAGTCACGGAGGTGTGTAAAAACAAGATGACCCATCTGGGTCTGGAGCGATGTTCTTGAGTTGTATCACAGTTACGGACGATAGTAGGTGACGTAGCTGACTCATCTCAGCCTGAAAATAAAGGTGGCAAAATGACCCTAGTAGGTTCATGACATTGCATGTATCTAGGGAGTCTACAGACAAGTTATGAGTTCTGACCCGACTCAATGAACTTGGATTTAGATCTTGACCATTTTTTTAGGGTTTTGTTGTTGTTGTTGTTGCTTTCTGCAGCTACTGTGCTGAGTGGAAAACAGACACTTATTTATGAGCTGGTCTGTTAAGATCTATTCAGGGCCTGATGATTTTTCCTGATCCTGAAAGGAAGAGAGATATTAGAGCTTTGTATTGCTTCTCTGCAGGGGCCAGGGCACTAAGTCTCTGGCACAACTTGACACTGAGGAATAAGGGTGCTAACAGAGCAGGATTATTTTCTTGTCACTGGATACATTTGCTCCATACTTTTGTTGGAGGTGCCATAGGTCCCTCAGCTGTCACCAAAGGTCTAGGCTTTTTCTGGTAGCCAGACCTGCATGCACTAGTGTTTTTTTGAAAGCTGAAACTTGCATCCTTGTTTCTGAAATGGCTGAGCATCCCTATCTCTTTGGAACATGTTGCTCTCCCTTTCTCTCTCCACCCCAATGCCAAGATGCATCATATGGGCAGTATGACTCTGAAACTGTTTTACTGTCTGTTCTCCTTACAAGAACCCATATGAAGAGTGGTGAGGCTGATCATTCATGTAGCTTCTTTCTGTTTTTTTCTTCTTCAAGCATGCTGAGACTGAGGAAAATTAATATCACACTTCTTATAAAACTGTTCTTGTGGCTGATGCAAACCCTCCTAAAAGCATGTCAAAACAACTTAAGCATGGCATTTTGCTAAAAAGCAATGGCGTTGGAAAACAGGACGAACTCGTATGAAGGCTTGTAGGAAAAGAGTTTTGGCTATTTGTAATCTCAAGATTTTAAATAGAGTATCAGCTCAGAGGCGTGTGATGAGTTTCGATCACAGAGAAGCCAAAGATGAAGGTTTTAGGAATCAATCTTTGAGGTATTTAAAAAAAACCACCTGTGCAGTGTCTTTTCTTTGCCTGCAAGAAAGAAGCCTTCCATGTGATCCCTGCTCTTCAAGCAAAGGCAGCAAGGCTTGTTGACCTGGATGAAATAAATCACTGGTCTTAATATAATATTGGAATGAAATATGCTCTAAAATCTAACCTGTGAGGGCCTGAGACAGTTGGCATTTTTCACATGTACAAATGAGAAGCTGCTGATCTGTTCTCTTATTTTTCTGCTGTAATTATCCTCACCTTTGTAAAAACAGATTATTCAATTTTTTACTCTGTAGATTAAAGCCAGAATTGCTAATAATCAAGATTTTTGCTGTCTCATTGTAAAATGCTTATGGCTTCATTAGAAGCAATGTGAGTTCTTTACACTCCTGACCTGACTTAAAAATAGATGTTTAATGCAAAACAAGCACAATGAGAAGGGCTCTCCCATTCTCACTTAATGTGTTTGATGAAGAAGGAAAACCCCTCCATTATAATAATAATAAGTCCAGCCGAAAAATAGAGGCTTAAAAAAATCCAACTTTTTTTTGCATGACTCCAAACTTCCTTGGTCTTATCGGCTGGCATCGGCACTGAGTTCTCTGTAATGTAAATCCCATTACACAGCACTTGAGTTCTGGCCTTAGAAATAAGTGGAGGCCTGACCACGACAACACTTAATCTAATTACTTATTTTGTTAGTACCAAATCTATTTTTCCAGTGGAGTCATTGCACTGCATGCAGGCACATCAATGCTCGATGCAAATTTCCTAGTAGAAAGTTGCACTATCCTAGAGTTTAGCATGTGTCTTCGGCTCTATTCAGGAGCCTGTGCTTACCCTGTCTTTACTGCTGTTCTGATGCAAACTCCAGTTCTTTGTTTCCACAGCCATATCTGACCAAGGTGTGGGCATTGGCCTTTAGTTACACGTATCAATGCAAAGGCAAGAAATAAGATCAAAATCTGAAACATGTATATAATAGCTCTGTGGGTTTGTTGATTTTTTTATATTTCCCCTCCCTTCAGTGCTATTAATTTTTTTGACGAACCTCATCACACAGTTTTTCCAAACTGACTGCTTACCTCAGTGCGTGATACTTGCTTGTCACAAGCAGGATTTGCCCTTACATACCCCAACAGATCATTTCAAGCACAACCACTCCAAAAGGGGAAATGTGATAAATAGAAAGTAAGAGAAAATTCAGGAATCAAAAAAAACAGAGTTTACTCAGAGACACAGAGTCCCAAGGGAGTTTTATATGTAAATAACATAAATCTAGTGAGTTGCAGTCGCTGAGACACATGGATGTCAAGGCTCAGGATGAGTGACTTGCTAGACCATTAATAACATAAGAAATTACACCCAGATATGAAACTGCAAATAGAGTCAGAGCTCTGCCCTTAAAAAGGTTTTGCACATTAGCACCATAACCTTGAAATTAATCTTTCCTCCTTTAGCATTCTCACATCTATTGCAAGTAAAGTTCCTATGATACCCGTTAAACTATGTTTCATGCCAATGCTCTTTGGCAGCCATACTGTGAAGATGCTCATGAAAGAAGAGAGGTTATTTTATATGGAGCTGGCGTACCAGATGAGCGTTGCTCTGATCGTGTCTAAAGGAGAAGTGTGTAGCTTGATTATATGGAAGCTGCCAACAGATGTGGTTGAAAAAATACAGTATTCTGAAAGATAGCCTCATCTTTCTCACGGTCTGCCTAATTAAATAGCTAACCGAAAACCAGCTCAGAATGAGCTTTCTCCCTGCAGGCGTGATCTTTGCTCAGGCTTCAAGTGATGCTTTTGAAACATCGAAATATGTAGACAGTGGTCATGGGCTGAGAGCAGATAGCACCCATTTTAAGCCTCTCTAACACGCATTTGAGAATGAAAGCCTGAACTGATTCAGCCTTTATTTGTCCTACAGGCAACTGGGAAACGTAGAGCAGTTTATGGGCTTTCCATCACTAAGACAAATCTGAGAGTCACTGGCATGGAAATGAAATTTCAGGTTACAATAATGGGAAATATATCATGAGGGCATGATAAGCACCCAGTAAAATGCATGAGCTTTTTAATGGGCCTCTGTGGGAAAGATGCTGTATTAGGCAAGCCATAATGTCCTTAAGGCTCTACACCAGTGAAGGTTCAGGTGGCAGCCAGAGAAAGGTAGGTGAGGTTGGTCGGCAGAGTCATTGAGTATTTTTATGAAAAAACAGTGACAGAAGACAACCAATAACAGAAGCACAGTGTTACTGTTGTTGCGTACATTACCAAATGAATAACTGTGGTGAAAACCAACCAAAACCATGTCAGGCCACTTCCTGAAAACCACACCAAGTTAGCAGCCTGAAGTCCCCCAGTATTTCCTGTTAGCAATGTACCTCTTCGTTCCCAGCTGTACCTACGTGCAGGAGAAAGCTTGTTTCAGAGCTGAAAAAGGGGTTGGGTGAAGCCTGGGCTTGACCAAAACATCTTTCTCTGTTAAAATGTATTGCCTGTGCAGTAGGTCCATGTATGTTCTGTCCCTCACCTGTTAGTCTCACGAAACACTTTATTTGTACCTGTGCCAAAATGATGCTCCCTTTAATGTTATTGATTTCCTGTTCCACTAAAGCCAGTCAAGAGTTTTCAGACCAGTCTGTGTCCCCAGCTGTAGACATCAGACTTGCTCCATGGCTCCTCTTGCCTCTTCCCAGCCTGGCCTGGCACATCCTTGGTGACATGGTGACATAGCAGCGCTGCAGCCTCTCCCTCCCTTTGGTTTGGGCACCGAGGCCTCCGTGCCTGACCCCACCTTAGGCAGGAGGCTGGACTGGAGACACCCGGGGTCCTCTCCAGCCTGAATTATCCTGTGGCCCTCTGTCAGATCCCACAGGCACAACGTTGGCTTGAAGACAGGTTGGCTTTGAAATTGGCACTTTTGCTTGGCTTCACTTAAACATGCCGACTTTCTGGGCTATCGCTGGCTGGAATAACCAGCTCTGCCAGGCTCAGTAGGTAAGCTGGAGAAATCCTGTCCTGAAGGAAAGCAGAGAGGAAAGAGGAACTTAGATTTGTACATGGGGAGCTGAAGGATGGTGAGGTGAAGCCCATTCCCTAGGCTTACAAAGCCTGCGGGAGCTGAGAACAGAGTTGGGGTATTTGGAGTCTGAAA
>JAVJGG010000031.1:11833277-11868433 GCA_035590195.1 Aviceda cuculoides
AGTCTGAAAAGTAGCTCTGTTTCTTTCGATAGCTACACAGAAAACCAGATTTTTTCTTTTTTTTTGGGGGGGGGGTGGAGGGGGAATACCAGCTGCCCTGGCTTGCTTGTGGCAGGACACAGTCTCTTCTGAAGCATGGAAGATAAGATCATGATTTGCAGCTGAACTTGTTAATGACCAAGCTTGTTATTAGTTACCTTATTTAACATTTTTTAGAGGTGCTGTCGTAATGTCTATGGAGAGGACAAATGCATAACAGTCAATCTGACTTATGCAAATTAGAAGTGGGGAAATGGGCTTAGGTAATAGGGATGTCATAAATATGTCCGAGTTATGAACTGGTGTGCTATCAGAAAGGTCAGGAGCAGGATCCAGTGATTGCTCACGACCTCGTATTCATCATGAGTCCCTTCTCTAACCCCTTTGTGTTGGTCCTTTTGTACCTTTGAAAAATACACTGATAAGCAGATAACTGGAAATGGACTCTAGAGAGGATAATACCATGAGTTAAATTAACTCTACCGGAGGTGGATAACTCCAGTGGTAATTGTTCCCTGTGTATTGGTGTTACAGATATGGTGTATATTCAGATGCATTTCTCCAAGGAGAAGTGAGGCCAATGAGTGATTGTTGCATCATATAATCAAGTAATGCTTTTTCAGCCTGCTGTAGATTACTACTGATGGTGAGAATTGCCAGGAGGCACTCATACAGGGAAAGGACCAGTGTGTGCATGAAAGCAGCCACCGCAAAGCTGAGATCTTACCCCAGAGCAGGGTATAAATTCAGCAAGGGTGAGGGGGGGCTGTGCGAGCTGCCCAGCAATAACTCCAAGCTGTTTTAATGTTGTAGCTCTCTTTACTGGATTTTTTGGGTTGGCTTTCCTGGGCTGCTAGCCTGAGGTTGCGCTCTGCCTCTCTCAGGAAATCCTGCGGTGACGGTTGCGTTCCCTCTGCCTACGGGCTGTGTGTTCAGGTTTGCTATTGTGAACTTGGTAAAGGTGATGGCTGTAAGAGCCCATTTATTAAAGGAGTAACTCTCATTTAAAGTGTCCCTGTCAGGAGTTCAGACAGGGCAGGTAAAGGGCAGAGATTTGGGCTGCAACTCACAAAAAAGACGCTGGGTCAGTAGAGCACATCACTATGCACGCTCACACACACTCGTGTCTCGGGAATGCATCCAGCATGTAAGTGCAGTAGATTTGGGTGCCATAATGCCTATCACAGCTCTCCAGTGCAGGATGGTTATCAGAATCTTAGGAGAAGTATGCATTTCTAATGTTTATGCCATGGACACAGGGTGCAGGACTGAGGAAAAAACACAATGATTACACGCATCTAGAAATAGTATATGGTGACTAATGGGCAATTGCATTGTATGTTTTGCTGCAGCGTGCCAATTAGTAGAATCTTTGTAAGCCTCTGGAAATCCTTAGATGTAACAATATCTGTTCACTTCTTCTGAATTTTCCTTCATTGGCTTTTCCCAATTATTTAACAGCAGGGAGTACTCAGAGAGCCTCAAGTAAATCAAAAAAGTTAAAACAGCATGTGGATGGGCACGCATACAAATAGTTCTGTATTTGAGAAATAATTTTTCAGATAAAATTATTGAACTAATTAACCATAATTGCTGAATAACTTTGTTGCATTTATGTTTTGCAGTTTATCTTGCTCAGTTAAACTTCGTCATAATCAATAAGTTGCCTCTCAGGTCTCACTGAGGGGTATAACATTGGTAATTATTGTCTCCATGGGAACAAAATCACTTCAGGAACCTTGAAGTTTATTTTTGGGTTAAGAAAGGTAGCAGTATTCAGCTCTACAGGGATCATCTGTTTCTGTGTCAGCTATTAAACAATTAGGAAAGTGTGGACTGTCTTTGAAAGGAGCTATTCTGTGGGCTTCTAGACAAGAAGCTGATTATGAAGATCTTGTGCATAACATTTAGCAGCTGATCCAATGTTGGGGTTATGGATTTTAGGCTACAGAGATGTTATTTATAAGTTTAAAATAATAGGAAAGGGTGACATTCCAGGAAAGTTTCTATCTGTGATTTTTGTCATTACCTTGTCTATAGTGGCTTGCTATTGAGTATCATTTATCATACGTAGATGTTGATGATACAGAGGATATGAAATAGAGTACCTTTCTCTGAAGTTCTGGTTCAACAAACCTGTCACTTCACATTTCTCAGTTCTGTTTTGTTATAAAACTGTGATGCTGCTTTCACGATCAGTCCAACTTGTCTGACTAGCAGAATACACTATTTAGCATCAGACTTGCTATGGGATCTGCTATTCAGATAAAGATGCACAATCTTTATCTGAATCAGTGGAAAAACCATCCAGGTGACCGTAGGTTGTACAATCCTACTATACCCAGTTGTTGCAAACACAGACAGAGTGGTTAAAAAAACAAATCAAAACAAAACCAAAATTGAAAACCTCCTATTGTATTGGAATCTTTGTGTAACAGTAGTGGTTGTGTGGGGACTCAAATCTTCTGAACGGGATGGTTGTTTGCAGTCTGGATGGCAACAGGACTCTCCATTGCAAGGGCCTTTGTATCAGGATTGTATCCATCGTTGTTGATTATCTTAAACTACATACAAAGCACCTAACTGTTCAAGAGACAGTGACCATTTCTGCATCTGCAGGAACTATTTCTACTATTTCCAGATGTCCCAGCTGTGTAGAACTTGGGCAATTCTGCAACAGAAAATTCCTGGGGAGTGCCTAGGACAGCCACATCCCCAGCTAGGATGCTCATCAGCACACTGAAGCATAGAGATTGCTCTACCCATAGTAGGGATCTACCTAGGAAAATCTAGTGTTTTCCAAAATTCCCTCCTGAATAGCTCCTGAGAAAGTTAGTCACGTGTTCTGCTGTGATGGTGACTGGGAGTTCGGTCAACACCATGCCTCACGTCCATCTTTTGTCTTATCAGCCCACTGATTCTTCTGTGCAGAGACTAACCAGGGATCTGCTAAAATCCTGGAACCCAAGAAATTAAGGACATAAAGGTGCTGGGTGTACAAGCAAGCACAGACTTGATTACACCACAACTATAATTATAGAATAAACTTGAGTTTCTTCCTCATATCTCACAAATAAATTAAATACAAAAGCTCTTGTCACACAATACACATAACAGTAATTTACAGGTGGTTTTCCATTCTTGCTGGTGCCCCAGGAAATGGTGGATGCTTGCCTCCGAGTTCACACATCAGGAACTCCTTCACTTCTGTCATCACTAGATAAAATAAGTCATTTACATCACCAAACTGAAGCTCAGTATATCTACACGCAAAATATTGTTGCCTGCTCAAAGCACTGTTCTCGTACCCTCTGTAAATTGAAAAGACAGCTCCTTCTTAAGCTGTGGGTTGAATTTCAATATGAATTAAATAAAAGCAGCAACATTTTCCAGGATGTTAGCTTAGAGACTTAACACTAGCTACTTCACCTTGCATTTCTTGTTACTCGTGACACTTAAACTTCTGTAACATTAGCCGTTGTTTACAATGGTTAGGTTGGTGAATAAAAACAAATTTAATAGAGCTTTTTCTGAAAAGAAAATACTGGAAGAAATTATTGGAAATGTCTTGACAGTTAAAGCATCCAGCTTAAGATGCTTCATAAAATGTTAGTAGTCGTTCAGTGTTTTTGATCTGTAACTTCATGTGGCAGAGGAGTAAAAAGCCAAGCTAATGTTAAGCAGCCCTTGGCAAACATAAATGAATGTGTAGAAGCCACACAATTCAAGTTGACATTTTCTACAAACAAAGGCAACTCTACGCTGTTCAATAATTGAAAAATCCCTGTGGCATGAACATACATAATGATGGGCAGCAAAAATACTTCATCTTCCTTGCAGTGCTTGTTGTGGGTTTCATGACTGGAGCTTGCTGAATTATTCATTGGAAACAGTTTTTATTGTGGATAAGTCTCCTTTTTGCATTCAGAAGTCAAGAGATGCTGTGGTTCAGTTAGAAGAGGCTGTGATATGATACTTGCTGGGTCATCTCCAGTGGCCAGATACATAGCGTTGGGATGAGAGAATCAAAATATCCCTTTGCAGAATCACAAATGTACCTTTTAAAAATTAAATTTTATCCCTAATTGTGTTTAGTCAGTAGTTTATCATGCAATTAGGTGCCACACAACGTTCTTTTCATCACATGTGCCTCTCGGCTTGCTACAGGAACTTGTTGCTCCCTAGTCTCACACCATATCTGGACACGCATCTCTGTTCATAGATCTTCATGCACATTTAGTGATGCAAGTGCACAAAAAGGACTGAATGCAAGCGGCGAAGCTTCACCATCATAGTGGTTTCCCAGCTAGTCTCCTAACCAGTTCAAGGCTTTCGTCGATAACATGAAAGACAGGCAAATATTTCTGGCAAGTGTATGTGAAACTTAGTTTCAAGTAATCAGTCACTGCCGTGCCTGTTCAAACTAGTCATTGAGAGTTTTGTTTTAGCAGGCCACAAGCAGTTTTGCTCAGGTCGCCAGCTTTGGAGCACAAGTTCCTTGTGGCAAGGAAAAAGTTGTAGAAACTTCTTTAAAAGTATTGGGCATGAAGCAAGCTATCTCAGTCAGCTACTGCACAGTTAGTTTCCAAAGTGATGAATCATCCAAAAACTTAGTTCCTTGTGACTGTCATCATCTTTGATGAAATACAACTAGATTGTGACCAATCAGTCAGTCAGCATTGTTGCAGGGAAGGGGATGAAGTCTCATACTTTTGATTATGATGCCTGAAAAGGGCTTAAGTATGTTCATCTCTTCCATTTTAATTTGTAAATAAATGGGCTACAAAAGCCAGATTCTTGCTTTGGGTAGAGTCTTGTAAATCATAAACAAGCCACCGACTTGAGAGAGAGAAGCCTACCCACTGGGTTTTAATAATTCTTCTGTGTAACTGGGTTTTTTTTCCTAGAAAACCACTTCTAAAAGGGTGTAAAAACTTCTACCATTAAACTTCACCAATCTCTCTCTGCAGCATGTCTTTTTAAAATTAAAAATGCTTATTTCCTTTGGCACATTATTGAAAGCAGGATTATTTTTTTTTTTAGTACATGCTACAGTGTCTTGAGAACTGCATGCTATATTACATCAATCTGCAATGTACCTGAGTTTCCAGAAGAGTTTTTATGTTATTATCATGCACAGAGTTGTGGGGGTTTTTTAATTCTTTGGAGGTGGGGAGGGACAATTCTCCATTTCTCCCAATACTTTTTTAGAATTTGGTAAGCCTTTTGAGGATTGTTCTGTCTTGTAAGCAACAAAGTTTGGTAGTTAAGAAGGGGAAGGAAAGGTAAGCACTAATAAATCTACAGGCTATAAATTCGAATGACAACTATAAAAAAATTGTTTGTATTCTCTAGGGTTGGAGAAGAGCAAGCAGTAGGAAAAAATCCTCAATCCCAGGTATATCTTTTTAAGCTCTAAACATTCAAATATGTTTCTTCCAGGTTGTGTATTCCCCACTGGTTGTCCTATAATTTTCTGTACTCGGTTTTACAGTGCACTAAGTATGTTGTGTTGTATTCTTTTCCTTGAGCCAAAAATCACAGATAGCTGCTCATGTACACGTTTGTTGATGAAGTTGGCATGTACAAGATGTAAGGATTCAAAAGAGAAAATCAAATAAATGATAGGAAAGGGAAAGAGGCTTCAGCACTTGGGAAGCGTAAGAAAAAACTTTTTAATGTCATTAAATGTTAGCAAAAGATTCATGAGAAGTTTCAAATGAATGTTTGAATAGTCCGAGTAACTTAAAGATGACCAAAGTAATTGAGAAATTCAGCTTTTAGTTTAATCTGACAAAGGAAAGTATTTGTACAAAAGAATGTTACTTTTCAATATGTGAAAAACGAAATTACTATATACCCCTTCAAGCTCCAGCTTCTTCTAATTTTTAAAACCATCCCAAACGTAGAGTTTTCTTTACGTGAAGCAAAATTAGTTCCTTTTTTCCCCCCATTTGTGGGTGAGATGAGTGAACAAGGGAATCATTGTTTTCCAGACTTGATTAGCTAGCAGGAAAATGGGCTGGTCCAGCCTCAGTTCCAACACCTCATAGACCAAATCCAACTGGAGCATGACTCCACTCGCAGTGGAGCAAACCTATAGCTCCTCACTTGTGCTAGCGACACCTTGCCACTGTGAGATGAACCTCCAGGGTAGAGCTATGCCCCTGAAAAACTGCTCCCTGACATGTTTTTGGTCTCCTCATCTCAACGCCCTACAGCTCCCTCTGTCATAAATGCGGCGACCAAGGGGTGTGGGGTGGCTCCTCGCCAGGGCTGCATGCAGAGCAGCTTATTCTTGAGGTTTTCTTGTCTTGGTACTTTCTACTCTTGGCATCCAGCTCTCAGATGCCCGAGGGCTTTCCCTGTCCTCAGAGCATCGCTGTCGGCATGGAGGGGAGGCCCTGGGGCGGCTTCCCGAAGTCAAACACCACAAACAAACCCAACAGGAAACCCCACGAGAAGGACCTGGTACCTGAAAACAGTGCTGTGGTACCCTGCTGTACCAGTCGGTCCCCCGTTCACCTCCTAAATCTTTTGTTCAATGGCAAGAAATCAAAGGTAAATAAGCAAGTAACATAGTCCATGTGCACTTGTGAGCGTAGCAGCTGAAGCTGCCTCATAGGGGACCATAAATCCAATAGCCAGCTACATTTAAAAGAGCAAAAATAGTAAGGTCCATTTGAAATAGCACTGTGTGCCAATACCAATGACTCTATATATGTCAGGAATGGCTTTTGAACACCATAAATCAATCGTCTAGATTGCTAGAAGGAGAGGAGGTTTGGTCAGAAGATGTCAAGAGATAGCAGGCTGCAATAACTCATAAAGGCACCTGCCTTGCATTCACAGGTGGAACATTTCTAGAGATAAATATCAGGATAATGGAGTCATTATCTAGGCTTTCGTGTTGAAGAGGAAATCTTAAAGAACTGATTTTTTTTTTTTTTTTTCTCCCCAAGAAGCACTAAAAGAGAGATGCTGCCTCTAGCGCTGCAAACAGTCTGTGGTAAAGGCACGGGTTTGTGCTCAATGCTTCAGTCAATGCTTTTGAAAAGTGAGTTTAGTTGCTATGGAGAGGGAAGTCTCCTCTCCCCTCACCTCCACCTCTCCTCCCCCCCCAAAATGTGGATAAACAGTGAACAACATGATTTTCTTCACCCCACCCTTGCAGCATGTTTCAGCACTGTTTCGAGGCACCAAAGGTATTAATTCACATTTTTGTCATTTGTCAAGAAGCAGAATACATTGGAAGCTGTGGTTGCAGATCCCAAGGTGAGGACACAGTGCAGGAGATTGCCAAGTCTAAATGCTAGCCTGAGACATTTCCAAAAGAGCTCCAGCTGAAGCCATGGAACAAAATGCATTAAATTGGTTGGCTTTTATACCATAGAGTAAAACCTATTGAAACCTTCATGTGGTAAATCCAGGTTCTGGTGCAGTCATATGCCACATTTTTGAAAACGGGACTTGAAACGTACTCAGTACAATCCAGAGGTAAATTAAAGCGATGACCTTTCAGTGATTCAGATTCGGCCAGTGTGAAATAAGTTTTTTGGAGACAGGCACATCCCTTATAGAAAGGAACATGTTATTGAATTCTCATTGTACAGGAAATTCTATTGACCCTTGCAAGCACTCCCAGAGGGGTGTCGTGAGCTGGAGCAGACCCTCCAGACTGTATTTACTCTCAACAGTCTTCAGAAGTGGTTCATTCAGGGTTAGGATAAAGGCATATTATTGCTTTTCTCCTGCTTTTTTGTAGGGTAAATGAAAATTTCTTTACTTCAAAGCTGTCAGTCTAATGATCCTCACCAGAATTAACATAACTTTTATGGAAAATGTGATTTTGTTTAACTGCACCATGAAGAAAAGGGGGAAATAAAGGGGAAAACAAGATTGTAAAATGATGCCTTCAGAGATACAAATATAGCACATAACATTCCTAAAAAAGAGGGGAAATTAAAAAAAAAAAAAAAAGGTGCATGCATTTTTTCCTGACAGTAGGATTAAGCCACCTGATCAAATTGTGCAAGAGACAGTTACAAATGTTTTGAGTGAGGCTTCAGTGTTGTCTTTAAACAAATGTTATTTTTAAAAAAATCCTTATAGGAGATGTCTCAGAAAATGACATTTTGATTGTTTTTCCCCTGATTAGGGGAAAATTGAACTTCAGGAAAGTGGTTGGTGCTGCAGCTTTCCTGCTGTGGAGAACACAGGGTATCTGAGACACATTCGGGTCAGCTGTTGAATTTACTCATTACTCAGATTTTTTACATATAAATGAGTGCTACTTCAAGTCTTAAAATTCTGACGTTTTGCCACAGCCTGTTTTTTTAACCAGTTGTGCTTTATAAGGAGATATCAGTCCACTTTAAGGCTTTAAGCAGAAGGTGGTAGGAATAAACAGGTTTTACGTAGCTCTACAAGTTTCATACATAGAAAGCATACATGGAACAAGAAAATTAAAGCAACGCATTTCTTTTTCCAGCACTATTGCAAATAAAATGATTGTTTATCAATAAATACATAATGCACTTTACAACCGCATTATAAACAGTGGGAGTTGAATGAATTTCAATTATGCAGACCAACGATATTTTGCCATCCATTACATAAATCAAACCGAGGCATAGGCCTGTAAGCTTTTGCTGCTTCACTGATTTTTATTGCCGTACAAAATGATAACTGGAAACCATATAGAACAAGGCAAATTAAGAATCTATTGGGGGAAAATGCAATTGGAAATGAACATCCTCCTGGAAGCTACATTCACGAGCCAAATGCCTTGTGAGATTTTATCTTCCATGCACAATGTGATGATATTCCTGTGCATATATGGTTAAATTAATTTTCCCTTATCAGCATAAAAATGTAGCTGGCCAAAATAGATTAGAACTGCACAATATGTTGGATCACATTTTATTTAGGTGGAGAAGAGGAAAATATTTAATTTCAGCCTGGAATGGTATTGAGCAGAATAAATGATTGAGTTCAAACAAAGAGATTGTGCATCCCGGGGTTTTTTTCTTTTGTTGCATGAATGAAATGATCTGTAAATTCATGACAAGATGATGATTTTCTCAGTTGCAGAACAGTGAAAACAAAATGAAATTATTTCTCTGTGGTCAGACAGAAACTTCTGATCCCACTGGAGGCCAGTCTCACTCTTTGAAGGATTATTCAGTTTCTTGGGGTTCAGTCAGCCAGTTGTGCAGTTTGAGGCTAAGGTGGGATGAGGCTGTCTGTGTCCTTCAGGATTGTCTTGTAAACGACCTCATTTTCTAAACAACTGCAAAATGCCAATGTCTGTTAATAAAACCCAGCTTGGTCCACAGAAGATAAGCAGTTGACTTCAAAACAGGCCAGTCAAGCCGTATTACTAACCTGCCATTTGTTCGTAAGACTCCATTTGCCTTTTTCAGCAGTTGTTTCAGTTCACCTGTAACTACTCTGAGCAAGTGGTGTCGGGGCCACCGGCCCGGGGGTGCCGGGCTTGTCCTTCTGCTAAACACATGCAGCAGCCCCTGGGGCCTCGAGGATGCTGTCCCCTCTACACAGCCCCACCGAAACTCATGAAATGGAAGACCGTTTCATCATGTGTTAGAAAAAACAGTAGGAGAAGGGTGGCATTTTCGTGTGTTTGTTCATTGTCTAATTCTGTTGGTTTACTTCCCCTTGTCGTGTAAGTGTTTCTTGAGGTTGGTGGGGTTTTACTTTTTTTTCTTCAGCCACAATGCTATGGAGAATTATTCAGCCTTCAGCTATTTTTTATGAAAACTTTTGAAGAAGACATCTAGTGTGTGTCTTAGGTTCATGTTTCAATGACAAAAACCCCTTCAAACAAGACAGGCAAATATCTGCAGTAGAAGGAGATTTATTTTGATGGCTACTTCTAGTTTCAGCCATGTAGATATTTATTAATCCAAAATTTAAACATTATTGAATTGAACTGGTGATCATTTAACCTTAAGTTGAGATTTAATTGCTTATTTTTTAATTTAATTGCTTATTTTTGATGTTAGGTATTTCACTGTGCTTCTTCAATATACCAGATTTAATTCATACCTGTTTCTACTCGATCTTTAAGTAGGCAATATTTTGTGTGCTGTGCTAAACGTTTTGGCCCATGTGTCCTTCTAATGGCCAGGACTCACTTCTCTCTATACCCGGTGTGGAGAAAACCTCCCAGCGGCAGGCGGCACTGTGCAAGTCCCTCAGAGGCTGATGGCACAGCTCTCCTGTGCCTGAGCTTCCCACGGACCTGAATGGAAATCTCAGCTCTTTGGGAGCTTGGAAGCTAATCACTGCTCACAGCACCTCGTTAGGATGGAAAATAGCTTCTTCAAACTGCATTTAATAAGATAGGTTTATCCTGAAAATGCCTTTGATAACTCCTATGTTATTGTTCATTATGCAGTAGTTCGTGGAGTACTATGGGTAAGCAGAGCCTCCTGAAGAAATACACATCCTGCTATACACATAATGGAAGACAGAAGCATTTTCTCTAAATGTTGCAATGCCATCTCCATGCAAAACCATCGAAACAATGGTAAGATGTCTTTGCTGTCATGAAAGGGCTGACCTTGTTGATATTCAGGGAGATGGATGTTAAATGGTTTAATGAAGGGAAATGATTCCTTCAGAATGCAGGATATTGTTGAAACCATAGAGAGAGCAGATACCACTTCTCTAGAAATTGTTAGACTCGACTGTGTTTATTAAACAACAGAAGAATTTGGCTTAATAAAATACATAAGCTAAGAATAACAAAACTGAGGTTTGTCCGTGGTAATTTTGTTTCTGGAAGTTTTATGTATCATAATTGCAACTGTTCATAGCTTCTTATACTCCATACCAGAAGGCCTGTGTGCCCTGGCTCTTGGGTTTTTTACAGTTGTATCAACAGGTTTTGTGAAAGATATTCCCTTTCCTTGCAGATCTCACATATCTATTGATGACCATGTTTCTAAGAAACAGTTGCACCTTCTTAATTGAGGCATATCCTATTTGGGCAACCAGGTGAAATAAGGGACATTGAAATAAACAGTAAATAATGATAATTCACTAGGTATCTATCACCTGATTTCACCAGTAATAGCAATGTCTTTGGGTAAATTTAGTAAACTAAATTGGTTGAAATAATTGTCAAAATAAATTATTCAGTTTGAGTTCTTTGTGATACAAATCAGATGTTTTAAACAGTCAACACTTATGTTAGCAGAATTTTAAATACCAGTTTCAATGCATAATCCCTACATTTCGGGGAGGAGATACAAAGACGAAGACTCTTCAAGATACCAACGAACTAGTACATAAAAGTAGAGTTCATTTTAAAATTTAATTCATGTAAAAAATGGGAAAAAATCCCCACTCTTCCCCCTCCACCCCCCACCCCCAGCCTACCCCCAGGTGGAGAGTGAAGTGGCAGCTATTGTGGTAAAACATTCCTTGGGCTGTCTACATTGGAGGAAATGAAAAACCATTAAACAGATAATAGAATAAAAGTGCAATGAGATGTTCAGAGAATCCATCAATAAAAGGATGGCAAGCAATTGCTAAAGACAGCCCTTTCTAAATGTAGCTTTATTGCCAGAGGATGGAAAATTGAGAGAGAATTTGCAAACAATTGAATTTATGGTAATAGCATATAAGTGTATTGTACCACCAAAGCAAAGCACAGAGCAAATATAAAAGACAAAATACACCAATGTCCCATGGAAACCTTTGTGTTTCGCCTATTATCTCTTGGGACTGGAAACTGTAATATTCTGATATTAAAATCAAATATGTTGCAAAATGCATTAGGAGGCAATGACTGGGTGATATTCTGCTCTGTGTCTGCTTTAGGGTGAATTGTTGTACTAAAAGCAATTGAAGATGTGAGCAATGAGGAACTCGCTCCTGTGTACTCAAGGTAGCTTTGTTTCTTAGCTTCTATGATACCTGGACAGCCTGCTGCACTTACTTTGGCAGTTTATGGGTAAATTACCTCGGGATAATTTGAGTCAATTGGAATTTTAAACGTGTTTGAAAATGCACTGTTACTAGGTCTATTGAACCAGCAGAGGTGACTGCTAAATGACAGGCAGGAAGAAAATATTTAACTGATGGGCTCAGAGATGGAGCCGTCCAATAACCAGATAAACTGGAAAGGGGAAAACCGACTTCCGCCGCAGGTCACAGATATCTCTTCTGGACAAAGCCCCAGACAAAGCCTGATAGTGCTCAAACCCTGTGGTTGAAAAACCACAGGCACCAGGAAACCTGAGCGCCGAGACAGCCTGCGCTGGTCGGCAGGCCAGCGATGCGGGAGGAGGGATGGGGAAGGCTTTCCTGTAAGACATGCTTTGATTTTTGCGTGCAAAGATGTTGCTGGCACGTTTTCAAAGAGGTTATTTATGCGTGGGTTTTTTAGTGTTTGTGGTTTTTTTTACTCCATGTCCTGGCCTCGCGGTGCCAGCAGCCAGCATCAGCAGCCGTGCCTCCCCTGGTGCCTCCGGGGTCCCTGCTCCTGCCCCGTCCCCGCTGCTGTTCCCATATAACCAACCCCCCTGCAGTACTGCCGGCTGGGCTGGGGGAATGCCCCAGCTTTGAAGGAACTCTGGGATTTTTTATCATTCTGGGTTTTTTTAAAGCAGTGTTATCCAGGAGCATCTGCTCTCCCTGAGATGGACATATGCAGAGCTGAGCCTAAGTTCAGCTAAGCTGATTTTTCTGTAAGTCCTCCACAAAGGTTGAACCTGCAAACAAGCTTCCCACACTAAAAAGTCCTAGCCTGGGGGAACAGAAGAGCAAAACTATCTTTGTAAAGAACCAACAGTAATAATTAAATAATCTAATTCCTAGGAATTACTCCCCAGACCTCAATAGCAAACACGAAGGGTAGAAGATGGAGAGTTTTGAAAACAGTAGAAGGTTGCTATAAGGTAACCAACAGTGAGATACTTGCTGGCTTTCAAAGCAGTATGGGACAAGGAGAGCCCAAAGAAATTAACTGGAGAAATTAAAGTAAGTTGCAGCAGCCCCTCTCAGCCTGGCCCTGCGGAGAGCAGAGCTCAGAGAACACCAGTAAGTGTGAACAAAGACGTGAGAGCGGCCAGCTGATGGCCCTGTTGGGGTGGTGGGACAAGCTACTGCCAGCCAAAATGTCCCTAAGCCAAGTCTCTGTTTTAAAGACAAAGCCTTGAATGTTAACAGCTTGGGCTGTGGCACAGCTTTGTGTCTCTTTCCCTGAAAAAGTTTCCTATAAATCTAATTAGCATGTATTACAGTGTTGCTGTTATTAATGACTCTACCTTTCCTGAAGTAAAATATTTCTGATTTATGGGAGTTTTTTTGTTTTACACTGTTTCACCCGAAGCATGACAATTGCTATATTCTGGAAAGCCCATAAATGACAGAGGCACAGCAATGTGAGTTCTGTTGAAAGATTTAAGCCTATCATTCCAAGAAGCGTAGTTGTCTTGGCAGCAAACAAGGATTTAAGTACCTTTGAGACATTTGCCTTTAATTGTGGAGGAATAGCATCAACAGCTGCAAAAATGTTTAACCCTCAGAAACGCTTGTCTGACTCATTAGTATCTTGTTGAGGCGCTGATTACAACGAGGAGGGTTGGAGGGGTATCTGTAGCATGGCTGCCTTGGCTGGAGGGCAAGCACAGTCATGTGGGTTAAGCTGAGCCTGGCCTCAGGGACCTCCAAATTATTTATTTCTTTAAGTAGCTAAAGGTCTGCAGTGTGGTAATATAATGTTACAGCCAGCAGCTACCTGTACCTTAGCTGAGAGGGGAAAAGTTCACGGGTAGTCACAACCCTGATAAAGCTGGAGAGCAACTGTGGGGACGTTGAGGGCTGGGATGGAGGCTAGCCATGTCCCTACATAGGGCACAGTGATTACAGTCCTGTTGTTTCCTCCATCTTCGTCTGAGGCATCCAGGAGTTTGACACGTCTGGTGCTGGTGCCTCAGGAGCAGCCCTGTAAGTACAATAGAGTGCATGGCGAGCAGGGAAGAGGTGTTTTGGTTTCAGCCAGAGCTGCTCAAGATCTGTACTCTGCTTTTCTGGACCACCAGAGCTCATGTGATAAAAGGTGTATAGCTGGGGAAAAAAAAAAAAAAAAAAAAAATCCATTTTACCAGATTACTTTTTATGTTAGGAAAAAATTGGGTTGAAAAGGCATGATAGAAATTAGCATGGATAAAATCATCACAACTGTGATGCCTCTCTAATTACGAATGCTCCAAACCTTGTTTGTCAGACAGCTGTGCTGGACTTCCCCAGCACTGATACACAGCCACGGCTGCTGCTTTCTCCCCAGGAGACGCCTCTCCCACCAGTCACTACCAGCACAGTGGTGGTTTGATGAGCTCTGCCAAGGCTGGCTGCTTGAAATCACCAGCTAGTCATGACGAGTGCTCAGCAGGCTGTCCTTATCCCTTCTGCCCCCTCTTGTTCCCCAGCCCGGAATCCTAATTTACTCAGCTCTCTTTAAGCACAGGTCCAATTTAGTACTGTATTTGTCATCCCCAACTTTCTTGATTCAAGTAGAACGGCTGAAAAGTAGCAAACACAACACTGTACCTGGTGGGGTCCAGCACTGTAGAAATGCCTGTCTAAAGGCTGGAGTTGGGCTCTCCTTTTATATAAATTAAATAAGTTCTTTACAGAGGGAACTGTGTGTTTCCTTGTCAATCACTGCCTTCTGCCAAGTGCTCAGCTTTCATTCTGGATCTGTTCACCACCAGCGCTGTCTTTAATTTATTCTGTATAAATTGAGATGCCATAATTGGACTTCTCCAAGTCTGCACAGCCTCATCTTAAAGTACCCCAAGTGTCTTATCCAGGCTTCGATTACTCCTCTGACGGACTACAGGCATCCTGCTTGTTTGTTTATTAGGCAGCTTCTTATCTCGGTTGTAGTCTTAAGAAACTCCATAATTTCAGTTGCACAGCTCCAGTAATTAGGCCTCCTGCTTTTCTGGTCTGGCTGGTGCTACCTTAGCCTATACAAGGAAAGCAGAAGAAAGAGGTGTAAGAAAGAAAACGTTACCTACCACTGCTAGCAGTCAACAGCATGAGGTAAGAACCCTCGTCATACATGGCAGATCTGAATCCTGTAAAGCTGGGGTGATGAGCAGACCAAAAAGGCCAGAGACTGAAAAGATGAATAAGAGAAGATAGATTACCTTTTCACAAAAACTGTTTATTGCCGTTTTGCATTGTCAAACCTTACCTATTACATATTCACTGGGAAGATGAGCTTGACTTGGGGTTGCAGTTATACATCTGAATCTTCATCAAATGGCAACGTGCGCTCAACAGGCTGCTAAAGTACAAATATTCTGATTATTCACCTGCAATAATACCTGAAGTTAGAAAAAAGACTGAGGATTTATAAAAGCCATTTATCCTGTGGAGAAGGGAGCCTGACTTGAATGCATTTGAAGGCACTGAAAATTAGAAATGTTTTAATCACGTATTCCCACTGGTGAGCACACATAACAGCAACAAATATTTATCCAGATGGATGAACGCAAGAATCATTTTTGGCCTTAAGCTGTCACTGCTCCTAGCCAGCCACATATTTCACTGGTGGGTCTTGCTGACATGCCATCCTCCTTGCTGAGAGCATTGGGGTGTCTCCAGCTGCTTGCCAGCCCTTCCCTCTCTTCACTGGGTTGCTCCCAGTCACTGTTCAGGCTGTGCCAAGTACATCGGCCACCGGAGCCAGTCCATCTGCTAGCCTTTCACAGGGGAACAATTTGGGGCTCTTTTTTTGGAGGCCAGTGGTACTGCCAGGATCTCGCACGACGCGATGTGCTACAGGCACTACAGGAGCCTGACAAAAGGTTAAATCAGACACTTGCCTGGCACCGTTTTCATTACTCAATAGGACAGTGCAGGGTACTGCCTGCCAGTTCTGCTGCTCATTTAGCCGCCCTTAAATGTTGTTCAGGCAGGAAGGAGTTTTAATAAATTATTGCCAAGCAAGGAGCGTGGATACAGTGCTGTGTCATAGGACAAGACATTTTCAAACTAATTTCAGTCTTTCTGAGTCACAGTTCAGCTTCTTTTCTTTGAACTCCTGAAGGAGAATTCAATCTATGCTCAGTGTTAAGGGTTGGGGTTTTTTTCGCCTTTGGCAGGGCCTTGAATGCCTTCATTTTTCAAACAGAGAGGCTGATCCCACAGCTCAGATGAAGAAGCTGTCTCATAGGCATGACATGGATCAGCAGGGGAAACTGGCCTTTGTGTGCAGGGTCTGAGACCCAAAAAGTGTGACTTGCATACTTAGCTTCTGTCCTTTTGACAAGTAACTGTTTCTGTCGTAAGATTAACTATAGCCGACCTTTTTAAGGCTAAATCCTGAAAAAGTCTGGAAGAAGGCAAAGTTCAGTTGTTAAAAATGCAACGGGATATTATGGAAGGGCTTTCTGAGGATGATGATTGTATTGGCAGCAAAACTACATCATGACTAAGTTGCTAGAGCAATTTCAGCACGAGTTTTCGGTGCCTGCTTTCCAGCTGCAATAAATACACATGAGCTAGCAAGCTTTTTCAGGCCCGGAAAACTGGACACTTAAAATTGACCGAGAGTTACCTAGTTATGCATTAAACCATACAGGCACAGAATGTTTCCTTCAACTGATTCTTCATGCAAACAGTAGGGACTGTGGGTGCCTGTGGAGCTTTCTTGCTTGAGAGTCACGGGAAGCTTTGTGAAAGGAGACGCTAGAGATGCCCTGCCCTACCCAGCAGCCTTTCTCCCCGCTCCAAAACAAGGGCACTAGCCTTGGCACGCAAACTAGTAGCTTTAAAAAAACCCCACAACATCAGCTGCATAATTCAGAGCCCTCTCCATTACTGACGTCTCTATAATGTGTCTCAGGAAGGACTGGCAGGGCGCGGGGTCTCAAACACCTGAAAACCAAGGGGGCTGGGAAAAGCCCTGGCGCCGGTGGCCGGAGGGGACGGCTGTTTGCAGGTGGCAGCAGCCGAACGCGCTTCGTGCAGCTCGTCCCTGCTGGCCCGGCAGGCAGGGCAGCAGCCCTGCTTCTTAGCCTTTCTCTGGGTTTACTGCTTTGCACATGAAATTAATAAGATTTGTCATAAAAAATATGCACATTGACCATCTGTGTTAATAATTGACTTAACGAGGATCTAACCGCCTCTAGCCCATCCCAGAGAAGTTAATTGAGGGGATTGTGTTTATAATCTGCCTTGAGAGTCCTAATCTTCTGTTCCGGCGCTGCCAAGCCACGGATTGATTGATTGATTTTGGTCTCTTGGAGAAAAATAACAACCTCCTGAGACAGACTTTGGCAGTTTCCCAAAGAGAAAGTACACAGCATGGGGAACCAGGAAAAAAAAAATAGTTGTCTTCATGGTGTTTGAATGTGGGTTGCTAAATACTGCTTCCTAGAAAATGTGAACCAGTAAATGTCAAGCTCTTAGGTATGTTCAGGTCCTATGAAAAAGCTGCTGTTGTTAGCAGGGAACTCGTGTCTTTTTGTATACATGATAGACAGCAAAGTTTTTTTCTTGGAATTGATGTGAGGGATTTAAATAACAAAACAAACCAGGAGGTCATCCCGCCTTTTGAGGGGTGGTGGGTGAGGTCTTACAGAGGTAACTCTCCCCTAGGTCTGGCAACCTCCTCTCCAGATGAACTGCCCCACTACTTGAGCTACTGCATGAGGAGAAGGTCAGTGGGTGGCAAAACATGATTCTGGTGAGAGAAGGAAAGTTCGCCCAGAGAGAAAGACTGCTGGAAACTGCAACTGAAAAATGGAAAATTGCAGGAAAACGTGCTGGAGAGCCTGTCAGGAGATGCAATTCTTCATTTTGTGCCAGAGCTAGACTAAGTGCACCTAAGCTATTTTTTGGTTAATATTTTTTACAGGTAATAATTCTAAGCATAAGATAGCTAATAAACTTGCTCTGTTCAATATTTTGTCCATTTTGAAACAGCAGATTACTTCCCTGAAAAAATCCTAGTTCTTTCCTGTGGGCAACTACTGTATGATGTAGGTGCTGATCCCGTGAAGCTGGGCATGTACTTTTTGTGTTCAGGAATAGTGCGAAATCCTCCCTAGGATTCAAAATACATTTATTGCACCCAGTGTTTTCAGGCACAGGCAGCATCCAAATTGGTATAACAAAACATTTCTTCTGGGTGAACGGACCACATCCACAGACTGCTGCTTTCCCTTTTTGTTTCATATATGAGTTGTTAGGTGTTTCTACTGTTCAAACTGCTGAACTATATATGAATTTTCTTTGAACTTACGTTTCTTTTATTATCCACCTTGCCCTCTTGAGCTTCCTGGGAACCAGAGCCAGTGCAAAGCAGGAAGCCTGCCAGGGAAGTCCAATATCTGAGGCGATATGAAATTACAGCCCAAATCTAATAAGGATAGATTAGTTTTATTTCCCATTTAGCCACAAGCGTTGCTGGTGGAACAAGATATTAAATCAGACTTCTAAAATTGTACCTGTACTCTGAGCAGCTGGTCAGCTGTACTGAGCCCCAGCCCCAGCACTTTCTCTTGCATCCTGAAAGACCACGGCCACGACTTTCTCGAAGCACTGCAAGCCAAATGCGTCTCTGGCATATTCAGGTAAATCACTGAAATGAGCCTGAAATGATTTTGATCCAGCCTCCTGCAAACAGATCTATGGTGCTTCTAAATTTGTTTTTTCACGGAACTCTGTGGTGGGCTTTTTCTTCCTCCTTGACAAGCTCTTTGCTGCACGGTAGCATCTGTTAGAGAAATACACCATGTGAGTCAGTGCAATTTTAAAAGGAGAAAGGATGACTGGTAATGGCTGCGGCTGCCTTAGTTTGCATGATGTTTGCTGCTTCAGCTGCTGTGCAGCTGAGCAGGGGGTAGGGAAGGGAATTGTCCTCTGGAGAGTCTGATTCACAATAAGCCAACTTGGTTCAGTTCTGTAATGAGAGATTTTTTCCTTATTTGCAATTAAAATGTCAAAGTTAGAAGTATTTGATTTGTGCTCAGTCACAGTGCAGTTCTCCAGCTTACTGACTTTAAGGAGAGTCTTGCAAGATGCTTTTTTTTAAATCCAATTATAGTAACAGGCTGAAATTAATTTACTGAATCATTGATTTTCCAAGGGGCAGAAGGTGGCTTCAGCCTTTTGGGAAGCAAGACTTGGGGAACACAAGCGGCTTCCCTCATCTACACAGTGGTGGTCTTCTGGGGGACACAGCCTGGAAGGGCCCAGGTGCCACCCACCGACTTGGGCAGTGCTCTGGTCAGGCCCTTAAACCCACTGAGCCACTGCATATTCATTTCAAAAATGGAGTCAATCATGCAAAATAGAAGTTAACTGCTCTGGTAGAGGTCTCAAATGATTTCATTGCCATTAGCAGCATTGCTAAGCTTAATCAGTTGTGGAGAAGTTAAAGCATAACCTCATTTCAGGCGGGAGGAAGAGTGGTGTTCAGTTGAGTGGTGCCTGCGTGCCGGTAGGTCATGAGCAGGCTCCCAGGAGTGGGTAGGTCACAAGTCAGTGACTGGGATGGAAATAGCGTCTAGGACAAGGGGTCAAACTGGGAGGAGGGCTGGAGGAGGTGACTACCAACCTACTCTTGGTTCACAACTGAAACTTCAGCCTAGGTGACACTTAGAGGTGATTTTCATGACACGATTGTCCCTCCTCCACTTTGGACAACAAATGTGTGATCAGTGACTCCTTTAAATCCCCAGTAGGTGGGATAGGATGTTTCACTGAAACAAGAAGCAGTAGCACAGGCCCTTCCTAGTATTGCTTCAGGAGGTGACAGACTCATCTAGAAACTGAACATCTATTTTACATGGGCGGTGACCCTTACAAACCAACCAAAAGCTAGAAATCTTTCTTAATTTGAGTGGTGGTTGAAACTTCTGAAACTCATATTGAATGCTGAAGGAGGTGTTATCTGTTGGAAGCTATCTTAACTCCCCATCCTTTTCTTCAGCTACTTAGCCAAGAGTGCTCTGGAAGGAGATCAGTGTTCAGCGCACGTTGCTGCGCTAGCAAGTCCTCGCAGGCTCCTTAGGGCAGGTTCGGATTATGCCTTCAAGCACAGAGTGAACCAAAAGGATCCACATCTGAAGTAGCTAAATGTTACTCTGCTTATGGTCTGGAAAATATCATTATGCAGAAATATTCCAGAAGTTTTCTGTTCTCCATTTTACCTTCTAGCTACTCCTGTACTGTATTTATCCCATCTAACTGCAGGCTGTTAACTCTATTGAGATACCCAGATTTAGGAAGGTACTTGCCCTGCGCTGCCCTCGTATACAGCGCACTCAGCTCTGCATTGCCTTCTGGAGGTGACCCCACTCTTTTCAGGACTTGGGTGAGGTGTCCTGCTCTGCAAGGCTCCAGGCTAAAGCACCTCGGGAGTCCAAACACGGTCTCCACTGCGGTACAGTTTCTTCTCTGTAGACTCAGGCTTAACATGAAAAACAACCTCTGCTGTGCTTTTCTCATTTGTAGTTCACCATCTTTTCTAGACAGACATGGAATTAGGGTGTAGTGGACAATTTAATAGATGCTGGATATGATGGAAGAGTTATCTCACTGGCCTGTGTTTGCTTCTGACATGCTGATAACATGAAAGGTATTTATAGGACTACAAAGATACTGTGTGTAAACAAACTCATTAATGTCTGATGCTTTCAAGGTATTCTCTCAACGAAAAAAATCCAAGTTATGGTTCTCAATGTCACTATAACTTGGCCTTTTATTACTGTAAATTATTTGATTTTTTTTTTTGTAATGAAAAGGCAGCTGCTGCCCTCAAATTGTCACTGCTACTGTATCTGAAGTTAATTTTCACACCTTTATTCTTTTCTGTTTGATGCATTTCTTCAGTGGTGAATTCTAACCAGTCTGCTGTGTTGAGCTCTGGCCAGGTGGCCGTGTGTCTGCGAGAAGGTATTTGCATACAATAGTATGGAGGAATTTAAATTAATCGGGGAACAAAATCCTTTAGAGATAGTCTGCATGCTAAAATGAGCTGTACAACCCAGCTAGGTTTACAGCACTTTGGATGTGAACCTAAGCTTTTCATTTCTGATTGAGTGGTCTGTTGCTTGTCTTGATAACTCCCTCTTTCGTGCAGAGCTCAAGATAAAGCCAAACAAGCTGTGTTTATGAAAAGCCCTTTCTCAAGCAGACTCCTGTTCTCTCTTGCTGGTGTGATTCATGAAAGCTTCTCCAAGCGTTGTCTCTGAAGCTCCTGCCAAAGCAACCAGGGGATGACATGGCCCTTCTGGGAGGCTTCAGTGGAAACCTCAGCCTTGTATTCTAACATGGGCAGATGTTTCCCAGCACTGGCAGTGGGTTACCCTTTCCTAACAAATGCCTTTTTTAAAGCTATGGTTGCCATTACATTTTCTCACACAATTTTCAACCTACTTGGAAACACTTTTTTACAAAACATGGAAGAGGAGATGTACAAGTGAAAAGCCTTTAGCTGATGCTGTGCGAAAAGGGGGGAAAGCATGGTTTGTGCTGTAGCTGGAAAAGAGAAAGCAACCAAAGAAAGCAGGGCTGGTCTCACATGTGCCTTGCATTTCATTTTGAAAATGGCAACTCTGTAGAGTCTTTAATATTTTTGGAAATGTCTGGCTTTCACACAGTGGTTTTTCATTGGTGTGTAGTTGTTGGTTCAGTGTGCTTTATATTTGTTTTGTTTTGTTCATTGGTTGCATTTTTTATACTCTGCTTTTTCAGTAACTTGCACCTTGCACGATGTAATGTTCAACAGCTTACCTTGATGACCCACCACTGATCGGAAATGGCATTAAATGGGAGCAGAGGACCACAGGGACCCGTGGCTGGAACGGCAGAGAAGGTGAGGGAGCCAGTTCTCTTCTATTTATCCCCAAACATACGCTCTCTTTCTCTGAAACATGAGCTGTAAGTTAGGCCTTCTAATAAGAAAAACTACTGCCAGCTTTTGCAGTCCCTTTCTTACATCAGAGAAATCCAGAGTCAGAGAAGTGCACACAGAGGAACTCAGCACTAGATCACTCCCTGTGATCCTCCTGCTTTCTCAAAAGGCATCCTCTTGCCTTATCTGAAAGGCTTTGTAAACACAGAGTGGTCACAAAGAGATTTTTTCCACAGACAGCAAGAAGAGAGGATTTAAGGGCTGTAGTCCTTGCCTAGCCACTAATTTTGACTTGTAGTCTTGGGTGAGGCCACTCAAAAGCAAGTTCCCTGCTTACAAAGTGAAGAAAGCAATATTTACCAGTGGGGTGAGCAAAAGGTGTAATTAAAGAGCCATCATCCAGTTGGATTTGGCCCCCAAATGTCTGCAGGACATAGCAGCTAATGAAATGTTTGTAGAAAGGGCTGCCTTGGCTTCTGCTAGGTCTGGCGGCGGAGGCAGCTGGAGCAGAGCTGGGGAAGGCGGTGGAGCAGTCCTGGAGCCAGGGCAGCCCCGGCTGGAGCAGGGAAGCGGCCGGGGCTGAGCTGCTCTTGCTGCTCTCCTGTACTCCGAGCTGTCAGGGAGGGAGTAAGGATGAAAAGTCCATTCAGATCTTTAAACGTTTTTCAGCTGGAAAAATTGCTGTTGAGGGGGAAGCGTGTACGCCTTTGCCATGCTGCTGAAACACCCCGGCTGAAACCGGGGCTGCGCCATGTCAAACGTAGCGTGTGGACGTGCACGTGTAGCCATGAGGGGGGAGGAGGAGGAGGAAGCAGAGTAAGGAACCCCCTTCTCTCTCTTCCCCCAAGCAGAAGAGGCAGTGCTGCAGGTAGGAGAGAGGCTTGAGAGCTAAGGGTGGGAAGGGGAGGTGGAGGAAGCAGGGCCTCGCTGAAGAAGCCCAGTGAGGATCCCACTACCACTCCAGTGCCCTGTCCCCTGCCACGCTGATCCCCCAGCCCATGCCACCCACTCCTCCAGCCCTCCGTGAGGTACCGTGGCCAAAGTTGCCTGCCAGCTCCAGAGTCATTAGTACGGCTTTCAAAGAAGTTCAAAACCAAAACACAATGACAAAGTGGGAGTTTCTGTGCCAGGAGCCAAGCGAACCTGAAAGGTTAGTTTACTCTTTAATGAAATTCCTGCTTCAAAGTCTCCGTCTCTTTTTCACTGGGGAGCAGCGCTTTCTTTAAGCAATGTTTAGAGGACACCAGTCTGCAAGGGTAATCATCCTCGCCTCTGGCAGGAAGAGCTCACGCACTAACATTTCTGAAAAGGCTCTCTTTGTGAATAATTGAATTTGTCTCTGGAGTTCAAGATTTCTTTTTTCTGTGGGACCGACTGCAGCTCTACTTCTTCCTTAGGTGCAGCTTACTGTAATTGAGGCAGAAGAATTGTATTGCAGTGGAGGGTTTTGTGAGCATGACGCATAATAGGGTGATTGCCACAGAAAGAGTCATTTGTAGTGTTCAAAATGCCTCCTCCAGGGGTGAACGGATCTGCAGAAAATAATTAGAGGATCCCCCACTGCCACCCCCAGTCCCACCCAAGAGGAAAAAAATTAATGTCGCGTGAGGCAGCAGAGACGTCCTTGAGCAGCGGGCAGAGCCCCGTGCTGCCGTGCGCTGCCGGGGCCCTATCCTGGGCGATGCTCAGAGCCTGTCGGTTCCTGTCAGCACTGCCACCACCTGGGACGCAGGGGAGGACCAGCCAGGCCAGCTGCTTGTCCAGCCCAAACGAAAATGCTGTGGTTCACATAGCCCCTGACAACATGTTGGCTTGCCTGGGCATAGCTTCTCTTCCTTTAAAACCTCCCAGCCTTGCAGTGGTTTCTGGATCTCTCCAGAAAGGCACGTGTAGCATGATGGAAAAACCTGCGCATCCCGGCTCCGAGACAAACATCCCTGCAGCTGCCCCACCAGGGAAAAGCTAATTACAGATATGTCCTCCCTTCAGCTACCAATGAGGCCCACTGTCCCTGGGCATGTTTCGGTACCTCCTCTCATCCCTGCCACCCGTAACCTAGTGTGTAACATCCCACTGCGGCACCTACCAAGCTGCCTGTGAGTAACTTTTCCGGGAAAGGTGGGGAGGGAGGAACCTCTCATAATAACGTGCGCTGAGCAGGACCTCGTGTCTGGCTCCAGGGAAGAGAAGGCTCCCTGTCAGTAGGCTAAGTGGCATGTCTCAGAAGTGTTTTTTGCTGTCATATGCAGAGGCAGGGCTTAGCTGTTCACCCACACCAATGTCAGCAGTGGGGCAAATGACTGTTTCAGACTTTGGGCTCGAGGTAGGAATTGGGGCAAAACACAGCTCTGAAGTGAACGGAAATCCATCGAGCTGGAAGGTTTCTTTCTTGTCTGTCTTTAATCGCTAAGCATAGCAACAGCACTGGGTGGCTGCATTCACCCAACGCAATGCAACATGGCAGCAGTATATTTCTAAGATGTTATTTTAGTGGGGGAAACAATTTCTAAGGGCAAGACACAGGGATCTAGTAACTCAAACAAGCTGCTCAGGGATTTCTGTGGCTATTGAATATATCACACAGCACTTGGGCTGTCTTGTCAAATCGTGATGTATGTTTCAGATCAATAAAAAGGCTCATTTGAGGCTTTTTTTTTAACCCATGTTACACAAAATACATTCGCTCATGGTACAAAGCTTACATGAACCAATCAGCAGGAGAAACTAAGGTAACTGCACTCGTGAATGAAAGCCCAAATTCTAGATTGAAGTCCAATTTGCTTGGACTCTAGTATCTGCAGATAATCTTTGGGTTCCTTGTGGTCTCTGCTCTGAACTGGAAACCAGAGCATATATCTTTAATATTTTTACTCCCTTCTGTGGCTGTCAATTACAATGGCTTGAATATTCTGTTCATCCTCAACTTCAGGACTTCTTGATCCTCTGAGACAGTTCTTTCTCTGTCAGGCTTCTGAGTGACAAGCAGAGATTTCATCCCCAGAGACAACTCCCTAGCAGTAACCCGGGCATCCTGTGCATTTACCATGACTCCTTTTAGTGTGTTTCCTCAGGAAGAAAAGCAAGGAAAACAAAAAAGGAACCATGCAGCAACGTTTGTGCTCCAAGCCATGGCTGGAGGCCTGACCATAACCTGGGCAGCACTATTAGCAGTTCTAGCTGGAGACCTTAGCCTGCTTAAATTTGCTACCAAAGGGTTGCATATGCACAAGTTAGGGAAGTGGTATAGATGTTGTTTGCATCTGGTGGTACATAAAATGGGGAAATGACCAGTGAGGTCTTTCTTTTTTACCTTGAACTCTGTGCCTTGCACACAGGAGCTATGGGGACCTCCATGGTCAGCAAAAGTAGACAGTCAGGAAGGAAATGGAAAACACTTAGGAAAATTGCAGGTAGCGGCTGGCGGTTTCCATAGGCCTTGCATGAGCAGCAGAAAGGGGTGCCACGGAAATTGTTTCAGAAAAAATGTGTCAGGACCTGGATCACCCAAGGATGGACCAGACACCCGAGGGAGGGCAGTCCTGGTGGAGAGGAGTGCCTGTTTAAGGGACTGTGTCATCCAGGCCGCTCATTTTTTCCGTGCTGGTGGAGGGCGTTATCAGGGGCAACAAACCTCCTGCCCGGCTGCGCTTCCAAACACCCATCCCACATTGGG
Source organism: Aviceda cuculoides (assembly GCA_035590195.1). Classification (NCBI taxonomy): domain Eukaryota; kingdom Metazoa; phylum Chordata; class Aves; order Accipitriformes; family Accipitridae; genus Aviceda; species Aviceda cuculoides. Next base: position 11,858,900 of record JAVJGG010000031.1, read on the forward strand.
AAGAGCCAGCAGATAATGTACACCCACACTGTGTACATGAGGTGTCCTACCCTGCTTTTTTGGTTTTGGAGAAACAAGTGTGATAAGCAAGAGCTCAGATCTGTTTCTGAAAAGCCACCAACGGCCGGTCCAATTTGGGTAAGACTTGCCTGCAATGAGATGCTTTGCTAACAGGTGTATGCCTAGTTTATGGAAACACAGTGTGCTTCAAAGACAGTTCGGAAGGATTTACAGGTGACCTGCAATAAAGACAGGTGACAGGACTGGCAGAAACCACGTGCTTCTGCCTGAGGGTGCTGCCATTACCAAAGCTACCAGCTGAATGGAGTGAGGTAGGGGGGTTAACCCCACCAGGGGATGTTGTCACATGTCATGCTGTAATTCTTCATCCTGCAGAAAATAATTAATGGTCTCCTTCTCAGGGAGGGGAAAAAAAAAAGGTGAATCTGGAAAACACTCAATTCACTCTGTTTTAGTTTAGGGGGATTAGTTTTGTTATTTTGCTGGGTTTTTTAAATGAAAGTGAGCGTAGAGAGTCTAGAAATAGTACATTTGAGCTATTTTGGACTAACATGTGAAGGAAATGAAGCAGGGGAAAAAAAAGTCAGCTTTTTTGTACACCATGTACCATATATCCAACCTTAGATACCTGACAAGTTCTTGAGAGAGTGTAAACCAGTAAACTGCTTACTCTGAGTTTGTCTGAAAAGACAAAGGAAAAAGAAAAATGGTCTTCAACTTGGGCTTACAGTATAGGTAGCATTTTCAGCATAAAGGTTTCACAAAATGTACTAATGTTATCGCTGTGGCAGGAAACTGAGGCTTTCACATTTAATGAAGCATTTCTTTGAAGTCACGCTAAAATGATGAGCGTGACTGTGTTGCACATCTGCCTGTCTGCACAGGGCAGACCATTTCAACTTCCTTTTCCGAGACACCGCCGAGAGCAGGCCAAGAGAGCTACGTGTTTACCAAAACCTCATCAAGTGAAGATGGAAAAAAGGTGGCTCTTCTCCCTCTTTTGTTTGCTCTCGGTGCCCGGCGTTGCAGGTAAGCATGTCGGTGGGACGCCTTGACTCAGATTATGACGGAGGGTGGCGAGGGGCAGGGTGGCATGTGCAGGCTGGGCTTTGTGTGTCTCACTAGGGCAAACTGTAGCTACTGGTAACGATTTTCTGTTTCCCGACAACTTTCTGATAACCTAGCTATAATGTGCAGCTAGTAGAGAGTAAATGGCTTGAGCCAACTAGCAGATTACTTTGTTCAAAACGCCTAGTCTGTTTTCACCAGAATAATCACTGAGGTGAGCTCACTTGTATTTAGGGCAACATGTGCTCATCTCCAGTGGGCAAAAAGGAAAACTGCTTTCGAAGAGTAAATAAAAAAATATATCTCTCTCTCTCACGCACACATATGCCTGTGTATGCAGAGAGGAAGAGTTGAAACACTTAAAGGCAAGGATAAATTGTACAGCTGCAACCCTTTAAATAGATTCTTCCCTTCCTCTTCCCCATCCAGCCCTATGTGCTGCATTAAAGGCTTGAGAAACAACTCTGTCATTGGGAGTAAAACTTTCAGAAAAGTCAAGTAAGGAGAACTGTATCCCCATCAGAGGGAGTTTAAACCAAAAACGATCTGAGGAAAACCAAGAAAAAGCCTGATGCTCACAAACCCCTCCACCCACCCTACCCCCCCCAACAGGCTGACCATGCTGAATGTGGGAGTACTTATTACCAGCTAGGAAGAAAAATTTTGTGGGATTAGCCTTTTTCCAGTTAAGAAAGGAAAAAGTTTGTGTATTTGATCAGCATGGCAAGGTGCATCTCAAAATCTGGCACAGGCTGTTCCTATCTTCTATATCACTGAGGCAAACTGGATGTTAAAAGAAAGGAAAATATTTCATATGTGTATTCATAGAAAATAAAAGTTCTAAAATGCAAAGAAAGAACTAGAAGCCTCAAGACATGCACATGCAGGAAAGCAATACTATCTAGGGAAAAATAGGATTGTTGGTTTTTTCCCCCGAGGATGAAATCCTCACTGAAGTCACTCAAAGGTGAAAGAGCACACCATCATGCCCTTTGTGGATATCAGCCGTCTAAATGTCTGGGAGTTACTCTATTAAACTTTAGATGGAGCACAACCATAAACTAATGGAGAACATTTAATTTGGAAGAATGAAGTTGGCATAAAATGAGACTAATTATGTTGAGATGCTAACTAAAAGTTAGGAATACTTTTGCATGAAAGAATTTCAGTTAAAATAACCTAAAGCGCTAGGCCACTAACAAACAACATGAATTAAAATGTTTTTTCTACGTATGTAATTTTTCATATTAATATGAAATATTCAAGTAATTCTTTGTAGGCATTCTTTACATGGTCCTTTGACCTAATGTCAAAGTGTGAGCATGAGAGAGAACTTGCTAGGTGTCCCTTGCCTGCTAGTCTGATCGCAAGATTGCTAATAGCTTTTTACTTAACATTTGCTGATTAAAAACTTACAGTGAAATCAGTAAGCATTTGCTATAATAAGCTCCCTGGACCGACAAAAATAGTTTTCAGTCATTTTTCTCACAGCACTTGTCACTCAAGCTTATTTTTATTTACCCTCTTATGTCATCCCCTCTCTTGGAAGTCAATTAAAATATGAACAGAGCATGCACAGCAATAAAAAACAGAGACTGTGGGCCATGGCCGTTCAGTAGCTTTGTTCGTCACGCACCTAGTCTCTACGTGTTCATGTCACGCTTCGGTGGTTCGGTACCAAATCTCAGCCAGCTCTGCGGGGATGTGGGACGCTGCCCTTGGTCTTCTTCCCCATCAAACCAGAGCTGTGGGCGCGCAGGGTCCCTCCCTCGCTCCCGGCTGAGCCGGCAGAGCGTGGGGAACACCGGCCCCGCTGCGGGCACCGTCGAGGCTGCCTGGCCCCTGGCAGGGCAACCCCCGGCTCGGGTGCCCCGGAGCCCCTTACCACATGGCAGAGCACACGTCAAAGCAGAGAAATCAGTACTGGCTTTTTTCAAATAGAGAAGGTGAGTGGCGTGCACTTGCTGCCATGAGGAGTCAGTGGTATGGCTGGTGGGACTGCAGGGCAAGTTCCCAAAACAAATTTACAGTGATGTTTTGATCCACAGGGAGGATAAAATCCAATGAAGATGGAGGGCAACAAGTCCCTACCTAAGGACATCTGCACAAACTCTTTTTTTCTGGGTTCCCACATGCCCTTTTGAAAAAAAGGCCTTTTTGTGTATGGCTCTGTGGGTGTGATTGATTACTTGTCTCACTGTGACTCCCATCCATAAATTTTTCATCTCCTTGAGTTTGTCAGTGCCCTGCGTATAGGGGTTTGGCGACTGCAAGCATCTTGTTCATAGGAGAGAGAAAGGGGGAAAAACCAATTTTACTACAGCAGCAGCAAAACCAAGCAGTACAGGCTCCCGTTGAAAGCCCCTTCATTTCACCATCCATTACTCCTTTATATGGCACACTAAGGACTGCCAACATGCTTTATGAAATTAATTGAGGAAGAAACTATACATACCAGGGCAGCTCATTCTGACACTGAAACAGATACTCATTTAGGCCATGCAGGATCTGTTTAATAATGTGGAGGTAAAAGAACAGCTTTCTCTGTTGAAGCAGCAAAGGCAATAGCAATGGGCAGGGGGGGACAGTGCAGGGCAGAATTAGCCAGCAAGGATAACTCATTTGTTCTTGCAAAAATTGCTGGGGAATAACCAGGCCCAGCTTCTGCTTTATTTATATCACTTGAAAGATTTCCATTTTCACAGAGGCTCTCAGAGCTCCCATTTCACTCCCGTATGTGTGATGGGAGCTGCCCACCCTCTTCCAGACAAGTGTGCGTCTGTTCTCCCATTTCTCTTTCCACGATCTGTACTGGTGGAGATCTGCTGTAAAACTCCCCACTACAAAGCCTGTTGTTTCATTTGTAGGGTATTCATAGTTGTCTATGGCTAAGGCACCAAATCATGTCAAAGGTGGCTTAGGAGGAAGCTTCGTTTAAGCATTACTTACACTGAAAACTGTCCCATTTGTTTTCAAGGCCAGCCTGAAGACGTCATTACCCAAACAGAAGTGGTTCGTGCTTTGCCAGGTGCTGATGTGACCCTGGTGTGCAGCTTCCCAAAACGACACACCACCTACATAATACAGACACAGTGGTCCAAGACCAATGACAACCAGCTTACCAGAATAGCTGTTTATCACCCTGTTTATGGCACCCACTACTTCACCTTTCCTGAGGCCTCTTACAACTTTTCAGTGTCCTTCAGCATGAGGAAGTGCTGCGACTGGGATGCTACGGAGGCTTTGTGTTTCCGTGATCCAAATGCCACGTCTGAGTGCAATCGGTGGTCTCTGCATCTGAAAAACGTTACCGTCTCCCTCAGCGGGCAGTATGAGTGCAGTTTTGCCACTTACCCATATGGGACAAAGGCTGCAAAAATTCAACTTATTGTCAAGGCAGAAGGTAAGTGATTACGAATGAGATGTTGCTTTCTTGTAATGGGGAGTGGGGGTGGGGAGAATATCAGGAGAGATGAACTTTTCTTGGTCGGTGATAGTGACTTGTTTGGGCTTTGCAATGGTGCCACTGAATGCTGCCGCCTACACAGTTTCCTATTTATCAGGCACTCTTTAGCTGCTGTTATCCAGCTCGTGATTAGGAAACCTTATTTGTTTGGAGAAACACAAAGTTAGGAAGGTAAAAAAGGTGGTGAGATGGGTGGTTTCCACATTTTTGTTTTGGAGAAACATGCTGCGGAGAAGACTGGATGAGAAGCTCAGGATATGGTGGGACGGAGGATGATGGATCTCCAAACCATGCTGTGCCGCTGCTGTGGGATGCAGCACTGGGCACGAGAAAAAGAAAACACCCTTGTCCGGTTGAGGCTGAGGGCTGGCATCTGCTGGGTGTGCTGAGCGTTAGCTCAGTGGAGGGATGTGTGTCCCCACCGTCAAAAACAAACCGGAGCAAAGTGGGGGATTGTTTAGGACAATCACAGGAGTGGAGACTTGGATGCTTCTGTCAGCCAAAAGGAAGCTGGAAAGCAGCACGACTGCTCTTGGTAAGTAAGCCTCGGGGGAGAGTGGGAACTCCAGGGAGGATGTTTAAATTATCCTGGCAAAAGAATAAATGGGTTTAAATGGACCTGAATGGATTTGACTACAAATTAAACAACAGTGGCAACCATTACTGCAGCAATTTGGGGAACAGCTGTTTAACGCCAGCAGTGAGGGAGGGCAAAAGCCCAAATTGCTGTGAAGATGGAGCTGGGCAGGGACGTCGGGCAAGCTTGTGGGTGTGCACATGGGGGACTGGATTTGATGACACCAGAAACCTCTTCCTGACCCAGGTTTCTGTTAAAGAGCCAAGAAAGATTAAAGTAAACGCAACAAACCTGGCACGGTTTCAGTTCAGAGCTACAGGGCCAACACGCTCGCCCTGCTGGTGCCCAGGGCTGTGGATGCAGCACGTCTTCGAGGGTTAGGAGCGGGTGAGTGCCGGGGATGTTAGGGGTGGCAGAGGGCAGCAGCGCTCCCACCCCCTCCTTGGCCTTCATCGGGAGACCAGGCTGGTGGCAGGAGGGATGTTGGTCCCCATGCTGGATCGCATTGGTCCTTCAGCAGGAGGAGGTCCTGTGCAAGACTCTTACGCAGCAACATTTAACCCAAGCTGCTGCCTCACTCCCTGATGGCCCCCGCATGGCTGTGGCTCCAAGCATTTTGGTGGTGTTATCCCGGAGGCACACCTCAGGGGCAACCCAGCAGCACCTGCCTGCCCTGATGAAATTGCAGAGGCAAAATCAGAGCCAGCAGCTCTGCGCAGCCCGTAGAGGACGGGTGTGTTTAAACAGTACATGCTGGATAACTGTGTCAAGGACGAAGCTGCCACTTTACCTGTGTGTGCTGCAGTAGGCTCCCCTTTGGGAATTTTCCTGTGCTTCATAGGGCGGAGGGGCTGGATCAAGTGGACAGCAGTGAGATACAAACAGTGCTGGTAACAGCGTGAAACACTCCCGTGCTTCTGTTCTTCATGCAATTTTTCTCTATCTCTTCCTTCATACAGTAACAGTGCTAATCAGGCATTGCTCCTTTTCTCTCGCCGATGCCCTTGGTTGATACTGGCATGTTCAATGCCATTAATGATGTCTACATGTTAAACGTGGGCAGCTCTTGTTCATATCAGCACCATTGTGCCTATTTTCAGCAACTGCATGATGTAGCAAGCCATGCTACTGATAATTCCTTGCTAGAGAGAACTAAAAAATTCAGTTTGCAACATACCTCTTGCAGATTTGTATTTTAAGGTAAACAGATCTCTTGTGATGAACCGCTTCCACTCAAAAGAAGGCAAAAGACCTTAACCCAGCCTACAAGTGGGATGGAGAAGGGTCCTAGTCATTAATGAAGTACAGCTCCCAACTACATCAAAGTGAAGTGAATCCAAATGGATTCAACTTGCAGATACTGCAAAAAGCCTGCAGAGCAGCAGGCCTAGGTAGGACTGACAAACCTGGAGGACCTTAACCAACAGGCTGTTAATGGAGATGAGAATCAAAGACGGGGGCAGAAATAGAGCAGCGGGGACACAGGAATGTGAGGACAGGCAGAGGCTGTCTGCAGGCTGAGCTCCTGGGACGACTACTCATCTTCGTACTTCTCGTACGCTGCACGGCACTTTTGCATGGCAACTTGTCCCAGCAAAGCCTCCTGTGCAGTTTTCCTTCTGGAGAAGCTATAGATTTGCTTCCTTTGCCCTTTCTTTAACCTTTTCTGCACTATCCAGCCCCTTCGGGGCTTGCGCACTCTGCGTCCCATGGTGGTAGCTGGCTCCTCAGCCGCTTTGCTCTGACGGAGAGCCGAGACAAGCTGCTTCTGCTGCTGGGTCTCCTGCGGACCACTCGGGGTGCTGCCTTTGGTCGCGTCCCTGCGGCACTGTCACTGCGTGCCTGCGTGCCAGACGTAAAGGAAGTCACCGTCACCAGAAAGTCCCCGCTGCTAAATAACATAACAGTCTGGGGCTGCTACATATTGTCCCTCTCCTCGAGATGAAAAATGAGTAAAATACACAACTACTCTATCTCAACGCACAAGCCAGAGCTACCAGGGGAGCAAAGTTCGAGAGTTTCCCCGCAGTGTGGGCTCGTGCCTGCCTACAGACAAGAGGGAAGGCAGGTCTGCGCGGCACGAGCAGGGAGATCGGCGCTCGCCAAGGCGCTCGTAGCTTCTCCTGCCCATCGCCGCCGCTCCTCCTGTTTAAACGCACGCAGGCAGGCAGACCCGACGTTCGGACCATGGCTGTGCTCCGCTCGGTGCATCGCTTTGCCCTTCCTGGAGGGAATGGAGTGGGAATGGGTAGGGTAGGAGATGCCAAAATGCTTTTTTGAATTGATAACAAAGGAAAGAGCGACAGGTTCTCTGCTTCTGGTAGCGGGCAGGTTGGACGATAACAAAAGGGGCATTTACACTGAAAAACGGGGTTAATCTTAACCTGCTTGACACGCTGAACACCTTGCATAGTGAAAAGAAGGTCTGCGGTTATCTTCAGAGGAAAGGAAATACAGGTGTGCAAAATTGATGTGAAGGTTTATTGCCGCAGAAGAAAATTGTAAGGGAAAAATTGAAGCTTCAAATTATTTTCGGCTCCAAAAGGAGACATCTTGATCCTGCAGTTAAGCAAAGGTTTGCATGAATTGCCCAAAAATTCAGGTAAAGCTGTAAATTAGAGTCATGAAACTGCATCTAGAATCAGATGCAGGGCTTTCATGTAACAAAAGTGTCTATGGGTAATGGTTGAAAATTACAGTTTCCTTCTAATAAAAAAAGTGCCTGTTCCTTGAACAGAAAACTAGTCAGCACTGGTTTTTAAAGCAGAATGAACATCATGTTTCTGATTTTCCTTCTTGGGCTTTTTTTTGTCGTCGTTGTTGCAACGATAAAAGAGGAGCAGCACTACGTGAAGGAAGTGCGGTTAAACCAGACTTTAGAAATTCCATGCATTGAGGACAGGACCTCAGAAAATTTGTCCAATTATCCTTTGAAATGGCTAGTGGTAAGTGTTCTTCGTCTCAGGTACAAGCTTCAGAAGGAACTACAGGGTATTTTTGCAGATTGAAATAGAAATGTTAGATTTTACTGTGTCCTGCAGAATCTGCTAAACAAAAAGTATCGGTCGTGTTGGACTGTGATAATGAAGGGAAAAAGTACAAACATGATTTTGCAACATAGACACCGCAAACAATAGCTATGAAAGAAACAAAGAAAGAGGGGAAATTCCTTCTTAATTGCCTTTAATTTTTCAGGAGTACATGTTGAGCAGGTCTGTGGAAAGTGGCAAAAAACTTAGTAAATGTAAGAGAACTAAAATATTCCTTGTGTTGGATTTCTTAGGGATTTTTGCTGTAGTGAAGCTTTAGTATCACTGAAAAATACATGGTTACAGCATAAGGTAGTGAGATATCAGGCCACTTTGAAATAGGAAAAAAAAAGGGGGCTGACTCTAATGTTTTTGTTTTTGTTAACCTCTGTGTCACAGATGCACGCCAAAGACATGCAAACCCAGTTATCTAGCTAACCACGTAAAAACTATTTTTAAGCAATTTGCTGTGAGATATAAAGCTCGTTATATTTTTGTACTGCATCTCACTTTCTGGATACATACTTGTATGCATGTTTTAATGTAACCTTTTAGCATTAATTTCAGTACGTAGAGATAAGTATCAACCAGCAGTGTCCTTGAGTTTTGCCTCTTAATTTCTATCTATTGTCACCGAGGAGCTGTAACTGTTGAGAGTTTTCTTAAAGGTGATTATCTCACCCAGCTCATTATCTATTTAGATCTCCCCTTCGCAGTGCATTCTTAATAGGAAAATTCTTAAAATTTTTGTAGGGGACATCCTTGTCCTTACTACTTTTTAGTCTTCTAGTTCACTCTACAAAGTAGCAGAGGAAGAGGAAAAAAAAACCCCAAAGGTCAGCACAATGACACACGTGGGTCACCATACGTCATTCGGAGTAATAGCTTGCAAATATGTACCGAGGCACAGATGCCCAGGATGTGCCGGCTGCGCCTGTATCTAAGGGTGGCTGGCACACAGGCATTAAAGGGGGATGACTTTTAGTTGTTATTATTATCAGGTTCTCACTATTTAAAAACTAAAAGAGCAAGGATTTTCTTGGAATTTCAGTCGTATTTAATAGGTATGGGATGTTCAGTGTAACTTAAAGATTGCTGCAGTGACAAAGCAGCTCTGTTGCCCTCTCTGCAGGCTGCAGAGATCAGGACTCACAAGACACAGCTATTTCCTCCATATTTATTGGTACAATGATGACTGCTATTGGTTTTGAAGTTGTGGGAGAGAATGTATTTGGAAAAAAATAGATGTTGCAAATATCCACTTACTACTACACAATGCTAAGGGTGGGAGTGAAGATTTACACAGCGGGAATAGAGCTGGTCTACAAATATATTGGGGGGGGGGGGGGGGGATTGGCGGGTTTTCTGGTGGT
>JAVJGG010000031.1:11871715-11890104 GCA_035590195.1 Aviceda cuculoides
AGCAAGAAAACAAAAAAAAAAAAAAAAAAAAAAAGCCAACAAACCCCAGTAGAAGAAAAAAAAAAGGAAGTTCAACCCAAAAAGTACATAAAGTCCATAAGGCCATGATAATTAAATATAGGTCACTCCCAAGCATAATCCATCAGGAACACTAGGCAGAAAAATGGAAATTATAAAAAGAAGGCAGGAGAGTCTTTGGTGGATTTGCTATATAAAACAAGAGGGAAACTTGAGCAGTTCACCTCAGAAGGGAATGTAATGAACTGAGGTGACCCTATATCAATTAACAAGCTCAGAAAAGAAAAGTATCTTAACGGTAGAGATTAAAGTTTAGGTTGGAAAGAGAAAAAATTACAGATCTCATAAGTAATCCAGGGGCTGCGCTTGTTTCCAGTCCAGTTTTAAGGCTCAGACAGGGCCAGAAGCACAATTTATCCAAGGCTTTTGAGATTTGCTATATATTTGCACAGTTTCAACAGTCCTTACTTAACAAGTCAGTTAATATTACTGCAAACCAGTGATCCCAATGGCTAATTTAGAAATGCCAATTTAGAGAGGCTTAGGGTACTTGGCATATTTTACCTATACAGTCTACCGCACCTAGAGCCAAAATGCTGTGAAAACAAAAGAAAACACTTGTTTCCATTTCTTGTGGATGTGGTCGTCAGAGATCTGCTGCTCTGATGTGAAGGTGAGCTCTGGGCTTCCCGGCAAGGCAGGAAGCATCTGTGGTGTGACACTGTCACGCATCTGCCCGGGCGACAGCATGTGGACGGCTGGTATCCCAAATCGATCAAATTTGGGGGGGATGGCTAAAGCCTTTGCAGAATAATTGGCAAATGCCCTGAGTCCCCAGTGAACAACTGGGGAGTGGTTTATTTCAGCAGGCCCGGGAAGGGTGGCTCTGCTGCCGGAGCCGTGACTGCGTGATGGTTTCAGCTCGTTTCTCCAGCAAAGCTACCCAAGATGGTTTAGATACGCAGTGAAATACATCATGGATTTTGTGGTAGTAGCTGCTGATATATGGTTGTAAACCACTTCCTTGACCTCAAATCGGAGCTGTGCAAGCTTTTATCTAGCTAGGTGTGTGGGTGGAAATAGGATTTAATTTCCACTCTTTTTACGAAACAAGGCTGTTAAGCCTTATTAGAAGCTGTTACTGTGACCTTCAGTATCCATTTCGCTAACACATTTCTGTTTGCTTTCCAGCCTACCCTGAGATCTCTGTTAGCCTGCAGGAGGGCTCGGCTGGCACCATGCAGAAGGTGAGCAGTTTTGGAGCAAAGAGTAATGCCCGTGACCGCCACCGTGCCACCCCTGTAGGGCCAGGCAAGCTAAGCTGAATCAGACATCGGCGGGACCTCCAAACTGGCCGAGCTCACAGGGCCATGAGCAAGTCAATGAGTTGATGTTGGCCGTTCGTGCCCTTTCTCCTGACCGATTCCCATCCCCACAGCAGTGAGCTGCTTCAGTGGGCACAAACTGGAGCCAGCTAAGGGCGTCTCCATGGTGTAGGCAAAATCTGGTTTTGTGTTAGCCCTAGGGAAGGCTCCAGGACAGGACTGAGAGGCTGTGAGCAGCTGATGATGTTGCAGGGGGCCGCGATGCTCCCTTTCCCTCCCCATCTGCCAGTTACCACCCGGCAGCCTCGGGCTGCCCTCTCCACGCTGCTTAAAATCCCTCTCTGGAGAAGGTCACCCGCTACCCAGGATGCTGCTCCGAGGGGCCGGGGAGGAGCAGGTGCTGTGGGAGCAGTGCTCGGGCACCGGCGTGGCCTAGCGTGTGGAGGGAAAGGTGATGGTGGTGTCAGGCGCAACGTGTCGTGCTGCAGGCAGAACTCAGATGGAGCAATCCGATGCCAATGGAGTGACTGGGTCTAAGGCTGAGGGCCCCTGTTTAGAGCTGAGGAGTTACGCACGTGTTTCGGGGCTTCTGTTTTATCACTTGCTTTGTAATGGCAAAACTTAAAGGTCTGCTGTACTGCACTGGCCATACTGGGCATAAAACATGTTTGTGGCCCGTATGACTGACTAGCAAGCCACTCTGGCTACTAGCTATGGTGCTCTGCTTTCTATTGCATCCATTCAGGTTGAAGCTTTTGATCTGCGAGCATCCCAAATTAAGACAGTTTTCCTTGGAAACAGCATTTGTGGGCAGGCAGAACCTTGTATTAACCATATCCACCTGCTTCAGACAAGCCATGAGTCAGTTGGTTCTGCAAAACTGGTGTAATTTTCCTGGTGACCTATTTCCAGGTGTGGTGTTGGACATTGCAGGCTTTTTTCTGCACTGTCCTGTTGAGCAGAGCAATGGGACCAGGCAACAGAAATTCTTCCAAGAGCTCTGTCTATTCTTCACCTCTAAACAAACACCAACTCCTTTCCTTCTCTTTTCCGCCCTTTCTTGCAGGGCTTAAATCTACTTTGGATGTCAGATTTGTATTTTTTTCATAGGAAGCATTTATAAAAATATTATGAACTAAAAGTGCCTGAAAAATAAGAAAATGTTAAAAGAGGGGAAAGCAATTACACTACGAGTTCAGAGGTTATTTGCCATGGCAAGGAAAGAGTTTCAGCTGAGTAGTTTCAGTCTTCATACTGAATGATTGACTTCTGCTGGCTGCAATGCATCAAGCTTGCTTTGAACTAAATGTGTGAACCACTTTCTTCGAAAGTGGGAGCAAGAGGGCTTTGTGCTACATGAGTAGCACATGCTTTTTTCTTTTTTTTTTTTTTCCTTTGTTTAAACAGACCAGGCAATTTCTCTTAGTGCCATAAGCTGCTAAGTAAATGTAATTGGGAATATCCAGGCAGCATGGGGATGAGACCTCCCACCCTGCTAGTGTCCAACCCTTCATCCAGCCTTGATTTTGAGGTCCTTCCCATCTATTGCTTGATGAGAAATTAAATTGAGGACAAACACAGATTTGTGGAGCAACTGGCATAAAGCCAGGACTACTGCATCTAAAGGATGGAATCCCTTGTGACTTCTGGAAACCTCTTACCTATCGTGCCCTCTACAAAGATATCTAATTTTGTATAATCAACATCATTGTGCTAGGCAGTCTTCTTCATGGGATTTTTCTCTTTATCTGCCTAACAAAGGAAGGATTTACACGGCACTCAGGAGATGTCTCATTCTGCCCCCACACACCATGCCCATTACTGATTCCAATGTTTCTGCATGTGGGTGTTTGCCACTGAGGCACTGGGCTGCAGGTGGGAGGGGGGGGGCTCACCCTGTATCTCTCCAGCCACAGCACAAGACTGGAGGATGTTGGGGCCCTGTCCCCCCTAACCTGGCCCAGGGTGATGGGGGTGTCCCTGGGCTCTCATTCAACAGGGTCTGCAACCAGAAAAATGGGGGGGGGGAAGAAACACAGCAAAGAGGAAGCGAGTGTTTCCTTCCCAGGTGGGATGGTGAGTAAATAAGCTCTGTCCACAAGGGATTTTGGAAGCCGACAGCCGGGTGAGAAATGACAGAGGCTAACGCCAGGCTTTTACTGCTCCATAGCCTAACGTGAGCTGCGTCGTGAGGAAGGTGTTTCCCAAGCCAAGCCTCGTGTGGTACGTGGACAGGGCGAGCCTGACGGAGCAGCCCGGAGGTAATGCAACCCGTCCGTAGGACGATGGCGCAGCTGCAGAAGTGGTTCCCGAGAGAAGTGGTGGTTGCCCATCCGCTCCTGCCTGTAGGCAGCCGTCTGGGTGAAGGGGAGCTTCGGACCTCCCCGAAGGGAACTGCTGGCAAACAGCCGTGGCCATAGCCCCCTCCAGTAGCCGGTGGTGGGAATGATGGCTCGGCGTAACCGCGCCGTTCTTGCCAAATCTTCGATAGCGTCTCAGAAAAGAAACCTGCAGCCATACGAGCTTGCTTTTCTGTACCGATATTTTGCACAGTTCTGATTTATAGTTTGGACGGTAATGAGAGGATCTTGCAGCTTTTCTTTTTGTTTTTGTTTTTGTTTTTTTCCCCAAGAAATTGCTGTTGAACAAGAGGACTTGCAAGACAGTGAAGGTTTCTATCAGCTGAGATCAACACTGACGTTGAAAGGGACCCAGCAGACACATAAGATATTCTCGTGTGCATGTCTGTTTTCCTTCCTCGGGAATGAAACATGGAATATTTCATCAGAAGAAATATTTGTTTCCTTCGGTAGGTTTTTCATAGATAGGATGCATCTGAACTGTTAAAACATTAAGAATACCAGACACACATATTCTCTGTTACTTAAAATACTGAAGAAACGCCAAGAGTATGGAAGCTTTATTGTACAAGTTCATCACACAGCTTGAACTTTCTGACAGGTTTTTTAGCTCAAGTCTTTGCTCAAGCCTCTAAATGAGCTAAGAAATTCCTGCACAAACATAAGATTCTTGCTGTATGTTTAGGCAGTAATTTGCTGCACTTCCCATACCCAAAAATACACTAGCTTAGCCACATGGCACCAGTGAGCTATTATAATCATGTGTTTCTCACTGAGCGCTCCTGGCAGAAAGTATGTGCATATGTATGCGTATGTGCAATGCAGCTCTCTGGAAAATCAAACCCTTAGAGTCAGGGCTATGCTGTGCATCTTCAGTGAAACCTGCAAAAGGCCCCTAAAACAGTTCAACCGTTTTGGACAATGGAGAAACTCCCCTATAACTGTACTGTAAGAATTAGCTATGCGATTAGGGAAGCATGGAGAAATACTGTCCTAAGTAGTTGGTGAAAGCAGGAGACATGGCCATGTAGAGATTTATGGCATTTCTGAGGATGCAGGGTGCCCGGCAAGAAGGGCAGACTGATCTCCCTTAGCACCTTCTTGTGCATGCCTGCTCCTCAGGTGCAAATCCATAGTTACACTTTTTTTTTTTTACTATGCATGCTCCTTGCTGCACAGATAATGCAACTGAACTGCTGGCCCCTTAGCAGCCTCCACAGGTACCTCGCGTACCGTGGTGACTACTTGCAGCTCAGCTGTGTTCACTTGTGGCTGTGGATATGCTTATCGGTGTGTTTTTCCACAAAGAAAGACTGCATCAAAAGCCAGAGATTACTCCTCTGGAAATATAGCTTTGGAGGGAAGGGAGATAAAAGATCATTTTTCTCCAAAATGACTCATTTCACCCAATTTGCAGTTTTGTAAAAATATATTCAAATTGGAGAGCCGTCAATTAAAGCAGTCTACGTTCTTGCCTGCAGGCTATGCTAATGCTAAGATAGATCCACTCTGTATAAGAATGTTAATATATTTAGATGTGACAGAAAGGAAAGAATTAAATTAATTCTCAGCTATGTTCTGTGAAGGTGCCATGCTAATGCACAGTATGACACAAACTCCAGACTAAATTTTCAGCCTCTATAACAAAAGCCTAACTACCTTTAAGAACTGCTTTCATCTTTCTTTTTTTTTTCTTCACAGACAATAAGTCTAATGAAGCCTCATCCGAAGCTTTTACCACCAAGGCTTCAGAAGGTAGGATAAATTAGAGAACAAAATAACTTGGGTTATGTTAGAGGTGTATCTATAAATTCCTAAAGCTGTTGGAGAAATGTTTTTGCAAACTTGGTTCTGGATGAGTAGTAAGGTACCCCTTTCTGCAGCTATGACTTCAGAGAAAATACAATAAACAGATATTTTGGTGGTGTAATCTATCATAATTAAGCCCAAGCATAATTAAACTCCAGCCTCGAGGGGCACAATGTTATTTCTCAATTTCAGCTGGCATTCGAATATAGCTTTTTCAGCACCGAACTGGTAATTAAAAATAACAGCCCTACTAATGGTTCTACCTTCTGCTTAAGTCCACAGCCAAGATCCTCAACACTTTTGCCTAATTAAAGAACTGATGGGAAGTTTCTTAATTTGTGTAAATTTGGTAAATCCGCGCTCTGCCCCTGCAAGTTTTTTCTTATTATCAGCTTATGGCAGACAGATAAATCGTTCCCTCCACACCTCAGCTGAAGCCTTGGAGACGCCTGTCCGGCAGCAGCTCGCTCTGCCCGGCACGGGAGGCAGCCGCATTTCAGCAGCGGGTCAGAGGAGCGCTGCGGGCGAACGGCGCGGGAAGAACTGCGGTTCCTCTGGAAGCTCGCTTCTGCGAGCGCAGGTTGCGGCGGGCCCCGGGGGTTCAGCCGATACCCCGCCGGGCACCAGAAAGCCATCCCAGGCGCTGGGGTCCCCGAGGGAGACTTCGTCCTCCGCTGGCCTCGGCGAGGCGATCTCCCAAAGCAGTCCCCGCCGCTCGCACGGCCTCACCGCCCCGCTTCGCCTCGCACGCTCCGCAGAAACGTGCTGGCAGCGGGGCGCGCCCCGACGCGCCCCGCTACCCTGGGCTTTAGACTTGCTGTGCCTTTGGGAAGGAGTCCTTTTAGGTCAGCCACACGCTACGAAATCCCTGTCAGCACAGGCGAGGCTGAGGTGAAATGCGGACGGAAGAGCAACACTCGAAACAGTCAAAGGAGGGACAAATGCTTGCCAGGGAAAGCAGCTGGAGGGTTGGTGGTTACCTGCTCACACTGAGCTCCTATCTGCAGAAGGTCGCTCCCTGCCCGACGCCCTCCCAACATGCCTGACCAGAGGTACCGTCTGGCTGCCTTCCCAGATACGGTTTTTTAATGGGGTGTGTGAGCTTTCATAGATCATCTCTTTCACGCAGCCCTTTGGGGAGATTTAATCCTCCCTCCCAACCTGCTCAGGGGTACTTTGCCTCACCTCCTGGGCAAAAAAGTAAAAAAAGTGAGACAGCTCTCACTCGGGTTGTAAATGCTGCCTGGGCGGGATGGTGTCTCCGCTGTGCTTGGCTGGCTGGTTAACAGTCCTTTAATTACAAGGAATAACTCCCTATCCTCCTCTTGGAGGACTCAGTGAGCATTTTTCAGGGCAAAACGTTCCTGAAATTTCCTATCATCAGAGTCGCGGTTTCTGAAGTGCTTCATGGATGGAGCTATGCAGGTGCCACCACCGGGTCATATATATTATTTCAACATGCATGCTAATAATGTGCATCTGTTAGTATGGGATAAAATCATGTAACTCACTTCTGGTTTTTGAATTGAGGTGCCAGGAGCTCTGAAACCTTTTTCCCCAAAACCTTTGTTTCCCTAGGGATTTCACAGCACATTTACCTGAGGTGCTTCATGTTTCTCAGTGGACTACTTGGCTGAGTTGTGCATTGAAATATTATTTGGAAATTAAGTGTTATGCACTCTCTCACTCTTGAACCTTTGAGTCACACAGTTTTCTAGAGCAGAATAAACACCTTTTTCACCCTGCAGTAAAAGTGTTTGCTTCGATTTTTTATAGACCCTGGAAATTCAGCATTTCCATCAGCTGTCATGACTACCTCAGATAAGGGGGGGAAAAAAGAGACTTCTTTATTACTTAGTCAATATATGTAGGATCTCTGCTTGACCGTCGCTTAAATGTCATGTACACAGAGCCAGAGGCATGCCAGGGAAAGGTCAGTGTGCTCCGCTACTGACGCTACCTGTGTGCTGCTGGGTGGGAATTTGTGAGCTACGACGTTACCCAAGAAGAGATCTGACATAAATCCTGCTAAAATTCTCATGTTAGGGCAACATGTAAAATGGCATGCTGAATATCACATATTATACTTCTGCTTTTTTATAAAATGGAATAAAAACCTCTATACAACTATGGATAAATTTGTCCTATTATGATAGGATGCATGTGATAGAAAAGTTAAAACCACCACTTTTCCAATAGCAGCGCATCCTTCCCGTTCATTAATGACATAAGATATATAACACCGCTTTACCAGACCATGCATATGGATAACTGTATAAAACTATCTTCAGCAATTGAGAGGAAAACCCGCAAGAGCAGGCGATCTGGGCTCATACGGCTGCCGCGTGTTGTCAGGCCCATTTCTGGCAAGGCCCTGGCTAGGCGGGGGAGCACCACCATCGAGGGCATCATCCACCCCACTGCAGTTGAACCGAACCCTGGGTATAAAACCATAAATAAATAACGCACACAGCTAACCCGCATGAAAGGGTCAGCGTTAGTAACAGCAGCTGTCTCTGAGTGCCCCTTGAATTTGTGGGATGTGTTTTGAGCATTTAACCTTAACTCCAACAGCGGGATTGCTGCTGCAGAGTCTACATTTACGTAACAGCTGCTGCAAGCTTTTTGATCCAGGTTGTTTTATGATTTATTAATATTATTTTTAAAAGACCCTATCGACTAAATGTGATACCATGTAATCTGTTTGTCTTTAGAGCACCAGCTGACATCTTTGGCCTCTTTGGATTTCACAAGTCAAGCAAGCTTGGCTCCTGCTTCCACCACACAAGGTAAACAATTAAGCCAAAACGTTTTCTCTGTTTCTTCAAGAACGTACAAGAAAGATACATAAGCACAATAACCATCTTGTATTTTTTGTAGCAAACAACTTAATGTCCACTGAAGCCCTTTACCTAGTGCATTACACACTAGGAAGTCCACAGATCAAAAATAAGTATATAAGAAAATGCTGTCTTGACTTTATCTTATCTAATGCTCCGTTTAGGATGCATGCATTAATTTCAGCAAGTGAACAGACATCAAATGTATATTTTTACAATACTTATTCTTTGTATCTCTTTAATTAAATATCATACAAAAATAGAATGATATTAGAGCTAGAAAAAGTGCAACCCAAACTTTAGAGCACAGGAGTACAAATACAAAGCCCCGATAAACAAAATATTTACAGCAGCCGACCCAACCGGGTGATTTCTTCTCCGGGCTGGTGACACGGAGGTCAGCGGAGGGCAGGGTACCTCACTTGGAAGGGTTTAACCTCGCTTCCCCAGGGAGAGGTACGTGCACCAGAGGCTGGCATGCACTCAACAGCATGGCAGCAGCTGAACCGAGAGCAGGTGAAGCTGTGAACCTTCCGATCCCACAATAAAGGGTTGATGCCTGCCGGTCCCAGCAGAGTGCGTTTTCTTACAGCACAGCCTGTCCGCGACCACTTTTTTCTTTGAAGTCTCTTTCCCCTTTGGAGCGCAGCTGTCGGTCCCTGTAGGACTGGCTGGTTTTCGGCAGCGGTTCGCGGGGCCCTGGGGCTGCCCTCACCCGCAGCAGGGTGTGTGCTCGCTGCCACGTGGCCGGAATCAGCGCAGGCAGGGCACACGCTCCCGCTCCGGAGGCAGGACAGCGCGAGGAAGAGGCAACGCGGCAAGTCGTTGTCGAACGCCATCTTCCCCTCCGTAGCATCACCAAAGCTTTGGCTCAGAAATCAGCCACCCCTGAGGCAGCAGCCGGCAAGATTTGGCCCTTGGTATTTGTGGCAGCCTCGTTCTCCCAAACAAAACAGATTGATTGCAACAGATTTTATTGATGTCACAAACCCGTGGGGCATTGAACATCCTCCTTAAGCTGTGTAATTCAATCCTGCAAACTTCACTTAGAGTAACCTACGTTAGCCTATAGCAGTATTTACCCAGAGATGCAGGAGTGATGTGATGGACAGTGTGGGGGTTAATACTGGAGGAAGATGCTGAACACAAGGCTTCATCCTGCCCTAGCAGAGCGCTGTCTGGGAGCTGAATCACTCGGTGTAAGGCCCTGGGGCATGAAGAGGCTAGATCAAGATATGCCAAGGCAAGAACACAGATTGCAGTGGCACTGAAATTAAAGTTCCCTGCTTCTCCTGCTGCCTTCCCTGTCCCCAAAGTAGAGACACTTGCCGAGGCTGGCTGACAGCAGGGCAGCGAAGTGCTTGTCCAAGTGGACTGAAAGCCCTTCTGTCTCAACAATTTCACAACAAATACACAACGTGAACAGAGAGGATTCTCCTCG
Source organism: Aviceda cuculoides (assembly GCA_035590195.1). NCBI lineage: Eukaryota > Metazoa > Chordata > Aves > Accipitriformes > Accipitridae > Aviceda > Aviceda cuculoides. Next base: position 11,881,509 of record JAVJGG010000031.1, read on the forward strand.
CTGGACTATACACCTTCACTGGTTGAGGAGGTAGGAGGTCAAAGCCACAGTGTAAGCTGGAGTTGAGCCATTTATCTTCTGTAAATAGCTCAGGAAACAACTGCTTTTTAACCAATGCCTCCGACATGTGGCAGTCATGGTGTGCCAACCATGGGTTAGTGCTTCTCCTCTCTGGCTCACTGCTGGTTCCCACGCTGGTGCCACCACCAGCTTCTTGAGCAGACCCTTTGGGCTGCAGCCGAGTGAGCAGGCCAAGTCCAAGTCTGCCATTGTGAAAAGGGGGTTGGTTCAGTTCCTGTTATTTTGCAAGTTTTTAATGAAAATCCGAGAGACAGGTGGGAATTGATACAAGAGAAGAGTGTACAGATATAGGCAGGAGAAGGAGAGACAGAACCAAGGTTGTTAAAACTGCAGCCTGGTCTTTGCTTAGCTTCCACGATAGCTCCATCTCTGAGCCCAGGGCTGCTCAGGCTTGGAGTGCTGGGTTACAGCTACGTTTCACCTTCTCGGATTTGTTCAGATAGCTTAATGATACTTTTCAAAAAATGAGACAGGCATTAGGAAAGACGGACTCTTTTTAGTAGATGTGAAATAGTCCTCTTGGGAAAATAGAGGTCTACTTGCTAGCTACCATCTGCCTGTGTTTGAATATCAGATAAATAGCTAGTTAAGTGCTAGAATAATTAGCACTTCAGAAAAAGATTAAGGGAAAATGTTAAATAAGTTGGCATTTGGCACCAGGCATTGCAGGTGTGACTCCTGTACACTAACTTCTTCAAAACTTCTCTTTGCTAGTTGGGAAAACAGTTTTGTCTCATTGGAGCTGCTGAAACCCTATCTAAATGCTGATTTATGTGCATTTGTTCATCACCCTACTGGCTTCAGGTCGAAACAAGCCAGTGCACTTGGAACTACTGAGTTTCAGCTGAAACTCAGCTGAAATCCAAAAATGCATGCTTAAATGCCCCATACATTTCTCAAAGTTTATTCATCCATCTCACCAAACTCCTCTTGAGTTTCTAGTTTGTGATAGACTTTCAATCCAGACACAGAGTTGTGTCGTGCTTGCCTGAGGGAAGCCAGCAGCTCTAGTAGTAGGTTACAACTTTTGACCTCGTTACTGAGGAAACAGGGAAGAAAGAGGGAAAAATGAAAAACAAGTTATATGGTCCTCTGCAGCAATTTTCACAAGCTTGTGTGTTTTTCAGCAGGAGCGCTGATTTCTACTGCAGAGACAAAGAGCTCTACCAGCGCCACAGCACTCAGCAAGAGTTTGACGACCGCACGTGAGTAGATGGTACATTTCCTTTGCTTCTTAGGACTGCAACAGGGGAATTATGAAGCCCATTATGGGTGCTGCAAAGTGCAAACACGGCACCAACTTAGCAAGTGTTGGGCTGCAAATCTGCAGCGATCTGGAGTGTCTTGCAAAAAGTGCAGTGGCAGGTGCTCAGCTCTACGTGGTCCTCAGTTTGTGACGGCTTTGCCAAGAACATTAGCTCTGCAGTGCTTATTTTCGGCTGCTAGTTGATAGTCATCACGCTGCCATGCAACAGTTACTACTAAACATGAAAAAGTTGTGTCCGAGCAGAGGCCAGAAGTTGGGTGGTGTAATCTGTACCAGCTTTTCAATACTTCACAGAAGAATTCTCCTCTTGAGTTGCACTGAGTTCGAAGATAAAGGCTTGAGTCTTCCAAGCCATCAAGGATTTGCAGCGGCAAAAGAGGAACAAAAAACCATTTGAGTATCCTGGTTTTATTAGGCATATTTAATTTAATAATATTAAAATCGAGAGAGTTGCTAGGCAAACGTAGTGAGTACTGAGGTTAGTTTATAGATGAAATAAATTACTGGAGAAGCTATATAAAAGCACAGAGCAGCAATGAAATAATAAGATAATGTGGGGCAATAAAGGCTGGCTAATAGAACATTGAAAGGCAGCCTCGTTAAAGATCAATAAATCAATTTTTAAAAAAACCTAGGGGTGGTAGCAGCAGAAAGCCAGAAGTGACTTTCTTTTCTAACATCTTGGTTTGTCTTTGTGCTTCCAGAACAGGCAGGACCTGTCAATGCACTTTTGCGTTTGTATGGCAGCCATCTTTTGGCTGAAGCACAAATGTAGCAGCCGCTTTCCATTTTCTGAATATATTTTTGGCAGCACTCTGGTGCTTATTTACCCGCGTATAACCCACAACCACGCATTTAGACCGAAACCTTGTGACAACTTCTAATGCTTCACAACCCTGCTCTTGCACAGCTTGATGGGGTTTTTTGCTACAAAAAATTTTTGCTAAAAGCATGCTGAATTACACTACTAGTTGCGGGAGGTACGGTGCGTTGCACCACTTGTCGGCTTCCCTACAGCCGTGCCTGCCTGACCACCAGCCGAGGCATGGCCTCGGAGGCTCTTCAGTCCCACGGCTGTAATCGAGGGCAATTTGGGAGTACACGGGCACCGGCGTACCACTGAGGCATACCAGTGGGTGTCCTTGTGCCCTCCCAGGGCCACTGGGCTTGTACAACAGGGATTACCATTATCGCTTCAGTGCTTGGAGGCTCCAACACAAGCCATTATGTAAATAATAATAATAAGTAGTGCTTGGCAGCATGATGTGTAAAGCACAGTGCCACGGGATCTCTAAGTGTATACCTTTTTTTTTATTTATAACTTTTTAAAATGACAGATCTACCATGCTTATCCCCATAAAATTAAACACCTAATAAACAACTAGAAAAGAAGAACTAATTGAATTAATGTCCAAAACTCTCCATGAATTTTTAGAGTGCCCTAAAATTGGACTGATTTTGGTAGGGCTTTTTAATGCATACATACATACATATATATATATACACATACATTTTATATATATAGATACAGATATAGATATATATTTGAGTGCTCAATTTCAATCAGAACCAGCATCTCATAAGAAAGAGATTTTCCCGGCTCTGTCTGGTTACTCATTTACATCATTTAAACAGTGGATTTTTTTTTCTTGGATTTGTAAATCAGCATTTATACTAGAGACTTTCAGGTATCTCTGTTATTTCATTTGTTGTTTGCACCAGACAAAAACAAAGGGTATAAAATAGCTGCAGTTGAGCCTAATGAAGGAGTCACGTACAGGCTTGTAAGATAATTGAAGGATATTATTTCTTTTTGTACAGATTTGAACGATTCCACCACCGAATCCCTGCAAAGCCTCAGGAATGCCACACGCTCCTCTGAGAATACAACCCTGGCGCGTCGTAAGTGCCGTGGCAGCTCTGTAAACACTGTGCCATTGTCTAGTTGCATATTTTAGCTATTATTTCGGAAGATGCGAACATGGAGATGGCTAGAAAAACCAGCAATGTATCCTTAGGCAGTTCTGATCTTAAACATAGGCAGCTTAGCTGTATTAAGAAAGGCAAAATACCTGTCTACAAACAGATGAAAGATGATTTTTGTGGTTCAGGCACAGGACTTGACAGAGGAGACTGAGGTTTCATTCAGTCATGGCAGAGGCAGATTCTTTGTGTTCCTGCTAAGCCACTTAATATCTTTAGCTTTTTTATTAGCATCAAAGAGGTAAAAAGCTTATCGTTCTCCTAGACTGCTGTGCAGCTCAATGATGGCTTGCTGGAACATCTTAATAGGTGTTTTCTAATAGTCTGTCTGTCTTTCTTCTAACATTCTTTATTTTGATAAAAGCACATTTTTTTTGTCTAACACTGGGTTGTAGGCCAAAAATGTAGGTGTCTTGCCAAGGGAATTTTGACACCCTGATTCTGGAATTTGATTTCCAGTCTTCAGCGGGGTGAATAACAGTGGCTTCAAACCACAGCCTTCATTAAAAAAAAAACAAATAAGTTACTAAAAATGTTCTGTGCCCATATGTTTTTAGGTAACCTGTCCTTCAGCATCACAGACCAGCCAATTTCAGTTACGGGAGGGCAAGATTTCTTTACTAGCAGCAGTCTGCTCAATAGTACTGGTAAGACATTATCCTACAAATCCTCTTCTTTCAGGATGCCATTGCAGTAAGCAAGAAAAGCAGGGAGGTATGAAACCTGGAGCATCATGTACATTTGACCAGGGGAGTTCAAAAAAGTGAAAAGAGATGAAAAGAGGAGTCACGGCTGCTGTGTCCCCACGCTGTGGGTTGTCGCAGGCTTTTGGCCTTCTTGCCTTCTCCCTGCGTCTACAAGCAACGCCCCAGTGCATGTTTTCTTCCAGCAGCAAAATTTGGCCGGTCACACTCCTGTGCCCCAGGGGCCACTCACGGCTCACACGACATAGAATCATAGAATCATTTAGGTTGGAAAGGACCTACAAGATCATCAAGCCCAACCGCCATCCATGCCCACTAGACCATGGCACAGAGTACCTCATCTATACATGGTGGACTTGGCGCCCGGCCGCAGCGCTGGCTGCCACCGTGGCTAAGACCCAGGCTGGGCGACGTACTGGTAGGACCAACCTTGCAAAGGGTTGTGACACCAGCACAACAGGAGGTGACACCGAGGTGGTATCGCCCAGCGACTCTTGTGCTCCAGCCATCTCTGGTACCCAGCCCACTGCTGAGCCCTCCGCAGCAGCTGGAGGAGGACCGTGCTCCTCCTCTCCTTCCTCCCCACAGCCGGGACCCCCAGGGCACCTCTTTCAGCTGACAGCACCCCCAAGGGTGGCTGTGGAGGAGGGGGCAGTGGGGGGGATCCCCGCCCCACGGTGGGGAGAGGCAGCCGGGCTGAGGCTGGGATGCTGCACCGCCAGTGAGAGCCCACCCCAAAAGGCGGCTGCACCCCTGGCCAGATGTTTTGGCAGGATTGTGGCATCGGTGGCATGAAAAATAAGCAGGTGGGAAGGAGGGCTGGGGTGGGCAGCTGTGCCCGGCTGCACCACGACGCACTTCCTCTTCTCAGAGAAGCTCACGGGGGAACCGAGAAAACCAATGGTTTTCGGATGAAACGCTTGCCAAGCTGTGCCTGAATAATCTCGTCGTGTGAACCGAGGGGTGGCTGAAATCAGCCCGCAAACCTAGTCAGAACAAAAGTGGGTTAAGGCCATAAATTAAAGCTGCAGTGCTCAGAGTTTGGGAACCTCAGCCTGGGAACCTGGCCGCCCGGGGTTGATTTGGGGCTGAGTTGTCACCAGCACTGTGCCTGGCAGGGGGAGCAGCGACCCCAGGCAGCAAGCCCGGATTTCCCTCCTCTCTGAGGCCATCCGGCTGAGTTCTGTCCCCCGCGTCCCTTCCAGGTGGTGCGAGGAACACGAAAGACAGACGTTTCCCCTGGCCGACACTGGTAGCCGGCCTGCTCCTCTTCTGCAGTTTTCTCATAGCTTTAGGCATCAGGAAATGGTGTCAGTACCAGAAGGAGATGTAAGTACTGGGGAGGGGGACGGCGGGGGTGGGAGGGGTGGCACGGAGGAGGACAGCACAAACTCAGCGGTTTGGATTTACGTGTTTTCATTTGAGACTGCCCATAGTGCATGAGGCCTTTAAGTACACGGATCACTAATGCCTTGGGTTTTGTTTTTTTCATGCAGTAGTATGAAATGTGGAGTGTTCTCAGTCCTTTCATCTGTTCTGTGGGTTATCTAGAAAATAAACTTTGAATAAAAAGCTGTGGTGCAGCTTCAGGGTGTGAGGGAAGAATACAAGTAAATTTTTTTCCCCAGAGCCCCCCACTTCTATTAGCTTCCCTGCCAGCTGCTTTTGCTCTCTTATTTTGCATGGTTACTTGAGGACAAGTTTTAATGAAATTGTACTTCTAGGGCAACTCTATTTGAGTTGTGAATAATATATGTGAAAGTAGGCTACCTGAAACTTAATCCCAGTCAAAGAAGCACTGAGTTTGTAATTATTACCAAAGTTTAATTCCCTACTAAAACATTCAGAGATCTACTGGAGAAAGCAGTATCTAAGAGCCAATTATTTTTAATTTTACTAACATTGCTAAAATGTTTGAAAAATCATGTTGATAATGAATCATTCACTGTTCTAGAAAACCCTTTTGAGACATGACTGCAAATCCTGTATATCGAAGGTAAAAATGGGATTGATTTTTTCCCCTGATTTGGGATGGGACCTTTCTTCATCTTGGCCTATAAATAGACACCAAAAAAAAGTTATGAGTCTTTAAATATACCTTCACAGAGCAGTGTGAGCAAAAGATCACTGCATAGGTTTTGAATGGTTCACCAGGACCAAGATCTGTTCTTTTAAAGCATTAATAAAGTAAAATTGTGAGGTGGGAGCCCAGAAAGCCAAATGACTACCAGGAGGTGCACTGGAGCTATAGAACAGAAACAGGGAAGTTGCAGCATGCAAGAGCAAATGGCAGGTGCTCTTATTATGACTTAGCCTCTACCTACCTCCTCCTGCGAACATTTTGTAAGTTTTTTATCCGGCTTTTGTGTGATAGCGCATTTTTTCTCTTCTATTTCAGTATGAACAGACCTCCATCTTTCAAGCCACCGCCACCTCCGATAAAGTACACCTCCATGGTGGAGTCTGACGGGACTCCCCCGTCCTGCCACGAACTGGAAAACCTGTAACATCCCCTACGCCCCTGGTGTAGTGCGCGGAAGACTGACACAGTTAAAGGGCTCTGTCTTTAAAACAGTGATTACAGGAGTTTGGTGTTAATGACCCATATTAAAATTCAGAGTGCCTAAATGACATTGATGTTGGAAGCTGAGCACTCCTGAGGACGCTTACTTCATCCCGTCTATCTCTATGTATGCATTACGTTAACACCACTGTGAGTGTCACCGTGAGATTACATGTGCTTAATTTGAATTGGGCGATCCACTGGGAATTTGCTGTCTTGTTAATGGGAGCAGATTAACACATCACTCCGCCAGCCTGCCTGAAGAGCATCGAAGCTTTTTATTTTACTAAGTGTATGGAGACGACAGCTTTGCCATATGGACACCACGATTACACTGGAAACATTGGCTTGACACAAAATTTTTGATAACTACATGAGCCATTCTTACAATTATTATTTTTACTATACAAATATTGACTACTGTGACCCAATATATAATTTCCTATCACTGTGAAACCAAACAAAAAGTAGTCAGCACCTTACAGGGAAAGAAAAGAGTCCACATCTGTCGTCCCAGGGTTGCAGCACAGGATTGCGGAGGGGAGGCGGGGGTGAGATGAAAGGGCACAGTGCAGACCTGCTGGGAGTGTTCACGAAGAAGACTCGGTTGCCATTGGTGAAGTCACAAGAAAAAGTCAACTTTGGGCTCATGTACAAGCCACCTGTGGACCAGAGCCTTAAGGACTGAAGTGAATAAGGACCCTAAAGACAGTGGAAAATGCCAGTCCTTTCGGAAGTGCTGTGCCTTTGAAACAATGATTACACTTGATTCTGCTTTTCTGAAATTATTCTGATGGTACACATGAAGAAAAAAGGGAATATAGTCATTTTATTCTCCTTTGGTCGTAATGAGCTTCTGTCATTTGCTATCTCCACATTTTTCAAAACCTCCGGGGTAGTTTCCCAGGTGGCTTAAGCCCATGGATGGGACAGTCCAGTCTTACCATCATCCTGCCCAGGCTGGATATTTCCTTGCATTGGCACTAATGATTAAACGACCGTGCCGAGGGTGGGATCAGCTCAGCCCGCTGCACGGTTCCCAGCCAGGCCAGCAGCTGTGTGATCACTAATGCAAGGCACAAGAGCTGCAGCAGCAGCAGCACCGCTTTTGGCAGCAGTGTGGTCTTTCTTACATCACCTTCGGCCAGCCAAGAAACTGTCCCTCCAAGCTCGTTTGAAAACATACTGTTGCCACAATGGCTTTTCTGTAATTAATGCAAATCAACTAAAATTCAATCAGGTCAAGCTTAAAATTGGTCTTCTGCTTTGAGAATGGGATTTGCTTTATTTACTGCTAAACACTGGTCGATGAGTATCAAGGTTCAGAGCCCTACATTTCCCTGGACTTTAGATGAATGAAAGACTTACTGGAAAGAATGATCTGCCAGACGTTTTTTAAAAAAGTATTTTGTTGTATTATTTACCTTATAGCACAAGCAGTTCTAAATCCATCACTCAGAGAATATCTGAGCTGAACAGAAAACATTTTCCTTCTTACAAAACTATACAGGCTTTTGGTGTGGGGAAGGCTCGATACTAATTTGAGCATTGCTTGTCTGTAGAAGCAAAGTAGTTTAACATTTGTCATGCTATCAGTCACTGCAAAACAAGGCAGCTCTTTGTTCTTAAAAAAAGAAATCAGAACCAAAAAAAAAGCTGGATAGCCATATTGCAAGGGATGTGCAGAGCCGGGACTTTCTTCCTTGTCGTTAGCCGAGGATGACTGCAGCATACCTGTCGGAGAGGGGTTGTTTTAATATGTCTCGGCTATTTTAACCCCACGGTTGCTTCAGGTCAGAGATCCTCCCTCCCAGGCCGAGCGCGGCTTTGCAGGGCGCCTTGGGAAGCGCCCGGGCGGGCCGTGACTCCCGCCGCTACCCGCTGAGGGAGCCAGGCGGCCGGGAGAGCCACCGGCAGCTTCGTCCCGGTCCCTGACCCACCCCCTCCCCGAAGGACGCCGCTTTGCTGCTTCCGCAAATCCCCATCGGCAGCGTTAGA
>JAVJGG010000031.1:11898037-11955635 GCA_035590195.1 Aviceda cuculoides
GGAGGCGGCGGCGGCGCGTCCCGCCTCGGCGAAGCGGTGACCGGTGCCGGGGCTGCGGTGTCCGTGCCCTGGCCGCAGGCTCGGCCGCCGCGGGGTGTTTGCCCGGGTAGCGGGGTTGGGAGCTCGCCTGGACCGTAGCAAGCGTGCGGGAAGTCTGTCAACAGGCGTCCGAGCCTGGCTGGGAGCCTGAGCGCCTGCTCGGCCGTAAGGGCTAACCCGCGTCCCGCCCGTCGCCGGGGAGGCAGGGGGGCCTCGTCCGCTGTAACCGCGGCTGTGGATCTCTAACCCGTGGACCTGCTTCTTTTGGTTGGCTTTTAAAAAAGACAGCTGTGACTTCTGGAGGTCCTCTTTAAGGTTTCTCAGGTTGTTTGAACAAGGCTAAGGGCAGGTAGGGAGAGGTTTGTTTACGTTGGCCCTAACTGGAGGTTCATCAGGTGGAAATGGCTTTTACAGCAGAACCTATATATGGTTTGTCCGAACGAAGAGTACAGCACGGTTATGAAATGTCCTGATATATGGTGTTACACTGAAGACAATGAAATACTGTAATTACTTATGGAACTTTCTGTGTTTCCAGCTAAGCTTAAAATAACTAACTCCTAAGTCCTGCACAGAGCTTCTGTTTCAAGAAATTGGCAAGGGTAAGTGTCATCACTTCTGATTTACTGATAGATAAACTGACAAATGAGGAAGATGAGAGATGACCCTAAACTTACTTAGGAACAGGCTGACCTTCCATCTGTAAATGGTAAAAAATAATCTAGTATTGCTTGTAGATGTCAGTAGGGAAGATTTTAGGGGCAGCTACTGTAGCAGCTCATTCTGATACTGAATGTTAGACTCTGGTCACTAGTGGTACAGGCTTGATTTTCACAGTAGTGCTGTAACTTATCAAAATCCTTTGCGTATGTGTTATGTAGAAGACATGCAGAGACACTTCCCTAGAAATAGAGCAATTTTTTTGTGCCAGCAGAGATAACGAAAGGACATTTGAGGCATGTAGAGAAGGGGCTGTGCACCTCCTGTCGACTGCGGCAGCACTCACTGCTGGTTTACCTGAAGTAGAACAGTTGAAATGCCAAGTTTCAATCAAAAGTAGCTGCTTTCCTACCCTGACAGTAGTAAAAGTATTTTATGTAATGCTGTTTGTTTGAATAGGGAAGGGGGACAGAAAGGAAGTTCAATGGTCATATAAAATTCAAGCAGCTGCAGATTTTGAAACTTATGGCAAAGAAATCATCTGTTTTAGCAGAGAGTAGTACATCAGCTTTCTATTACTGTAGCAACTTAAGGGCTGTGAAACTTTGCAGAATGTTATGATATAGATTGCATTAAGTGTATTGCTATTGTCCATCACTTATAAACATCATGCAACCAGTATTGTAGCAGAGAAGCCAAGGAAAGGAGTTTCAGTAATGCTATGCTGCTTTTAAAATGAGTAGTGTTTTTTTTGAAAATGCTTGCAGCGTATGTTTATTTCAAGTCAAAGTTAATGTATTTTCCCACCCCTTTCCTGCATGTACTCATGCAACCTGCGAGCAGGGAAAAGACATTCTGGGAAAATTTTTTTATATTTTACTCCAGTGATTATTTTGCTGAAGTGGATTTTTGGTGTTGTCCTTGACAAAGAAACTTTTCTGAGAGCCAAGGTGGTGTTACTAGCAGTGTGCAAGGAAAGGATTGTACAGAAGAAGTTGCAGTTGCGACACCTGTTTGCAGATGCTGAATAGCAATGAAGGCCAATGCTGTCTTCAAAAGAGATGAAACATAGGCTTCGGCTCAAAAGAGATGAAACGTAGGCTTCGGCTCAAATGCGAAGCATTGTTGTCTGTGCCTAATACCTGTCTGTGCACGTGACAGGTGTGGCCTGCTTTTGTCTGTCTCCAGATGCATTTGTTTACTGGAGGAATGGAGTCAACTGGTTTTGTTTTTTGGAATTCCACACCCTCCCTCCCCCCCCTTTCCTCCTCCCAGTCACTCTTTTTACGTAGAAGCAGAGATGTAACTCTAGGAGTTGAAACCTTAAAACTTGTTTTAACTTTAAAGTCAGCATTCAAACCCATGAAACTGTTGTTTAGTTTTGTGGTTTTAGGTTTGGCTTTTTTTTTTAGCTTGTTGCACTTTGGAGAAATGCAGCATTTGAAGAATAAAAGAATCTTTTTTTTTTGAAGGATAAAATGTTGATATAATGGGGCAATTTAAAGTGAAAGAATTGGTAGTATACACAGAAAAGAAACTGCTTAGATTTAATCTATTGTATGACATTGTAAGTGGGAAAGTCTTAATAACTGTTGTATGAAGTAAGGATGTCTGCATAGAGTTCTGCTGCTTTATTTGTTGCAAACAGTTCAGCTTTGGAGCTGCTTGTTTTCGCTGGCTTTAAAAAAGGTAGCTGTGACTTCTGGGGGTTCTTTTTAACCTACACTATTCTATGATTTCCTGAGCTATTAAATGCGTGTGTGTGTGTGAAACATGCTACCTGAGGGCACAGGAAGTAATTCTTTGCTCAGTCCTTAGAACCAACTGGTAAGAAATGATGTTTAAGGTGGGTATTTCATGAAGTGTACCAGTTTGGTGTTTACATGGTGATTTAACTTTGCTCAAAATGGAGAGAGACTTTGAAAAATGTCATGTCATCCTCCAAAGCTTGGGTGCAATCAGTTCCAGACTTTGGGCTTTTCTGTTGTTTCTATTGAAAAAACTGTAGACAAAATGCAAAAGCAATGTAGTCTTGTCCAAGGAAAAGAGATGAGGTTTCCTGTGCAATGTCATGAGAGAAGGAATCTTTTTACAATGAGAAATTGCCAAATATTAAATTACTAAAATGTCATCAACTTACATGCATACAATATAGTCAATAAAATTAACCACCTTCAACAAGTGGTGACCTTGTGTGAAACTCTAGAGGGTTTTCTCTTTATACTCTAGACTAATCCTCTTTGAATGTGGGTTTAAAAAGAACTTAAACATTTTGATTGTGAATGTGACCCTTAGTAGGGTATTGTATAGTATTTGTTTAATCTCAGGCTGGTTTACTTTAAACAATTTTATGAAATCATGTACAACTGTGATGCTTACTACTTTCCTTGGTCATCTCTTAATCTGCATCTGTTAGTTTTCTTACTTCCCCATGAGAAATGGAACACAAGAAGAAGCTGCAGTACTCTCACTGATCTGCTTTCAAAGTAAATCAGCTATTTGAAGAATTTGCTGGAGAAGCCCAACCTGTTTCTTGCTGGTACTTGCACGCTGATAATTCATAGCACCATGGCATGTCCAATTTGTACCGTTTCATTTCAACTACTTGCCTTTCTAAGTAATTTTTGCAGTATCATAGTAAACTAGGTGCTAGTCTGAGAAATCTCTGCCTCTGAAGATACAGTAGCGTTTTCCAGCTTTATCAAGCTTTTACATGAATACTTGTATTAGGACAGGTAAAACACCTTTTCTGCCTGAAGATCCACTTTCTGAGATCATGATAAGCTTGTGCCTGTTGTTTTGAGACAGCAAAGCAATCTAACATGTTCACTGCCAACTGTCAGTGTTTGCGTATTGTGTTTTGTTAGTCCAGCCTCCAAGGTGCTGAATGAATGTGATGAGCAGAAGAGTAGGCAGTTCTGTTTTCCTTTGGGTCTCAGTAATAATGTATTTACTTAATCCTGTCTGGGTTATTCCACCTTAAAAATAATTAAGAGCCATGACATAACAGGTAGGTATACTTGCAGGTTTTGATCAAACTGTATCACTGGATTGGTTCCGTGTTCTGGTCAGGATGGTTAGCTGTGAGTTTTTCCCCAATGCTGATTTTCTTTCCTTGTCTTATAGAGGAAATTTATGTTAACTTAGGGATCACTGCTTCTTGCAGGAGCATCCAGAATAGTTATGGGTGCCCTTTCATAAAATACGTAAGCTAATAAAATGCCTCTTCTGTCCCCTGCCTTCCCTCCTCTGCTCCTACAAGTACGAATGAGCATGTTCAGCAAGCTAAGCTGACGGAAAGCTTTTCTGTGTTGATGATGATGGTTTAGAGGGATTTTTTTGAGAAGTGGTTCCTGCCAGAAAAGCTTCTTGAAACAACTGTTCATGGAATTGGGTAAACCCCAGGGTGGGTGCTGAAGCATCTGGTGTCATGAGGGAACATGAAGGTTAGCTTGATGTATCATGGTGCTGCAGATGTAGGCAGCCAACGGTTGAATGGCTGCGTTTATAAAAAAAGGGTGAATATATTTTCTTTCATGTAGCTTTGAAACACCTGGTGTTAGTAAAAATTAAGCTTAGTTGGGGAACAATTAATTTGAATCTGAACTAAGTTCAGTTTGATTGGATTCACCGAAGAGAGCTGAAAAATAGAAAATCTGGAAAAAGTAAAATGTTTTACTTCAGCACTTTGAAATGTGATATTAAAAATAAGCTTACACCAAAGTTTTTGTCCTAGAGCGCAAGATTTCTCTTTTTAATTTTGAAATATAAATGTTTCTGTTGTAGGTCAAATTTTGTACATCTAGGGCTGATTTGAAATGATAAAGAAGTCTTTGCCACCAAAAGTCAGTTATTCAGATACCAGTAGGGCTAGGGCTGGATGTCATGCTGGGCAGAGTGCTCCACTGGTGTGGAGTGTGTGGGCAGGGCAGCCTGCCCCTCTGGGGAGAGGTAGGGCAGCTCTTCAGCCATGGCTTCTAATGGTGTACGCAGCCTTTTCTGTCATCTTCTAGTGATCCCAGCTGGTATTAGCTCTTCCTCCAAAAGTATGTGAAGGATGGCCAGGATCTCATTTCTAAGTAATGCACAGCAGTTGGAATGTGGAGCCATTCCTGCCTGCATCAGGTTGGATGATTGGTGGAGTGTTGCTGGTGGGATACTGTGTTGTAGGTAGCTAGAGCTGATGGAAAAAATGAGGTTTACAGTTCCAGAAGCATTTTTTTAACAGAGAAAATCATGCTGGCTCGAATGTGGCTAAAATAAGATCACGTTGGAGAGTTGAAATAGTTGTTAAAATGTCTTTGACTGGCACTGACCTCTGAGGAGAGGTGGGTCCCTGGCCTTCTAAAATAGTAATAGTCTTTGTCCTCTGCTCCAAGCTGCAACACTAATCAAGCTGCTCAGTTCCCCCCTGACACATGCACTCTTTTAATTAACTTTCTAACCAACTTTTAATTGAATAACTTTCCATAGCTTGTTCATGGCAGTGTCAGTATGACTGTGGCCGAAACTTTCAGTACTGTAACATGCCACTGTTCATGCCCTTTGCCGAGATCACCCCAAAACTCTAAGGCAGAAGCCTAATGGTTTTGATCTAAATGATCAAAGTCCTATGAAATAATCAGCCCTGGAAAACAAAGCTTTACAAATACAGCTAGTAGGCGGTCTCAGTGAGGAGCAGCCCTACCAGCCAAGCCTGTAGGTAAACCTAAAGTGGGGATCTGGAGTGCGGGGGGTGCGGGGTGGGGGGGTGGTGTTTGCTGTGATGACGAGCTGCTGTGGGTGGCTGCGTGGCGCTTGCGTGCGGGGAACAGCTAGAGCTGTGGGGCCCTGGGCATCTCCTGCACATCTCCCGGCTCTGGCCAGCTCTGCTGTCCTGATGGTGCAACTGCTCACCAAAAGCCCTGTGGGCAGCTTACCTTTTAGTTGGTCAAGCAGAATTGAAATGGTTCTTAAGAAGAAGCAGACCTGTCTAATGAAAACTGGCCACTAGCATCTTAGTAGAGTTGATATATTTTTTTTTCCCTCTTTGCCTGCATGACCCTGAGGTGAGCTGCTGAACTTGCTAATGCTGTGGTTTCCTTGTTTCTTTGTTCATGGACTGGTGTGCACTATGGACGTGGCTCCAGAGGGGAGAAGCGGTGGTGAGCTTGAGGTGGCATCCTCCTTCCACAGAGTACTCCTTTGGAGTCCTAATTAAAAGGATCACTGAATCAGCTAAACTGGCCATCTGTTGGGTTAAAGCTCAAAGGGGGGAAATATGTAAGCTTAAAGTTCTCATTCACCAAGCTTTATTTTCCATGACAATTTAATTGGCATCTACCAATCAATGAGGTAATAACCATTAGAAGAAAACATCTGCATAAGTATGATGATGATGGGTACGATTTGTAAATGCAGATTTTTTCAGGATGAACTTTTCCTTAAAGGACAAGTTATTTTATTACCATGGTTGTCCACTTCATTGTAGTGGCAAATCTCAAGTCTTGCTAGAGAGGGGATATTAAACTATCTGCATCGCTATACTGATGAGAGTATCTAATGGAAGTTGTTCCACCATTCCCAAGTACAAAGTATTCCCTTTATACCTCCCAATGGGAGGAACTGGTGTGGCAGATAGTGAACTAACTGTACTGGGTCTATGCAGGAGTTGCACTGAAAAGCCAGCCTCAGATCTTAGGGTTTCTCCATTTAAAGGACCACTGTCATCTGTTTAGCCAAAACTGACTTCTTGTGGAAATACCACAAAGTTTTCTTATGACAGCATATGAAGATCTTAATTTTTTTCATTAAGAAAAACTTTCTTCCTTTTTTTTTTTTCTTATTAAAATCTGTGTGCCCTAGAGAGTGAATTCACTGACTGGTAAATGAGTGCAGAACAGGCTAAAGTTTTACTTCAAACAGAGAAAACCAATCATAATGTTGATATAAATGGTTGTTGCTCTCCTTCCATGTTGTGTGGAAGTTCCAGTTTGCCTGCTCTTCCAGAAAAGATACAAAAAGAGGGAAAAGTACTGGGTAATGAAAACAAGAAAAAATTTCCCTAGAGCCTTCTCAGTAGAGAATGAGCCCTTGGTCCACATGCTTCTGAGTAGTCACAAAAGAAGAATATAGGACTCTAAATGGAAGGTCTTTTCAGAGCAGGTGGATCTATTCAGGCTTTGAAATGGTAGAGAAGTGCTGCCACTTTCTGCTTTCCCAGTGCAGACATCTGAGGTTGCTGATGAAAATGGGAATTCATTGCTAAACCACAAAAACTTGATGGCAATAGCTACAGCCAGTGCTAAGCAGGTATTTCTCTTGGCTGGAAAGAAAAGCAAACTACCATGTGATATTGTGTCTGAGACGGGTTTAAGTGTTCCCTTTCTCTTTGTACCCATTTTATTCCCCCCACTCCACCTCCCACCCTGAAAGGGGTGGTGAGGGCAAATCAGGGTAATTCTTTGATAGGGAGAGGAAGTTTTTCTAAGAGGATTTGGTCTGTGCTAGGCTTTGTCCTCCCTAATGAGACTGCGTTAAGAATACCTAAAGGATTCTTTTAGGATTCTATTAAAATATAAATACTCATCTCAATGGTTTTAGATAATTAATTATCAATAGGATGTTTGTTATTCCTGCTTCTCCTCCTTTTGCTGGGCAAGTTAATATGAACTATTCGACTCACTTTTCATTAATGAAGAGCTTTTAAGATGTTAATCTTTTGATTAGAAAATCTGGATTGTTAATGACCTGAATCCCGAGGACTTCTGGGCTTTGAGAAGCACTTTTGTTTATCCCATTTCTCCCTCATTTCTAGCATACACAGGACATTTGGTTTAGAAGAATATTTGTGGGACACTCTTAACTTGCTAGCACTTGTATCCTGGGTTTTTGGAAGTTGCTTGCTGTGCTTCTAGATGTCTTGGCTATGTGATGCTTGCTATGCTATGTCATATGTGGTGTTTTGTAATACATGGGGAATGTACTTTGTGTAGTGGGCAAAGCTAGCTCTAAGAAGTTTGGCGTCACTACAGCTAGGGTGATTCTTTGCCCATGACCCTTTAATGCTTTTAGTGGGTTAGTACAGTATGTTGACCTTGCTTCTTAGAAATGTTTAACATAACAAAAGAGGTTTTCTTGCATTTTTTTCATCTAGTTAATATTCCATTAATGTGAAGAACAAAACAAATTTGTCTGATCTAGTTAAACTTACTGACAGTGCACTCTCCTGCCTTTCTGCTTTCATTCTTGTTTCTTGGTTAGACTTTTGCAGAAAGTGTCTTTAACTGCTGCTTCTGACTAGTCCACAGCCTTGCACCCTGGGAAACTAGTGATACAACTGCAGACATGCTTGTATCTGAAAAACCAGGAGTTCTTGTCTTGTCTTCAAGTAATTGGCAGTGCATAAATAGGTTCTGTGTTGGAAGATCTCTGCATTTTGCATGCCATATAGACATATTTTTAACATACCTTGAAGGTAAATTTACAAGCTTGTAAAAGGAAACTGGGATTGGTCAGGTGATGCTGATTCCTACCCCTGCCCCCCAACTGTATATGGGGAAAGTACCAATGTGGAAATGAAAGATAATACAAAGTGATATAGCTAGTAATTGTTGAAATTCAAGGCTTAATAACATTAGTTGATCAGTGTCACTTGTCTGAGCTGTAATGTGGGTTAATTTGACTATCTGTGTAGCATGACAAATAGGCACACTAGAAAGTTAGACTTTGCTGCAGATGTGATGGTGAAAGGCTGCTTTCTAACAATTAGCACAAAGGCTTCAACAAAAAAGTCATCCTGAACAGTGAAATACAATTTATTTAACATACAATTAACTTGAGAAACTAGTGTAAGGAGAATAAAAAGGGGTTTAAACATATTAATAATAATTAATCCACAGTTGCACTTGCTGGGATAAAACTGAGAGGACTATTCATCATTGTAACGATCTGGTGTCTGAAAGATACCTCTTTAATACTATCATAATCGTATCATGGCCTTTGGTTAAATATCTGAGCATCTGATGGGATGTGACTGCTTTCCTTGAAGCTTCCAATCTTTGTCAGATGAAAGAAATGAAACCATAATAGAGCAGCCTTTGTCTGTTACTCTGTAAGAGCTGCCAGCTGATTAGCAGTCCCCTAATTTTTTTTTTCTTTGAATGTGCAGACTCTTTCATGCTTAAATTTAATGCTTGCTGCTTCATGCTGTGCATCTTTGGCCTGTTGGAAGCGACTGGCAAATCATCATCTCCTCAGTTTGTTTCCTGTGCCTGGCTTGGTTTTGGGAAGGGCTTAGCACCAGAGTGATGCCATGTCACTCCAGTAGCTCAGTAAGGTTTGCGGTCTGAATGCTAGCCTGTTCTCATGTACAGTGACTCAAGAAGTGCACTGCACGTGCGAGAACATGCCCTTGGGGCAGTTCAAATTGGGATTCTGGCCTCCATTTGCCTGAAGGACAATGAAGGCTAAGTTTTCTTGACTTTTCTGTGCATTTTGATTCCTCAGTCTGTAAGACAGAAGTTATAAATACCTGGGTTTGTTAGTTGCTTTGTTCACAAACAGTGAGTTTAAGGAATGCATTTATTGAGTCAGTGCAGGGTGTTACTTATTTTTAAGATGTCGGGTATCATTGAAATGTTTTGCTGACGAGACTTCTTGAGCCTTTTTAATTTTCCTGAGAAAGTGGTCAGTATAATTTGGTGAGACCCACGCCATTTGGGTGGGGGTGAAAACAGACTGTAAAGGATTTCTTATATGCAGAAAAGACTTCTGTGTATGTCACGAGAGTTTTGTGATGCCAGCCCCTTTGCCGTTACCGTACGATGTTACAATATCTGAGTATCTCCACGCATCCTTGCGTTAGACCTTAATTGAGAATGTGGTTAGCAGCTCTAACACTGAGCTGCTAATTAGATGGGGCTGCTCTGCTCCATGCTTCTGGTGTAGGTTCTGGCCTTTACCATTGAAATTGTACAGGATTGGGTTGGTTTAGGTTATACGTTTTTCAAAAAAGTCGTGCTGGATCAGCAACCAGTCTGGCTCATGCCATGGCTACAGAGTAGCTAGGCCTTTCATGGAGTTTAGGGGTAGAGTGAAGGAGAGCAGGGATTATTTTGACATCATGATGCAATCAGCTTAACATGTAGCTTAACATCACAGCTAAGCTATATTAAAAGCCAGTGTCTGAGCTGGTAGCATAACACAGTGATCTTAAATGAAAGAAAGGCCAGGCAGATGACATGGATCCTCACCTAGCTCTTACTTCTGAGCCCAACGAGTATCCAGTGCTGTTGCTTCAGGTTACAGTTTGCTTTTTTTTCCTCTTACGGGAGTAAAAATGTTCTGGGTCCAGGTTTGACCTAGATATTTCTCACTGTTGGTGGCTGACCTTCTGTAAATGACCCCTGAAAATCTAATTGAACTTCTGCTGTGTCTTCCCAGCCTCAGTATTGATGAGGCTTCCCTGTCCTTCTTAGGTGGTCTTCCACAAACTGTGAAAAGGAGAGCTTGTTTTTTAGATGCTCCAGATCATGTACTACTTGGTTATATCTAGGTACACATGTTGACTTTGTAAATGAAAAGTCCAGTTTCCTAGGCCTTTAAGCAGAGCTGCGGGGCAGGATTTTTAAGGATCTTCTGTAACTATAGAAGCATGTCAAGTAAATATTCAGTTTTCCAAATAGCTGCCCTGTTAAGGAGCGCATTTCTGTATGTGTTGAAAAAGTTGCAGTGTGCATGTGGCTTGTTTTCTTCTTGCTTTCTAGAGCTATAAATAGATTTTGGTTTGTGATAGTGCAAGGAGAAATTTGCTCTCTGTATCCTTAAATGTGCCTCGTGTGTGCCAATCTGCAGAGGAAAGGCTTTTGTAGCTGTGAAGTATGTGATCAGACTTAGGAAAACAAGCTGTTTCTTGGCTTGGATTTGCTTAGGCAACTCTGAGTTGACAATATCTTTCATGCCAGATAAAGTTGTCATTCCTTCGTAAAGCAGATTATCAGTGACACTGTCTGAGGGAGCATAATGGTGCAAGTGACTTCTGTAGACAGCTCTCTAGAGGCTGCTGCAGTCTTAGTTAAAATGAAAAGGAAATGCTTCTTATGGCCTTATTGTAGCATGTTAAACAATTTTCTACAGTGACCTAAATAAAGGAAGAAATTAAAATGGATAGAATTGAGAACTTAAACCCACAAAGAAAAACACACACACCCCCCCCATGACTTCTTTGTGCACAGTGTCTCATTCAGAGGCAGAAGACAAGCCCCTTGAGATTGAAGTCTACTTTCCAAATACAGAAGTAGAAGCTTGAAAGACTCATTCTGCTGAATGGGGAGGTGTATGAAACTCAAATGTGTATGAATTGCAGCTTGTAATATGAGCCAGGCCTTACATGGCTTCTTCTGAAATGTCTTCACTAGATGTTTGATTCTGTATTTTGTTAGGAGTTATGCATTTGGAGGTGGGGAGAAAATCTAGGTGTCACTCCAAAACTGTCAGCTACTTTTTGATGTAGCTTACTGTGACAGGTACTAAATAGCTTCTTAAGCTGACATATTTTAAAAACAGGTTTTTGTTACTTGTCACTTGTTTCTAGAAGACTAAATGGAAAGCCATGTAAGAGGCATACTTTTACAAAGACTGTGAAGAATTAACAAGGAGTTGATCAGAATTAGTTTCAGTGTTGATTTGTAAAGCCTGAAAACTAACCTTCACAGCTCCTTTTCAGTACTCTTGAACTAGTTGAAATTCATGGAGAAAGAGTGCATTTAAGGTTGTTGAGAACTGATGTTTGGTTTGTGCACAGTCTGTTCTTCTGTCTGGATTAAAAAATCCTGACAAGATAATCCAATTGAGATCATAATCTTGTTTATAGCTCTGATCTTGTATCACAGGAAATGCGTCAGTCTTCAGGTGAGCACTGGTACACAAATAAAAGGTCTGGGTAAAGGAGGCTGTGGATGCCTCAAATGTTGTCTTAAAATTGTAAATGACAGAATAGGACTCTTTTTTTTTAACACAGTTGCAGACTGAGATAGACAATGAAATTCTAGAAAAGCGTAGTCCCAGAAGCAGGGACAAGAACCCTGGGGCATGCAGGAAGGGGAAACGCAGATGCTGGCAGCATGGTGTGGGGTCACTGTACTCCCGAGGCAGCTGGAAAAGGAGCTGCTCGTGGTGACTGTGGGTGAAGATGCTTTCCCTGTACTTCAGCAAGAGGGTGTGCGGGAAGCGGGTGGGGGTTTGGCTCAGTGGGGAACCTCTCATCTGCTGTCCTGACGAAAAAAAGGAAGCAGGGCTCTTGGAGCTTCTGTAGTGTTTTTCCTGGCTGGGTCTTCACAGGTAAGTCATGCCTGGAACAGTTGCAGCTTCTTGGCCAGAATGCCAGTGCCTGGTGTAAATGTAGAAATCCCTGGTCAACCTCAGTCTGTGGTACATCAGCTTCTGCCCATCTTTGCTTTAGGCTGCCCTGATACAGTGCAAACTGAGGTATGCTGCCCTATTACTCTTTGTTCTGTTATTGACTTGGCTTAGCTAGGGATCTTTCACTGACTCTGAAGCTGTTGTTTTGAAGATGTTTTGTTATTTCTCAGTTTTGTTTCCAATTACTACTGAGTTTTCAGTTGGAGGTTTTTCTAGTAAGCACAAATTTTTATACTAGAGAAGCAATTTCTCTGCCAATTTCTCTACAGGTTGTGTTACAGGAGCTTTGCTGGACATGCATAATTTTGGCAGGGACTGGCGATTTTGTTTGTTGGTTGTCTTTTTTGGTGCATCTTATTCACCCTATCTGTGGTCACTCAAAGGCACTGCAAGGTAAAAGACAGGTTCCTGAACTTGTTGAACTTGGTATGAAACCACACAGTAACTGGTGGTGGTGGTGTACTCAATTGTTCCACCTCTAAGTTCAGCCAGTTGTTGCCCACTGCTCAAACTATTAATCATTTGTTTACTGTCTTGGCGCTAAAGCGAGATGTGCTGGTAAGGTGCTTGCATGTACAGATCCCTCCGTCTGTCACATGAATAATGATATCTGTTCCGATAACTTTGGTGTATTAGGGGACAATTGGATTTACCAGGTAGAATGAAAATAAAGCCTCAGCTTCTTTCAGTGAAGCTGGAGTCTCATCTCAAATCAGTGATGTACCAGGCTCTGAGAAAACTTTGGAGGTAGATTGATAGTTTGTAAATGAAGGAAGGTTAGAAGGCAGTTTCCTTTACCACTGATGTTTATCTCATGGTCGTGATTTTCAAAGTGCATTGAACTTGGGAGCTCACACAAGAAAACAGATCAAAAGGAGAACCTTAAGCATAGCTCTTGTTGTGCAGTTAGGGAGAATAAAGGTGTGAAGGATAGTCTGAAAGACCCATACTTAAGCATAACTCTTCTGCCACCCTGCCATGCATGCAGCACTTCTTCACTTTACAGGGCATGTGGGTATGTGTGCTTTGGGGGAATTGGTTTTCTAAAATTAAATATTCCTGGCTTTTTTTTCTAGGGTCACATGATTCTTTCAGCTACTGGGTTGACGAGAAATCTCCTGTGGGACCAGACCAAGCCACAGCCATCAAACGTTTGGCCAGAATTTCCTTGGTTAAAAAGATCATGAAGAAATGGTCAGTGACTCAAAATCTGACTTTCAAAGAGCAGTTGGAAGGTGGGATCCGCTACTTTGATCTTCGTGTATCTTCCAAACCTGGGGAAATAGGACAAGAGATTTACTTCATACATGGCTTGTTTGGCATCAAAGTATGGGATGGGCTGAAGGAGATTAATACCTTTCTTGAGCAGCACCCCAAGGAAGTAATCTTCTTGGATTTCAATCACTTCTATGCCATGGACGACAGCCATCACTTCTTCTTGATCAACAGGATCCACTCAGCCTTTGGATCGAAACTTTGTTCTGTTGAATGTGTAGAATATGTGACGTTAGAGTACATGTGGGAGAAGAAACACCAGGTAGGGAAAGGATGTGTAATGTTTTTCAAACCCGAAAGCTTAAGACTTAAATAGAGAGACTGGGTCTGGTTCCCACTCAGAGGCATTGGCCCAAGGACACTGCTGACAGCCCATTTAAAGCCCACTAAGGCCTCCTTTATGTAGCATGCATGTTTTCCCTCCATTTATTTGCAGCTGTATAGCCCCTCCATCCATGGTGTGGCTAGACTGTGTCTTGCTCCCAAGCATGTTCCTTAAACAATTAAATGATAGTATCCTCAGGGCCTTGTGTTCCTTACAAATGGTTTTCTTTTCTGGAAGAGCATGTTGTGCTGACTTGTGGTGGTGAGGATTTGATAAACTTGTCTTTTTGGCCAGTGTGAAGCATGTAAACTTTAACATGACTAAGGTATCTACAGAATTTCTTGGCTCCTCTGCAGCTATCCAAATCTATAGTGGCAGGATTAAATGCTTCTTCTCTGTGGTAACCATTCGCATGTGTACACACAAATGGAGAACAGGGTTTCAGTGACTGCATGTAATTTTTAAAATGTAAAAAAGGTGAGGCTTTGAGGAATTCCTCTGAACTGATGCTGTCAGTGCTACGGTCCAAAGTGAATCATTTGTAAGTTTGGGTGTTAATAAAAAGTGTTGCATCTTTACATGCTGCCCTCTGATAGTGAACCACCTTGCAAGGTATAACTTACAGACCTCTGATTTAGAGAAGATTTTGCTGGCAACAAGACTGGCTTTGGCGTCTCATGCAGTAAGTGTGAGTGGAATGCTGTTATGCCAGTCGGCCTGGTACGCTTTAGCCACTTAATAGGAGTTATGCAGAAGATGGCAAGACAGCTAACATCCCTAACTTCAAGTACAGATGGTAATGTTCTCTGACAGTGCTTTGGAATACTCCTAAACTGAATTCTTTGAATGACATTTCAGTATATTCCTGGCAACTTTTTCATTTTAAACTGATGACCCTTAAAGCCTGAAGCAATTCTGTCCTCATAACTAATCAAAATGATCTCAGTCTTCTTTGTTGGCAATAGTGCAACAAATTTACTGATGCTCATGACTCAGGAGCAGCTTCTTTTTGCTTGGTCCTCTTTTAACTGCTGTGCTAGCTGCAGCAGTACTGCATAGGCATAAACAAATGTAACACCCTGTTTAAAGAAAAGGAACATAGTTGTGAATCTTTGTTTATTTTTTCTCCTTTTTCTTTGTTCTATTAGGTTCTCATATTCTACCACTACCCTTTGTGTCAGGAATACCCCTTTCTGTGGCCAGGGAATAAAATGCCAGCACCATGGGCCAATACAACCAATGTGCACAAACTGTTACAGTTCCTGGAGACCACTCTTGAGGAACGAAGTCGTTACGGGACTTTTCATGTTTCACAAGCAATTCTCACGCCTCGAGTGAAAACTATTGCACGGCATCTAATTCGTGGCCTGAAGAACACACTTGTTCATAGGTAAGGACTTGTCTTGATTTCTCAGTTCTGTACTTACCACGTTTCATGTGGAAAGAGGCACTGAGTCAGCAAGAAACAGTCTTGCTTCATTACTATTGCTCATGAGAGATATTTGCAGTCATTAAAAATAAGTATTGAAAATACTAAAGTAACAGGGTATATGTGTAAGTGTGTTTCCTGGTAATTGGAGCTCTTTCTGGATGCAATGTGATTTCATATAACGTGGGCTGGACCTGTTGTTTCCATCCAGTAATTCATTCCAAATTGGCTGAACTTGAATTTGGGGGCAAAAAAGCTTGTGCTGTAGAGGAAAATACCATATTCATGGGCTCAGTTTTGCATTTGTCTGTACAAATCTGTCTCTAATTTCAGTAATGGCCAAAGATACATGACATGGGGCAGTATTTTATCTTGGGGGGGTTCGGGGGTTTTTTTGTGTGTTTTGTTTGTGTTGGGGTGGGTTTTTTACCAAAAAATAGATGAACAATTTGACTTCTTTTTATACCACTGACTGTTGTACAATTAATTTGTCTGTAAGATCATTAGAAGAGGGTTTTGCTTTGAGTAACACAGTGCCAGTGATTTTTTTGATGGTGTTAACAGTGTGACCATGATAGGATCCATGTGGCTTTGTTTTATGGCATTATCACTTCAGTCTGTTTGCTAAAAATTGCTAGAACTGTAACAGTCTTGGTGGGATCTGGTCTTCTGGCTCACTTTTAATATTGCCTGTTTTGATGTCACTAACAGTTTATCTTGCCATAATGATATTAAGTTCTAAATTACACTTGTATAGGTGGTCACAACTGGTATAATTTGATCAGTAATTGAGCTTAACATTAAGCAGTGAGATAAACACACATCTTCAGCAGCCAGTTCATGTTCCCTTTGGGAGAATCACTGGTTGCTTTAGAAGTAATTACAGTATTGTTATTTTGAAGCGGAAGTCAATATAACTTTTAAAAAACATTTCTTCTATAAAGAAGAAATATAGATTTCTTCTATAAAGAGCACAAGAGAGTTGTGCTTTTTCAGTCACAAAAGTTTTTGTTAGAAGTAAGGAAATTCCAGGTGAAGTATAGATCATGGAATTTTCAGTCTCCTTCCTGTTCAGACATT
Organism: Aviceda cuculoides; assembly: GCA_035590195.1. Classification (NCBI taxonomy): domain Eukaryota; kingdom Metazoa; phylum Chordata; class Aves; order Accipitriformes; family Accipitridae; genus Aviceda; species Aviceda cuculoides. The sequence continues at coordinate 11,914,246 of JAVJGG010000031.1, forward strand.
AGTCTAGCAAAAAATAATTAAACCCAAATGATGTTTGCCACAATACGTTCAGATCTCCACTCTGGCTTGCTCCTTGCCCATGTCTGTGTGGTCAGCATTAGGCACTAGATGGTGCTCAGGTCCTTTAAGACCAGCGTTTGCTGTCACAAGTTGCACAAATGTAAATACGTATGGTTGGTGGGGATACCTAACAGAAAGGTTATGTCTGTGTACTGTATATTAAATGTGCTGTTGTCTCATGATTAAAGGAAAGGTTCTACTGAGTTTCTATTTTTAAACTAGTAAAGAATCATCTAATTTCATGGAATGAGCAAGCAGTTTTGTTTCAAGTGACTCCTGCTACAGGTCTGGGCTGTAAGCTGCTGGGAGGCTGGAAGCCTGCCTTTGCTCCATCTCTTTCCCTTGGCCCCATGATTGCCACTCACTTGTTTGAAAGTAAACTGAAAATTTAAAATAGATGTCACTGTTTGCTAAAGCATGATTGCTTGTATATGTTTACACATGCTAGTGGATTTGTATGTGTAAATCTGTTTGCAGTTCTGCGTAGACATTTGCCTTCTCATATGGAAATTTTTCCCTGAATGTGAATATTTAAGTGTTTTTGAGCTCTTGCTAAAGGAGATGTGTGCATCATTCACACTTAGCTGGCTAAAGTCTAGTTTGTCCCTTTATAGGGATAGTAATTACACCTTTACTCAAGTTCTCTCTTCTCTTAGTTCCTCACAAGAATTTTTTTTTTCTGGGACAAGAGCTGTGGGGTCTCTTTAGTTTTTATGTTTGGTTTGGTTTTTGTTTTGTTGTTTTTTTCTTCCCCATCCTGTTAGCTAATTTGCTTGCCTATAATCTTATATAATTTTGTATGCATATTGTGGCACTAGTTTAAATAATTCTAATACATTTAGTCATTTGTCTCTATCTGTGCTGCAAACCCTGGGGTTTGCAGGTTAGAGTGTAAAAAAGCTTGTGCAGACTCCTGATTTGCACTCTGTCCGAGAAATGACTGAAACTTCTCCCCACTGTAGAATTTCTAACTCCATTTAACTCAATTCCTAACACACACCTCACCTTTCTCTGGTTACAGTGATGTATGGTGGGATGCTCAACCCTTATGGAGCTGGGGGCTTGATTCTGGGTTTGGTTTCTCTGATCCCTTTGCTCTACGTGGGTCTAGAGGCTGAAATGAGTTTGATAGAAATGCAGCGTGCTGCTCCTGATAACTTTTCCTGCCCATTCTAAGGCAGAGGTGGGCAGGGGAACATCTTAGGCCAGGTATAGCCTTGCCTTGTGCTACACTGAAGTCTGCTGTGAAATTAAGCTTTCAGTTCAGCGTGTTCTTGGGCAAAACCAAACCAGGATGGAAGAAATTGTAGTGCAGCATTAAATGCTGAAGCACAGTCTACTCAGTGAATCTAGAGTTCACAAATGTTATTTCGTATGCATGGTAGTTTGGATTGATGATTGGCTGATATTGCCATTTGATAGCTCATGACTGCATGCTATACTAAGCACTTTTCTCATCAGGCTAGTTGCACTTTGGGAATCAGCCAGCACCTGATCAAAAATGTGAGATAATAACATAATTTGCAAACAGCATGTTGTATTTAAAGTAGAGCAGAGCATGTATAGGGAAGAGTCTCTTTTAGAATGTTAATTTTCTTTATTTCACTTTCTTTAGGAATTTGCCCATGATTTTAAATTGGGTGAAAGCACAGAAACCAGGTGTTATGGGTGTTAACATAATTACATCAGACTTTGTGGAGCTGGTTGACTTTGCTGCTACAGTTATTGCGTTAAACGACCTTCTTTTAGAAGAAGATGAATTGGCAAGTACGTCGTGATTGCTGATCCCACTTGTGCTCCTCAGTGGACATCTTCAAACTATGCTAAATGTTTTATTTAAGTGAAACCTATTGTAATCTGTTTATTTAAAAAAAAAGTTTTCTAGAGGAAACGTGGTTAAACGTGACATACAGGCAGGTCCCTTCTCCCAGGGGTGCATGGATCTGAGTAGAACAAAGTGCTTTCTGAGTGCTGCTGCGTGTTTGTCTGTGGCTACGCGTTTGACTAAGTAATGCGCACATCTGCTGCAGTCCGGCGCGCTGCCTGCCTGCCAACAAGAGGCTGGCCCCCGAAGCACATGTACCCGCTGATGGGGCCCGTCTCCCTGGTGACTGGACTCACCGTGCCCTTGCGTGCGCATCCTGCTTATTTCTCAACACTGGGGCTCAAACCGAGGATGGCCGCTGCCTTCAGCAGCGGTGTGACCAGGCCGGCCGAGATGGTATTGTTCTTGGGCCATCTCGGCCGTAGCTGGGCTCAGCTGGAGGCTGCTGCTGTATTCATTACACTGTTTTAGACACTACCTCTGACTGACTTGAAGAAACAATATCGCCGTTGTTCAGGGGGAAGCCGTTATGCTGTGTTGAATATCTGAGCTGTCCTTTGGGCCTGAGAGGCGAAGGCTTGGCATGCTCTGCCTCTTTGGACTCCAAACTCTTCTTCTGGACCTTTTTATTTTATGTTAATGCTTTAATACACTTATTGCAACCATGTTTAAGTGTGTTTTCTTTTGGAGAATGTTTCAGTCTTCAAGTCATGAGAATCATAACTCACAAGTCTGAATTCCTGTTTTGAGACATATGAGAAACTACGGCACAACCTTTCTCTTGCTGGGCACTTGGTTTTTTCCATCAGTCAAGTTTTCTCTGGGGAAAGTCTCACCCAGATGGCCTTTCTCTGGAAGGGGGTGGGCTAAGTTGGGAGTGTGCTCGGTATTCAATGAACTGGAGCTGACAGGGACTGCTCAGAACACAAATACTGAATTTCCAATTTGTGATGTGACAAGGAATTTTGAAATCAGACCCAGAAGTTGTGGCTGTTGTCAGAGAGCTACAGCTATGGGGGAGAAAATTCCCCAGCCTGCATCTGCTTGTGACAAAGTAAGCAATGGTCACACAAGCGTGGGGAGGCGTCAGTGCTGCTTCTTTCTGTAGTCATACTCATTTTTGTGTTGATTCACAACAAAATGTGACCACTTGTGCTTGAGTCAGTGCAGTCACTTGTTGGTACTTATCAGCACTTAACTGGCTAGCTGATAGTGGTCCTACACTCTGATTTATCTTTGGTTTAAAAAAACAAAACAAAAACAAAAAAACAAACACACACAAAAGTGACTGATGAGCAGATACTTCTCTGTTCAATCATGTTCCAAAAAGCAACTGTTGGTGCACTAATTATTCAGTTGCTATGAATTTGTATTAATCTCTAGGCTATTTATAATGGAAAGGACCATCTTTACAGATATTTTATTCAAAAGAAAAGTGAATCTCCAGATTTATTATTTATTTTGTTATTGTACCCTGTGTCTGCCATCATGGTATGACAGCCCAGAAAAATCCAAAGCCTCTTTGCTTGATTGTCACAAACTGAACTCAGGACAAGTTTATCTAAAGGTTTGCAAACCTTCTATATGAACCTTGGTCAAGTTCTGAGCAGACTGTAATCTGATTTATCTGTTTGTTGCATGGTTTTCATTAGAGTTCCTTGAATTTTTTTTAACTGAATCCTCCTTCTAAGGGAGTTGGGGCAGGGGCGTGTCTGTCTCTCAAACTGCCTTTCTCCTTTCCTCTTGTGTTTCAGTGACAGGGTGTAAGTCATGAAAATCAGTTTTTGTGAACTAAAGCTCAAATTTCTAGTTTAAAACTTCCTTTGAAAACACTAGCAGAAGGTTTTTATTATTTTGAGGTTTTTTTCTTGTTGATGAAACTGTTGGAACCTGTTCCGAACAGCACTATTTTGTTTGCAAAGTTATTTAAAGTAGCTGGATTTCCCTTAGCTGAATTTTGTGTTAACCTACTTTTCTCATGGTCCCAGCTGAAACTCCATGATAGTGTTAAATGTATATGTTTGGTTTCAGTGTTCTTTTAGCTGCAAATTGTCTTAGTGCTCAGAACTTGGAAAAACTTGGTTTGAATGCTGATGAGGCAGAAATAATATGTTTGCGAGGTTTCCTGCAGAACTGGAGGACACGGTGAGAAGGTGAAGTATGATGTTTGCATTCAACCTTTAATGTATTTTGTACTGTATATATCTACCTCAAAAGAGTTTTATCGGGCTTAACCAATATTTATATTGTACGTGCAGAGTAATGACTGTTGTTAGTCCTGCTGTATTTATTTGGATAGAGATGTGATGGTTGAAACTCAGGGATTTGTTTAGATATATTTTTTAAGTACAAACTCAGAAGTTTCTCTTAACATATTAGCTGTCAGCTCTTGCCTCTTGAAATAGGACAAAGACGTGCTAGGTGTTAAGAGTGTTAGTAGAGGGAGAAGAAATGGAAAATAGCTTTAGGATTAATGATGAAGTGTGTGTGTGGAGGAAACCTTTTCTGTAAGTTTGGCCTGTCTGAAGAGACTGGTGTGTCATTTTTGGAGCAGTCTGTGGTGTTATGCCTCTTTGAGGAACCTGACGGTCTCAATAGCAAGTTGGGCAATTGGCAGGTACAATTGCCTGCGAGAGGATATCTCCTGTGGATGCTCTGGGAAACGTTAATGCTGATGTTTAGAATTGGTTTTAGGGTAGTCCTAAGTAACATGAGCTACCTTTCTTCTGTTACACATTACAGCCCATAACAAAGCTACCTGTATAATAGGCTTATCTCTCTGGCACAGCACCACAACATACCCAGATTCCCTCACACTTTGCAAAACGGAGCTCATCTAGACTTGGACTTTGGGCTGCAGACTCTATTTTCCAGCATTAAAAAATAAAAAGGTGAGCTGGGCAGGAAGGGAGAAGCAAGGAAGTAGGGCAGTAATTTGCATCCAGTGCCCACGTTGAAGGTGTGGCAGCGTTTAGCCAGGTTTCGGGCAGCAGCGGAGTGGAGCAGGTCTGGCAGGTGAGCGACGGTGGCCACAGCTTGTACTGAGAAAGTCAGCCGAGAGTCTGGCCTGTGAGTGGGCTGCAACTGGGTGGATTATGGAGCAACTAGCAGCCTGCAAGGTCATGTATGTATGAACTCGAGGAAAATAAAAATTGGCATGAATGCGGGAGAAGGCTGGTGGTTACTTGCTGTTGATATAGACCTGCACCTGTTGAATGCAGTGATTGTCTTCCTTCTATCTTCCCTAAGCAGTAGGAAACGCTTTTAAACAGTTTAGGTGGAAAACTCCCCCAGAAGAATTGTTCTGAGGACCATTCTGTAGGTGCTGAGAGAAGAAAAGCCAGGAAACCGGTAGCTGCTTGAGGCAAAGTACTTGAATTGCATGTTCTTGAGTAATTACTTGTATGGTTTGTTATTACAGATTCAGGTTCCTTACACACTGTTTTATGACTGTCGTATCTCTTCCTAATGTGCAATCGCTGAATGCCGAGCACACTGGTGGTATGCTGGTTCTCCTGGCACTGATTGCTGCCATGTGCAATTGGAGGGCATACCTGAGGCACAGGAGACCTCTGTTCTGTGTCTGTGATGGGAAGCAGCAGGGAGAAGGTTGTTAGGAACCATGTATGAGTTTTTAGCATCTTACTTTATGCTTGTAGGTGAAAACAAAGAGAAGGTAACTAGATTTTTACAGATTATCATTTGCTGGGCTCCTTATTTGGGACCTACTGTCCTAATAAATTTAACTGTGGAGCTGGGAGTCGTAATGCTGTTTTTTTGTTTGTTTGGGGTTTTTTCTCCAATAAAAGATAGATTCTTTCTGTCCCAATTTTATCTCAAGAACTGAAGGGATACCAACTTGCATGTGCTTTGTTGTCTGTGATGGAGAGGATCCCACTGGAGACAGTGCTGGCAAGGCCAGTTTCACGGGTGCTATGGTCAGTAAGAGATGTCAGACTGGGAGTCTTCAGAGCAGAAGTGCTGACTGCAAAAAGGCCCCTGTTCTGCTAAACAGACTCTTTGGAGAAGAAAAGAATAACAGGAAAATGGTATCTTTGCTCCTGACACATGCTGTTTTCTGCTGTGTTGGTACGGAGTTAATATGTTGGAGTTTAGAAAGCACCTGTGCTGTAAAGCTGAAGAAGCACTTTTGAGCAGGGATTTTTGGCTCAAACAAGTAGGGTATCTGCCAAGATGCTTATCTGTTGTTCTCATCTGGCTAAGCCTTCGGAAATATTTTCTTTGTATACCTGTCTCAGGTGTCAGTTCACTGTATCACCTAGCAGACCAGGGTTTAGGACTTCTGTAAATAGAGGACATGGCTGTTTTGATTTAAAATTGGGTTACCCATGGAAGTCTGTGTGACTTGAGGTTTACTTGAATATACAGTATTTTAACACAGAGTCCATATATGGTTTTAGTAAGACTTTCATCTGGGCTTGAGTATATTGTTAGCAATCTCTAATACACAAATTTTTTGGTCATAGGACCACTGTTTGGGACAAAATTTCAGGCAAACTTTCAGTTGTTGTTTAAACACAGAGAAACTGTCTACTGAGAAGAACAGAACTGACCTAAAACTTAATTCAAAATTCCGATCAGGTCAAGGTGTAGTCCTTTCAGCAGTGGAGAAGGTTTTACTTTTTTCTATCTGACAAATCCTTATTCCAGCTTTGTTTTTTGACTCAACAGACTGGTAGAAGAGCCAGAGCATATGCTGAAGAGCAAATAAATTTTATGCTAAGGACATGAATGTTGGACTAACTGTGGTAAGAGTATAATGATTTACTTAGTCACACCTTCCTGTGATAATCCTATAACCTGTTTGATTTAGGTTGTTAAATCAGGCTCTATTTAGTATTTTAAAAAATCAGTCCCACTTGTTGAAGAAATGTGTGTACTTCTGTAAGCGTATTTATTTTTCTACAAGTCTTACCAAGTAAACAAGCTTTAACTTTTAATTGTAGGGATTGGCATAGGAATGTCAGCTTTAGACTTGTTTGCTGAATCTAATTGTATTTTCTTGAATGTTTATGTATTGTGTGTTGTTCATTGAGATAGTACTGCTTCTCTTACCCTTTGTTACAACTGTGATAACTTCTTCTGTATCTCACTTAAATTGAACTGCAATGTATTTTTAATTCTCAAAAGTATTGATTGGTACTTCCTATATAAAAATAATTTTGATGGCTCTTTGATTTTGCTCAATGTCAAATGTATTTTGCAGTTGGATTTTTGTAGTTGTGCTATTTATACTGTGGAAGCGGGCAAAGGGAGCTGGGTGAAGAGGAGTTACCTATTCTCAGTTTATATTTTTTGTAGTTTCTCTTCTCTCTCTTGGCAGTTTGTGCTTTACCCATCTGTCTATCTCAGTTTTGTGAAACCAGGATGCCTCATTTGAACTGCAGATAAACTTGGGCTGACATCTTGTTTCTTGCTCTGCACCTATACCATTGGGGTTTTTAATTCTGAAAATAAAAGCACAACTTGAGTTCATCATCTTTACTGAGTGTTCTGTATGGCTGATTGTTCTGACACATGATGATTACATTGTGAGTCCTTAAGATCAATTGAGCACAGTTACTTTTCTGATGCAGCATGGTGTCATTGAAGGTTGTTTTCTGAGGTGACACATCTTGCTGCACTTGTGTCCCCCGGGTGGTCAGACTTGGACAACATGCATATTTCTAGGATGTGCTGAAGGCTTCTCTGTGGAAGCAGTAGTGCAAAGTGATTAGAAAACTGTGTATGCTTGCACTTGCACTCACGCACAGTTGCATCTCTGCCTGAACGCACTGGGATAAAAGCATGCTAATGCATGGATCCAGTTGTATTTTGAAAGGCAAGTACAGTTTTCATGCAGTCTCTACTGCTGTAATACAAGTGATGAAGCTCCATGGTAACACTTAATCAGGAAATGAAATACTGATAATAATTCTTGGAGCCTAGGCTAATGTCAGATGCTTGTAACCCAGTGAGATCAGTAAGAAACGTCTCTTGGGTTACTTTCATCTTGCCTGTCTTGAGAATGTGGGCGTACTGGGGGTGGGGAGAAGGGGACAATGGATGCCCTTGATTCCCTTATGTTTTCAGACACTGGTAACTACTGGGTGCTGTGTTTGTAGAATTTATTTTTTTATTTAAATCCTGAAGTAGAGCTGGGAGTTCAGAGCCCCATCACTGCTGACCCTACCTGTAGTCTTAGACCTTGAGGTAAGTGGTTACAAGCCAGACTAGATTACCTGTTGACTCACATGCATAGCTAGCCACTGATTTCAGCAGTCTGTCTGCAATGTGCTGTAGGCAGGGAGTGTGCCTCTGGTTTTTACAGAACATATACTTATGCAGCCTAAGTCTGATGTGAACAGCATAAGCTGCCAGTGTGTAAAAACCTTGATGGTTAAATAGCTTGCAGTAGCAGTGTTACTTTTGGGGTTTTTTCCCTCCAGATAACTGTTTCCCTAGGCCAGGAATCATATACCTCAGAGGGCACTTTGGGCACAAGAGCATTATTTCATCATATTGTTTCCCTAGGGCATGTAATAAATATCTTTTTTTTTTCAGTTTGCATGCCTTTCAGCAATGCTGCACAAGGACACACATGCATATACGTGCACATATATGCACAAATTTAGATACCTTTTATGAAGCATATAATGAGACTGCAAAAACTAGATGTGTTCTGTGACAAACTTGCGCATGCCCTTTATACCTAGTTTCTTTGTTGCCAGAAACCTGTGATTAGCTGTTCAAACAGAATCATTCCTGAATTGCCCGTGGCTTAGTATTTGCCTTTTAAGAGAACTGCTGAACCTGCATGCTGATTTTTAGCAATGCAGGATAAACTCTTACAAGCTCTCTGAAGGAAAGCCGTCTTGAAACCCTGTGTATGTTGCCAACTGCTCTCATGGCATATGTAGCTGGAAGGCGAGCAAAATGCTGGCGGGCTCTGCAGGTGAGTAATGGTAATGTCACCAATTCTTCTGATCAGTTAGGTGACACACCAGTCATTTGCATAGACTAGAAAAGTATTTGACCACAAAACTTCTTTCCAATTTAAATGTAGTAAGTGGGGTCAGTTTGTCAAGTTCTCGGGTGAGCAAACGCTGGAAAAAGAAACCAAGTGATTTTTTGACTGCTCCTGGTTAGCAAGTCCAGCTGCTCTTCTGGGGGATCCAGACTTTGATGGTTGTTTCTGCTCCGAACAGCTGATAGTAGTGCTTACTGCATGAGTCCAGACAAAGTGGAGTCTTCTGGAGAAGATGGTGAGAGTGACCAGGATCATTAACAGGTAACTTGCTGTATGGATAAACTGTTAAGATAAGCATGCTTAAAGTCAGCTTTTCCTCAATTTAGAGATTTGCTTTAAATTAAAAGCAAAGGGTGCTTAGTGTAAAAAAAGGCTGGTTGTTAAGTCCTTTCTTGTATTTCTTATCTGCAGTAGAAATTACTTTGGAGGAAGAACTGCAGGATGATGCAGGGTCTGTTTGAGGGTGAAGCTACTGTCAGACATGTAGCTGTGTACACTTGTATCTGCAGGTTCAACAGGAGTTTGGCCTCAGTGAGTAGGTACTGTTCCTTTCGGCGGGCAGTGAGAACCTGTGCCTGTGTCAGAACTGTTTACATGGTCAAATTTGTGAATTGAAAAGGTTTCAGCATAACCACCCATGGGCTGAAATTGTATACAGTTGTGAATTAGGTAGTACTTCAGAGAGGTGAATGCTTCTCTTGTCTACTCTGTAATTTTTTTTTTCAGCAGTTTAGAAGTAAGCCAAATGTGGTTTTTTGCAAGATACCATTGCTTAGCCTGGCATTTAATTTAGAAGCAGAATTGGTACAGGGGTAATTTTGTGCTGCTGTATCTGTAGCGAGTAGTTTCTTGGCGGAAGAAGGGAAGTGACCAGCAGTACCTTAAGCAGTAGTGCATCGAGGTAGCTAGCCAGTAGTTGCTTAAATTGGAAACTACAACACAATGTCGGCACAGACTGTCCTTTTATAATTGAGGCAGACACCTTAGCTGCTGGATGGACCTTTGAAAGAGTTCTAGTGACTCAGGAGATGGTGAGCAACGAATGAGTTGGTCTTCATACACAGAAGTAGTGGCCTGAAAGCTTGACTGGTGTTTGCAAAGCCCAGATGGTATCTCATGCTTGGGTTTGAAAGGGTAATTTCTGTGTTTGATCAGAGTTGGAAATGGCTTTGGTGTTTCATCTCTGTTATAATCACAAGGAAGTTTTGACATTGTTAGTGGCAGATACTGTTTGGGCTGCTCAGCAGAGAGGCAGACAAATATCCCTCCCAGCCCCTCACTTCGTACTGCAAACAGCACCTTGGCACTTCGGATGCTTTTGTAACTCTAAGACCAATTCCCCTTGGGTTGAAAATTTGGGAATGCAAAGTGCAGAAGAAATGGAGAGCTGAGTTGTTTTCTATCATGTTGCTTCTTGCAAATACACTTTAAGAAAAGTGAAATAAAAGACTGCCTGAGGGGATGTTCCTCCCTGCATCAAAGTCATCATCTGGCAGACTGGGTGGAGAAAAACATACATTGTTTGGTGAGCTCTGTGTAAATGAGAATTAAAGATGGTAAAAATATTTTTCTTGAACTTTTTGCCACTGAGCATTCCCTTTTCTTTTTGATTGTAGCAACTGAGCAAAGGGTTGGCTTTTGGTATTCCTGGTTTGGTTTGTTTTTTGGTTTTTTTTTTTTTCTCCAGCTTGAAATTGTAAAACCTAAAATCATGAGTATGAGAAAGAAACAAAAAGGATCCCCAAAAGAGAGAGGCTGGAGCAGTGGAAAGGGAGGAAGAAAGGTATGCAGTAGAGATGGTGCTGCAACTTGCCCTTTGGAATGGAAAATAAAGCTCTTCAGGTTTGGGGCTTTTTTTCTGAGACAGAACAAATTATTACACGAAGTTCACTCTTTGAATCACATCCAGTACAAAGTTCAGCTGATATGCTAAATGCAGTTCCACGTTTACAAAAGCGCTGAATTTGACTTGATTGCATCCTTTGAAAGACTACGCTGGCAGCAAGTAAAATACAATGTGCCAGGCATTTCTCTTGAGAAAAATAACAATCGCTAGTATTTCAGCCTAAGTATCTCAAATGCCAACAGTTGTTTTTTTTTCTCTAACTTTGCATTTTTTAGAGGAATCATTATTTGAACTCTGTATAGCATTAGAAGCAGCCAAGTCGTCCTGTGTGATAGTGGTTATTGCCGGAAAATGTGCTTTGGTCATTGCCAAAACAAAAAAAAGTGTGTATCACAAAGATAATCCTCTTCTGGCCCTCCATAAATCTGTCTTGAAAACTGCCCTTAGTAACAGGATTGTCTGAAGATGAATGACCCAAGCTGTCTCACCACATTGCCGCCTTTGTTGCACACTGCAAACATGTTTATAGGGTGATGAACTGGTATTTCTCAAGGCTGATTTCTGCCCCCCCTGCCGAATGCTGGATATGTTCACTGTGCAGCCATGCATAATGTTAACAATAACACTTGAAATCAGGCAAATCTTTACAGGTTTTAAGATTCAAAATGAATCCAAAACTCAGTGTATGTTTGATGAAATGGTATGCTCACAAGGGAAGAGCAAGGCTGCTGCAAGGATACCTTATACTAGCAACAGCTAATGCACTTTGGAGGATCCTAGTAACTACTATCAGGTAGTCAGTTGTTTTCATAATACTACATCTGAAAAGACATTTGGCAGTGCCATCTTCATGCCACCTGGATTTTGTGCACAAGGGGGATTGAGTTCTCAGATGGTTGACTGCCATCTCCTGGAAAGAATTGCTAAAACCTATACTACTAAAAAATTGTTTATGGCAATAAACTAGATAATTACAATCTTTTCTTCTTGCATTTATTGCCAAGAACAAGGACTCTCGAGTAGCTTAATTTCCCTTCTGCATTTAGTTCCTTCCTCCTGTCTTGGGGCTAGGTTTGTTCCCATTTCAAGGCTGAAGGATAATGCAGGCAGTGTTAATAACATGCACCAGGGAACCGGTTTCTCAAGATCATGATTATAGTGAAATTCTGTTTACCCAAAAATCAAATGAAAGAGAACTGGCCAGTGCATTTGTTCTCTGCTGTGTTACTGTACTGCAACTCTTGGAGCAGAAGAGGTTGTAGAAGCTGTTACAGCAATGCTTTTAGCAGAGAATGAGGGAAACAAGCTGAAAATCAAGCCCCCTGAGGACACTGGAGCTCACACTAAATCCATGTGCTTCCGTAGATGGCTAACAAGCAGTCAACTTGAAATCCTTGTTTTCCTGCCCCACTGGCTGTGAGTGGTTGGTTAGGGCGCTTTAGAAAAGTCGAGAAGGAAAATCCTTTTTACTGTCCTTACGCCCACTGAAATGTAATGTTTAATAGACAGGTACATCCTGCTGTACCCCCTGCCTGCCACGGGGCACTGGTCAGTAGATCCAGAGGCTCACCAGTGTGGTGTCCCAGGTCTCTACCACATACTTTCCCATTTAGAGATGTGCATGTGCCCTCTCCTGTTCCCAGGATCTTGCTTTGCTTGGGTCTCTATGGTTTTAATGGTCTTCATGCATCTTTTGTGCTTGTGAAACTGATAGATAGGATTTCCTTTGTGGGTCTCAAGCCTTGTGAAAATTAAGGAAAGCTCTGAAAGTGACAAACTGAAATAACTTGTGTTGTGTTTGTTTAGAAGAAAAATATGACTGCCTTCTAATATGCTGAAAATTACAGTGGTGATCATTATACCTGCCCAGATCATAGAGGTGTCGCACTACGTTCATTAAAGCTTGAGAGATGCTCCGGCTGTGGTACTGAGGACTGCAAATATGTAGACCGACACGGGCTCTAGGCTAAGCAGACCGAAACCAAACTTCCACGTATGGACTCAAGAATGCCTTCTGCGAGTGCAGGGGTGCATGTCCCACCTGGCTCTTCCTGCGGGCAGGAGTGTGACACACCTCCCTGGGGAATGTGGACCCCCCAGGGTCAAAGTTAGGCTCAAGCATACACTCCGAGATACCATCACTAACATTTCAGGGCACCACACCTTCTTCTCTTCTTGAAGACTCCTGTGTGCGGTAGGACAGAAGAGAGGCAAGTTGGTAGCTCCTCACGTTAGGAATCTCAAGCCCATGCTCAGACCTCTCTCTCTCTCTCGTCTCTGTTGCTGGATTCCTGTCGGTCAGGACATGTCTGCTCTGCCTGGTGAGTCTCATGGTTAATGCTGGGGCTGTTTTCCTAACTCAGAGGTAGCTGGCGTGTGTAGTCGTGTTCCCTGAGAGTTTAATTAGATTAGGTATGGCTTTCTGGCTCCAGGTTGAGACAGTGTTCAGACTGACTATTTTTTTTCCAGAGCTGATTGGTCTAGGACTAGTGTTGAAAGCTGCCTTTTAGTTTCAAAAGCACTTAACAGTCCTACTAAATTATTAGCATTGGCAAGATGCCGCCAAATGGGACGGGGTCCAGTTCCAGCGAGGTGGTAGAGCTCTTCTCTTTGTTGTTGATCTTCAGTAACAACCACAAAAGACCGCCTAACACTCATCAGAATTTTCCCTCCCGATCTGATGGGAGCAGGATATATTAGCATTGAGTCCAAGGGAAATGTGGGCTCCTGCTTCCTGTGCTTTTCTCTTTTGTGTGTGTCAAGTAAAGGAAAAGGAGAATTCAGAAAATGCAGGGAATTCTCATGTCACTTTTCTCTCTGCTTGTTTTTAAGTGCCTGAGAGCCAGAAGCCGGTATCTTAGCAGGCTTTCCAGACTTCTTTTCAGAATATAATTACTCCATGACACTTTTATGCTGGTTTTGATACCTGGGAAGGAGGCGTGCTCCCCCAGGGGTATTTTGGACTCCTGATACCATCGCACTGGATAAGTGGATTTGCTGGTGTTTGTAAAACTCCATTTGCTGTCCTGCGTGTCAGCTGTTCTGTTTCACCACACCTTTAGCTGGCCTGTGCTCTAGAGCACTGTTAAACATTGCAGGCATGCTGAAGGAAGGAAAACAATCTGCCTTTTAACTTGGAGTGCAGCACTTAAACTCGCTGTCAAGATGTGCTGTGGGTGGTGGAGAGAACCGGGAATGGCATGAAGTGTGGAACCATGAACTTTATACCATGGTGGGATGGATAAGTTAGCCTCTACCTGCTGGCAGACCTTTTTTTTGGGGGGGTATTAACACCCTAAAAATATTGTGGGTTACAGCAGGAGCATGTGGAAAGAGTTTGAGATTAAGCCCTGGTGTTGCCTTTGCCTTGCTCAAGAAGGTCACCAGAGATGGTTAATAAAGCTTTAGCTGCTGAGTTCACCAAACATTCTTCCAGTTCAATGGCCTATGCAGAATGATGTGTTTAGTCAATGTTTAATTCCTAAGCAACAAATGGTGATTGTCATACTAGAAGGCACTTGTGTTGACTGAAGCAATGGAGGCCAAGGATTAAAAAGGTCATGCAGGGAGATCTCTTCTGCAGCCTCAAAGCTCTCTCCTCTAGGTCAGGTCCCTTCACAGCAGGAGAAAGTGGGGAGATGTTCATGCTGCCTTAAGGCCAAAAAAGGCTTTCCAATAAGAAAACAAACCAGCCCTTGTTTAAAAAAAAAAAAAAAAAATTGGCTGTAGGGAAAAACCAAAAGGAAATGTTAACTGTGGGATGATAGAGGGAAGGCAGGGGAAAGCAGGAATTTGGGAGTCATCTACCCTTGCCCTGGTGACAGGAGAGGAGTGTGTAGCTGCTGCTTTGGTGGGCAGGAGAGGTGGGCAGTGGCCACCAGCAGGAGGGAAAGGTGCAGGAGCTGCTGAGGAGGCTGGGGGCTGCCTGTACAGCTCACCTCTGGAGAGGAGCTGCAGAGAGACCTGCACACAGTGCCCTCACGGAGTGGAGGAGACGTGGGTGGGATGTCAGGTAGAAGGCTCAAGAAGCTTTCTTGTTGGATGTGTCAGAAGTGAGAAGAGCCTCTAACCCTGCCTCACCCTTCTCCAGGATCTGCCTGCTCCCAAATGGATATCCTACCTGCCCTCTTAGCAAATATCATGCTCTTAAAAAGCCCCAGCCCTTGTGTCTGCACAAAGCACAGACTTCAATGCATGTGCGATGCTTCCTGCAGGTAACATTACTACCGCACACGGTAGAGTGCTTATCTTCTGTCGGATGACTCAGTACTGAAGGACTGTCATGGCCAGCCTCATGGGCTCTGAGCAGTTGCCAGGACTGTTTATCCCCAAGTCTGGCCTGGTTTTGTCTGAAGCTGCCTTTCCCAATGACTCTGTTCGCTAGGCTTCGTGTGGGGGTGTGATGATCCCACCTCTGATAAAACCAGCCCAAAGCATTTGAAGTTTACAAGTCTGTTTATGAAGTTTGGCCCAGGTCAACGGGACTGGCTTGGCTGTTTTGGCATGTGTGCCGAGAGGATGTCCAGGGGTTCACTTCCACACAGGTGTGGGGAGGATAAGTGTGATTTGTCCTTTATTTTCCATGTTTTATACATAAATATGTATAATAGTAATTGTTCTGTGCTTGTCTAATTCTGCCAGGTAAAGTACACTAGAATTTTGTGATACAGACAAAGAACAAGTGCTGTTCAAACTACTGCACCTTCCAGATTGTGACTCAGTATTTGGGATGGTTTTGTCTTAAAGGCAGATAGAGCTATTAGTGCTGCCTTTTTTTTTTTTTTTTTTTGGTAGGCTGTTACTGAGCCTGGGCATGTGTCATACAGACCAGAGTTCTGCTTCAGTTTTAGAAGACTGAGGCGAGGCTGAGTAGATTATCTTTGACCTAACAAGACTTCTGCTTAGAGCCAGGCTGCAATCTGACTTGTGGCCTGGACACACTACTCCTTCCATCCTAGATACTGACTTCAGCACTGATTTAGTGTGCACCAGGAATAAATTTTCACCCATGCAATTTCCACCTGCAAGATAAGCTCAGAACTAAATTACTGATCTGTATTTCAGTCATGGTGGTGAGTTATTTTACTGGTGAGGGGATGTTTTTGTAAACATGTAGGACAGCTATGCGAAAGTCATCGTTTGAGGTCTTTGCCTTATATTTTTTTAAATTTCATGCTGTTTACCTTGAGAATGAAGATTGAATGCTGTATGAAAGTGGCATGCCCTATGAGCCAGTATTACTTTGCTCAGTGTATCAGCAGGAGCGAGCTGTTCCAGCAGCCAGGGTGCACATTCCAAAGCAATTAGAACAGTTTCATGAGTAAATACTGCTCAGCAGCTGATAAAATGCCTTTCAGAGGTCTTCGTAAAACAGATTCAGGTGACCAGCAAAGAATTACTTTTTTTAATCTTTGCAATCAAAAGTGAAAATACTTATTTTGATTTGAAGAACTTAATTTTAAAATTACTGTGAACTGGAAGTAGTTAATTTGCCTTGTTAGAGTAGCCTGCAACTGAGTCACAGGGAAAAGAAAAGGTGACGATCACAGATTCCCCACCCCTGTCTGCTTCCCCCAGGGTCCCTGCCCTCGGAGCATAACTACACATGCAACTCATTTGATGCTTGGCTCAACTGAGAGGATGAAAACTTCTAGGGAGGAGGAACAAGTGGGGGGATGGAAACCATAAAAGGAGGATTTCCTCTGCCTACAAACCGGCTTGTATGTAACTGCAATTCATCTGGGAAGCTCAGCAAACTCTAAAGCATGCCTATTTGCAGCTGAGAAGGAGCACTGCTGCAAGCACTGCTTCCCAAACTTCTTGGACCAGCAAACCCCTTCAGTCCTCAGCTTTTCCCCATGTTGTCCCTTGTCATAGAGCTTTGAATTCCCAACCTCCCAACTGTGGTGTGGTCTCCTCACAGGCCCACCAGCTCTCTGTACTCTCCAGCTGTGAGTACCCCTGACCCTTTGGGTATAAGCGTAGGGAGTTGGCAATTATGTACTCCAAGCCCAAAGCTAAAGATTTTTTTTTCCAGAAACATGCTTTCAGAAACTAAACGAAACAGTCTTTTAGATGTGAGTTGTGGTTTTTGTTTTTTTTTTTTCTTTTGTCTCCCCTCTTTCCCTGGTTTTCTTTCTTTCCTATCCTTCATACCTCTTGGCTCGTGTTACTACTTTCTCTGGACGGATTTATTTCTCCACATTGCCTTTTTGCAAAGGATGGATAGAAAACTGTGGAGGGCTAGTTTTTTCAAACGCTTTTGCTTCTGGAGTGTGTCACCGCGACGAGTTGCATGACAAGGCAGGCAGTGGGGAAGTTATGGGGGGCACCCCCTGGAGACCCCCAACACAAGGATGGAGGAGGCCAAGCATGTGCAGAGAGAGGAGCAGGAGGCTGAGCCTGGAGAGCGATAGGAATGGAGGTGGGCCTCGAGCACAGCCAGCTCAAGTTCAGCCTGGACAGTGTGTGAAGCCAAACCCCAAATCTGTTAAAACCTGCTCTTGGACACCGTGGTCCGGGCCCTGGCCAAGCACACAGAGCGTTAGCCAGCCTGAGAATGGGGAAGAAGTCATCAGATTTGGCAATCTGCAACCCAAGCCTGTCATGTAAGCGTGCCCTCAACTTCTAAGCCTTTCTGTAGCCTTGGTCCCAGTCCAGCGTTTGAAAATGTGTCCTCACTCCAGTCCTTCATCCTGATGAAGAGAACAGGATTTATAGAGAAGATCTTAACCATGAAGTTGCTTTTTTGTTCTGCACTGTACTGAAGCACACAGATAGAAAATGTACACAAAGATCTGTTAAATTTCATTCACTCCAGCTAGCAGAAATAGCGCTAGCATTGGCTTGGGGGTTTTTTTTTGTGTTGGTCTTGCTCTGTTTTGATGTGGCTTTCCTGGGGAGGGTTGTATGTGATGTGGTAGCATGAGAAATGTAAGTCAAAGAACTGGGCTTGGCAGTTTTCTGCAGACATCCCATGGGGTTGCTGATGGCACATACCTGGCGAGGTTCCAGACAGGACCAGCTATAGGAAGATATTTCTGCTGCCTCTTGCCCAAAAGCTTTCCACCCCATGCTCACCCTTCAAGCCGGCTTCCAGAACAGCAGCTCATGGTTGCACTTGGTGCAGCCCAGTTCTGCTGGAAACCTTGGCCAGCTCTGTCCTGGACCTGGAGCCTGAGGCAATTTCCAGATAAGTCCAATCCACTTTTCCTTTCCCTGTCTTCCAAGGCTATATATAGAATCCATATTTCCCCATGACCTTTTTTTGGTTTTTTATTTTGTTTTTTTGAATCCTGAGTTGGACTAAATAGGGAAACAACTGTTGATTATATTATGAAGCCTTATTTATGTCACGATTGTCTTCCTCAGCTTGACTCAGTTAAAAAAAAAAACCAAAACCACAAAACCAAAAAACAACCAACCAAATGAGGAAAAAAAAACCCCAACCAAACAAAACCCAACAACAACAAAAAACCCAAAAAGCAAATGCAAATGTTTCCAGAATATCAGGTGACTGTGGCTAAAGCTTTCTATCACCTCTGGGGCCTTCAGTTCACAAGAAGTGTCCTGGTTTTGGTTTGCTGCGAGTTGAAACCTGAAGAAAATCGTGAGCCCAACCTTATTTCTGCCCCTGATCTCCACCACATTAGAGGCAAACATACAGATTTTACCCAGGTGATTTTGAAGAGCTTTTACAGGACCTCGCTCACTTTTAAACCCTTGTGGAAAAGCAAGAGGAAGCTTCTATAGTTTTACATTTTGTTTCAAGCTGCAGTCAGGGCCTCGGCAGTATTTCCTTGCTTTGGCCGTCGGCCCGGTGTGGCTTTCGGGCCTCCCCGTGGAGCCTGGCTCCCTGCAGGTCAGCAGCCCGGCCGCGGGCAGGAGAGTTGGGTCTTGGCCAACTTGTCACACAACGTCCCTGCTGGGTGAGGATGCTGCAAGCCAAGACCCTAAGCTCCCAGGAGCGGGGAGAGGGTCTGTATGACCCTTGGGACCTGGTGCCATGTACCAGCATTAGCTCAGGAGGAAGGAGATGTCTCTATCACGCCTGACTAGATGGGGGGGATTTCTGTGTCTGTGTTTTCTCATCCAGCACTGGGTGGAACAGGGCTGAAATCTGCTGCAAAGTTAGCTCTGAGCCCTCCAACTCTTAAAACGATATTCAGACTTGTAGTTTTATTAAAATCATTGTAGTAATTTTTACCTAGAGAGCATTACAGTACTTTTGAAAGTAAGAAGTGTTTTAGCCAAGGAAGACTCCAAAATCAGGCATTGTTCAGATCAGGGCCTTCCTCTGTTTTCAGTTTTGCCTATTAAAAAAAAAAAAAAAATTTACCTGTCATGCTTCTTAAAAAACTATTAGTTCCTACCTAGTGCAAAACTCTTGTGTTGGCATGACCAGCAGAAGCCATCCAAGTGGGTCCACATGCTGTGCAAGGTCATTTGCCCATACAGGAAGAACTTCCTCTTATGTTGACTTATCCAAAATTCATGAGTTTGGATTAGAGTTTTCTCTCGAGTCTTCTAATCACTTGAAACCTGGATGGTGCTGCTGCATCAAGATAGCTGTTTGGTTCTTTGCTGTAGGCCATGGCCTTGGCTTTAGGTACAGAATAGTATGATTAGGTCTGCAGTTTTGGGATTCTGACCCAGTGACCCCAAATAAACCTGGCCTGTGTCCCCTGCCCTGGTGTCTTGTACGCTATGTATCAAGTGGTACGTCTTTCTCACTTTTAAACTTACTGGTTTTTCACTTTTCTAGATTTTATTTTGAATAATTTTGTGGAAAAGAGAACCTTTAAAGCTTTTTTTTCCACCTTTAATTTGGGCAAGTAGGCTGAGTGCTGCTAATATGACAATGCTTAAAGGGATTAGGTAGCACATTAACAGTTTCGGTCACTAATCTCCTGTAGAACATGGGTTTTTGGAAGTGAATAACTGCTTCTTTTCCCTAATGACCTTCAACTGCTTGTTCTGCATGGATACAAGGTGTTTCCTCAATATCTGCATGAAACCAGCAAGCAGTGTGCTGAGATAACTCAAATGGTATGGTGCTTCCACAACAATTAGTAGTCAGCTGAGGCGCTGAGTCAGTATTAAAGTCACCTTATAGAAGACTGTACTGATGATGATCAAAAAAAAGAAAACACTTCATGGTATGACCATGTCTTAATTTCTCAGGGAAGCCAAGAGAAGCTTCTCAGTCACACAATGCCTGCAAGGCCTAATCACTTCTTATAACTCCTCGCTAAGAACAAGCAGCAAAAAACAATTTTTCTGAGTTTCTGCTATCAATTCCAGCTTGTTGAGAAATTTATGCCTCTACCCCCTTGAATGAAGATTTGGTCCACGTATTCATTGTCTCTGTGGTGATTTTCTAGCACTAGTTGTATGTAAAGCGAAGTAACTCTGGCATACACGTACTTCAGCTGGAATGGTAGGAAGCTGCTTGCTTTTCCCGTGTCCCAGATGCTTGTAGTTTGAATGCACAATCATAATAGGGATCTTGATCCCTGGGTTCCCATGAAACAGCTCTGTGTTTCTCAGATGTGGCAGGCTGTGAAGTGTAGAGTGCTGGAGGACAAGAGGCAATGTATTTGTGGTTGAAGAGACACAGAGGAAAACTAAGTCAGAGTTCCTCCTTAGGAAATGTTTGCAAAGAAGATACTTCACACATAGTCACAGAATATTCATCCCATCTTTTTTTCCCATAAATACCTAATAGTTTGTCCCATTAGAGACACAGACATCTCTGGCTACTCATTCAGAAGGAAGTTTGTGAAGTTCAACAAGAAGCTAGAATTAATTTCCTCGGGGACATTCAGTATGTTACACAGCCTACTGGCTTCCCTTCTGTGTGTGTTTCAGAAGAGTGCTTGCCTCTAATCTGGTGAATGCCCTGTCAGTACCTGCTGGCAAACCATACCATTTTTATTTTGGGCGAAGCTTTAACATTGTTTTTTTCAGTATTGCTTCCAATTGCTGCTCGCGGCCTTGGTCTCCCACCACTTCATCTCCTTAAAGCTCACTTGTGTTCTAAAGTTTGTTTGTTTTGTTTTTTGTTTTTTGTTTTTTTTTTTTTTTTAATTTAGGTATTCAGGGCAAAGTAATAAAAAGAAGGCCTTGCTGCATCCTCTGTTTAACAAAAGGTTAACAAATCCAAAAATAGCTCTTCAAAGCTGTGGGCGATTTCAGGCCAGGTTTGCATTTTTCAAATTCTTGCTTTACCTTATTTGGCCATGAAAAATGGGATCCAGCGGTCCCACAGGACTCAGCTGTGAGGAGATGGGGCTTTAAGATGAAAGTATGTGGTTTTTACTTCAGAGACACATGACTAAATATGGGCTGTGTTAAAAACAAATGAGTCTGTTTTCTGGCAGAGTTACAGCTTCCCAATGTCCCTCAAGTTAAAAAGGCAAACACACAGCAGCCCTTCAGCATCAAGCCTTGTGACTTCAACAGCGACTGTATTGGAAGGTCGAGGGGAACGGAGGGATGTGCCAATGTTGACAGTGATGAAGCTTGTTTTGTTTTCAGTGAGTAGTTTGGGTACAAAATAACTAGAGATGTCTAAAACAACAACTTGAAATGAAACCAAGCAGGCCAGAGAATAAGAGTTGAGTATTTTTTGTGAGCCAAGACTGTATGTCATCTTTTTTCTTTTTTTGCTAATTTTTTTTTGTAGTCCTTTTCCTGTGAACAGCTATTCTCTATCTGAAAAATACAAGGAGACAAATCATAAGATGGCCAAATAATATGCATACTTTTAGGGAACAAATATTGACTTAGGATCTGATACTGCTCAAGTGATACAATTGAGGTGTGCCTTAAAATGTAGCTCTTGAGAAAGGAGCAGTGTCAGATTAAAAAAACCTCTGCTGGCTGCACACTTTATTTACCTATTCACAAGTGTTGTCTGAAATATTGCCCCACGGTGCTTTGTTAGGTATGAACCTGTTGATGCTTGGGCTGAGGTGAAGAGCGTAAAGTGGACAGTAATGGGGAAGCATAGACATATTAAAGCATGTGTTGCATAAAGCATTAACTGTATAACCACTCTTTTAGATCTAACAACAAGGTTGGGGAACTTCCCTTGCAGAAGTAGGGGGAGGATACAGCCAGAGGTTGTCAGGGAGCCATCAGGTCCAGAGCAGATGTTAGGAAAAAAGTGTGGGTCGTGAAACAGCTCCTACTGCTTGCCTGGGCACTGCTGATGGGATGATATAAGCTAGATCCTCATGCTAGTTAACAAAGAGACTTAGTTCCTCGGAAATAATTGCAGGCCAAAATCCTTATAGATGGTTCTCTGCTCACAAAAAAAAAAAAAAAAAAAAAAAAATAGAAAAAACAGCAGAAGTTTAACTTTTCTATTAAGTGGGACTTTGGGTGAATCATGGAGGAAAGGCTGGGAGAGAAGGTCGCAGTGAGACTTTGGTTGGGAACACAGTATATTTCAAACTCAGTTGCTTCATGAACTTGCTATGCAGGTGATGAAAACATGAATTGTCTAAACTGCTTTTTGGAGATGTTGAAAACAAGACAGCCACAGGAGCTTGCAGGCATACCAATGATATGGTGCATGTCAGCACAGCTGTATCATGAGTAGAAGCAGATGGGGGGTCAGCTGCACCATGGCTGCAACCCTGTCTTGCTATCTGTTCTTGAGAAGGTAATTTTAAAGTTGCCACAGTCTCCTTGTGTGTTTATGTATTACCACCTGGATTGTACGAATGTTCTGAGTAGAGCTGGTTGAAATTTTCTTGTGAGAAGAGTCTTGCAGAAAAGGATGTTACTGAAAAATAAGTTTCACATGAAAAAGAAACTCTTCCTGGACAGTTACTTTGGGGTTTTATTGCTTTCTCTGTTCAAAATATTTTCCATGAAAAGAAGAGAAAGATTTTAAAGTTAAGGAGTCTTGCCTTCAGACTTCCTGTGAATATTTGCACTTTGTGGTGGGATGGAGGAGAATATTGGTTCCCGTAAGTGTTGTGTGGATTGAAGTCTCGGCAGGCCTCTGAACATGTGAAGTGTTACAAAACCTCTGTTATTTTTTATGTGAATGACATTCTCAGTCTTTTTGTAAATGGTTTTGAAAGCCAGAGAGCAGAGCTCCAAAAAGCCAAGTGCTGGCGTTCTTACTCTAATGTATTTGCATGTCCAAGGGCAACATACTTTTACTGGCCACTGGTTTTGTTTTTTTTTTTTTTTCCCCCCTCCTCTTTTCTTTTCAGGGCCCAGGTTTGTACCTGAATATTTGTAAGAGTGAATGACTTTGGTTGGAGTTGCAGGTGGTTCAGGACTATCTCAAGTTACGCTCGAGGCCTCTCAAGCTCCACACCAGGATTAGGGACTTTCTCCTGGAAGTTTTGCTGCAACTTTCTATCACAGCTGGTGCTGGTTTTACATCACTGTTGCATGATGATGAGCTGATACTAGGAGAAGGTGACTGCTGAGGACTGATTTTGCTTGTCTGTAGGATGGTTGTAACTTTGAAATGTGCGACCTGTTCAGGAGCCTGCTCTAGGCTGAAGTCCTGAGGTTACTGGAGAAGGGGCAAGTGAAGGACTGAGAGCTGAATACAATCCAAGTTCCCCTAAAATGGTGGCTTGTTTTACTGCCTATGGCCAGGTACCCAAGGCTAGTGATTTTGACTAGTTTTTCTGCATTATATCTAAAGACAAGTAATGGGATTTTGATTGGCTGTATCTTCTCAGGCACTCAGACTGTCAAGAAACTACATATCTCTGCAAAGGTGGGGATGCAGCAGGCTTGTGGCACTTCACGGGGGAAAGACCTGGGTAGGTGCCAATCAATTCCTCTAGCTTGGGCAAAGTGTGCCACAAACGAAACAGCTCCTGCGGGCTTTTTAGTGAGTTTCAGTAACATATTATTACAGAAATCTGATAACCAATGTTATCGCTGTTCATGCTGCCTCTGTTTTGACTCTGAGCACCGCCCACGCTCTCAGAGCACGGGGATGGTTTACGAGGCTTTCTCCGCGCCGGCTGGCCGTGCCCACGTACCGAGGTACATCGGGACAAGGCTGGGATTCATGCCTGAAATGCCTGGTGCATACCAACAAACCCACTCCCACTGCCTGTCTGTTTGGAGGAGGCACTGGCAGACCAAAGGGCCCTCGTGGCCTCTGATAAGTTAATTACTGGTGGCTTAAATGTTTATGCGATGGAATGTGCCTCCAATTCAGCATCTGACCTGTGTTAAGAAGCTGGCTTTGATGCGTTGTTTCATGGGTGAATGGTTTAAACTGTCTGTGCAAAGTCGAAAGCTGTTTGAATGACGCGTTATCAGCGCTCCTTTAAAACACTGAGGCTTCTTTTACTGTGTTTTAAAATATTAATAAGCACAGTGTGTTGGAGTTGGGCACGTAAGCTCATCGGGCACAAGGGGTCCTATGAAACAGCCGTGCTGCCCCTTCAAAACCGGTATTTTGTGTGTGTAATTGCACAGCTGCTAATTATAAGGTAGTCCTTGTTTATAACCTCATCTACCCTTCCGGCTTCCTCTTGGAAGGACGGCCACGGCTTCATCTCCCCGAGGCAACCGGAGGCAACGTGCCATGGCCGATGGTGGTTGGCTGCACCAGCCAAAGCATGACACTTGAGAGGGGAATATCTGTGTTGGGACCCAACGCTTGATCTTCAGATAGTCCTAAATGAGAGTAGGCCAGGGAGGAACAGCCTGTCATGTGGAAGGGGAGGCTTGCAGGATGAGCGGTAGCCTTAGGGAATGAGATCTTGTTCAACACACAAAAAACCCCTTATTCTGTAGTAATGTGGAATATGAACTTCAAGCGGAATTGTTAATTAGAAACAGCTCCATGGATAAATGAGTGTTAGATTCTTGAATCAGGGAATAGGGGATTTTTTTCAGGAAATAAGAAGAAAGAAGGGAAGCATGCTTTTCCTCTGGAAACAATAATGTGGGATTTTGATTATCAGAGGAGCTGGATTGATGCAGACACAATAGCTGTCTGCCAAGGACACGCAGACAGCTTAAGGATGAAACTTCAGTGCTCCCAGCAAACACTGCTATCCACTGTGGGAGATGCCGCTGATGGCTGTGGATGACGCCCTTCCCAAGTGGAAGGTTTCTCCAGAATTACAGCTTGATGTGCTTGGGAAAGTTTTGATGAAAAGGTTTTCCATAGGACAGAGAATGCCGTTGTATCAAAATTAAAACAATTCATATGAAATTATGGATCTTGGGAAATATATTTGGCAAAAATTGGAGTGATTAGTTTCCTCTATTTGATTTTTAGCTGGAGAAAATGAGAGTATGTCATTTTGAAATGAAACATCTATACCTAAGCAATCATGCTTTGGGAAGTTATTATGCTTCATTTGGCTTGTTAGAGAGTATACTTAAACCAAACTGTGTCTGATATTTTAAGATGCATTTGAAAGAAAGAATGTTTAAGACAATAATTCCCTTTACTAAAGTCAGAAATTTGCATCTAAAAGTTTTTTATTGGTCTTAAAAATGAGAATTTTTCAGCCTTTCATTCTTGAGACTGAACGATTTTTAAACATCAGAATGTCTCTTGAGAACAGAAGCTGATTCTTGACTGGCTTATCTACAAAAAAAAGTATTTAATTCAGAAACTATCTAACTGCTAAAGAGCCTTCAGGACACTAGTATTTTAATTATTTAATTTAGGCTGTTTAATTTCTAAACTTTAAATAGCATCCCCCTCTCCAGTCACAGCATTGCACCAAAAGCTTCCCACCGTGTGGGAAGAAGGAACAGGCAGAGGAGGCGTAACCAGCCCAATGTCACCCAGCACGTCCGAGCTTGACTCGGTTTAAACTCCTGGGAAGGGAAAAACCAAATAATAGTGCAGCACGGGTACGCTGTGCAGGCTGAAAAACCCACGTCCGTGTTAGTGATCACAGAAAGGGAGGTGGTGGGAGTAGCTTTTTGTCAGTGTGACCGTACTAATGCTTGGATGTCCTGGGCCCTTCATCTGTCGTTGCTGGTGGGTCCACCCGCCCTGCAGTGTCTTGTGGGGCTGACGGGTGCGGTAGGCTCGGAAGAGGGAAGGGGGTGGCTGTAAATGCTTAAAAAAGCACCCATGGGAGACCCTGCGGATCTGTGACCTCTTTCTCTGAAAAATGACACTTAGAACAGGTTAGTATGTTGGTGTTATTGCAGGGCACCTGCGCGCAGAGCTCACGGTGCAGCTCATGCTGGGTGGAGCTGTTATTTTGGGTTTTGTGCACCTCTTGCTGCTGAAAGCAGGGGGAGCAGCAGCCTTAATGGAGAGCAGAGCCTTTGCCGGAGCTGAACCTCGGGGGAGCAATGCAAGAATCTGCTGAGGGTGTTGCTGGGGAAGAGGGAGGAGTGTGAACAGGTCTCTCCTTAATAGCTTCCTGCAGCATGAGGGAATGTACTTTAAAATTACCACTTTTTTGGACATCTTTTTTGTCTGCTCGATATGCTCGTTGTTCTCAGAAACCTAAGTAGGATAGCGAGGACGCTGGTGTTAAATTAGCCTGTAGCGGTCCAGGAGGATACCAGGGTCGGGTGGAAAACCCATGCAACAAAAAGATTCAAAGTATGGTTTTGATGGGGAAACGAAGTGTGAGAGGCAAAGCAGGAGTGGAAATGAGAAATCCCTGACCGGCACACCTTGCTTTAGAAGGAGTCGGCGGAGGCCCCTTCCCTGGCAGTGGGGCCACCGGCCTCCAGCAGATTGGAAAATGATTATGGACTGAGCATTAAGCAAAACACAGGGCCTGGGAAAGGGCATGTTCTTTGGTGGGGTTTGAGAGTTATTTCCCTCTGTCTATTCTTGTCTTGCATAAATATTCTAAACTGGCACCATTCTGTAGCCAGTTGCAGCCAATGTTGCATATTTTACATGTACCAGCTTTTTGTAAATGTGACTTAGAACTGTTTAGATCTGAAATTTAGGTTTAATTTTAAAACAGGAGGAATGGCTTATAAGCCTTCATGTAGAAGGAAATGTTTTAGTACATGGTTATTTTTAAACATGTCTTGGCATTGCAAAGTGATGCAAATCAAGCACTGATTGTGACATTGTACCTAGAAATAGGAAAGGCTGTATAGAAGAGTCAAATAACACTGAAATTTAAAAGGTTAAATGAGCAGCAAAAAGAGGGTTAACACAAATAAAAAATAGCATGATATCTAAGGACACAGAGCTGGTTGATCAGACGTGCTACTGCGTCTGTGTGTCTTTTTCTGCCTGAAAACTCTTTGCATCTGTTGTCCAACTTTAGTTAAGCATGATAGAGGGAGGAAAGTACTCAACATAATTAAATTTTGCCAAGGTTTATGAAAGCCAATGAAAGGGTGGAAGAAGCTGTTGCTGTCCCCTAGAGAGCGCTTAGATGTGATTGCAACCTTTTATAGGTGCCAGGGAATCCACGCAGGGGAATCCTTGTGAATGCCTCCGCTGCAGGGAAAAAGCCACCTTGGGAAGTTGCCGTCCCCCCCCTCGGGCTTCATCAGCTCCCACTGTCTCGGGAACTGCTTCCAGTACAGCTGAGAGATCCCCAGGTAGTAACAGAGGAGCACAGGCAGTGTTTGAAGAGCTGTGGAGATGCCATAAGGCTTTGTGAAAAAGCAGTTAACAAAAATTAAATAGAAGCAATAAAGAGCAAATAAAAACAAGCAACTGAAAAGCAAGCAGCTGTATGCGTAGTCGGAGTCTGTCGCCATCCCTGCCTGCCTCCCTCGCGTCTGTGGCTGGTGGCTCCGTGCACTTGTCACCACCACTTTGTCACTTCACCGGTCGGGCGGGAGAGAAGCAGCCAGTTACCTCCACCTTTGTACTGGGGGTAGGCTCTACTCTTAGCATATTTATGGAAAATATTTGTAGTGGGGTGGTGACACAATGATGTGCTGAGCAGAGCCCTGCTTGTTGGAGAACGGAGATGGTAGAGCGTGGCAATGGTGATGGGCGCTGCTCGCTCCGTGCAAACCCAAAGGTAATACACACCCAAGCTACTGTGGACACAGAGCCAAGATTGCTCAGTCGTCTGAGCTCCTATCAGCAACATGGGGGTGGAATTGTGCCCCTAGCAACAAATGTGAAGTCACGATGTGCCAGTTCCCACCCTGGGGATTGTCGCATTAGGGTATGAAGCAGTTAAGTTGCAGAGAACCTGCTCGACTCTCCACCGCTTGCTGTCTGCAATTTCAGACACACATTGTTAAGTTAATGAATATTACTAATAGCAATTCTATCGCCCACATTCTGGGGAAGAGGATAGATTTAAGGCTACCTCTGTCTTTAAAAATTCTGTAAACGTGTTAAAAAAAAAGGTAAGGAGAGGGGAAAAGAGAATGTGCCTTTTACGAGGTTGCATTTCACAGATGCAATTTGTAACATGTTTCTGCATGCTCTTCCTAGTACTGCTTTCCTTGTGCTAGGTGGTGGGGTTGTTCGCTGGACCCTCGAAGGAACGGTACAGTTTAGAGGTCCTGCATCACTTCACTCTCAAGCATCTCATTGCAGTGCTTGGTTTCAGAGCACGCAGTTCTTCTTGCCGTGGGGATTGGCCATGGTTGCGTTCAGGTGGCATGTGTGACAGCAGATTTTCAGTGGGAGAGGGCAACTCTCTGGGAGGGATGAAAAATAGCTCCTGCAAGCTTGTGGTGGTTTGTGTGGAGCAGGCTTAGTGTTAGATGGAGCCTGGTGTTGGTACTTGGTCTTCCTTATGGCTGATTGAAGTCTCATCTTTGTGCTTACAGGGAAGAAACCTGCTCCAAAGTGTCCTGTATGAGGGTGGGCTGTGATGTGACAGTGCTGGGGTGAAGCTCAACAGGAGTGAGCTTAAAGTATCCCACACTATGGTGGCTGAGTTAGGAAACAGCATAAAGCCTGTTCTTTAGCAAGCAGAGCTTGCTTATTCCTGATGATGGCCAAAATAGGAATATTTTGCTGTGGCAGGAAATCCCGTGAAAGCAGCAGGTCAGTGTAAATGGCAGTTTTGCTGCTGACGGTTTTAGCTGTGGAAAAGCTGTGCTCTCTTAAAAGATTCTCATAAAGACCAAGTTACTGCTTTATGGTTTGTTTCCTATACTGTGGAAGTGATGTTCTAGCCATATTATTTTATGGAGTAATATGTAATGGTGTTAACTTTTTGGCTTTAACAAAATAGTAAGATTTATGGAACACTGAATTTTATAAGTGAAGGAAAAAATCACAGGGAATTGCAGTAGGCAGTTTTTAAATCTCTTTGAAGCTGTAATGTTCTAAAAGTTTTCATTATGACAAGGTGCCTCTTGATTTCCAGCTTTAAATGTCTTTGAAGGCAAAGATAATTGTTTTTCATGCAAATCAAATGACCATACTTACTTTGTTCTCCAAAGTGAAAGATCCACTGACCAGTGTTAATGAGAAATGTTGCTATTAGAAGAGTCAACACGGAATAGTTTCTGTAGTGCCGTGCTTGACTGTAGAAGAGAATAGTACAACTGTGAGCAGTAAAACAGAATTTTGCTGCAAAAGGCTTTAATTTGGCAGTTTTGGAAATCCAGTTTTTGAGTTTCCCTGAGACTCGGGTGATGAAATCTTTTTGTGTGCGACAAATAATAATTTTAGATCCAGGCCTCTTAAGTATCTGGTTTCATCATCCTATTGTATTCCCCTCGGAAATTAATGGGGAATAGAACTGAGCATGTACAGGCCATGTTGATCATTGACACTATCAGCTGATGTTTTTCAAATTAGCCTGCACTGTATTTTTGGCACTGTTCCTCTCCTATTCTTCTTATGTTCTTTTTGGATCCTGGCTTTGAAACTGGTTGGACACTAAGCCTTTACACTAGGGGTGCAATTCTTCTTTCACTCTGCCTTCTGCAGGGCACAGAAAGCAAAAATATGTTTTTGTTCCATCCAGCACAAACAGCAGATATAGCCTGGCCATGCGTGTGCGAAGGGGAGCGGGATCCGGCATGCAAGGGAGCGACGGCTTCCTGCGAGGCTGGCTCGCTCCTTGTGAGCGCTGCAGGCACCTCCTTGGTCTGCAGTTAGCGTGGGCTTTGCTGTCAGCCAGAACCCCTTGAACTAGGAAAAAAAAGGAAATTTTGTGTGCAGCAGCAAGTCAAACCCCTCTGGTCCTCCTGAAGAATGATGATTACGATGAGGGTGGTGAGGCACTGGAACAGGTTGCCCATAGAAGCTGTGGATGCCTCATCGTTGGAAGTGTTCAAGGCCAGGCTGGATGGGGCTTTGAGCAACCTGGTCTAGTGGAAGATGTCCCTGCCCATGACAGGGGGGTTGACTAGATAATCTTCAAAGGTCCTTTCCAACTCAAACCATTCTGTGATTCTTTAAGAACATCTTCAGACCTGCTCTTCAAGGGGTTGGTGGAAATAGCTGAGCAATGACTAACCTGATTTGCTTCAGAGAGGACTTGGGGACAGATATTGGAGGTCAGTTTTTGGAAGAGAGAGCAAAAGGTGGCTGCATCTTCAGAAAGGGAACATGGGACGCTTGTCACTCTCCCTCTCCCAGTTGGTAAATCCATGCTTGCTGAAGATGTTTTAATCTGCCTGTTTTCCGCCAGTCCTCTGTGGAGGGAAGCACTTTGACTGTCCCTTTTCAACACCAGAGTAGTTTACATAAGTCTTTAAAAGATAAAGCCAGTGTGAATGTGTCATTTGTTAATCAAACCTTCTATCTAAAAGTTGGTATTGTCTTGCTTGATAAGTCTAGGGAAATACGATAACAATGGATCAGAAAAGAGCTCTTCGAGCAGTAGTCAGGGAGGGGATCGTCAGCCAAATGAAGGAATGCGTCAGAGGCGCCTGAAGTCAGTTGGTATTTTCCCTGATGACTTGGATGATGGAACAGTGATTCACGATTAAATATACTTGTTAATGGAAAATTCAGGCTAGGGAGTGGGGCTCAGGAGTTTTAGGCAGCAAGCTTCTGATTCAAAATAACTGAGAGAAGCTGGAAAAATGATTTGAAAACAGGTTGTAGTCCTGGGAAGGCAAATGTGAATTTCTGCATTGTGACAAGGAATAATTGGTCAGTTGGTTACAGGGTGGGAAACAAATAGATCCAAAAGATCCAAAAATGACAGTGACTGATATAATATAGTATAGCAAAAAAGTCAGTTATTCCACAAGGTTAGACAGACAGAGATGACAGGACGTGCAAAGGGATCCTACTCCATGTGGAGATAATAGTGGTAATTCCTTGGCAAGACCAACTGAAGGGGCATGAAAGGAATAAGAAGAAAGAAGCCCTACACAGTGAAGAGAAAGACGTGGGGTTGTGTAATTTAGGGAAGGTAAGGCTGAAGGAAATCAAATTTTTCAAATAAATGAGGTGTTTTCAAAGACAAAAGCAATAATCTGTTCTCTTGTCCATGGTGGCCAGGACAGGCATCAAGATAATTTTGCTGAAAGTAACAATAGTTGGGATAGGCAACTTGCAGCATCTCTGTTCAAACCACGTAGATCACGCCTGCCAGGGATGGTGTGGGTGCAGCTGATTCTGCCCGAGGCCACGGCTGTGTGATGTGAATTCATGAGGTCCCACTTGGTCTTGTGCTTCTGCGATCAAATGGAGGGACTGGGGCAGGGGGAACCCTTAACCTGTGGTGATGCAACATTTTGGCCAGGGCTTTCTTCTGCCTTTCTTCGACCCCATGCTTCCAGTTCCTGAACTCGGACTCCTCCTCTTTGCTCTGCCTGCTTATTGACATAAATGATGCAGCAAGTCCTTTCAAGCAAGGGCTGTGTTTACCTGCCTATTTATCTGGCATCGGTGGAGCTCCAGTTTTGACTGGAGCTTCAAGCATAAACAATAACCATTGTCAGAGTAGATTATTCAGAGCAGAGCAATCTGAAGTCATTTGGTTATGAAAGGCTCCCCAGAGCATGAGTGCTTGCTGTGACCCAGAATTGTTGGCATGAAAATCGATTACATGGTAGGATTTATGTGGCATACTTGCAGTTCGTCCTTGTGCAGACAGCACACGGTGTCATGGAGATGGCGCCTATTGTGTGAAATGTATGTGCAGCCTTCCTAAAGGGAGCGCAAACTCTAGCCATGGGAAAGAGAGCTGAAGGAGCCCGTTTGTCGGAAAAAGGGGCGATGAAGCTGGAGAAGAGAGTCTTCGGAGTTTCTGAAGTGAGGTGACATGAACAGTAATTGCTGGGGAGGGAGCGAGATACAGGGGCCAAAGACGCAGGGTGTGAAGCCGAGTGACTCCCTTTGGACACACTCTCCAAAGGGATGGCAGCTCTGTTGCTTGAGCACCGTTTAGACAAAGCACTGAAGAATACAGAGCTGTTTGTGTGCCTCTGAAGGTTCCTGCCAAATCCTGCTTTCTTTTTGGTTGGCAGGGAGAAACCAGGCATAATTATTCCTTATCATCTGCCCTGTTTCAGACAGCTCTGCTGCTGTTACTGCTGCAGCCTGGCAGCAGCTGAAGGTACAGCATCTCTCAAATGGGGGTTCAGGCCCTGGAAACCAGTTATGTTCCCTACCAAAACTGGGAATTGTTGAGAAGGTCCCCAGCTGTTTTACCTAGTGGGTCTCAGAGCTCTTAAGGACAGCCACCTGGGCAGACACGCTGTGGGGGCACTATGCAAAAAATTTTTTAAACAAAATTTTGGATTTCTCTAAAAATAGTTTTAAAATGCAAAATCTGTGCTTAAAAAAAAAAAAAAATTAAAAAAAGCCAACCAAAACCCCCAAAATGGGTAAAGGTCTTAGTGGGGACTGTGTTAAGTCTTCGTCTGAAGTGATAAATCTGCCCCAAAGACTAAATGCAGGAGGATAGCTCTGAAGATGATCAAAGCCACTCTTCCGATGCGTTTTAACTAGCACAGCAAGGGAATTTCCTAGCAAGTCATTATTAGTATGTGAAAGTGCAACATGTTAAATATCTGCAAAGCATGCTTAGCTCAGAGCAATGAAACTGTAGTCTTGATTTCTGCTCTGGACAAGTTTCAAAAATACGCAGCTAGCAAAATAAAGCAGCGAGGAGAACATGTGTGTGTCCAGCATCTGTGTCTCCAGCTGTGGGAAATACCCAATTCTTGAGACTACAGCAAAGAAACCACTAACAGGGCTATGAACTTGTGTGATCATTTCATATGCAGTGAGACACAGTTTCTTTCCTAATCCATATGGTGATCAGTTTAAACCATGAAGTGTGAAATGTGATTACCCTTGTCCAGTGTTTGAATTAGGGGGCTGTAAGGAAAGGCTCATTGCTCTGCCTTGCATGAGGGAGGGGAAAACAGGCACAGAGACCAAGAGCTGCTTCTGCATATCTCTGTGAGGCAGGGCAGAAATAGAGTCCTCTTCCATTTACTCAACTGAGAATTAATTACAATGAAATAGAAGCATTAAAATTCTCTCGGGAGGGGTTTAATATGGATCTACGGTATGGACAACAGCTGCTATGGAGGACAAATGAATGGCATGGTAGTCTTTCCCCACAAATTGGAAATCAATTCTTGGGAAAAACAAGACACTTGGAAATGAACATTTAGCTAGTGCCAGGTTTTGTGCAGATCATAACCACTTATGTCATAGATATGGTCACAGTCTTATCTTAGCTTTACCTGAACATCTGTTAGTTGGCACAAAAGTCAGAGTGCAGCTGCCTGTGAATTAACCTGCATTTGCCCCCCCCCAGTAACCTCATCCATTTTGAGTGGGCCTGCTGGTTATATTAGGAGAGAAGTTGATGGGAACCTTTGTTTTGTTTTTCAACAGTTGACAAGATACTCTGTCTGCTTTGGCACAGTTGTGATGCTGCTGTATCTGAGTAGGAGCAATGATGCGGAAAGGACTAATACTTATTCTGTCTGCTGTACAACGGAATAGGGGATGCCTTGTGGTAACACTTGGAACTCACAAATAGGTGTCCGTTTTGCCCAAAAAAGCATTTTACACCATCTTGAAATGTAACAGATACAGGCATGTCTACAGAAGTACAGAAAAATAGTACTGACAGTGGGCTTCAGTTTGCAATGCACTGACTTGGAGCCCCTTCCCCTACCCTACCCTGAAAGTTTTCTAGTGCTAATTAATAGAAAACCCGGTATGCTTTGCTGTTGATCTAACACTGGTTCTTTTTACACCATGAGGCTGGGAAATTCGGTTTGGGGTTGGATAACCTTTCTTTTGGGTCTGTGCTGCCATTTGAGCTGTTAGCTTTGTGGAGAAGCCACGGTATTCACTAAACTGTGTCAGGCTAGAATGTGTAAATGAGAACAGCTGAAAACTAGTGGTGCTTGTCATTGAAATACCAAGTGAAATTTCCTTTTGCTTCTTCACTTGCTTTGCTTTTCTAGACTGAATTTCCATGATTATC
Organism: Aviceda cuculoides; assembly: GCA_035590195.1. Classification (NCBI taxonomy): domain Eukaryota; kingdom Metazoa; phylum Chordata; class Aves; order Accipitriformes; family Accipitridae; genus Aviceda; species Aviceda cuculoides. Next base: position 11,948,346 of record JAVJGG010000031.1, read on the forward strand.
TAACCAGTTATGGTAGCTTTCTGGAGTCAGAAGAGTCACTGCCCAGCTCTGGAAGCAACTGTGTGAAATGTTTTGATTTTAACGGTGAGGTTTCATCTTAGTGCACTGGCATCCTGTGATTGCCCTTAGAGAGACAAATCCCATAAATACCAACATTCATAACTCTGCTGTAATTGACTGCTTGCAAGCACTTGACTCTGCTTGCAGTTGCTTGGGCTTGGACATGTTATAGTATTCATGAGATATCAATGGTCCATATCAAAGGAAAAAAAATGCATTTTGCTAGCCAAGCCTGGAAGCTAGGCTTAAAGTAATCCATACAGTACAAAAAAACAAAAAAAAAAATAAAAAAAAAAATCTAAACTTTAGTTTGAGGGGCTGCTAATACATGGCTGATCTATCTGGGGACAGAATGGTGTTCTCTACCTGCCTATAAAATGCTACACAACAAATACATTAGAGTACTAAAGACTAATACTCTTTACTCTTATTCTTTCTCAGACTTTCTACTGGCCTTTAAAAACAAACTTACTTTTATCTTTTCAATATTCACTTTGTACAACCTGTTGTGCAAACTATTGACAAGCTACCTACAAAGAGATTCCATTCTGGTTGCACGTTGCCCTTTTCTGTCGCACTATTGACTTACTAATATCTTTTCAAGTATAAGTCTGTGCACTGAGATGTTTCAGGGCTTTTTTCCCCAGTCTGCTGTGTCCTTGAGGAAATTCTGGAGGGATGCTGAAGAGCTGTCACCACGCTGGGTGAGCCTCATCACTGAGTGCTGAGATTTTTTCACTCGTGAGCTGAAGCCTCCGACCTGCCTCCTTGACCCAGTTCAGTGGCTTTGCTGCTCAAAGAGAAAAGGTGGTGGAGGATATGGGATGGCTTCAGGCTGGAAGCCGGGAGAGGTGGAAAGATCCCTGTGTTTGGCCCAGTGTGGGTTCGGCAGTGGTTCTGGGGTGCCTTTAGTGAGCCCCCCTATTCAGCAGCAACAGCTTTTTTCATTCATGCCCTGTCCTAGGCTTGAACTGCCAGCATGTAACTGCAAGGCTGTGGATCCCACGCCAGTTAAGCAGTATTTAAAAGGTCCATTATTTATTATAAAATAAGCAAGTACAGATAGGAATGACATAGCTTGAGCTATGAATCACTTCTGACTCACATTAAAGGTTACAAGTCCAATTCTACTTTCATCTGTATCAAGTGCTGTTCTGCTATTGGTGCTAATACATGCAAAAACAGGCGTTAGTACAAGAAAGCTTTTAATATGAAGTATTCATCTTATCTTGTTTCAGACTAGGTATTTCAAGTGTGTCATCACTTGTATTTAACAGTTGTCAAAACTGTTGAATATGGCAGAGGGGTTGTTTCTCATCAGCAAACTTTGCAGCCTGCCTGACTTCAGATAACAAATCCTTCATAGCATAAAATGTTTTCCTATGGAGAAACCAGTTATTAACTTTTGCCTTTGTCAAAGTTTTAATAATATGCTGCATACAGGAGATATCTGTGGTTTGGATGAGAGAGATACAAGAAGAAATGTAGCAATTTATATTTACATATTAGGCAATATGTCTGGATGATGGGGGATGTGATAGAATTAATTATGTAGAGCTGCAGTGACAGCTAAAAAATGGAGCATACAAATATGGACGTATCTTTTGACTGTTGCTAGTGCTGGCCACCACAAATAATAGCGACTGAAGTTGGCCCTACTTGGTTAGTTCATTATTTCAAATTAACTCTAATTTCCTCCAGATGTATGTGGCATTAATCATTTTCGCATGGTGTATATATAGTTTGCTTAATATTTTTTGGATTATTTGCTATTCTTACTCTGGGCTTGGTTTAGTAATCATGATGATGCTATTTCTATTCCCCCACTACATGACTGAAACACACTGGAGAGAGCATTAGGGGAAGACAGGAATTGCACTTGGGCATTCTATATTTCATAATCTTGTTAATATTGATCAGTGTTTTACGAGGCACAAACACTTTTACAAATACTTGGTAATCTCCAAATATTTGCAGGCAATTTATATTCTGGTCTGGTAAACGAACACAAACTAAGGTATGGGTTTAATTTTTTTTTTTTAAAGTTGTGCTTTATTTTTAGCTTTCTTTTCTCCTCCCATGCTACTCTATTTGATGAAATTGCTGCTAGCCACAGGGGTTAGTGTTTGTCGCAGGCTATCATTTTCCACAGGAAGTTAGAAGCCTTTGGGCTCAGGAGGCAGGGAGCTCTCTTACTGCATTGCTGTTCGCACCCTCACAATTGCTTTGCTGGCTTCTTTTCTTTTTTTGTGGCTATTACATGAACTCAACTTTAGTGAAGAAATGTAGGTTTTGGCACTGGCAGTTGCTCTTATGGTCCTCGTGCCTACTGGCTGGTGCACAAAGCACAGGCAGCTCCTGACCAGTGCCTCCAGGCAGCTCTCTTGCCTAGTATCAGCAAGCTCTGCTCTCCCACGTAAATTCTTTATCTTCCTGCTGGAACTCCTTCTGGCCTCCTCCATCTCTTAATTGTTCATCGCTGATGCTAGATCTTCACTTAGAAGCATGGTTCCCAAAATTAGTTTACACCAGTATTGCCACTGGTAACAGCAGCAGCTGGCAGCGGCTCTGGACTCTGCGCTTCGTGCGTGAGCAGAAAGAAACAGTTGTCAGTTCAGGCAGGGTTTTGGTAATGTGAAGTATCTGGCATGCAACTTGCCTGGGAAACCCTAATTAAGACCACTCAGGTCCTGCAGCGTTGGTCATCTGTGGCTGGCTGTAGAGAGCTGAGGAGATGTCATGGACCTACCCCTGGAGCCTCAGCTGTGAGCGCCCACTCTTGGTGCCAGAACTCAAAATATGTTCTGCTTTTCTTGAATCCTTGGAAAAAAATTAAAGAAACAAATGACATCTGTCTTGCACATCCCTTCTTGGCATGCGAGTAATGGATCTAATGACTACCAAAGGAGACTTTAAGAGTGGAACAGGCAACAGTGAGGCACAGGCTCAAAACCTTGCAGAAATTTTAACAGTGCAGCTTCTTGGGATGTTTGTTTTGTTTGTGTGGCTTTTAAAATTTAGGGTCAATTATCTGAAATAAAAGCTAAGCAGGATATATAATTATATAAGTCCCTTAGTAGCCTTTGGAAATCAAAATAATTTTGATGTTAGGTCCTGCTAAGCTGGGGAGGAAAATACAGCTTTATAATATCAGGCAATAAAATGAAACTTTACCCTAGCTAAGACTTCTTTGGATATTTGTACAATTTGCATGATGTCTGATGTACACGAGCATAATAAATCTCCTGCTGTGTCTCAGCTGTAGGCAAATGGCTCTGTCTCTGAATGGTCCTTGCAGATGATTTGCTATACGTGAGGTGCAAATTGTATGATTAGGCAATTAATAGTAAAAACTTTGCTCTTCCCCACTGGAATGCAACAGTATTCAGCTGAATGTATTGCTCATTTGCTCCTTCAAGTTCTTTTTCACTTCTTAAATAGTCAGTGCTGGTTGAGTAATCTTTTTTCATATAAGAAAAACAGCTCTGATTGCAGAGTCACCGCTTTCTGTAGTCCCATACTGAATACATCTCAGACTCATTTTTCCTTTTGGGCCTATGTGTAGAGGAGTCATCAATAAAAGATACTTCGCAATTACCTCTGCTTGTTCAGAGAAGGCAATTAAGCATGTGATTCTTCATCTTGTGAAGTGATGCTTTGTTTTAATGGATCGTTTTGCAAACATATTCTGATGATCCATTGAGCACACGGGTTAAAGTGCCGCAGTCACAGGTGGTAAATAAGGCAAAGGGATATATAGGCGATAGCAGTCTGTCCATGAGGGTACATGATGTGGTTGAGGGAGAAAATATTAGCACTGGGGAAAAAAGTAATCTTCCATCCCTCTCAGAGTCACTGGTATCCAGAAGTAATTACACCACTGTCTCAATCTTTCCAGTGTTGTCAGTTTTGATAATATGTGCCTGTCTGTAAGAAGCAGTAGAACTTACCTAAAACGGAGTTTATTTCTCTGGCAAGCTATTACTTCTGCTTGGAAAGGATTATGTGTATTTGCTGACTCATTTGGCATAGGTATGTGGTTATTTTATGTTGTTAGATAGTATTTGAAGATGGCTTTCCAAGACTATTTGGTTTGTGAGCTTTAAACAGCCCTGCAACTGGCACAGGGAGTGAATAGACTGGACAAGGATGTTTAATCTGTCATCATGCTTCATTAATAAAGCAAAATCTAAAGAAAAGAGTGAGGACAGACTCTAGTATGGCTGAATTTGGTCTGGTACTGCGACGTATTTCCTGCTCACGCTGTCTAGCTTGGGCTCCTCTGGTACCAATCAAAAGCTGAGATCCCTAGCATAAGTGAGCAGAACCTCTGCCCAGTGCCTCCCAGCCTCTAGGGATGGCTGCTTCTGATCAATTAAAAAATATATGTATAAGTCTTGATTAAAAACTCAGTCAGAAAAGCAGTCTGTTCAATTTTATAAGAACTTAAGATACATTTGCATAAAGCCTGCAGCCTACTTAAGGTTTCAACTGCTAGGAACATTCCTTAGGCTGTATCTGCTGGAAGATGACTTTTGTGTAGGAACAGTTCTTAGCTTATACAAGATTGGTTTTCAGTTTTGAATCTCATTATTTTGGCCAGCTTAAATATATTAGAAGCATCAGTGTTTAATCTTCTTAATTTGAATCTTCTCATTCCATCTCCTTTCCTTCTCTGCACCTCCAGAAGATATTCCTGATCTTTTCAACGTGTCTGACCATATTACTTGGAGTCCTGGTTGATGTCAGTGAAGGTGGGCAGCCCTGGTCAATAGGGGAAATAAAAAGGGAGGTGGCTGAAGGCCCCCTCTCACCCTGGCTTACAGGGCAAGGATGGCCTGGGGCTGGGAGAAGACAGCACACACATGTGCAGCCGTGTCTGTGCCTGGCTTCTCTACAGCCCCTCTGCCACTTTGAAGGACGTGGGCATGCAAGAGTTGTCTGCAAGGAGGGGAAGGTAGAACAGACATGAGGGGCAGTGGTAGAGGCCAAGACATCCAGTAAATCCCCGCGTGCGTTAGATGCTGTGAAGGTCAATGACTACACTCCTGAAGGCGAATGTCAGCCGGCCAAAAAATCCAGGACTCGGGCTGGATGTTTGCAGGGGTTTTGGATCATCTAGGTGAGTGCCAAGGGCTCTCGGCTCACCTCAATCTTGAGGCAAGTCCGGGAAAGCCTTTCCTCAGGCAGACGGCTTGGAGCAGGAGCATTGCTTTGGTGAAGGACTTGGCCGTTCCCTACATCCCAGAAGTGATGGGCGGTCAGCGGGTGTTGTAGCAGCTGGCGTGGGGCGAACGCTCTGACGGCAGCCAGCAGTCCAAGGGGCTCATACGTAGGGTTCGGGCCGTTGCTGCCCCAGGCAACCTGTGCCGTGAATGATCTGCAGAGGCAGCCACCTCATGCTGCTGCTTCCCCCAGGGAATTAAAATTCCCCTTGGACCAGAGCTGTCCCTGTCCAGTGGCATGGGGCCATCGGACGGGGGTATCTGGCAGCTCACGAAGGACGGAGAAAAGGATTCTCATGACACAGCTCCCAGATACTCTGTTGTCCCTTCTCCAAAGGCTTATTGGTATCACCATTTGCTTATATATTCCTGATGTGAAAGATGAAAGAAAGAGGGCACATGAGGAGACCGGTCCTGTAATGTAACCTCCTGTGGTAGGTCCTCAGTTAGATGGTGCAACTACCCTGTCCTTCCCTTGGCAATGAAGACAGTTGTTTGAAATTTGAGTATTGTCACCAAAACCTGCATGTGGATCATGGATGATCCACAACAAAGTCCCTGTTGAAGGCACAGGCTGAAATTGCATGGCATGATTTTCTAAAGTGACTATTGGCGTCATCTTCCCAGTGGTGTCACCTTAAAAGATGCCATGTAGGATCTGGGTTTTCAGAGGGCAAGTCCTCAATGCTGTCTGAAAACCAAAGCCTTCTGAGTTGTTCCGTGTGTTGCATATGCGGAATCAGAGAGATCCAAACTCACAGTTACTTTAGAAAATATGGACTGGAATATGTAAAAATGAATTCTTCATTTAACTTCTGGGAATAATTCTGTTGACATCACCACTGACACAGAAATTGTCAGTCTTTCAATTTCATTACTGCTGCTGTGTGTACCATCATCATGGGAGCATTCTAATACTTCTAACTCTTACAATGCAAAGAAAGTCCCAGCCTTTCTTAAAGGACTTGTTTGCTCTGACTGAATTCAGAGAAAATCCTAGCCTTTGCTTGTTTGGTTTGGGTATCATAATTAGAAGTTTGGTTAAATGGTGACTTTTGGCAATGTTTTTCTGCAAATATAGGTTGTTTCTTGTATATCACAAATCAGAAACTAAGTGAAGTGTAGCAAGACTTTACAACGTTAGCTTTTCCAGATGTGACACTTGGGCACAAGATGTTCAGAGAAAAGGCTTTTGGCTTTCTACCAAGACATTCAGGATGAACTAAAATAATTTTTGTTAATTGCCAAATGGGAAAAAGAAAACATTTTGTGCAGCAATAGAAAATTATTCTGACTATTTTCCATTATGCTGATGATAAGGTCTAAGTTTCCTATTCAGACTGGTGCAAATCCATAATAATTCTTCTGAAATCAATACCTAATCCATATTTACACTGCTGTTCAGGCAAGTGAGCTGAATATTGCTCAGGTACTTTCTGCAACGTTGATAAAAGAATCCAGCTCTTTCAGATGAGTCACCTCAGATTAAGCTCTTAAAAGGTTTACATTAGTCTTAAAATGTATGTTTATTGGTCCATCATTTCAAATTGAAAGAAGGTACAGAGCAGTCTGTTAATGGAAAATAAAGCCATGTTTTCATTGATACGGATTATATCCTGCTAAAATATTTTTTGGAACTTAGCAATAAGTGGAAACCTATATTTAAGAGAAAGAAAGAAAAGAAAAGCTGCTTATTTGGACATATGTGGATGTATAATATATGATTAATTAAACTTGTTTTAACAGCCTAGTTGCAGGCATGGAGCATTAGATGTAGTAACCAATGAGAAATGAGATTTTAAATTAAAATGGTAATAGTGAAGTCTAACTTTGGATTAATCTCTGAAAGAACAACCTGCTAGTTAAAAACAAATAGAAAATCTGCTATTCTTTTGCACACACAAAAAAACCCCAAACAAACAAAAAACCCCCAACAAAAAAAAAAAAAAAAAAAGAAAAAAAAAAAGAAAAAAAAACAACCACCACCACCAAAAAACCAAGACAG
>JAVJGG010000031.1:11955735-11974095 GCA_035590195.1 Aviceda cuculoides
TGCCTCACCATGGTCTTCCCCACAGGCTGCAGGGGAATCTCTGCTCCAGCGCCTGGAGCATCTCCTCCCCCTCCTTCCTCACTGACCTGGGGGTCTGCAGGGTTGTTTCTCTCACGTATTCTCACTCCTCGCTCCAGCTGCAGGTTCTGTGCCACCTCAACTTTTTTTCCCTTCTTAAATATGTTTTCCCAGAGGTGCTACCACTGTCGCTGTTTGGGTCAGTCTTGGCTCCGGCTGGCACTGGCTCCATGGGACACAGGGGAAGCTTCTAGCAGCTTTACACAGAACCCACCCCTGTAACCCTCCTGCTACCAAAACCTTGCCACACAAACCCCATACACAGACTTGGATCTCCGACGTAATTTTCATTCTGACTCCAGTTTCCTGTTGCATTTGGTTTTTTTTCCACATGTCCGAGACTTAATTTTCTTACAAGTCTTAAATGTGTTATAGAAATATTAATAGTACAGAACATGCTCTGGTCATCTAATCTTTAGGAGTATCTGAAAGTTAAGAAGGGAATCTTCTTGCCACCTACAAACAAAGAGAAGTTTTCTTTCTGACTGAAAGACTGTCCAATGGCAGTAGTGGATCCATACACTTTAAACACATAAATGTCATCTAATTTTCTTAAATTCTCACATCTATTAATACAGACAATACCCTTAAGTTCCTTTTTCCTGTAACAACTGCCATTGCACATGAAGTCTGCTCTGTTCTCCCAAAGCATGAAGGGGTTACTAAACAATACTCAGCAAGCCAATCAGTTGCTTAAGTGAGACTAGATTACAGAGTTTCCGGGAAAATGCATCATATTTCTACCTGTGCCCCAAAATGACGATTCTTCTACTGCTTCGAACCTAACTCTACAGTTTCATGGATGCTTGTAAAATGAAAATTTGAACTTCATTACAAACATAAATGCAAAAAAATACCTTGTTCATGAGAGCTCAATCCCAGAAGTGTATTCATAGATACCACTCCTGATCATAAGAGGAAAGTATGTGTAGATCAAGTAATTAACATAACCTATATAGCTCTTGAATACAAAATCTTTTTTAAATTTTCACAAAGTATGAATTCTCCGTGTTTGGTATTTAGATACTCAGATTAATTCTAAGTTTTATAAACATCCAGTTATTTACAAAAACGTATTTCAATGAAACGGATTTATGCATAAACACAAATTATCATAGCACCACACGTATTTTCAAGATGATTATTTACATGTTACAGTTTCAATTCCAGGAAATCTCTTGTAAATACATGCACTTGTAAAGAGAAAAAGGTACTGTATGACTCAGGCTTTTTTTTTTAGTGTTTGGGGTTTGTGTGTGGTGATTTTTTTTTAATTTTTTTTTTTTAGATCTTCCCCAATGAAGATATGCCAGTTAGACTCCATACTCAGCCTTTAGGTAGTGTAGTAGATCACCTATATCTAGAATGATTCAGGATGTGTATTACCATGCAGCTGTTTGAAGGAATCTATTTATTTTTATTATTATTTTATTTGAATCCTTAATTGAAAAAGGCAACCAAACTGCAAAACTGTTTTCCCTACTGTGCCTTTTCTGAGACTTCTAGCCATAGGACACAAACTAGTCACTATCAGTAACGACTGCTACAAAAATCAGATCCCATATCACCACAACAGAAAAATTAAAGTATATTCTTTGTCATGCTTCTTTAAAATATTGCATTTTTTCCTATTTAAAGCTATACAACTCAATACAAAAGGAGAAAACAGCAGATATTAAAAGCTTAATTTTCATATTATTAAAGTAGGCCTCAACAGGATTGTTTTATCTATGGATGCTAAGAGAAGGTACAATACTAAAGAAGCATTATTTAGACCATTTTACCTGCGTGGCATTATATTCTACATTTTGCAAAGTCTTCTGGCACCTTAAACAAATCTGGTCCTAATCCATAAGAGATAAAAAACACTTTGGGGAAGTTAGTACCTTTTTATCCAATTAACTTTAGGCTTCCAAGAAGTCTTTGAACAAAAAATGAATTATAGAATAGAATGTTAAGCATATTTTACATGCTGCCAGTAATGGAAAAGAATCTTTCTTCAAACTTTCTTGAAAGAAATTGAAGAATCTTTCTTCAACGTCTCAGAGTTTCAAGACTGCTCTGAACCCTCTACCTACTATAAAAGAAGCTACCATATTATTGAAAAGATGACCTGTTGGATTGCGGGATCTGATCTCAAAGACGCTAAAGTTCCTAGATCTCTTTCTTTAAAACAGGAAGCATCAGTAATTAGATTGAGCAGGGTGTTTTAATTTTTATCTCTTGACTTCTATATTATGAGTATTGTGATACTATGTGGGTATTATCTCTTTTCAATAATACTATTCATGGATAAGTAGCTAAATAGGGTGATTTAAAACCTGATGTTTTTATGCTCCAAATATATACTCTTCCTATGGTATCAGCTTGTAATTTCTGGAAATCTTACATCCAACAGCTAGCAAATGTTCAATGTTGGAATAAGTATGTTGTTCATCTTGCAGAACTCTCGGTATATATTGTGCCTATCAAATGTTATGCACAACCAGTAAAAACTTCAGTATAAGGACAGCTATAAAAGGTAAGATGAGGGCTGTTATCACCTTATCTTCATCTCAGTTTCATACTACATTAACAGCTTCTGTTACAGTATTTCTAGCTGAAGATCTCTTATAACACATTTGTTCTGGTTTCTGAAAGCAGAACAATGAAGTCCCTGAAGGACCATACAGGATGAAAGAGAAGAACTGCACTATAAAGATTAAGAGGAGTAACTGAGCAGGGGGGGGCCCACAATGACCCACCTAAGTTCAACTCTACAATAGTCCTGTTATTTTAATACATGAATTAGATCACAATTGAATACATTGGGGCAGCCACCTTTTATAATTCTGAGAATGTATATTTTAGATACACATATTCCTTACCAAGTATTTGAAGAGAAGCATTATAGTGGCACAACTACTTCTGCTAGAAATTTTCATTCCATTCTAAAGCGTGCTCTCTTTACCAAGACACAGTGGGTATAGACGAATTCAATATTAAACCCCACAACGGATTATATGAGAAAAGGGTCATTCAATATATTTTTAGTGTCCTATTTTTAGTGTAATAATTTTTAGGTCCTTATAATTAGACCAGTCTAATTCAGAATATTACAGGTGGATAAAACTAAACTACATAACAAAATATTAGCAGCAGACAGAGGCATGCACATTGCATAGTAATTTCTTCTCTCTGCTAAATTGCTCTTCATCTTTCAAAAAAAAGAATATGCTATTGTAGCAATATAAAATTTCGGATCTTAGTAAACTCAATTAGGCAAATTTTTATCTACTATAAGCTTTCTTGGCACCACTGGCTTCAAAGGAACTGCAACTAATAATGTTCACTGAGTCTAGGGCAATCCTTTTGTTAAATGAAATCATTACATCTAGGCACAGTACTTTAACAAGTGGAAGTAGAATTAGGGGTGCAATTTTTCACCATAAAGAATTTTCAAGATTTGCACAATACTCTGTTGACCTGCACTTTTCTCCAAGATTGTATTTCTCTTTTGTCAATAAAACACATTTTTCAGGAAATCCCTTACTTTAGTCTGTTAACAAAACAGTTTTATTAAAGTTCTTATTACATTCCATCAATACAAACTATGGTGAGTCTTTTAATTTAATTTGCTAAAAAACCCTGCAATTTAACAATGCCCATGTGTAATTCTGCTGATAAAATGCATTTAATTCAGTCTTTCTGTCAATAAATAATGTACTTGTTGGAGAGAATAAAATCCAAGAGACAGTGAATTTCTTTTACTACTTCATTTTGTGGGCAAAATGTACTTTATATCAGATTTCAGTAGAACAACAGGCATGACCCCAGGTTCCATGGGTATGTCTACTGCTGCACTTGTAAGAGAAACTCACACTTCCAGTCTCTGGAGAGAGGGAAAAAAAAAAAAAAAAAAAAAAAAAGAATCATCTTCTGTGACTTGCAACCGTATCTCGGGTACCTGCTTAGCCTCTGGGCTCTTTCAGGGTCAGAGGCACGGAGCTGACACTTTCTGGTTCCCCTGATCTAAATAAAGAAGCCGTATTCCCAGGCAACCTACAGCACACAGTAATGTTGAGGCTACTTCAGCTGATAAAAAGCCTTTGGGGTGGGCAAGAAGGTGGCAGGTATCTGTGGAGAAGGTATGAAGGCAAGGAAACAGATCATGCCCAGTTACGAGAGCTAAAGCCATATCAAAACTCAACCCATGAGAGAACCTAAAGCGTCCTGCTGTCCCAACAGGGACAACCACCAGCAAGAGATGTCTGTTCAGCTAAACCAGGAGAAAACGTTCTGTTCTTCACAGGTCTCTGCTCTACTCACCCAGGACATGGTTCAGTCTCGTCTTAGGAGAGGCCATAGTCACAGATCTCAGATGTTGCAAGCAACAGAAAGGCGCATGAACTTGGCACCGTGACTCAGCCCATACCAGTAAGAGCCCTGAGTCACGCCACTCTCACCCACATCCAACCTTCCCCAGGAGTCGGCAGCACTAGAGCCAGTTATAGCACTGCAAAATCACTCCGCTTCCAGTTTCTTCAAGTAAGAGGACAGTTTCGATAAAATCAAAAGAGCCTGTGCCTGATGCTAGTTTCTTTCATCATAGCTTTCAAACAATGCTCAGTTCAAATCCGCCTCATTTGTACTTGTTGCATAAAGCCAGGCGTTTTACCTACGTGTCATTGCGCTATGGTGAAGATACAGTGCACCCCAGACACATCTAGGAATCTCAGTTTCTGTCCAGCACGCAGATGTTGGAGACTAAGCAGGCATTATAACTGCAAAAACACATTAGAACAGTTGACAAAGGAATGACTTAAATCACTCAAAGACCAAGGGGGAGAGTGACAGTCTTTTCTAAATTTACATTTTTTACTCTTTAGCAAGAAAAGAAACAAAATCTACATTAAGGACGCGATTGAGATTTACAAAGTGTAAGCACTTGGAGTTACAAACTGCCAGAATTTCAGATGTCAGTGTAATCTCAGTTCAACACTCTTGTGAATGTGCACTAAGAGACAGGTTTTACTTATTCGTATCACCCACCAATGAATGCAGGCACCTCATGAGTGGAAAGCAGAGCTGCATTACCATAACACATTGACAGAAGTTTAGGAAGGGGAGAGGGAGGGAGAAAAAAAAAAAAAAAGAAAAAAAAAGAAAAACAGAAAAAACACACCACTGAAAATAAACTGGGTAACATAATACTGGAAAGAAACAAACTGAAAACGCATGAGGAGTTACTAGCACAATAGCCCACAGCAGATACAGTTAAAAGCTACACCTCTGTCCCCTACAAAGAGTGATCTTTAGCAGTTAAAAGTAGAGTGGACCTTAGATTCTTTTGTTGGGGTTTCTTCTGTGGGGTTTTTTTAAAAAACGAAACAAAAACACACCAAAAAAAACCCACACAAGATTTTCAGCATCATTTCCCCCTTAATCTCAAGGAGCATTTCTTTCTGAGTATGTACTTCAAAGTAAATTACTGTACAGATAAAGAACAGTATTCAAACCAGAGCAAAAATGTAAGTAGCCCACAAGTATCTCCTATACAACCACTTATCTTCATTTTGATCTTCAACATAGATGTAGATTTATTGGGAAGTAAAAAAAGGTCATACTATGTATTTCTGAAACATCAGACAAGACAAAACCACATTCAATTATTTAAAATCTCATTCAGCTAGTATGGCACTGCTTTTTACCTCTAGGATTGAGAAACAGAAGTTTTTTCCCTAATTAAAAATACAACTTGGTTTAAAATTTAATTCCATTGCTGGTCATCCTTCGAAAACATAATCAAGAAAACGGTTGGTCTCAGACCTGATCTGCTATAGCCATGGCTAAAGGAAAAGTCCTGAACCAACCAAAAAAAGAAAGTACAGCTCTAGGGAATAAGTGTGCATTCTTGGAACCGACAAATTAAACACAAATGCGAAAATATCATTTCAGGCTTTTTTTTATTATGTATTTTCTCTGTAACTGGAAAGAAAAACCCTACAAGATGTGGAGGTAAAATAGATCCTGTGGAGTTGCCCAGAAATGCACTCTCATTAAATGTCATTTTAAGTAGTGCTAGCATTGCCAGCTCAAAGCATTTAAGCACCATCATGACTTTTCAAGCCCTGAGAATCTTGTTATTTGCCTTATGGCTTTTTCACACATTAAATGCACTCAGATCACAGTTTAAGCTTGACTCCATAACCATCTCAGTAATATTGAGATTCCATATTATTTCAGTAGAAACTCAAGAGTCAAAAATACAGAGAAGCAAAGGATTTTAATGTAACTATGATTTGATGGGACTAGAGGGTGTGGGCACAAAATATTGCAAGAATAATAATTAAAATCACGGGAGTTGGAAGTGCTTAGGCAACCTCAAGAAATTTATTACATTTTCTAGCAGGTATTCAATCAAGCTCACATGCCTCCAAGGGCAGGGGTATCACAACTTTCATCGAGGGGTGTTGCTGCTGTCACCTTAACTTTATCATCAAGATTTTATTTTAGGTCTATTTCTTTCCCACAATTCTAGCTCACACATGTCTTTTTGTTTACTTCCCTCCTCCTGCATTGCAGCCATTCAGATATTAAAAGAGGGGCTTCCTAACTCGCACTCCCTCTGCTGACTCTCCAGTGGTGCAGTAGATTTTTTTTTTTTTTTTAATTTTATTTTTAATGGTCTATACACAACACTTCATTCTAAAAGCATCCTGGCACTCTCACGCACCTTTTTCAAGCTGAAAAAGAGAATCCAACCCACTGATCTTTAAAAGGTTCAAGTCAGGTATGTTTGTGGATTATTTCTTTTTGGTGGCTTGATGCAACTGGTCAGTGTCACTGATTTGTCTCTGTTTAATTATGTGTTCTGAGCAAACCAGAGACCATTCACAGTTCCTGTAGTATCAGCATAATGTACAAAAGCAGACAGCTGCTTGTTCTTCCCAGAGACCTTGATATCATCAGTAGCCCTGGATTGCACACACCACAGCCTTGTTATATATACATAGCATTGCATAGTGCTTGACCTAATATTATACTGATGAGCTCACTCTCTACCTAAAAGATGCTGCAGTGAAGGAGAGGACAAGGGAAGAGTTTAGTTTTTGTGCCTGAAACACTTGCAGAGTTGTGGGGTTTGTGGACCTCAGATTCAGGTACGGAAGAGGACCACAACTTCATCTGCTCCCATATTCCTTAGCATGGTATGTGTGTGCATATATATATATATACACACACACACACACACATATGCATGCATATTTTTTTTTTTTTAACCTTCACTAAGATCCTTTGTTTTCCCCAGATTTCCATCAGAAATCCCACCTTCGTAGGTGGCTACACCAAGGTCTTAAATGGATTGCAGCATCCAGAGATTTTTCTTTTTTGATATTCACCCCAAACGTCCACCACTTTATGGTATGACACCTCTCCTGGCTACACCCCTCCTATGTCCCACCGATCACAGCCTTTCCACTTGGTAACCAGCTTTGTCTACTTGTGGCCACAGTTTAACCTCTCCTGATAACTTCCATCCATTCTCTATTTAACCTTTCCAAATTACTATATTCTTCTGTTTCCAACTCCCCCCCCCCAGTCCATTTACAATGAAAGTCATAATTTGACACTGTACCATAAATTCAGCAACTGGGTGAACAAAGAAATCTCCCAGTACTTTACAAAACGTGCACAGGCCCATTCCTTAATACAACACAATTCTGATTCAGTAAGTGCTGTCAAGAGGATTTTACAAGAAGCTGAGCCAATATCAGGGAAAGAAAGAGATTTTTTTTTTTTTCTTAGTAACATACCATGAACATTTGTTAGAATTGAAAGGCAAATTTCTGATTAACCAGATTTATGACCTCTTTAACGTTCAAGCATTTGCAAAAAGTGAGTGCAAAGTTCTGCGCTCATGAATATTCTCCTACCTCACATGAGCAAACTGTCGCCCAAGGTAAATTCCAAATTGTTTGTGTTTGTAAAATCGGGAATGCTAATTAGTTATATAAGTCACAATGTATTGTTTCTGTTCCTTAACTTGATGACAAAACTACTTAACACATCTTAAATTGCTAAGTGTGAAAATTACCGATATACAATTTATCACTCATTTTGGATTGGTTAATTACACAAGTTCCCACACAGATTGCCTATGGCATATTTGTCTAATGATCTAATTATTCCCTGAAGAAATTAGTGAATAACTTTACATGACAAACCTGACAATTTCACAATCTGCTCCTGGACAATTTGTAAATAGATAAGTTTGATGATATTTTGATTTTTATCTATTGGTGAACTAGTCAATCAGAATTGCGGGTCTTCATCACCTCCAGAAAAATCAGACTGTTTTTATTTAAAATAACTATTTCTCCCACAGGCGAACTGGGTCTGCCCCAAGCATTACACGTTTGTCTGTTTGTTAAATGGGATGAGAATATGATTAAAGTAAATGGAAAAATAACCTAAGTCAAGTGTGCTTTAGGCAGCCGGTGCCTATGGTTTCTCTTTGGAGAAAGCTGATCAGCGCATGCAAAAATAATCTATCTAGAGGCTCACGAGGACTGTGCAGAGGTCACCTGGAGTCCCTCTGCCTAGAAACAGTCTACTACAACTTCACCTGATTTTTAGGTCCCAGACCTGCAAAGGATTGAGCATCAGTGTAATCTGCAAACTGCAAAATACCAAAATCCTTGCGCTAAGGTTGTTGCTCGGTATCGAGGGCTGCATTCGGCACCTGCGCCCACGAGGCGATGCCGGCGGAGCAGTACGATGCTCACTGTGGCTCTACAACGCAAGACTCTGAGCAAAGGGGTCCTGTAAAACCTTCCAAAAACTGATCCCTTCACCCCTGGATAAAGCGGGTTGTGACAGCCAATATTACTGCCACCGGGTCTACTTGGAGCTACCAGCACAGGACAGCCTTGCTCCTACATTCAGCTTACTAAGAGCTTCTTGGTAGTAGATAGGGTTTTAAAGACACTGAGACTGCATTTCTTAGTGCTACAGATAAGTATCTTAAGAGGGACTTACAAAAGTCAGTGACAGTTCAGAAGTCTTCAGGAAGAGCAAGAGCTATTTTATACTGGCCACAAAAAAAAAAAAAAAAAAAGAAAAACAACAAGCAATAACAACAACCACCACCACCAAAAAACCAAGACAGGTAAAATACTGGAGGTTTCTCCCATTGTAATCCTTACAATGGTTCCTAGGAAATGGGAGTTATTTGCTTCAAGTCCCTGATTGCATATCACTTTACTAAATTTCCCAGACCCAGCAGGATACACCTTGAGCTGATGTGCCAAGGTAAAAAAATAACATTTGAAATGCACCTAAACCACATGGGATGTCAGCTCGTGCAAACTGAAGGTAGCCTGTCAATGATAACGTTTCTCTGGGGCCAGTCCTTCGTGGTAGAATCCCTGCTTGGTCAGTTGCCCCTTTCTGCTTAAAGATCATAAAAATCGGAGAGGTTTGCTGCTGGAGATACTAATATGGAACTGCATCCTTCTGAAATGTGACTCTGATAGACTCCGAATGAGCTAGGCATTGTTAAAATGTCATCAATTTGCCTTCTAGAAAGTAAACCTAAAAAATTTCCATGGTTTGCTTTTCATTCTAATAGCATGCATTCAGACTGCATCGAGAGGAGCACACAGAAGTAACTTGTCGGTCCTTGTGCTCTTTTGTATTTGGCCTAAAATGGTTTATCAAATTTGATGTGAATTTGTGCTTTTCGTTCCCATGAACATGTATACTTCTGTGAAAAAATTTGTCACTATATTACATTAATACTCATTTCTATTGGTAATACGGAGTAAGAAAATAACTTTCTTTGTACATCAAATTTCATGAAGCAGGAGCGGAGAGCATGCTCCAAGGTTATATTTAATAATTGTGTGCAGTACAAATGACAGAAGTATTAGGGTAAAGCAATTTATATATGGTATTTATTGTACATTGAACAAGAAAAAGACTTCAGTCATGATTAATAAGAGAGAATAAAATCAAGAATCAGAGGAAAAAAGGGCACAAGATTCGATTTTTAAATATTAGTTTAAGTTAATGTTGAAGCAATATTAAATTCTTTAAATGCAAATCCTATCTCCAAAATCGTGCCCACCCCCCCAAATCGAAGGGACAAATTCAACAATAAAAGCTTATCTTGCAAGGCAGAGGGCTTAGGGCTCTTCTCACCAGGCGCCCAGTTGTGTTCCTTTGCATGGGCACATTGAACGCAGAAAATGCATCACAGACTACATCAACTTCTGAAAAAATAATCTAATTGTGCAGAAGAAATTACAGTACTGAGGAAAGAAAAAACAGAGAAGTGGTTTTATTGGCCAGTGAAGCTCATTACACCTTCCTTTCAAAATCGCAGTACTGGGATTTTGTGTTTTGACCTCTTCTTGTGGTGTGGAATCTGGGAATGTGCAAAGTGGAGAACTTCTGTAAGCCTGATTTGCTATAAGCGTTCCTGCCTTTGGCAGAGGCTCCTCGGCTTGCTGCTTTCTGCAGCAAAATTAATGGGGCATTTGTTAAAATTGGAATCTGAAGGCAAAAGGCTGATAGGACTTGTACTGGCCACTGGCTCTCGTTGGATCTTAATAAGACGAAATATGCTACCTAAAATTGTAAATATGCACACTGTAAATTAAATTCTACAATTATGCTGCAAAACTCTGATACGAGGAAGAAATATATCTTGGTCTTTCCCATTAAGGTCCAAATAACTATCTGCAGCAAGATGAGTGGAGTGCCTGGTATCTTGTAGGGTGAATTCTAAGACATGCTGATAGTTTTAATTTTGGTATAATTTCACCTGGGGGCAATATATTACAACATCTAACAAGGTGGTGATTCATAAGAACTTTCAGAGTGGGGAATGCACACTTATTGGCATGTTCATCTCACATTGTGAATAGATGGCTGGCTTTTTTGAATGATTGAGGTGACAGCACCTTCTTAGGATGTGCTGAGCAAAGGGTGCTCTATTTTTTCACTCACTGCTATTGTGTCAGTGTTGAATCTGATTAGAAGTTAAAAAAAAAAAAAGGCAAATGTCTGTGGAATGGGTCATGGTGGGAGAGGAAACCGAGTGACTGACAAATCAGTGGCTGGCATAGTCTTAAGACTTACAATCTGTGGCTCCTGGAGACCCAAAACTCATCTTTGGAAGGAACAACTAAGGCCTTTCAGTGAAGCTGTGCTGGTTTCCCTGGGTCCTGCAGGCTTGAGAGCTTCTGGAAATGTTTCCTGTCTTGGTGCTGTTTGGGTGCCTGTTACTCATGATTAGGTTTCCAGACCACTTTGTCATCATTCGTGTTCTGGAGAAATCTGAGAATAAAAACCAAATACCTCATCTTTTGTTTTTTACTTGAAATGTTTTTATAGAAACCAAAAGAGCCTGCTTTTCATTTTTAGCTATGGAATAAGCTGGACTTCTCTGAGGGACAAAATAGGATAGCATGAGAAACGGCATGGTTTAGTGTTTGTTTTACACTAGAGAAAGATGACAGACATCACTTGTTTTCACTTAGAAGCCTCCTTTGGTTAGATCCACCCTTGTTTCAGTGTGGACTTTACCCTTACATAGCAACTTACTGTACAAAATTAAATCATTTAAAATGTACCATTTGTATTAAGGCTGGGCAGAATTTACAGCTTCAGTAGATTTTCCTGTCTTAATGGTCTTTAATCTGAATCTTTAAACAGTCTTTGACCTGGGCAGTTTATCTCTTTCTTCTCCTTTATATTCAATCCAGTTTTCATTCCATTTACCTCACTGCCTCATGCAGATACTAAAACACATACTATACTTATTTACCTTGGGCTGTAATTTCTATATATCTTTGGGGGGTGTCCCCACCCCCAGCCAGGAAACAAACAAAAAAAACCCCAAAAAACCACAAACCCAAAACAGAGTGTGCTTTTAAAGGCAGGAAAGTAGCTTTAAATATTCTGATGGAAGATCTGGGAGATATTTTTGTTGTTGTTGTTGTTTTTTAAATAGCATGATTCTCTTGAAGGCTCTCCAAATTTGTGGCTTTGTGAAATGTTTATTTTTGAGTCCCTTTTCGAGTCTAGAAGTGAAGCTTCTTGTAACAACACAAGCAGGACTTCCTTTTCTCCTCTCATCCCCCTGCCTTGCCGGGGCCTTACAAATAGCATTTTTCCTGTAGAATAAATAACTTCACCGAAATAGATATGTAAACCCCCTGTAAAACTCAGTCTGTTTATAGCTGAAATCCAACTGTTATTTTGCAGCTGGTCTCTGTGGTTTATCCTGAACTTCACAGAAGGTTGTTAGCTTTTCCGAGATCTTTGTTTTGCTCATCAGTTCCTTTTGAATGAGAAATCAGCCTTGTTCCTGACCTTTCCTAATGCTCATTTCTACAAGCAATAGGTTCAGGAAGCCTCAATAAAAATAGCCGGGAATTTGCGAAGGCTTGCAAAACCGTTCACCACATACACTTTCTTAACTGGAGCCACACCAGAGTCGGGAGCCGGTGTCAGGGCTGGATGCAGCTCCGGCAGCCGTTGAGGGGCGCAGAGGAAGGTGATGGCCAGCGCGACCGCGTGGCAGGTCGTCCCCGCGCGGGTCCCCGGGAAGGTGGTGCGAGTCCTGCCAGCGTGCCCTCGGACAGCAAAGGAAGCCATTAAAATCGGGCTGAGCCAGCGGTCGGAAGTCGCGTCGGACGAGACGCGCGCGTGTGGGACCTGTCCACGGCGCGACGCTGAGGAGGTGCGCGTGTCCCCAGGCTGCGTCCCGGGCGGTGAAGGTCGTTAGCCACGCGCTCGGTGGTGGAGCCCATGAAGAGTGTCAGTAGCTCGGTACCAGACTTCCTTTGCAGCTTTATTACTTAAGTCATTTGAGGCAAGTGGCTTAAGCCCATACGACGATGCTTGTGTTGCGTGGTCTCGGTTTGCTAAGGAGTGTGCAGAAGGGTTCAGCCAAACAGAGCTGGTCCCCTGAGTGCTCCTCACCTGGGAACAGAGCTGGGATCTTGCAGTGCTGAGATGATACAAGCCAAGCAAAAGCTCCATGTAATTATCATCAGTCCTGCTCTACTAAGCTATGGTGCTTTGCTTTTTGTGTTTTTTTTGAGGTGGGGGAGGAGAGACAGAGACAAGATTTAGTGAAGTAATCTGTGCAGGACCTTTTGTGGGTGAGTTCAGAACACAGCTAGCATCTTCGCTTCATAATAAACAGTAATTTCCAAGCTATAGGTCATGGTCATAAAAGGTTCGTGATCCTGGAGGTGATGTTATGTGCCTAGAAGCACGAGTAAGTAATGTATTTACAAAGCAAAAATTTTGGGAAGCAGCCTTCTCTTTTTGTCAAGCTACTCTTAGGTTCTGACCACAAGAAAGCAAAGTGTGGAGACGACTGGAAAATTATGTTGCTGTTCCAGTTCAGGTGGTGTTGTCGGAATATGCAAGACCTAACAAGATTAGAGCAGTTTTGCCCTTTAATTTGAACAGATGCGAGTTGGAGTCACTAGTAGATTTGCATCATAACTCTGGTTCAACCCTGAGTCATGGGATTATTTCATTCTGCTATGTTTGTTTTTGATGAACCACTTTGCTCCTTTTTCTTGTGAGGGTGGGTTAAACAGTGCTAATTCCTCAATGAAATACTTCTCCCTTGTTGAAACTTGAATGGGGTATTTTCCAGAGTGCAGGATCAGAAGCCACCCTTTACACAATAGCTGTGCCAGAAATGGCTTACCAGGAAAGCAGATTGCCAAAGGGTGGGTAACACTAATGAAATGGGCAAGGGGGAACTTTTCAAGGAGTATTTATATTTCAGTGTTTCTTGTCTTGTGACATTAATCTAATTTTTTGCACCAAATCAAGTTGGATGTCACACATTTCTTTGATCCAAGTTGTTAAAATTCCCATCTCTTGCTCAAGCAGACTGTCATTCCTGCTTTTCATTAACGTCGTTTGACTGTTTCGTGTCATAGAAAAAAATGGTTATTCAGATCGTAGCTTTCCTAGTTACGAACAGTAGACGGGATCGTATCTACCTGACCGCCAAAGCAAGTCCAGGACCAGGTAGCGACTTCGTGGATTTTTACAGGAACCCGTGTGTTCCGATGCCTACAAGGTGAAATGGGCAGGAGTGCAGAAGCGCAGCACCTACCTTCCCCCGGCTGAGGAGGGGGCCCAGGGCGTTTGCAAAGAGTGAGTCGTTGCAGCTGTTACGGCATCATAGGAAAGCACTAAACTGGAGCTTCAGAACGAGGGGAAGGGACAAATTCAGTGCAGAAAGAAACTGGAAGCTAGCTGAAGGATGCAGAGAGGATTTTAACAGCAACCTGTAAAATTTTCCTGTAACTCCCACCTTTTAATGAAGAGAAGCATTTGTCCCAGGATGGAAAACCAGATACAGCTACATGTATAGTCAAGCTGGGCTTGACTGTGGTTGCTAATGTAAATGGAGAACGGATTTTTTTCAAGGCAGTGTATTTAAACCAGTGTTAAAATGTCAGAAGAAAAAACACCATTCTTGCCTAGCACTGATTTTCCTTCCACATTTTACCTACATTTAAATTCGTTTTGCTTTTTCCCCTAGAAATTCGATCCTCCCCAAAGTAGACTATGCAGCTATAGGAGCAAGACTGCACTGCTCTTGGAAAAATCTGCATGCCTTTGTGCTTAGATTTCCTCGCTTTTGCGTCTGAGCTGAGCCCCTGACAATTGAAAATATTTAAAGAAGGAAAACTAAACCCTAATGAATCTGAAAGGCATTTGCACAAAAACACAAGCCTTCTTCCCTCTGTCTTAATTGAAATACCTTAAAAGGCTTGCGTAGGCTATACAAATAAATACAGCTACTCCTTCCCTCTATGCTCTTGTGTGCCAGTTTTGAAGGTCTTTGTTTCTGTTTTTTCTCCTTATTCTTTACCCTAATAAAGATTTGAAAGTAAAATTTCTGTCTGTGTCTAAGCTCAGCAGCTACGTGGTCACATCTCCGTATCATTTTTCCCGTGAACTTTCAGTTCCTTCTCCACTTGGAATAAAATCAAGCACTCTGTTAATGGCCAGAAGCCTGCAGCAGGAGGGCTGTACCACAGCTCATCTGGGCCTGTGGATGCAAGAGGCGAAATGCTATTGGTCTCCTGGAACGGTGGTGAGTATCCTTAAAGTCACTTTCCTATAATAGAAACTTAGTTTAAGAGTAGAAAAAGTGCTGCTCTCCTTCATGACTTCTCAAGAGCTGTTTTTGCCATGTAAAGTCAATTGGCTGTAAGCTGTGGACCCAGCTTGGCTTTAGAGTGCTCCTGGCTCTTCATTCACAAACTAAATGCTCTAGAGAGCTGCCAAATTGGGGAGATTATTCAGTCTCGTTTTCTGGCAAGCTGCGACTGCGGGTATCACTTCATTTATATGCTAATTGAGGCCAAGCCTCCAAATAGACTCCATACAATATCAGTGTGACTTGGCTCCATCTGTATGGTTATTCTGCCTTCCAGCAGCCTCGGTGTGTGTGCGCTGAGCCAGACAGGGTTTAGTACGTCTTCATCAATGAAGTCTTGCGTCCTGACCCCAGCTTTCAGACAGTGGCGATTAAACTCGAGGGGTGTGGGTCACTTGCACCAAGGATTACCGTGCTGCTGTGAAGGTGAGCTCACAGCATGTCTTGACTGGGACTCTCCACATTTCAGCTCTGAGGAGATGCTGATATTTCTTAGGCCAGCTGGCCTAATAAGAGGTTGCAGAAGGCACGGCTAATTATGGGGACAATGTGTTGATGAGCCAGCTAGGTAGAACAGCAGGTTTTGTTACCTCCTCTCCTCTGCCAGCACGTGCGTGACCGAATGGCAAAAGCTTGCTCTCCTCTGGACTGCCTATTTTTAAAGTGTAGCAAGGACCCATGCTTTGGCAGCTGTTCCTTGAGGAGCACTGTATTGTTGTAGAAAGAGGAGGTACAAATATATGCATTCAGGGCTACTATAAAATATATGCGTTAAGGGCTCCTTTTGATTGTTTAGGATGTTATGAATTTCAAAAGCCACGGATGAACTATTCAGTAAATGGACGCGTGCCTCATGCTGAATTTTATGGGATGTTTCACCCAAGGCTGACGAACTTAGGTTGGGAAATGCATATGCTTGTGATACAAATTCTTTGAACTTTTTCAGAGGGAAATATTAGTACTTTATGCTTAAAGGAAGGTTGTGACGGTGGCTCACAAGCGTATTTTACCATTAACCACCAGGGATTAGAGGTCCATACTAAGTTCTGCAGTTTGTGTGATATAATTTCCATACTTTTTTAAACTTTCTTTTAGAAACATATCAAGGTGTGTTTTTAAAATCTTGTTAAAAGAGAACTGAGCACTTGAAAGTTAGAAAATTCCCAGCTGGCAGTCACCTGTATGAATACTTTGCGGGTCTGCACTGTAGCGCAACAAGCTGTTACAGACAACAGCAGCTCAGGCACGGGAACACTGGATTGAAACATGCCTAACTTTTAAAAACCCAGGGCTTGTACTGCAATTCCCAGTCCTGGTCCAGGTGCCCAAAAAGGGGCTTCATAGCCTACTGGAGAGAGCGAACGGACCGGGAAAGGCTGTTGACAAGAAGAAGGTGGTGTCAAAAATTCCTCTGCTTTCCCGGGCTGAGTACATGCTCACAGCTTTGAAATAAGGGATTACTTGAAATCAGGATTCATGGTTTGGGCTCAGGCACCTGTGTTGTCTCTTTATACCCGGGCGATTTGCTGTTCTCTCCTGAGTTGTGGCAGTGCCCACCTCTCATCCGGGAAGCCAGGGCCGTCAATTCAGTAGGAGCTTCCTCCCCTGCCTGAGGCAGCTCAAATTTACACCTCGCGTGCAGGATAATTGGCTTATCCAGTGAAGGAATTGGCACAGAGATGCTCTTCACCTCACCTATGGATGTGGAGTCATGATCTGGCCAGGAAAGGAAGGAAGACTCATCAAGCCACAGAGAAAAAAGCAAGAGGTAGCATGACTGTTTTGCCTAATGATGAGGCAATTTCCTGGGATGGAGCAGTTATGGGACCTGGTACTTCCCAGAAGTATTTAACATTTTTGCAATCTGCTCATCACTCATCAGATCAAACTTGTATGGGATTTCCAAAGCCTGCCTATGCATTCAGTTTTCTTTGTTCCTGTGAACAGCTTGTGTCTGTTCTCAACAGTGTGTTGCCTCCGGGTTATGACCTGTTGGTTGACAAAAATAGGTGCCAGGTGAGGTTCCTGCCAGGGCATGACCACCAGGCTGAAGAATACCTCCGAGCTTGTGCAAGGAAGCGGCTTGTTTATTTCCATGGCACTGTGTGCTCCTCTGTGTGCTCTGTGGAGCAGGTCCTGGCAAGCGGTGTTCACGCGAGTCTCTCTGTTTTAAGCGGAAAAGCTCCAACGCTGATAAATTTCCTGTGTCAAAGGGGTCGGAGAAAGGACGTCCCCGTTCTAGGCCAGGGTGGCGGCGTTAGGTAAACGGGGACTGTTCCTGGCCCGATCTGGACGTGAGCGTGCGGAAGCTGTGCTCAAGCAGGTGATTGCAAAGGGCAGGACGGCGGTGGGGGATCAGCCGCACGACGAGGGCGCGTGGCCCGGGTGGGAGAGCTGGCTGCTGTGCTTGGAGCACCATCCTGCGCTTTGCGGAGCTCTGCGAGGGGCAGCCATCCTCGTTCCATCGCCCCTGGGCCTCTGCCCGGGAAGCAAAAGGGGTAAAAAACCCTGAACAACCTGGGGAGTGTCAAGTTGGCACAAATCAGTTCCTAGGAGGCTCATATCTGAAGCAACATCCAAAAGTCCGTGCGAACAGCAGAAGCCTGAAAGGTTTCTGCCCGGGCTCCGTTGCTGTCAGTGCTGCCGTTCTGTTACTGCTGGAGTGCGATGCTTGCTCCTTAGCAGCGCTGGAGGTTTGAAATTTGTTTACTCCACGCTGGAGCGAAAGGAGAACTGTTTGAAATGTTACTCTTTTTTACATATATATTTTTCTTGTTAATTGAGTTGTCTTAATGTCTGCTTTGGGATGTTAATGGGATGTTTTCATTTGTGAGTGTTTGTTTTGTGGTATCAGACAGTGGGCCGACACAGGATGCATTAAACTGGTAGTTCTGCCTGACTTGGAGCAGAGGTTTTTAGCTCCAGACCTTCTCAGATGGGCGCAGCAGGACCTTCAACGTGGGTGTCCCATTGTCAAGGGATCTCCAGAGTATGAAAACAGCTTCTACTCATTGTCAAAAATGCCAGCTTTGACTGAAGGGTAAAAATTCCATCCCCCCCCCCCCCCAAGATATTCTGGCTACGCTGTG
>JAVJGG010000031.1:11976028-11993599 GCA_035590195.1 Aviceda cuculoides
AGTGCGGGGCCGGGGGGAGCGCCGCACCTCGGAGGTGGGGGGTGAGGGGGTGTCGTAGCGCTCCCCGGGACGCGGCGGCTCCGGTCTCCGGCGGCGGAGCCCTGCGGGGCTGCCCGCGGGGATGGAGAGAGGGTCCCGCCCGGGCTGGCGGCGGCTCGGCTGCTCACGGCTGTCCCCGGTTTTGGGGTACTTTTAGGGGAGTTTGTGCCAGCACACGCCCCGCGCTCCCGGCCCCCTCGCGGTTCTGACGGGGGGGGGCGGGGGGGGCCGTGTTCCCCCCCCCCCCCCCCCCCGCCTTGCTGCCCGGCTCGGCAGAGACGCTGCAGCTAAAAGGGACGGGGCTACCCCCGCGCCCCTTTCGGCGCCGGCCGCCTCTCCCTCTTTGTCCGGGTGTTGCTCCCCGGTGCCGGCGGGCGCTGTCGCGTCCCCGCCGGCGAACAAAGCCTCTGCCCCGACCGGCGGCGGGAGGTGGCGGGGGCGTCCGTCCCCGCGCGTCCGTGGGCCGAGGAGGCGAGGGAGGAACCGCGGGGCTTGGCTCGGCTCGGCCCGGTTTTCCATCGGCAGCAGTCTACCTGGTGGAAGGGAAGAGGCAGGACAGGGCTCTTTGTCCGCGCTTCTTTGTTAGGCTGGTGGCTTTGAAAGCCTCCTGCGGCTGTGCGAAGCTGCCGTGCCCAGCGGGGATGGGTTTCTCCCAGGGCTGAGCCGGGGATGGATGCCGTCTCGGCATCGCCCGAGTTCAGCAACAGGGACCCGGCATTACGTCGCATTGGCTTGCGGGAATCGAGGGCTTGGGGCTGGGTCTCCCCTGACAGATTCGGAGCTGGGAAGTCACCCCCCGCGGAGCCCTGTCAGCAGCCGGGGCCGGGGTGCGCTCCGGGGCCGGCCGGAGCCGCCCGCTCGGCGGTGAATTCGGCTGGGAGAGCAGAGCCCTTTCGGAAAGGTACCTGCTGCCCACCAGCAAAAGGAGGAACGGGCTGGAAACTAACAGTCCCCGCTCCTTCTCCTGCTGCCCCAAAGCTGCCGGAGGAATTTCCCCATGTGCAGAAGTGTAAACAGACTGGCTGTGCTTACATAAAGGCTCAAGAAATGATGGTCTTTCTGCTCCTTCCACTGAGCGCTTGTGTGATCTGAAACACATGGCTTTTGTCACCGGTTCCTTTTCCCCCAAATGCTCGTCTCGTCAATGTGTCATCTTGTCTACGCGCCTTGACTCTGCACGTGCCCAAATCCTCCGTGTCTGCATCTCCAGGGCGGCTGGGTGGACGTGTTGCCAGTCACAACACAGTGAATATTTCATCTTTGTGCCACACGTTCCCTCTGCTTTGGGGGAAGAGGGAGACGAGATAGGCGGTTTTGCAAGTTCTCACATTTGGTGAACT
Organism: Aviceda cuculoides; assembly: GCA_035590195.1. Taxonomy (NCBI): domain Eukaryota; kingdom Metazoa; phylum Chordata; class Aves; order Accipitriformes; family Accipitridae; genus Aviceda; species Aviceda cuculoides. Next base: position 11,977,408 of record JAVJGG010000031.1, read on the forward strand.
TCTCAATTTTTCCTTCCTCTGGATGCTCATAGATAAGGTCCCCAAAGATAAGGTATTAACATGGGAAAGGAAGAGAGATGGGAGGAGGTAAGGCATGGTAGTGCCAAATGGAATCGCAAAGGACAAGGATGGGCTTGCTTTCCCGCAGCAGAAGGAAGCGATGTAGGGGAGAAAGGAGATGAAGTAATCAGGAAATGGAAGAGTGCCTACCTTTGCTGTCAAGCGGAGGGGTAGGCTGAGCTAAGAGGGGAACAGAGAAAGAGATACTTTTAGGGCAGTCAAATAGTAAGACCGTATCCTTTCCAGAGCCAATTGTACTATTTTCCTTCGCTTTACACAGTTCCTTTTCCACACCAGAAATTTGTTTTCCTTCCATTTTGACAAATGCGAAATTGACTCTTTTGTGTGTCCATGTTTTTACCGAGGGAATGGAAATCTCTGGCAGCAAGTAGAACAGGAAGAGTAGTAATTTTTTCCATTTTTTTCCATATCAGTTTCTGTCTATGCTTATCAGATACAATTAGCAACCAGCTCCTTGCAAGTATGCAAAGACACCAGTTGACCGTTGTTGGGAAGGAACAAAGTCCATCATGAAAAATTTGGAGTATTTTGTTTTTAGATAGGAAGCAGAGAATGGGTGAGGTAAAGATTGCAGGTCCACCTTGAGGCTGGAGTTGGATCAGACAGGCTAAAGGGGTTTGGATGGGAAGATTATGTCTGTCTTTTTCCACTTGAAGATCCAGAGAAAAGCTTAAATAATGAAAGTGGGTGGGGGGAAGTGGTGGTGATTGTTTATAAAGGAATCAATGCTGTGTTCTCTGCACACGGAGTGTACTCTCTCCATTTTGAGTTGTTAAACAGTTAATTCTGATGTGTAGTAACTGCCAGTATAGCAAACAGTGCTTCCCATTGAATCAACTGAACAGCTACAAGACGATGCCCTGCTTTGGGTGGTCAGGGCAGATGCTGTTCATTTAGGCTTTGTTTTAGACCGGTGGGGCATATCCAAGATGCCAGGGAAATCCAAGGGGAGTTTTCCCCTGTAGAAGGTCCTCCAGAGACTGCGATATAGGCGTGAACTCCATAAATGTGACCAGGCTTGTTTTTTCTTACTCGAATCTCATGCAGGTGGGATTGGTTTTTAAGTGAACCATTTTAATTAACTTCCTTAATTGTATTAAACGGCGTAACTGCAGGTATAGTACCTGTATTCCTCGCTCAAGGGAACGCAGTCCTGGGACTTGCAGGTAAACGCTGCCCTGTATTTGTGCAGGCAGACCCATGGCTTGGTAGCACAGCAGCCGCGGCGGAGGCCGCTTGAGCTTTCTGTCATGATGTGGTTTGCCAAGCAAGTGTGATGAGAAGCATTTAGTCTGGGGGCATGCTCGCTGCCCTGAGAGTGCTGGGAAATGAAGAAGCGTTAAAGAGCTAGAGGGGACGTTTGGAAATATGGGGCAAGCATCTCAGGAAGGAGACAAATTGAGGAGAAATGGACAAATGAAATAAGAGAGACAAAAACTGTCAGAATAAGTGGGCACTGGAGGGAACTGATTAACGAAAGGAAGTGACAGGCACAAAGTGGCAGTGAAAGAAATCAGCACAGAGGAAAGCAGATCATGGGCAAAGGTTGCCTGAGAGAGTGGGAAAATGCAATAGACGGGAAAAAAATAGTAAGGACATCCAAGAAGGCAAAAAAAAAGGGGGGGGAGTCGGGGAGTAGATGATCTTTGCAGCTGTTCTGGTTAGTTTTTCTAGCTGCTTAGATTTGGGGTGGGACTTACCTACATGCTGTGTATGGCAAGTTCTCATTGAATTTGTTAGGTGCATCTTAGAGGCAAGTTTATCATGTCAGGTAGGATGGGAAAGGAGAAACTTTTCTTTAGGGTCTTTCTGCTCTCCTACAGTGAGAATTTCTGTTCCAGTACAGTATGAATTTGGATTCATAATTGTTTTTCACTCAACCGCCTTCCTGAAATTTTAGATGAAGAAAGTCTGTATTTTCTGGGCTTCAGGAGTGAGAATTATATTGGTCTAGAATATTTATGTACGTTTATTACTACATCAGCTCTGTTGTTTGTTTTGGGTTTTGTTAGTCTGGGCAATGAGATATAAGCAATCACAGTCCATCAGCTACCAGCAGAGCTTTCTGTTTGCCGTGTCTGTGTAAATTTTTTAAGTCTCGATTTGCAAATCTTTTGAGCACACTCAAATTTTCAATAGGTAAGGAGTTAATGAAATAGTGTCAGAATAGTACCAGCGAGCTCGTCATTACTGGCATGGGATGAATCAGTCATTGGGTCAGATAACTGACTTTCAAGCTTAACTGCCAGAAAGGTACCAAGATAGAGAAAAGGAGTATGACCTGAGGTTGGCTTGTCCTTTGCCATCTCTGGTTTTCTGCATGAAGAAAGGAGTTCATTGTTTTAACAGAAATCTCTTCTAATATATTTCTATCTCTTGGTGGGTTTTGTTTGGACAGAAAAGAATTAACTCTCCTTCTCACCTCAGCTTATCTCAGTGAACTTGTCAAGATGAAATGGTGGTTTGTGTGACTGCAAAAATAAGGAGGAGGCAGTGATGTCTACTAAAATAATGCAGTTTGAGTAGGTGGTCTACTCTCCTGTGCTACCAAATGCATAGGAATGAGATTAGATTAATTGAAATGTGTACTTTAACAGTTTCAGTTTCAGGTAAGAGTAGCTATTATGGCACAAAAGTCATAAAGTTTCAACATTTTCACTGTCACTTTTGTTTGGACACACTCATCAGTCGGCATCTCTTATGTCAATGGTTTAAATCTCAATTTGTACTCACCAAGCTATAGTATTTACATGGTAATGAATGTTTTCATTTTTGATGTGCATTTAAAATTGTCAGTTGTCATGACCAGGTTAAAATGATTACATCCATCTACTGGAAAGAGCAGTTGATGTGACAATGCCTACAACGTCGATCCTTATCAAGTAGGAGAGAATCATATTTATGTAGTAGGACAGAATAATTTAAAATGTCATATTTGTGTACAAATTTTTTGAGTATTTGGGGTGGTTATTGCAGTAAAATAGATGTGGTTTATGAAGGGGATAAAGTTATTTGGGGTGTTTTCTGTTGTTGTTGCATTGCCCTTTTTCTGCTCCTTCTCCAATATCCAACACGATAATTTCTCAGAGGAAGAGATAAGCTGTAAGAGCGACTTCCTCTGCCGCTCCCTTTTCCACATCGGAAACCTGCAGGATTACAAGGGAGTGACTTAGTCAAATCTGATTCATAGATATTTGATTTTTAATTTCTTTAGTGTTGGTGAAGGTGCCAAGCTGTGAGCTTTGGGAACTAAAACACCCTATGCCTGTAACCAGACCTTATGCTCACTTGTACTGTGGGGAACAGTGTATTGCAGGACCTATATTGTGAAAAGCCAGGGAATGAGCAGATTTCAGGGCTGTGCTGGCAGGAAATTAGCTGTAGTTTAGGGTCTAGTATATTGTGTTGTGGGGGAGGAGGAGGAGGAGGAAATGAAGAAGGATGTTTAAGGCGACCTTTAGATAACAGCCTTGCGGAGTTGCCCAGTTTTTGGCAGAGTTGGCTGTGCTCTCTCTTAAGGATGTGTCCATTCACTAGTTTGTGGGTACAGAATCTCCACCAAATTATGCAGGTGCCTTTCTGTGAATATATTGTTTTAGTTTGACATTAGGCTTTAAGGGGTTGGGGAAAGATGGATTTACACTTAACTGTTTTGGGAGGTAAACTGTAGATCCTGCTGAGTTTTACTTTCCCATCAGTTTAGGCCTATCAACACTTCTGTTTGTAAATAAGCAAAGTCAGTCGGGGGTGTGGGGGGGGAAACAGGCTTGATTTAATCATGAGCAAGTACATTGTCCTCAGATTATTCAGGAAAAAGGTAAACCAACTTGGTAATGGCACAGTCCATTTATGCATGTAGGTGTGCTATGCCATGGGAAAGTTAATTCTCCCGGCACCAAAGCCATCAGCACTCATTCACAACATTTTGTTCAGGGTGTCAACATTTAAGAGGCTTTCTTTTTTCCAAAACAGTGTGTGTTTTATTGGAACGGTTGAAACGGACCCTAATCATTTGAAAACCTTGTTTCAGAACAAATTAAACTCTAATGGTGTTGTGTGGATAGTGGCAGTGATCAGTTTTTGTCCTCATCCTTCATCCCTTGGGGTTTCATCCGTTTTCCATGGGTTGCTGTACACTGCTAGAGTTTCTGAAGAGAAGTGTCAGAGACAGGAGAGGGGACACAAGCCAGCAGGAGCCACTGGTAATGTTTCGTGAGAAACTGAAAATGAAGAAACAATGAAGAGCAGAAAAGCCTTAAAGGAGAGGTGGCCAAATTTGAGAGCTTTGCTTAAAATTGTTTATTTTCAGTCAAAGGAGCACTTTAGCAATGCCTGAGGCCCTGCGACCCACTTGGTTGGTAATGTAAGAGCAAAGTGGGTGCCATAGCAGACGCTCTGCTAAATGGAGGTGGGTATCAGCCCAGGCAGAAGTAAAGGAAGGGACGAGAAACTACGTGCTGAGACAACATGACCCTAAATCTATGGCCCGAGCGCTGGGTAGAGCTGTACCTGCAGCTTGGCTGAGCTGTAGCTCTAGGCTCCCACGCCAAGGGAAAGGAGGTTTTGCTGTAAAGCCACCCTGTGTTATAATATCTTAAAACTGGAATCCTTTGTTTGACTCGCCGCCTGTTTGAGTCGTGAATCACTGTTTCTTCTGGTTGTTAGTGAAACAAAACTTAATTTGGCCTGGGCACTGTAGAGATGAAACATGATTGGTAATGCTGTATACATTCACTTCAGATGACTTTATAAATCCCAGATGAAAGCATTTTGCTTCGTTCCAGCCGAGACAGAGCGTGGCATGTGCTCTGTAACGAGTCAGCCTTGCTGGTTGTTGGATGAGGCCCTGCATAACCTCATCTGAAAGAATATGATTTCATGAGAGGAGATAAACTGTGGATTTTGAGCTGTTCATTTGCTTAGCTTATTAATTCATTAATTGTTTCTTCTTTATGGTCACAGTGGAGAGTTTTAGAAAGTTCTTCCCCCCAAAAATCCAATTATTGCTAGGTGACAACTTCTCTGATCTCTCATTGTCTGAGACGTGTAATGAGTTCTCAAACTTGAACTGAAACCATATAAATATTTAACCTTAAAAAAGGCATTTTTCCTTTTGGCTATTAGCAAATCCAGGTATTCACCAAGCTGGACTGAAGATTAAATTTTCAATTACATAGAAACCCTTCCCTCTTGGCTCTTCTCTCCTTAATGTTTGTCACATTGATTAAGTGGTAGCCATCATCTTATGAGGTAGAAAGGATGGGTTTTTTGGTGATCTTGCCAATGATTTTAACCATAAAGCAGCAATGTTAGAGACACAGGAAATCCAATTATATCTTTTCCCTTCTTTTAAAGGAGCCCTTCCTTCTGTCTGTTAATTCCAAGTTGTCCATATTTTAGTTTTCTGTTTGATGATATAATTATACTTTTGTTACAGAACAGTTTGAAATGTTGAGAGTCACTAGTTTTCTGTGTCAAGCTGAACGTGTCCCGAAAAGTTAAATTTTTGTTCTTTTCTGGGGAGCTCTGGGCTTGAAGTACAGTATTTTTAATAGAGATTATGCAAGCGATATGCCAAGACAGCAATGTAGCAGCATTTTTAACAGGATTTCTGTCCCAGTCCTTCGTCTTTCGTAGACAGGCAAAAGGCAGAGAGCCAGTTCGACGAGTGGGAGAACCACTGTTAACTCTTGCTGGGCTGAGGTGCCTGTCGGCCGCAGCCCTACTGGGGGGTCCGCAGGCAGCCCCCCAGCCCCACTTTTGGCAAGGAAGATGCCTGGGATGCTACGCAGGTTTTGAGTTTGGAGGATGAGGGGCAAGCTGGAAGGAATTAGGGAAGGAGTCTCTCCGTGGGGTGGAAGACGCAGTAAGGTGAAAAGGACAGTGAATGTATTATGTCAACAAAACAACCTGTTGAGCATGAAACTGGGGTTGAAAAGCTATCTGCTGTCCAGGCTGTTTCCCACCATCTGCTCTGGAGAACATCACTCCTGTGGTGCTGGGGAGGGCAGGCGGGTGGCTGAGTCCCCCCAGGAGGTACGTACGGCGCTCTGAGGGTCTCCTTCCTCGCCCCGGCTCCTTGGAGAGCAGCACCATTTTCGGGGAACCGTGGATTGGGCGCTCTTGGAGGAGGCTGTCAGGGTGAAGCCCACCTCTCGCTGTGAGGGGGGGTGAGGTGCCCGGTGGGGTGGAAACTCTCTCCTTGGGAGTGAGACATGACCTCTGCAGAGAAAGAAGAGGCACTGCGGAGTGAGACCAGGGCACGGGGATGGCTGGGGGAGCCGGTGGGGGACAGGGCCTGGCCCCCCATGGGGGAAGGAGAAGCCAGAGGTCGTGGTGAAGGAGCGTCCCTCTGCAGGGATTAGCAGTCAGCTCCCTTCGCCCAGGGCTGGCCTCCCAGGAGAAGAGCGTGAAAAAGCACGGAGCAAAAAGTCTGTGCAACAGAGACCTGAAACGTTGCAGCTGTGACGACTGTGGTTAATTAAATAGGTGACTCGTCTCTAGACAGCCCAGACATCTGTCTCCATTCTTCGCTTGTTTTTCTGCCGCGTTTCTATTTGCTTGTCCAGAGTTAAAGCCCAGAGGACCTACAGATGGTCACCATTAATTTTGTCACTTGATGCGATTTTTTTTAAAAAGCTTTTTTGTCGACCTTTTAAAAACATCTGTGTATAAAGAAAAAATAAAATCTTTTAATAGAGCAACTCACTAGAGATCTTCTATTTGGATTAAGATTTAATTTTAGTCTTTAGTGGCTGGGATTTAATTTTGGCTTTTCTTTTAAGCCAAGTCTCTCTTGTAGCCATATCAATTTTTTTTTTTTTTTTTTAATAAACTTTAAAGAATCTCTGCATTCCTAGTCTGGCTTCTTTGGAGCCTCAGAAAGCATTGCATGCCAAAACAGTTTCTGTGTTTTGGATCACATACCTGTTCTTGCATAGGTTTTTTCGTGATTGCAGGATGCTGGTGTTGTGTGGGCTGAAACTGGGCTATGGGCTTTCAAAAATAATGTCTTCAGCAGAAAAGTCCAACCTCGTAATAATTTCTTAAGCGAGCCACAGGATTACAGACAAAACTCAGGAGCTGTGACTAGTAACTGCCTGCACAGAGTCAGGATCATAGATAATAGCTGATTATCAAATCAAATTATATGGACTTTTAACCTTATAAAACAACTGCAGACAGTTTTTTTTCCTCAGTCTCCACGTAAAACATGGAGCGTCCTTTCCAAATATCTTTTAACATATTTCTTTTTGAGTTGTCTCTGGAAATTTTACCATAAGAAAACCCAGTTTTAGTCTATACTATACGCTTGAAAAATATTCTCAGAATACACTTCTTAAGACAGCATTTTTTTTCTTTTGTTCCTTTATTTGCAGGTCAAAATTTTTCTGGTTCACTCAAATTAGCGTTGTGTTAACTATCCTGTAGAAGACGAATATGATGCCGAACAGAAGTAACCTCTCCTCCTTTCAGAATGTTGGATCAGGTAATCAATTAATAAAAATGAAGTTTGTAAATGTACTAAGATCTTTTACAATTTGTTATTGATTTTGGTCCTTTAATTCTCCTGACACATGGATAAGATCAGCGCTTTGTTCTTATTCCATGTCTAACTCCATTTACCAGCCAAAATAAGGCCACAGCTGGATATGCTGCAGACAGGCAACCCTCCCCCATCAGTTTAAAGCCTGGCCGGAATAGATATCGGTGACCCCCAGCTAAACAACTCCGGAATGGAAGAAAAGGATTGAGGGGAAAAGAAAGAAAATAAAAAAAAAAGGAAGAATTTCCTTCTGTATAGCTCCAGGCAGCAAATACTTTGCTAAACAGAGGAGCCTTTCTCTGTGCGCTGAAAGTTACTAAGTGAAAGCTGGGGCTGACCTGGATGCAGGATGGGTTTAGGGCACGCCACGTGCCGGAGCTCCCAGTCTCAGTCCCTATAGCTGCATGTGAAGGCAGCGTCAGCCAGGATGTGTAACACGTCCTGGCATATTCATAAAGTCTCATCCCAAACATTACCCTAAAAATAAACAAAACAAACAAGATCTGGTTTGCGGGAAGCAGCTATGGTTCAGCTAAACATGTGCTGTCGTCCAGTTGGGATTCAACTGTACGATTGCGGGCACTGTGGTGCTGGAACCAAAAACGCGGAACTGGCATAAGGTATGGTAGAGAAAAGTTGAATCCGAGTGGCTACATGAAGTTATCATGACCTTTTCTTGCTCTTACTGTACTTGTTTGGATTTCAAGTACAATGAACCCTTCATTGCTGTGGTGAACAGGTCTGAAAGTTTCCATGAGCTAACTTGCTTTTTGGCAAAAGCATCCAGTCTTTGTAGGATTCAATGTGCCCTACTGGCGTTGCAAGGGAGTAATAAACAATTATTAATGTCCCATTAATGTGTGTGCTAAGCTATTTATATGGGAGCCAGTGGAATTTATGCAAAAACATTTGAACTTCAGCTGTATTCAAGTTATGATTTGGATGGTGCAATTTTGATATGAGATTAGCTTTCAATTTTAAGAGAGGTTTGGAAGAGGGAAGGAGAAAGAGAGATGAGGATGGAAATTAGATTCTGTTCCACAATGGAAAGTTATGTGTACAAGGCGTATACATTGTGCTTTATATCTGTGCTTTTAAATAACTTTTACATCTTGTTCTTCTTCCATATAACACCACTAATATGATGAATTCTTGATCTTTTCCAGATGATTTTGTCTTGTCCCAACAAGAGTTCTGTTGAACGTGTGTCACGTTCCTGCTTTTTTTCATTTGGACTTCATCATTGCTGTTGATCAAAAATTGTGAAAATAGCTAAAAAATGTCAAGTAAAATGTCAAATTATAAGAAACTGCAGTTTCACTGCTCGTAGTGGTGATGGTCTGACAGAGAGTTCTGTGAACTTACTGATTCAAAGGCAACTTAGATAGTTGTATCATTATAACAAACATGTTAAAACTACAGGAAAAAAATCAGTCACCATAAAAATATTAAATTCTGTGTAGTAGTAAACCTGAGGGTTGGTTTTGAAGCTGCAAGTTAATGTTTTTGGCCACTACCAGAGCTTGTAATTAACACATGCTTAGCCAGGTCCACTATGCTCAAGGTGTTTGGGTTTTGGTGGTTTTTTGTTGGTTTTTTTTTTTTTGTCCGCCCCCCCGCCCCTCCCAGTGCTGCCTCCTATTTATCTTCTGCCTATTCAATTACATTATTAATGATGGTTACCTTTGTTCTTAAACTTATGGGTTTGTTCCTTAAGAATTGAGGAGAATGTCTTGTTACACACTTAGACTTACCACAGTTTGTGTAGAGGAAGCCTGTGCAACGGAGGTCTATTGAATGATGCCCTGGACAATAACAAATTCCAGGGGTTTTTGCCTTGTTAACAAGGAAGATCCCAGAAATGAGGACCCGCTTAAAGAATGCATTGCCACCTTTGACTAGATATCTGAACTTAGCGGTCCTCAATGAAACCAGATCGTATCAGCTCTGGTGGGGGGTGGGAATCCAAGTTTTGTGTCTAGGTTCATATAATTGTCTGAAGTGGTACTTGGAAGAGGATTAAAGTGTTGCTGCTGAGGATTTTAAAGGCACTTAACACGTTGGGATGTTAGGTTTTCCTGCTGAGTGACAAGCTGAAATTAGGTTTCTCATGAGGTGGCTGAAGTCACAGGTGAAATGTGACTGAGTCAAGAGTAAATCCCAGAAATGACCCTTATTTTCAGAAGCAATACTTGCTGGCACTGCAGGAACTGACACTGAAGAGTGCTCTATCAATTCAAAGCACAGCCTAGCACATCCAAGGAGCTGCTGTAAATGTTAATGGTGCCATTTCTACATCAGCTGAGGTCGAAGTGCAAGCCTGCAGGGGGTCCCGTTTATCTCCTGTAGCGGCTGACACTGTCAGGAGCTGAATTCCTTTCTCTGCTTTTGGCAAACTGGGGCTCAGAACTGTAGTCTGGAGCTTGACACGTTGAACAGTAACAACCACTACAGCAAAGGCTTTTTCGGTCAGTGTCCTCTTCCAGAATATAAATGATAATTCTGAACAAGCGTTAGGACCTGGAACCTTAAACCCCTGTCAGTGTTTTTAATGGTCATGTGTTTTTGTTGTTGTTTTGAATGAAGTCATGGAGCTTAGCATTATACTTCTTAAGACTATCTTTTAACTAAAGTGCCCTTTGCAGATGTAGTTACAGCTTTGTATTTTAAGAGCACTGAGCTGAAACACCTTGAAAAAGGGGCCTCAGTTTTCCGCTTTCCGTGAAGCTTCACACGACAATTCACAGAGTAAGCAGAAAGGTGACAAACTCCTACTGAGCTTTGAATTGAGCTCATTAGTATATTGGGGCTTGGATGCACTAGCTGTACAGGTTAGAAGAGGTGGTCCAGAGCAGTATCTTATGTTCTGTATCCTGCGTCCTGGGAGACCTGCATTCAGTTCTTTACCTTGCTGTCTGCTTTGCATCTTCTCTCTGCACCTCAGTTCCTCAGCTGTAAAACATCAGGACACTAATGCTTCCTTACTTCATGGACATCTTAGGAGGCTCAGGATTATAAAGGCTGAGCCAGAGAATCATGCAATGGATAGGACACCAAAGAAAGGGTCTAGCCTCTTTCCAACTGTGTTGCTGATTTGTAGGATGAATTTGGCAATATCCCTCTACCCACATTTATTACAAGCACAGTAATTATTACAAAATGTGTTCTTTTCAAGTTAATGTGCAGGCATGCACATGCAAGAGGCTTCTTACTTGCTAAAAACTTTTTTTTTCTTGTTTTCTCTTCCTTACAGATTCCAGTAAGATTATGGCAGAGTATAGCCACACACAAAACCAGATGGAATTACAAAATGCTAGTTTGGGAAAGGGTTCTGTGGCGAATTCCCTTGAAAATGGCCTCCAGGATATTATGGAAAACCTCAACCCGAAGAAATATTCATCAAGTCTCAAATTTAAAACAAACGGGGACTATGCTGGCTCGTATTTAACCCTTTCACAACCAATGCCAGTTAAACCTAATCCTTCCTCCAGTGTTAAAAATACACACTCTATTACTAAAATTCAAGGAGGCAAGCAGTTCCCCTGTGAAAGCCCATATCTTCCAGATAAAAGCATCTCTGTAAAGCATTTAGGTTCTGTATCAGGCATGTCTCCATCCCTCAGCGGGTACAGTTTAGGAAGGACAGACTTTGATATTCATACCAGCAGAGAAAATGAGAAATCCCTTGGACACATGGATAAGTTTCACTACTCAAAGTACAGTCAGAAAAACAAATCATATGACAATGTCTACTTCCCAGGAATGCTGGAAACAAAGAAGATCTCGGGCTCTCTTCTGACAATGTGGAATGGAAGCTCAGGGAACGAGCTGATGCTTTCACCTGCTAGCAATTCAGGGGCGGCCAGCATGCCTTCTAGCCCAAAGCAAGGCAGGAGGATGAATATTGAAGACAGCCTGGCCCTTCACATAAAACCAGTTAAGCACAAGGATGTGGTGATGGACACTCTGGGTTCACGGCCTAGGAAATACTCTGGTGGATCTTTAAGTCATATGGGAATGTACAGTCGTTCCCTACCCAGACTTTATAAATCAACAGAAAGCCAGCTGGTGCCATTAAGTTTGCCCCCCAGAAGCTCTCTGGGTAATACTAAAAGGAAAAAACTTGGAGAAAAAGACCTACCTCAGAATGCTTTAGATGCTGATAATTACCTGAATTTTTCTTCTTGCAGCTCAGGGGTTTCACCACATGCCAACTCTGTCTCTGGGAATAATCCCTACGTCAGTTCAACTCTTAGTGTTCCTGCAAGCCCTCGAATTGCTAAAAAAATGCTTTTGGCACCTTCTTCTCCATATCTTTCTGATGATTTTGATAGACTTGGACTCTCAGGAACAAGTCCTAGTAGTTCTTTCTCCCCAGTGGATTTTGACAGGTCTTTCTCTGTCCGAAGAAATCTTTCCAGCAGTTCCATGGAACTTGACGACCCAGATCTGGAAAGTTACAGGCAGACACCAAACTCACTGCAAACGTCCATGCGAGAGCGGAAGAACAGCATTAGCTCCATTTCAGGAAGAGAAGACCTCATGGACTATCACAGGAGGCAGAGGGAAGAGCGGCTTCGGGAGCAGGAGATGGAACGGCTGGTAATTTTTTCTCTTCCTTTAGTTTTTTGTGGTAGTTAGCATTTGCAGTCTGTCCGTCCCAGATCTAGCCATCAGGAGGATACAGCAGAGCATAAGCTTGTTTTAAAAAAAGCGTGTTTTGAAATTCAAATGTTACCTGTTTCAGGTGCCTCGTATTATTGCAGTCCGTGAAGCTAACGCTTAAATAGCGCGCTGCTATAACAGCTCGGATGGACAGTATCATTCAGCCATCCTAAAAAAATGTTGGAACCCATGTAAATTGCCTTCAGTCATCCTGTGGGCTCTGGTAGAATGTCTACATACATAAAACCCACAAATTGCACTGCAGGGATCCAGCACTTCTTGTTTTAGATGATGGCACCGTTTTGTGGGTAAGTGGGTAAAAAAAATGAGACCCTGCTATAAGCTGTTCAGCTGTGCATGCTGCAGAGTCAGGTATACATTGGTGTGGGTTCAACATCCATCATCAGAGCTTTCTCTGTGTGGTTGTGGTTCTGAGTAGTTTCATTAAAATATAGGTCTTGCTTCTCCCCTTTCCAAAATGGAGAGTTGCAGAGGGGGACAGAGTTTCTGTCTTTGCCTCTAGTCAACGTAAAGTAGTACACACTGCTTCAGCTCGGGATTAAATTTGGTAGTTAAATGTAATTTATGTATTACTGAAACAACTTTTGGGTAGGGAAAAAAAAAAAAAAGGTCTTCAGAACACACAAAGATGGTTGAAACAGTTTCTTATTGAAACTGTCTCTGAAAGGATAGTTAGTATTTCTTTGAAAAAAGTTTTCTCAGTGGCTACAAGAGTCTCTGACCCTATTAACATGCATTCATACTGTACTGATGTTACCATCCATGTAGAAACCGAGGTCATTGGGTTTTAGGCCAGTTTGTATTACTGAGTCTTAGATTCGAGACATTAACTTCACGGTTGTGTGCTTTAATTCAAATCTTCATGGATTTGAGCAAAATGGGGATAGGTTACTCTTAAACCTGCCTAGTTTGCATACAGACAGGGAGCCTGCAGGGGAGTTCCCTCCCCGGGTAGGCTGGGGTAAAAAGCCATGGGGAGGCGGGATGCGGGAGCGGCGGGATGCGGGATCAGTGGGATGCGGGAGCAGCGGGATGCGGGAGTGGTGGGGTGCCTGTCAGAGACCACCAGCGATGGCCCGGCGCCTGTGCAGGGCCACTGCTCCCATTTCCAGCCGCACCTGCGAGCCGGTTCAGCTGAAGGATTGTAACCCGTTCAGATGTTTCCCTCCCTTCTCACCGATGTCCGCGATGCAAGTTGGTGAGGAGCACGTCAGGCGGGCAGGAGCCTGCCTTTTCATCCCTAATCCGCTTGGCACTGTAGTCGGTAGGATACAGGCGGTTGGTTTGCCTGCTTAGAGGCAGGGCTGTGGAGTCCAGCGGCAGGGTGGGCATGCCCCTGCCCTGCCTTGCCCCCTTTGCCCCCGAAACCTCTGCCAGCTCCCCTTGGAGCTGTGGCTTCTTGGGAGCAGGGGCAGGGCTCCCTGGGGCGAGGAGCGCCAGCCGCCAGTGGAAGTGACTGGGCGGCTTAGGAAAGGTTTTTACGCTTGCACTTGCAAAAGTGGGAAGTGTCAGCAGAAATGCTGGCAGGTTATTTCTCTTCTTGCTGTCTTCTCCCTGCCGTTCCTCCACTCCTTTTGGAAATCTCCTGCCTTCTCCCTAGTCCTGGTGTATTGTGTGTGCAAAGTGGCGTTTGCGTCTTATCAGAGGGTTTTTCAGACAGTCATGCTGTAAAACCTGAGATAATCAGTCATAAAAGACAATGTAGTAGAGCGTGTTTGTATTTCAAAGAGAACAGGGGGGTTTTTTTGTTGTTTTTGGTTTTGTTTTTTTTTTTCCCCTGTGGTGAGGGATGGAAGATAGGGGGTTGTTTCAGTAATCAGTAATGCTAAAAATTATTCTGGTTTTATATTTGGATGTAATGACTACATTTCCACACACACACACAATTTCTTTTCTTGCCAGACAATACTTCCTTCAAGTCCTGATTCATGAAAGAGAGAATTTGCCTACTGTTTTTCTGAGCATGTTAAAGTTTTTGAAAAAAGATGATGTTTTGTGTGTTGCACCTAATTTGAACATGAAGGAACTTCCTCTTGCTTGAGTTCATCTTCTGTTGAGGATCCCACTCAAAATTGTTTTTTTCCCCTTGTTAGAACTATCTGGTGGAAATGTTGAATATCAGGAGACTGCCTCCTTCCAATGATTTGAGATTCTGAAAAATGCCATAAATAGGTTTTTAGATCTCCAAAAAAAAGGAATATATTAAAAAAAAAATAAAATCTACACATCAGCTCTTTGTACGTTAGGGTCTGTCCCGTTTTGCTTTTGTTTTCTTTTTGTCCTTCTGTGTGGATCGTCATGGGTCTATCCAACCAGGGTCTTTATATATGCAGCCTGAGCTTCCAAAGAGCAGTTTTGTCTGACCTTGTGTACTGTGAGTTGGACAAAGGTTAGAGATCCAGGTCTTTCTTTTTTGGGGGGTGAGGGAAGGTGTGATGAAAAAAAACCAGCTAAACAAGCACCCATGGATAGCAAAACTGTGTTCTTTGGGTTTTCAGTGCTAAGTAAAAGCTCAGATTGAGTAGCTGGTAGGTAAATGGAAAGGGAGACATAGTCCCTCCATCCACAAGTGTCAGACTCTTTTCATGCTGTGTTTTTGAAGCAAGGTAGGCAGAAGAAAAATGTAGGACTACTTAGAGAACTTCATCAGAACTTCATCAGAAACACAAGCCTTTAGAGGATTAGACTGCTTTATGGCCCAGATACGAAGTGGAGAGCATCTTTGCACCAGCACTGCCCCTGTATCTATCCTGCTGGCACAGAGCAGTTTTCAGGTATTGCGTTTGATAGCTGCTATTAACTTCTGGACTTCTTTTTAGTAAAAGCTATGCAGACATTGTAATCTGACTTAGTATCTGTCCTTGGTCTTTTGTATTTACTCTTTTCCTATTCCTTTTCCATATAAATTATTCTATGAGTTTTACTTGTGCTTAGTTTGCTTTTTAAGTGACAGAGGCTCCTCTGGAAGTTTGCATTTTGAGCTGCTGCTATGGCCTGTGCATGAAACAAAATAATCTGTTGTTATTGCCCAAAGAAATAAACAGGCCATTAAAAAAAAGGTACAAAGTGAAAATAAACATTGCAGGGTTTGTTGTTTTTTTGTTGTTTTGGTTATTTTTTGGAATGATTTATATGTCTGAGTTTAATTTGTTCCCATGCACCAAACAGAAAAGACATGTATGTACTTGTGTAGGATTTGGTGTTTCTCCCTCTCTCTTTTGATTTGCCATTCATGGCTGGGTTCACCCAAACTAGCTGAAGACTGGTGCCACTTCAGTTTTGCCAGCCTGTTCCTCTGTGACTTGAGGAGCGGGAGGAACCGGAGTTCCCGTTGCTGGCACTGGAGGGCTCTGGGAGCAGGTGGGACCGCACGAGGTTGCTCCTAGAGCTTGCACAGGCAGCAGGCTGGTGGGTCACAATCTGCTTCTGCTTTCTCTCCAGCCCAGCTGACCAGACACTGCATCTTGGCCTAGGGATGTTTATACAAGCTTTACACAAGTAGAAGTCAGGGTTAGCTATTGCTGAAGCTAGCCCAGGAGGCTTATAAACAAGGAAAAAATTTATGACTGTGAGCCAAGGATATTCAATGAGATTCAGTTGGCTATTGAATTTTTTAATTTTTTTTTTTAAGAGGAAGTCTTGCTAAAAGCCCAACTTTGGTAGTTGCTGGAACTGAAAGGCAATCTTTCTCTTCAGTCCACGGGGAGGTTGGGGGTGGAACAGCACAGATTACATAGATAGATATTAAGCCCATCTGTTTTTCTAGATCATAGAATCATTTAGGCTGGAAAAGACCTTTAAGAGCATCAAGTCCAACTGTTAACCAAGCACTGCCAAGTCCACCACTAAACCATGTCCCTGAGCACCGCATCTACACGT
>JAVJGG010000031.1:11994576-12023717 GCA_035590195.1 Aviceda cuculoides
CAATAAAGGATGGAGATTCTCCTTAGCCCTCCTTTTGTTGCTAATGTATTTATAGAAACATTTTTTATTGTCTTTTATGGCAGTAGCCAGATTAAGTTCTAGCTAGGCTTTGGCCCTTCTAATTTTCTTCCTGCATAACCTTACAACATCCTTGTAGTCCTCCTGAGTTGCCTGCCCCTTCTTGATACCTGCTCGTTTGAATAGCACTGAACTTGATTTTTCTACTGCTAGATTTTAGGCAGTACAATGTATTTCCTCTAGATGGTGGTAAGTACTTAAAAATTACATGTGCAGTATCTGCCTGATACCTTGCATAGTCCAGCTGTCTGTATGGATGTTGTACGATGCTTGTTAATGAAGTTTTACTAGGTGCAGGAATTGTTCTGGGAGAGATTTCAGCTTCTATGACTGACGCCTGAACGATCAATAATAAATTTCAAGGAGCTTATTCCATAGTCTGCTTTTTCACAGTCAGAGAAGTATTGAATTTCATTAAGTTTATTCAGCAAGTAGGAAGTAATACAGAATATCTCTGTGCCTGGTTTGCACTGATGCATTACAATTTAGTAAGATGCATTCATGTGAGAGGAAAATGAAATAATTTGGAATTTTCAAGGTGATACTGCTTTAAAATTATGGTTAATAGAGCTTATGTAAATCTCCCATACAGCTTGGAAAAACTTCATATGCATGTTTTATAAATTTATATTGTCACTCTGTCTTTTTATAGACCCTTTAAACATAAAGTACCCAAGCTGTATGTAAAAGTGTAAGTGACTTACCTCTTACCGGAACCCCGGCCAAGTAGACAAAGGCTAGATCAAGGTAATTTTTCCCACCACTAGTATTTGACAGTCTCTGTAGTGTTACAGAATAGCTACTTAACATCAATTTAGTTTGGTAAATGAACAAGTGCTGTATAATAGGATACCCCCACCCCCCCAGAATATAACTAATACTGACAGCTCAGTAAATTTTCAGGAACATTCAGTTTTAACTGTGTTTCAAAACAATTCTGTGAGATCTTTAGTAGTCCAAAGCGTGGATCACATATACTTAATTTTTGCAGCTACATGTTTTATGCAAATGAATGTTATGTGCCAGGAAGAAATCAATTTCAGGAGAACTATTCTCACTTACAGGACTTAAGTACTGCACTGGAGCTCTAGTCTTCAGGCTCCTGCCCTCAGCATGATTTGAAGAAGAGCCTCTGCGTAGGAACTGTAGGGGCAAAAGGGCACTGGCCTGAACACCGCTGTTATTTTGGAAGCTGATGGCATTTCCTCAGGAGCCAAATACGTGCCTGCAGATAGAGGAGCTAATTCTGCAGAAAGTCGTCTGCTCAGTTCCTCTCTGGAGGCTGGTTCTACTCCGTGCCACTGATCTCGTCTGCTTTTGCCAGTAAGGAGGAGGCGTGCCAGCCTGGTCCCTGCAGCCAGCCCTCCGCTCTGAGCTGAGGTGGCCTCTGCTATGGAAGGCTGCCTGCAAGAGACGGACATGAAATATGGGGACTTCTTCTGAATTCTGTGCTGTTAGTGGTGACCTCAGAGCCGAAAGATTAAACTATAGCAAAACAAAGGCTGAAAATAAGGAAATAAATGAGGCTGGAGTAAGAAACTGGTGCAAACCGAAGGGAAGGGGAAGAACAGTAGGCGAGCTGTTCTCAGACCCAGTTAAAGTCTAACTTTGAAATAAGCTTCTCAGTATCTGACAGATGTGAAATCACCACCTCCTTAGAAGTGCAGAGGAAAGAGAAGCCTTTCTCCTGCCTCTTGTCCTTGGGGTACTGAGTGTATTTGTAAGAAAGACAGTTTGGGGAGTTTCTGCTGCTCTCTTGCCTGGTATGTCTGCCTTTTTACCCTCCACGCTTTTCAACTAGCTGCTGCTCCAACCTTTTTCTGTGAAGGTAGATGTTTGTCTGCCTGTGAGGTTTTAAAAAGCAACAGTGGAAAAGTGCTGTTCTTTGGTAGCTGAAAAGAGCAACAGCCTCTTCTTCAGTCAAAGGGAGCCCTGGCTGCACAGACTAGCCATAATTCTCATTAGTGTTGGTCACAAAGGATAGACTGCACATGTATTTTTACTGAAATCTAGGGTTATCCAGTTGCTAATGGCACTTATCTAAAAGCCTTCCTGCTTGCAACAGCTGATTAACCAAGTCTTGCCTTGATATCTAGATACAGCATCACCTCTACGCATTTGTAAAATTCATATACGTGACAAGCAGCAGATGAACAAATCCAGGAATCACTGACATGGCTGCTGTTAAAAAAGTGGAAGGTATTTATTTCTGCTATTTTGGAATATTTTTGTTTGCAGTGTGCCAGGCCTGCCTCTTAATGTCACTGTTAATCAATAACTGAGGAGGGTGGTTCTCCCATGTTTCCACCCTTCTCCCTCAGCACCTAAATTTGCAGCCATCCATAGGTGATGTGCAGCTTTGTCAAAGCCAGGAGTGGTGAAACTGCTCAGGCAGAAAGTGCACGAGACCGGTGTACCCCTTCTCATAGCAGGTAAGAGATCCACAGAAAATACGTGGAGATGTTTTAGTATGTTAGAAAGGACGTTTTATGGGGAAATACACTGAAAGTCTTACAAGGCTTGATTCAACACCCCTCCCTTATGCCAGAGCCAATTTTAAACCAATTTCCTCCTTTTGGCATACCTTTTTTTTCCTCTGCTGTGTTCAGTGTCACAAATAACTTGTGTGGTATTTCTTGCAAAATTATCGACTGGATTTTCCATGTGCTACTGCTTTTGCACTTTTTATCGCAGGGGTGCTTTTCTAGCTTGCTGCTTGACTCAGAAATTTATGCTGGAAACAGTTAAATGCAGGTGTGCTGGAGCTGGAATGAGTTGGCCAGGATGAAATGATGAGAATAGAGTGTATAAAATAACCACAGAGCTTCCTGTCCGTAAGCCTCTCAGCACATGTCAAAATAGAAGTGAGAGGTATCGGTATTTCTGTAATGTGTCTGAAAGTTCATCAGGAATTTTTTGAAGACTGGCAGAGGTTTTCCTGCAATTTTTAAGCTTTCCTGAGCATCTGAGAGTTGGGGGGAAAAAGCCAATCCTTTTTTTTTCCTGACTGCTCAGCAAAGAGCAGGTTTGCAGTGAGAGCCCCTTCCCTGAGCGCTTAGGCTAGGATGAACAGCAGCTGCACTTTGAAATTTGCCATTTCCTATTATTATTGAAGGGATGGAGGCTTGGCACGGGGTAAGCCGGTATACCCTGTTGTTGCAGGGAAAGATGGGACTTCGTGTCCTGATGTCGTGTTTCCCATCTATAACCATTACGACGACTGTATGGAAGGGCCAGGCCCTGTGCCGTCACAACAGGGAGAGATGCATAATTACCGGCAATCCCAGCCAGCACTTGCACAGTGCTTTAGGAATTGGGTTGCGTGGCCAAAAGACTTAGTAAGAGGGAGGATAGCGGCGTTGGAGGGGTAAGGGAAGAGGCGTAGGATCTGGC
Source organism: Aviceda cuculoides (assembly GCA_035590195.1). Lineage (NCBI taxonomy): Eukaryota > Metazoa > Chordata > Aves > Accipitriformes > Accipitridae > Aviceda > Aviceda cuculoides. The sequence goes on from JAVJGG010000031.1 coordinate 11,998,048, forward strand.
AGTGGTTGCCTGGAGGGAACGACATTATAATTATGTCGATCATTTGGGGTTGAAGGATGTCTGCACAATCTGCTGGACCCATTTCGTGGAAAATAGAAGCTTTCAGTTGCTGCCCTGCAGCTGCCCCACGGCTGCCCCAGGCTTCATTATTTCAACGGCTCGTCTCTGCCAGTGCTGTTACAGGAGGCTTCAGAGGAAAGCTGCAGTGCGAACCTGGGAATAAGCTACCTGAAGGCAAAATTTCTGTCTCGTGGCGTGCTCTCGGTTGGGTAGTGCTTGGAAACGGATGGGTTCAGATGGGTTCTCCAGCTCAGAAATGCAGCTCTTAACTGCGGGTGATGTGGGGTGATGTAAACGTGTAGTGCGTACAACCGGGTAATCTCCTGGTAGCTGCATAAAAAGCTGTGTGCTTGTAAACCAGTGTTAAATTTTCATAAAACTCCAATGGCTTGCTGCAGGGAAAGGGCAGGCAATGCATTGCCTGAACTGCTTTGCCTGGTCCTTGTTATCACTTGCTGTTGGGCATAGGGAGTGTTAGGACTGTCAGAAGTAGCTGCTTTGCAAATGTAATGCCAGATAGAGCTTGGAAAGCAAATCTGTCTGGAGTGGTTCCTGGGAAGGAGGCTGAGGATTTGGGTTTTTTGGCTTTCTTTTTAAATACTATTAAAAATAAGAAGGATTTCCTAGAAATCAGAAATGAGATCATTAGCGCAGGTATTAATGCCAAGCATGGAACTCTCACAGTGGTCTTTTTTTCCAGCAGAATTTTCAATAGGCTTATGGTAAGCAATTTTTTAATTTACATTATTTTTCTTCTTTAGCAAAAGAAACACAAAATTGCATAGAAGCATTACCTCTTAAAAATGAAAAGGTGAAAAAAAAATTCATCTGAAATGGAAGTTACAGGAAGCTATGCATACAGTAAAATAAAACAAATATAGCTTTCTGGTACTTTTTATAAAGTATCATAAAGATCTAGAAATCCTCTGGGAATTAAATGTTTATAGCAACTTGAAGCACATCAGGTCAAACTGGCACAGTTTTTTAGATTCCCAACTTTGAAATATTAGTATGAATCCATAGGAAATATGAGTTAACTGTCAAATAAAGATTCCCCCCACTTCTGTGCATTTGACATCTGTTGTATTTTAGATGTGATGCCCCATTTTTCTATTAATGCTCCTAAAACCGTTTGTTTCAAAATGTGGACTAATTCTCTCCCAAAAAAGGGAATAAAAGTTAACAAAACAGAAAATCAAAAAAAGTCAGGAAAGAGTGAGTTCACGGAAAATCTGTGCAGTATTTTGCAGCTTGATAGGCATATAGTGTAAGTGTGAAGTGGAACAATTGGTGATTTATACAGTGATCTCACTGGAAATGTGTACATACAAATGGGGTATGGTTACAACAACCTGAATAAACAATATTAATATTAACCTTTTCTACATTGGAAAGATAAACAGGACATCTTATTTAAGTAGGCATTCATTTCTGTAAAGTGTACTTTTAATTTTTTAAGTTCTTCTTCCATGTTAACTTTCATTCTTCATCTTGCACTGTAGTTTATTTGCATGTATCTGTTTATTACCTCGAAGTGCTAGAGACATACATGGAACTGGAGGACTTTAATCCTTCACTCTAAAAAAACCCAAAACAAAACCCCCTCAAAAACCCAGCAAACTTTTTTTAACTGCATCTTTACTTTAGCTCACATGTGGCGCTTAGTGCTATTATCTTTTTTAAAACTAGGAACGACAGCGGCTGGAGACAATCCTTAATCTATGTGCAGAATACTCCAAATCTGACAGCGACCCCGCTGCAGCTACAACAGTGGCTGATGTTCAAAAAATTAACAAAGAACTCGAAAAACTTCAGCTCTCCGACGAGGATTCGGTGTTCGAAGACTCCCAGATGAATCTGGAAACGAGGTTCAGAGGCCACTTGAAATCGTCTGCGAGCGATTCGGATTTCTCGGAGCTGAGCAGCCACAGTCGCGGCACTGCTGCTTTCCTCTCCTCTAGAGGCTTGAGAGCCGACGAACACTTCAGTGAAAGCGCGAAGCCTCCACATTTCGCTGCTCCCGCCTTCCTGAAGGATGCCACCGAATCATCCTACCTGAGCATCACACCAAAGGTAATGCTCCGTGAGAGGAAAGAGTACCGTCCAGGTTCGACAGCCCGAAATGCTCCTCCAGGAGTCAGCTGTCCTGGCAGGGGCCACGGTTAGGATGCCTTAGGTGTGAGAACTGATCTCAGAGCTCATACCACTTAGCAGCCAGCAAATGATTATTTCATTTTCTGTGGAAGCTATTGGCACTGGAAGGTTTGGGTTTTTTTTTTTAGATGTAGGTACAGTTCAAGAAGCGTTTTAAGATTTTTCCGAGGGAGATGGATTTGCTTGAACAATTATAGCTACTCAGATAAGGAAGGTTTCAGGAACCCTGCTTAGCGCGGTGCTGGGGTGTAGGACGGGAGAGAAGCTCTGCCATCTTCTCCCAGCCTGAGGCTCCTGTCTTCTGTAGGAGGAGGATGTTTTCTCATGGGCAAACGAGAACAGTCGCACGGGAGGCGAAGAGGAGTTGCCTGAGCCGAATTTACTGTCCTGTCTCCTTTCCCGGGTTGGACCTGAGCCACTTGTCAAATCAGCTGCTGCTTCTCATGGGGCAGGCGGTGGCAGCCAGCCTCCCGCCTCTCTCACCCAGCTCCTGTGTTTAGTAAGCTGCAGCTCCTTTCCTGCGTACCTCACGCTGCTGTTTCGTTACTGAAGGGAAATTGTCCTTTAAAAAACGAGCTACGAGTAACAATTTCCTTCAGCTAGGGCAGCGGCAGCCTCCTTTGGGCTGGGGCAGGGGCCGTTCGTCGTCTTGGGTCAGGGCCTGGGCTCTGGTGTGCCAGACCAGCAGTGCAGCAAATCCTGGTGACAGGCAGTGTGTTAAATAACTATATTCAAGAGTTAGAATCAGGGGCATAGTAAGACCAAGCAAGGCCACAAAAGCAGGTTTCCGTTTAACAAACTCACACCTTCAAAATACTTTGTGTCTCTCCTTTTTACTGTTATTTACACATTGTATGAGCTTCAGCATGGTTGTGTGCCTAACATGAATTGTATTTAACCTCTGCTTAACTTTCTTACATATTTGTAGTCAACAGAAGTGTGTGTGTGTGTAGAAGAAGAGAGGGGTGTGATAGAAAAACATTTTATCTTATAAAGGGGAGCTCTCTGGAAATCTGTCTGCTGAGTCTTTTGGTGTGAAATAATGCTGAACAGAAACGTGCTATTATGGCTTTACTTGGTCTTCCCATGTTGAAGAGGTAGTAAGACATTTCACTTACAAGTTACTGTGGCCTTGCATTTCTTTCCCATTTGTAGCTTTCTTGGTGCAAGTCGGCGATGCTATTTTAAATCCTTATTAGGAAGTTGAAATCGAAGATGTTGTGTCAGCATTATCTGAACAGGATACCGGACAAAAAGAGGCTTTCCTGCTAGGATTACTAATGCTAATCAAGGAATACCATTCATTCATTCATTGTAAAGGGTGTTCTGCTAAGCCCTGAGAAAAGCAATAACAAGTAACTGTGTTAATGAAACACAGCTCATTGTTTTAAAATATCGAGATCAGATTTGTTCAGGATAAAATGCCTGCTCTCAGAATAGCTATTCAGTAGCTGAGCTGAGCCTCTTTTGAGCAAGGCTGTGTGGTCCAGCAGTTAACACGAAGCCTTGCACGCAGCCCGCTTCTAATTCTGACTGGGGACAATGAGCGAGCAGCTTTACCAGAGTAATTGGATCGCAAGCCCCTGGGGCCAGATGAACATGAACACATTTGGAACTCAATACTCTTTGATCTAGCCTTTGCTGGTATATGATCACAGGTATTTTCTTAATAATGTTGTTTACTACTCGGCACAGTTATCTAGTATGTAAATGGCAATGAAAAGAGCAATGTTAAGGGTACTACTTCCTCAGTGCTAACTGGGAAGACAGAACCAACTTTTGTCCTTATTTTACAGAAGCTGCCCATCTTAATGGCTAGTTACGAATATGTCATATCCTGCCTCCTGGCTTTTATTATATGAACAGCTGAAATTTACACAAAAAGCATCTTCATCTATCTGTGTTATTTTTATAAGGGAAAAATTGGATTTTTACAATCTAAATAGCCCAGCATGTAAAGTATTCTCAAAGGTTAGGTTTTAATAATTCCTGTAGAATGAATAGTATTTACTGTTAAGTATAGTATTTACTTCCAATGCCTGGAAGTAAAGTATCATGTTTGTTTCTCTTGTGTGCCTTCTAAATATAGGAATAGCAATATAGTAGATATGAAATAGGTAATGGGTTCAAAACAAGCAGCACCATACTTGCCTAAAATTAACACAGTATGAAAGGGGAAGGAAAGACAGTGTTTAACTCTTTTTTTTAATGAACCTTTTGTAATGTGCAACTGCAGATACCAGAATGCACAAGTGATGAGCAAAGAGGGCAGGAGCTTGGTCGACTGGAGGAGGAGCGCATAGTAATACTGAATAACTTGGAAGAACTTGAGCAGAAGATCAAAGATTTAAATGACCAGATGGATGAATCCTCGAGAGAGGTATGAAATATGTTTTGGTTTTAAATGTCTTGCTTGTTAGGTACGTCTGCATAGCATAAGTCTGATGGGTTCAGCAAGTACATAGGGAACTCATGGATGTACGTAGCCTTCATAGTCTGTGCTTTTTCACCAGGATTAGGCACAGAATCACAGACCTGGCAGTGTCCTACTATGAAGGTTATTTTTCCCCAGCTGGGAGATGGATGTGATGCTCGGATTAGCCTTTTCCAGCTGTAACCATTATACTCCTCAGTGGAATTAGAACAATCTTGCTTGTTTAATGGTCACTCAATTGATCTAAATACCTTGTGTCACTTGGGACTTTTATGGTGGTATCTCCTGTGACCGTTTAAAGAGAAAGGAAGTGAGACAACTTCCTTTCAAACCTGCTTGGCTTTACGGTGGCAAGGGTATGTTGGCACCCTCTTGCCTTCTGGAATGTCACAGTTGCAGACTAAGCTGGCCAGGCATTTGGGTTGTGCTTGCTCCAATTATCAGTGACAGGAAAGAAACAGCTGTTCCAGGAGGGTTTCCTACGGAGCCTGGGCACAGAGAGTCGGTACAGTATCATAACGGGAGGAAGCACAGAGAAGAGATACAAAACAAAAAGTTTTGGAAAAAAAGAACCTTCAAACTAAAGTTGGTTTGGACTTTATTTTGCAGTATTTTATGTTGCAGTTTTACTTTTTCTCAGATTTCTGATCTCTTTTGAACTTACTTTTGCGGCAGTAAAACTTACTTTTTTTTTTCTTCTTCCTATTTTTAAAACATTTCTTTCTTGTGAATAATCACCAACTCACTCCCTTTCCCCCAGAAACTAATGTGTATCAAGATTTCTTCTTAATCTGGACTGCTTCTGAAAAATGTTTTGTGTTCCTAGTTGGATATGGAATGTGCCCTTTTGGATGGGGAACAGAAATCTGAAACAACAGAGCTGCTGAAAGAGAAGGAAATATTGGATCATCTGAACAGAAAAATAGCTGAGCTGGAGAGAAATGTTATTGGTGAAAAGACAAAGGTAATTGAGTTATCTTAGCTAGCTGTATGCTCTGTTCCTCTTGATCTTCAAAATACATTTATATGATTAACATATTGATGGAGGGTTTTTTATGAAGTACCGTCTAGCAGTAAATTTACTTGATAAATATGGAAGAAAAAAATAGTTGTCTCACCATCATCTCCCTGTAACAATCTTGTTTCCCAAGGTATGCTTGACAAGCAAAATATAGTACACTTAAGTAAAAACACCTGACCTGCTGTGAAGATGTTTTTGATTAATAAAAAATCCATATAGGGCTTGGACTTGAGTTATCTGTTGTTCAAAAGAACAGTATTAATTGAACTGTTCCACTACCTTCCATTGTAGGTTATATATTTTGAATTAAAGAAAAAAAAAATCCTTTCTCAGCAAAGGAACAGAACGAAAGAAGGCTGTGGTTTCAGAAGATGGCTCTATCTATTATTACACAGAATGATATATAAGACATCTGTCAAGGACATAATTTTAAAGCAATTATTTTGGTTTATTTTGTTTGCTGACTGACTGACGGTTTTAGTACTGTGCAACATTTTCTCTGTGATTAAGTCCGAGGAATTAATTAGTTCTCCTATACAGTCAGAGACTTAATTGCTCTCAAATGCACAGCAAATGTATGTATGCATATATTTGCAAAGTAGGATAGCACTGTAATAGGATTTTCAGGACAGAAATGGAAAGGGCCTGCAAGATGAAGCTGTCCCCCTCAAACCAGGGCGTGCTGGTTCCTTGCAGCAGGCTCTCTGCTGGCCTCTCCACGGGGGCCGTTCCCTTCTCCACGGGGGATGTGCCACGGCCAATAACATCTCAAGGTCAGGAAGTTTTTCCAGGGCTTTCAGCCAGTAATGTTTCCTTTTTAAATTTCATCCTCTACGTCATAATTTAAACCTGTCACTTGTGGAAATAGTCTAGCTAGTCTCTCCCCCTCTTTTTTTAAGCTTTCCAGAAATATCTGGAAGTCTTCTGCATTATTTGCTTTTGCTTAGACAAGCTGCGCACTTTTAGCTCTTTCACAGTTCCTCTTTAATTCACGCCTTGCAGCTTGCATTGTTTTATTCTGAGCTTTTTGTCTTCAGTTTCTGCCTACCCTGTCATGAGCCTGAATGCTGGTTTGTGGCTGTACTCATCGAGCCTGTGGCTGAGAAGGAGAATGGTGCTCCCACCTCTCTGCTCTGCGGAGTGACGGCGCACATCCAGTTTAAGCTTGAACTTCTGTGGACTTTCCTGCCTGCACTTTTCCTTGTTCTTGTGTACCCCTCAGCAATCCTTCAGCTTTCAGTGTTGCCTGTGGTCAAGTTTTAAGTTGTCCATGGAATGTGTTTCATACTTGCTCTTTAGTATAAAGATGAGTTTAAAGTTGGTAACAGCAGATAGGGTGGGGCAAGCAGATACCCTCCAAAAGGATGCTGCTAGAAGTTTTGGGTGGTAGGTGGTAACAAATAACACATCCAGAAATTCAAGAGATCTTTTGTCTTTTGTATTTGTTCTCTAGTAGCCTCAAAGTTCAATGAAACTAATGGAAATTATTCTAAAACCTGTAGGTTGTTTAAATTTCCTTGCAATCATATGGTGGAACATTAGTGTGTAGCAGTCAGAAAATTAAAATGCCAGGTCTAGTTTAAATTTTCAGTTGAACTGAAACATGAAAAACGGCCTAGAAAAAGCACTTTTGTTATTTAAAAGGCAAGTTCACTCAAAACATTTTTTTCAGTATGAAGCACACCATTAGTCAGGTCAGTTATGATATTTTAGTTGTCTTTTCTTTTGTGTTCCTTTTTTTTTTAAAAACAAACAAAGAAAGAACCCAGCTGTGAGTGCGTGCTCTATTGTTAAAGCCATGGCTCAGTTAATACTGAAATTATCTTTGTAGAAATAAACTCTGAGAGCCCACAGGTTTTGTTCTGGAAGATGTCTGAAAGCGTTGCATAGAAGTGAAAGTTTAAAAAAGAAATGGGAGACAAGCTTCTGCAAATGGGCAGAATATAAAGCGACAGCTGAAGCGTTCTGGAGAAAGTAGTGTCAGCCAGCAAAACAGATGACACACATCATGTCAACAAATAAAAGTTCTGGCTGACTTGAAAGAACAAGCACTTTTTTAAAACCTTATTCGTGTGTCTGTACATTTAAGGTTGCAGATCTGATGCAAGATAGGCAACATCTTGGTTCTGTAGTAGTACAGGGTCAACCCCCCCAGAAAAGGGGTGCTTGGGTGGAGGTGGTAGGTGGTCCTTTTTGCTGGAATAATTTGAAACTTAGGGCCTCCTCGACAGAGTTAAGGCACAGGTTTTGGCCAGTGGTTGCTACCCTGCTGATGGTACTTTTCGTGTTGTTTCTTGCAAGAACAAGTGTCCCAGTGTCCACACAATGGTAACGGTTTCTTCTAGTTGCCTGAACACTTCATCCTGAATCATACCCATGGTCTTGGTTTTGGTGGGGCGGTGGGGCTTCCTGGCAAGAAGCTGTTGGGTCCCATTGCTGAGACAGTGGTTATGTTTCTGTCAGGGTAAGGGAGTGATATCTGAATACACCGCATGGTGTTGTCTTGAGGTGAGAAGAGTTAAGTTCACTCATGAAGTGATGGTGGGGTGTTAGCGCTGTACATGATGGCACTTGTCTCTGGAGTGACTTGAGCGTCTCCTGGAATTTGCCACGGATCTCAGCACCTGTTTGACAGGAAACCCCTGCCCGGTTGTGTTTCATCCTTACCCATGCACCTGTTTGAAAAACTTATTAAATTCTTAAAAAGAGAGATCATAAACTACAATCAAATTATTGGGCCATGTTATGTACTTGAAATAGACTGTAGGTAGAAGCTCTTGTATTACTTTCTACCCGATTCTTTGATTATTTTTTTTTAATTTGTTTTTAATGCTCTGTGCACAATTTGTTTGGATAAGGACGCAAAGTTTTGCCAACTTTTGCACGGTGTTAAAGCCACAGTTTTAAAGCCACGATTTCTAGCCCTTGTGAGGCAAGAGAATCAACTGGAAAACATACTTGAAGACAGATGGCAGGACAGTTGTGAGTTCGGTTTCGGGCCGTGCCAGTGTGCTCTTTGCTGTGGTACGATGTCTCTGTGTCCCAGCACCTTGCTGGTAAATCAGGAACGGATTTTGCAGGCAGGTTTGTACGTTATATGGTAGGCTGCATTCTGATCTCATTCGAGTCCTGTGCTCAGCCCTGCCTGGACATGTGTCAGGCAGGACTAATGGTGAGGAAGAACAAGTGAACCGGTGGGGAAGATAGCGTAGCGCACACCCTGCGGTGAGTTCAGAGTGCTTCCCTCGCTTTTGTGAGTGTGCCAGCGCACGCGTTGTAAGGAACGAAGCAATTAGTGTTCATTTGCTTAAGTTTTGGAAATAAGAGCTATGAGTGGTTGCCATTTTGAAAAGAAGATGACAGAGTCTTTCAGCATTGTTGCAGGACTTGGCATAGTTCTGGCTGTGGTGCATCTCTGCCAGGTACAAGTGCTGACAGGACTCAGTTGTCCTGGCTGGGGTAGCTACTTCCAGAGCTGTTTGGCATGGCCTGTGCTTTCAGCTATGCTGGGAAATCGTGCTAGTGTATGGAGGAAGGTCCGGCTTTGCCTCCATGAGCATGCTTCTTGAGCACACCCTACAACGGTGTCTTTTTTTTTTTTTTTTTTTTTTTTAAAAACTACCATGCGCTACATATTTGGTTTTATCCACAGAAAAAGATGACCAACTGCATATTTGAATAACAGCATTTAAACTGTTAATTGCAAGTTCCAGTTATGCAAGGACAGCCCTGATAAGTCACTAGTAACAAAATTTGACAGGTGTAGCCTGAAGCTTTCCAGGAAAGAGCTTTGCTACAGGTATCGACAAAATTACTTTGAGCGCAGCCCGCGCTGGAAAGAGCTGCGCTGGGCAGTGCCAGAAACAAGCAAGCAGGTGAGCCGATCTCCCGTTTCCCTGCCATCCGGGCCCGGCTCCCTGTAATTACTGCGGCAGTTATTCATGTTACTGTACTGTAGGTGTACGATAATGATGCTATTGTTTCAAGTGGAATAGCACCTCAGGTCCCTGGTGCTATTTACAATTATGACTTCCTCACAGTGATCCTTTGCTCACGAGACTTAGTTCAGGATTGATGCATGTCTATAAGGAAGCTGGAGAAAATTGTATTTGCCCAGTTGGATGCAGTCCAGATTTGCAAAGTACTTTCTTTTCATACAGTGCTTCCTTAGTCTGTATAGTCTTAAAACATGCAGTCCAGCATATGTGGAGAAGGATACTTAATAATTAGCCATGCCTGATGTCTCCAAGTTAAAGTGTGAGTTGAAAGTAACAACATAGCTGGGGAAAGAAAAAATGGATCAGCAAGCATGAATAAACAGGAATAACTGAAAATGAGTAATGAATTCAGCAGAAGTGCTATAGGAGGTAATCATAACTAAATGGGAGTTTTGGCAGAGAGTTTCAAAACAATTATTTATGCAAAAGTTTAGACTGCATTTTAAGAGAGGGAGGTTAATAATTTTCTTCTGGAGGGCCTTCGCCTTATGCATGGTGGAAATAAGTACTCTGGGACTCTTTTATCAAACTGGGTTTCCTGTCCCTTTTTGAGAGCAGAAATCAGGAGCAGCTGGCAGCAGATAACTCATCTTTTTTTGGAATACATTTAATTTTGTCCGCATGCTTTTGTGGAAATATTTTTCAGTCATTAACAGAATATCCCAGACATGCCAAAACGTTTGAAGCTCGGCCTCTTTGCTGAATTAGTACTGCAAAGACTTGCAAGAACTGAGCCAAGGAAAGAGCAGCTGCCTGATGAACCTTATGAAGGGGGACACCAGCAATCAAAGTTAAATATACTGGTGGTCTCAACTCAGTCCTTTCTCTTCTGGATTCAAAATTCCTGCTGTTGTTTTTCATCCTGATGAATCTGACAAATTTATGCCTCATAGCATAGCCTTTTAAATCTTTTCTGGTCAGATTCCAGTTCAGCAAGACGTAAGCAAGTGATTTAAATAGATAAATTATTGTGCCTATAACTTTATTAACCTCCTTAAGATACATCAGATTAAGTATTCTGTGGAATATTTGTATCCACTAGATATATCCATAAAAGGATATTGTGGAGAGAGCACACTAGTGAGGAAAAAGATGATTATGAAGACTCAAGGAGAAAAAGCTGTATTCACAAGCCTTCTTTTAGAACAGTCATGAGGAAAATAGCAGAATGGATTGTACCACTAAGGGAAATCCTCTTATTGTTGTCTAGATGTTGAAGACTATACAGAATTTTTATTTTTCTCACTCTTTTCTTCTGCTTTGCATGATTACTTCTACATTCATGAAAGAACAGTGCTCTAGAATCAGGGGTTTTCTTTTACCTCCCCATCTGTTCACTAGAACAACAAATTGCAATGGCTGGAGAATGAGCTTAGAAATTCCAAAAAGCTTGAGTTGTCTTAGGAGCAAGTTAATGTGTCCAACTACTGTGATTTTTTTTTTTTTTTTTTTTTTTTACTTTCAGCAGAGGGATTGCTTACTCTGATTTAAAATGCTTTTTAACATTGGCTTGATACATGCATGTGAAACAAAACTATTGAGATCTCTCATACAGATGCTATCACTGTATAGTATGTTATGATGCATATGATAAATTATTTGCCACTCATACAGAAATACCTTCTTCTATCATATTATGCTCCTTTTCATATGCCAGGCATACTTTTTTTGTTTTCCTCTTAATGGCTTCTTTCATGAAACTCACAGGGATTTAGTGACAAATGACTAAATTGTGATAAGTTTTATGCTTCTGTCCTGAAAGAGATCAAGGAATGCAGGAAAGAGTAGTCTCAAAAATATAGAAGAGGAGCATGTACAGTTTGTGCACAGGACGATCTGTTTCATTTCAACAGTATTTTTTTAGTCAGAGTTGTATGCAGTCTGATTTGTATCGGCCATAGCATTGGAAATGCTTTCAGTTTGCAAGAATGCTGGAAGAGTTGGTAGACCTCAGGTTTAATGCTTTCCCCAAATGTACCATTCGCCCTTTTCAGCAAGTAACCACTGAGGAGCAGATAACACTTCCTAGCCTGCTTTCTGTTAGGGACTAGACTATTTTCTTACAAATTCATGGCAAGGGTTAGGCCAATTTCATCAGTGAGTTGTTAAGGTCAAATTTTTTTGCTCTTCCACTTATTCTGCAAAATGTTTTACTGAATGGACAAACTCTGGAGCATCGCACTACTTCCGAGTGGAAAGGAATCATTTCTGTAGTCTGCTCTTTCTCCTCCACTTCTAGCTTTTGCAGTCCTTCTGTTTGCTGTAGATTATTTTGAAGAAGGGGAGGGATGTTCTTTTGGAGTGTGAAATAAAGTTTGGCTAGAGATGAAAGCATGAAGATGAGATGGATAAGCTTTTCAGAACAAAGAACTGCATGTGCTTCTTCTTACTTCTCAGAAAGCTGTAGAGTTGTGAGACTAGCCGGTTGCACACTGAGAGAGAGGGCATGTGTGTCTGAAGTTTGGTGTGGGTCATGAGAGGTTGCTACCTTAAAACATGATGAGTTCCAGGTGGGTTGGGCTGAGGGAGATCCTGGAGTACTTCAGACTGGAACACTTAAAGTATAAGAGCCTGTTGGATGGGAAGGCATTCAATATTTTTTTTTCTTCATTTATGGCTTGTAGGTTTCTTTGCAGTTTCTCTTTCTTTCTGAAAATAGCACATTTGTTGGGTTTTTAGGGGGGATGGGGGTTGGAAGGTTGTAGAGTGAGCCCAATTCACCTAGCCATACAATCCATTTCAGAGTGACCTGGTAAAAATGATAGGTTTCTCGCTTTGGTTTTTTTCCAATTATTATCTGGATTTTTGAGGAGCTTTTTCTGTTTCATCTACATCTACCCTGACTCATTTCTGCAGAGTCTACCAGTGTAAGCAGGAAGGTTGATTCAGAAGGCACATACATATGCAGACACATGCCGCTCTACAGTTTTAGCCTGCCTGCCTGCAGTAGCAGAATGTGATGAATGACAAATCGAAAAGTAGGATCACTTCTCTGCGGAAGGGGTGTGGGGACCTGCTGGGGTTTTAAGTAGCAGTATTGATCAAGCACAGGGCATCCTTAACCACAGGGGACAGCACTGAGGCAATTGGTCTCTTTCTGTTGTTCCAGTTCTTCTAGGGGCTATGATTGTTTTTAATACTGTCCTTTTATCTCCTCTGTGTCCTCATAATCTATGAGATGTGTTGGATATATATTCTTCTCTTTTTTTTTCTCTCTCTTTGCCCTAAAATCAGTTCTACGAGATCTAAAGGTTGATTTCCTTTTGTGACCTATGTTGATCACTTATGGTCGGTGTTCATACCGTGGGTGCTCTGCTGACATCCTATGTCTGTGCTCTTGGGGACCACTGTCACACATCAATTTTTTCTACTGCTATCCGTCACAATATTCAGATATCCTCCAAAACTGATCCAAGCTGTGCCCCAGCATCATTAAAACCCAAGACAGTCCTGCTCTGTATCCTGGCTGATCCCAAGTTCATTTAACATGTATCTAGAGGCAGACCATGGGGCAAGTTGGGCAGTAGGCTAAGACCAGATGTTATGCTTTACTGAGCTGTACTTCTTTTCTCTGGAAACAGGATGTTAAGAATTGAGCCAGACTGCAATTAATGTGACTCCGGAGTCAACACTGGGGCTGGGAAGCAGTTGTCTGCAGAGAAACGTTTAACAAGTACAAGCTCATGCAGTTAAATGAGGATGAGCAGCTGGAGCATGGGTTCTGTTCACAGCTCTGCTGCCGGCTGCTCTCGCGCAAACAGCCCGCGCAGTCCGCCGCAGGCCCGCCTCGTCTGCATCTTGCACTTAGCTTGCGAAGTTATTAATCTTGTCCCTTCTAAAAGAACTTGCCTCGATCCATTTATAGAAGAGACTGTATGAAAAAATTCTGATTATTTATTTATTTATCAAATTACTTTTTGCAAATTAAATGGACTTTACCAATGCACAGCCAGAGATGTCGGTGAACTTAACTACGCAGCTGCAAAACATATAATGCCTCTCATTGCTGAAAGTGGTATTTCCTGTTAAGACTGCACATTTTGCAGGGAGCCAGTTTGGTGGGATGTTAGCACTTCCTATGCTATAAATAGTCCAGATGAGTATCACTTTCAATCTCAAAGGAATACATTTCTAATTTCTTGAGGGAAGTAACAGTATCTCTGGCAGGATTCTCAAGCAGTTTTATACTTGCTGATGATGTCTCCTCACACTTGGGATTTGACTTGCTCATTGATGAATGAGTGCGCTTGTGGCAGCGCATAGACTTTTAGAGAGCTATGAATAGCTTCAGAGGCTTGGTGCTGCAGCTAAGGTCAGAGAAGTCCTTGCTGCTTTGGATTGCAGGGCAGGCAGAAAAGGAAAGCAAGAAACAGTGTGGGAGACTGTAGGCTGAATGTTAAATGGACAGCAGGGTTTGCGAGGAGGGGAACTACCAGTTTATTCACAGATTTCCTTCTGTGTTGAAAGTAAAGATGATTCAGCAAATGGGGTTCCTTGGGGACAGAGGTCTAGAGGTGACCTCTCAAGAGCTGCATGCTTATCCCTCCTTGTGCAGCTTGCACATGCTACGTCCTCCGTATTTGTGAGCTCTTCTGCTGTTGTTATAAGACAGAAGCTGATATAGAGGAATTCCAGGTAATTGAATATGCTGTCTCACTTGTTCACTTTTACAAGCTTAGAAAAAAAATATAAGCTTTTTTGTTCAGCATTTTGTTTGGCTGATTGTATGAGCCACGAAGCTGCACATGTAAATGAAAATAACAGAGTTGGGAATTTGGTTGACATTGGGCTTGAATGAGAATGCATCCTGTTGTTGTTTTTAAATACTGGGAAAATGAAATCCCAGCCCCTGATCCCACTCAGATTTAGAGATAAAACTGTCAAGAAAGCAGGCAGCTGATACATGTTTGTTATTGTGCCTCCACCGTGCGTGAGGATTTGAGAACCTTGTCAGGAGCAAGAAAGAGCAGGTTTTGGGGAAAGACCATCCCACAGTTTGAAATGGCAAGTGCTTTATACTAAAAGAAGTTCCTTCTCTATGGCATGTGCCATAAGGGTGCTGCAGAGTGTCTGATCATATGATACTTGCTGAGCCATGCATTTGATTTTAAAATTAAATAATAGTTGGGACCGGAAAGAGGACAAATGAGTGGATGCTGTGACGGAATTCAGCTGTTCTGGGAGCACCCAAAAGAAGCTGCTGAAATTTTGGGGCAGATACTGTTAATTTTTGAGTATTAAGGAGAGTTAGAGACCGTATGACAGGAGATGCATAACTACAGAACAAGAAGTAGGAAAAAGCAACTATACCAGTGTGACTCTAGAAGGTAGCAGAGAGCTGGGCTTCAGGGACTTACTTGATTATTTATGCCTGGTATATCACGCATATTGGTTTTTCCAGTTATTAATTGCTCAGTTGAAGAAAATGCATCTTCTACATTGGGCAGTGTAGATGCAAGTAAAAGGCATTGAAAAAATTGTCTGCAGTCTGATTTATTGGTTCCCAAACTTTGGTCCATAGATAAATAATAGTCTACAAGGTAGCTTTAAGTGATCTGCAGCCAGTCTTCAGACCAGTGCTGCACAGTAAATCGTGTAGTATTTTATTACAAAGATTTAAAGGTTAAAGGCTTTTGAGGGTGAGAAGCAGTGTGCTGAGTACTGCTACTCGAGTGGAACAAGAGGAAAACTGAACTAGTTGGAGGAGACCAGGGAGGTTGAGCCGTCCCCTTTGATCCCTGAGAACAGGTTACAGTTCCTGTATACTGAAGCAAATTTGCTAAATCGCTTAGTGTTTCTACTGCAACAGGATTTCCTGGCCCAGAGTTATTTCTTTATAAAGCTCTGTCTCATTCCATGTTTTCACTGCTTGCTAAATGTACTTATCTGTAGAGGCACATAGGCATGCAATTCATTCTCCTGGGAAGATCCATTTTCCCCTCACTGCCAGACTACAGTCATTTTCCATCCATTTTGCTTTTTAAAAGCTACTCTCTTCTCTCTCCTTCATCAGTTACCTCACTAACATGGCTACTATTTCTCCTTTTTTTAAATTTTTATTAGGTGAGACAAGTGTTTGGGCAGTGGGCTTTAACGGCATCATCCAGGCGTGGGTACAAAACACAGTGATGAGGGAGAGAATTAATCACCGCGCTAAAATGATTAATGTTTTGTGTTGATCATTTTGCACCCCACCATTGCATTTCAACTAACGAGATTTCTGTCTTTGACCTACGTGCTTCAACTGTTTGTTAAGGTTTTGCCACACACTGTCATAATCACTAACAACTGCTTGGGTTTGAAGGTAATTGTGTTTATTTTCTGGTTCATGCTTCAGGAAAAATTAAAACTTGATGCTGAGAGGGAAAAACTAGAGAGGCTTCAGGAGCTTTACTCCGAGCAGAAGACGCAGCTTGATAATTGCCCTGAGTCCATGAGGGAACAATTACAGCAGCAGCTGAAGAGGGTCAGTAGCAAGTTTCAAGATTACACTAACTTTTTTTTTCTGTTGGATTTTTTTTTTTTTTAAAGTGTAACATATTCTGTTTCAAGTATCCAGTGTCTGAACATATTTGCAACTTATAATTGGTAATAGTCATGAGGGTTATGGTTTTTTGTGGAATGCTTGTAACAGATAATGCGTATGGTGGCAAATGAGTAGAGTGCAAATGGGGAGATTAGAAATAATTTTGTGTTGAATGTTTTTAAAGCTTTGGGTTACTTGCCTGTAATCGGCACCTTAGGCCTGCTGGGTGGAGTGGAAGCTGCTGTGATGTTTAGATGGATGGTGGAGCATCACTCTTTACCTGTGTGAGCAAAGACAGGAATTGAACTTTGGTTAGTGGTATCAGCCATTTTAGCAGCAGTTTCCTGCTGCAGTTGTTTGATCATGTTGTGTACTCCTTTTTTGCAATGCTGTAAATGGCTGTCTCAGTGAAGCCATGGATAACTTCTTTTTTTCGGTATATAACTTAGCTGTTAGCCTGAACTGTGGTTTGAAAAAATAATTTTGAAGATTATACTAGTTATTTTAATAGTTTTATTTTTCCTACACATCAACAGTTGCACATTAATGTAATAACCTTTGCATAAAGTTTAATTGCAAACTGATTTTATTTTGTAACCAAAAAAGCTACAATATTGTCTGTGAAGGTACAGTTATTTTCTGTGGAAAGAATTTAGTATTCATTAATGTTAAGTGGGTTCTACAACACATATAGTTAGCTTTAGTGGGGTGGGAGAATCATTTTCAAAGCATCAATACAGCGAGATCAAGAGGTCATCTGAATGTCAAACTTGATTTTTTTAATTTTTTTTTTTTCTTTTCTGGCTTGAGTGTTTATGTCAGAAATAAGGGCTGTAATAGCAGTGACCAAGAAAGGGCTTTTCTGCTTTGTTGGAAATATTCTTTAGATTTTGGTTTATTTGCAGATTCCCCCCCCCCCCAAAAAAGAGTGAAAAGTAAAAAATTCCAGCTTTGGAAATAACAGTGTTAAATTCTTCTGTAGTAACTGAGAAGTTTGCTGGTTTTGAGACACCTAAGGATTTTTGTAAGTTACCTTTAAAAAAAAAGGCAGAATTATGTAGTATCTCATATATACTGAAAGGAAGCCTTTCCTGTGCAGTCACATACTTGCAGGTGTGTGAACGTGTGAAGTTGCAGTATTGTTGCTGTGGGATGGTAGTAAATCCTTTTTCACTATTGACCACCAAGAAGCTTCTAGAAATCTGTTTGGTTAAATTTTTTAAATTTTTTTGTTCCTTTCAAGTTGGCTTAATTACAGTTTTGGATTTGAAAGGGGGACAAAACTTGAAATGTGCAGATGTAGTTAAATGTCCAGTTAATTCTACTGCATAGTATTCCTGGCCACTGTAGTGCGAGTTAGCTGTGGCTGCTGTGGTGGAAGCAGTAGATGTTATCACTGAGTTAGTGTACCATAGCTCTCAAATGGATATCAAGTGTGAAAGCAGTTATGAAATTACTGTAAGTATCCTACCCAAAATAGAGAAAATACTTTTTTTTTCCCCCCAAATAAGCCCGGTACAGGATTAAATACCTGAGTCTGCAGCAGGTTATGTTGTGCTATTTTACTGCCAATGCCGAAGGTGTGAAGGTGATGAATGCCCTTCTTGCCTCACCTCTGGGACTTCAGTGGCTTCGTAATTTGTGCCCCGGGAGCGGGCAGCCGATGTCACTGTAGCCGCTGGCTGCAGGCTGGGGCTGGCAGCAGGCAGCTGGCACACTCTGTATGCCTCCCCGTGTCCGTAGTGAATATACGCTCTCCCCCTCGGGCATCGGAGACCGGTGAAACCTGAGGGCTTGGGGAAGGCACTGACGGGAAACACTGATCTTCCCGATGGCTTATTTAAAGTTAGCTAGCAGGATTCATCCTTCCCTGTTAGTATGAAAGCACCAAAGCTTGTTTGTTCTCATGTGCCCGGGTTCACAGAGGTATGCGTAAACGAAGAATGAGAATAGGTGCCAGGATTCCTGCAGAGATCTGAAAAGACACTGTCCGTTGCTAGGAAATACCTTACTCCTCAGATAAAATTCTCCTAATTTTTACAGATGATGTCGGCCCGTGGAGCTCCCACCACATCCTGAAGTAAGGGCCAAGTTCTCTCCCATTGAGTTTTCTCCAGTGCCATTACTGAAGTAATAGAGGTGCTGGAGAAAGTTATGGTTTGGAAATCCAATATGGAAACATGGTGTCTATTGTTTGTTAATAGGTTATAAATTACAACATGTTGATGTCAACTGTTTTAATAAAAGGGAGGGAGGAGTACGCTTGCTACTTGGTTCAGGAAGCCATTGCCTACAGCAAGAACAATTATCCTCCCACAAATCCTATGCTGCCGAGTAGGATCCTTGTGAAGGTTGTGGCAAGGACTCTGTGGGCACATCAACATCTCGGAGCCAGATCTGGTGCCCCTGCCACTGTGCCCTGCTCCCGCAGGCTGCCCGTGGTCTCGGTCCCTGTGCGCCTGCCTTGCTGGTGATCTGCCTGCAATGTGCCTGCAACCACTGGTAGAGCTAAACTACTGCCATTTACCCTTTAGAGGGTTTTTAATTTGAAAATGTACTGGGTTTTGAATTAGGTACGTTTATTTTTCCCCAGTGGGCACAGTGGTACAGAATGTGGTGAAGGTCTTGTTCCATAGCACATCTCACAAAGAATATAGCATTTTGTGAGCTCAGCTGGCTACCAGTTGCTTTTCTGGCTATCAGTTGCCTTCTCTGAAGTCTGTTCTTCTATCTCAGTAGCAATTAATGTGGTGTGAAATAGGCTGAATTTGTTGACTTTCATGGCCCAGGCAAAGTCCTTCTGTTTGGTTTGAAAACTGAAAATGGCTGATTGGTTTGAATAAAGCATTTCTGTATTGTAGGTAACTGCTTTCTTGCAATTTTTAACCCACACCTTTACTTTTGATCTCTTCACTATCTCCTACAAGTGAAAGACACATCTGGAGAATAATGGGAAGATATTGGTATTTCGTATAGTAACTTGGATTCTTCAGTTTCTGCATCCCATCTTTCCCTGGTACATTGGAAGCTGGTTTTGAATGCCTTTATAAGGAGATAACCTGTCTCTTATCTCAGTCACTAACCTCTGCCTTAGGTCAAAATAAGAAAAGGAGTAAGTCTGCATTTCTCTAAAATAAAAAATTGCTTACAGGATGTAGGCTTTCTTGCGTAACAAGTTAAGTACAATGAACCTATTTTAGAGAGCCTTAGTGTTTAATAATACTGTGATTATTAAAAGCACCCTTTTCTTCAGAACTCTGGAACTTGCAAGTAGGAATTAATGTTATGAATACACAAACGTTGCAGGAGAAAGATTAACATTCAGTTCTTGTGCTGAAAAGCACCATAAGTTTTATCTCATGATCCCTAAGCGGAAGGCAGGTGTGTTCTTATTTCTTGGGTCTTTTCTGCAGCATTCAACCTCTTTTTCCTCACAAAACCTGGCGTTGGTCCAGGGGAATGCATAAAAGTGGGCTGATATCTTTTCTGAAGTAATACACCTACCGCCTGGGGGGGTATTTTATTGTGTGTTTGCACAGGGAGCAATTGTCAGCGCCAATTCGGTGGCCCACGATCAGCCTCTGGCTGAGCAACTTGCACGGTTGGACGTCACTGCTGAGGTGATGGCGGTGTGCTGACGTGCTTTTGTCGTACCTGACCGTGTGTCTGTTAATGAAAACAGTGCTGGTACTTGGGCTGGACCTGAAGAACTTCTAACTGCAGTTCAGACTCCTTGGTTTGAGTGTGCATTCCCATAATTAGTTAATTCAGTGTGCCGTTCTCTGGTGTTACTGGGATGATGCTTTCTCTCCTTTTTGGTTGGTAAGCAGATGCTCTCCCAGTTTGGCATGTGACAACCTCACCAAACGGGTCCAGGCTTCGGTGGTGTCACAGCTAGTCTACAGCAGAGCGATCTGCCCAGCCAGGGTCCTCTCGGTGCTTAGGATGCTCCAGCTTGCTCTGAACACCGCAAAACAGCTCCCTCACCCTACAGGTGCTTCATCTTGCTCAGCTGGGGGAGACGGACAGTAGGAATGATGCAGAAAGCAACGTCAAGATAATGATTAGCCCTACTTGCTCTCTTATTATGACAGTAGGTCATTAAAAGCATTGAGCTCCTGTTTGAACATGTTGTGCAAGATACATAAATACCGTTTTATACTGATTTTTGTGTGTGTTTGTTTGTAAGTATCTCTACTCTGTGAAAGCATGATTACTTTTTTTTTTTTTCTTTTTGCTTAAGGATGCTGATCTTTTGGACATAGAAAGCAAACACTTTGAAGATTTGGAATTTCAGCAGCTTGAGCATGAAAGCAGGTTAGATGAAGAGAAAGAAAATCTGACACAACAGCTCCTGCGTGAAGTAGCTGAATATCAGCGCAGCATTGTCAGTAGAAAGGTAAAAGCACTAACACTCGCTTCATTTGTTCTTTGTTGTTGAGCATAAAGAAGATGAAATGGAGCTACAATCTGCCCATCTGTAACAAATAATGCAAAACTTTCCTCTTTGAAAAAAGCTTCTGAAGCAGAGCGAAGATGATAGCCCAGTAACATCCCACACAGATCAAATTATGCACTTCTCCAAAAGGAAATAAATAAAAAAAATTCCATGCCCTGTTTTTATATTTGCATATGCAAATTAAACCCTTTAATTTGCTACAAAAAGTACCAAAGCATTGTTTTTTCTTTAAGGAAGGAGATTTTTACACTCTGGACAAAACTACAGTTGTTTTATGATCATGATTGATGTTGATAGATGATTTTGTTAAAATAATAATAGAACATCAAATTAAAGAAATGCCTTAATTTTTAAAATCAGTTGTAAAGGTCCTATCTCAACCAATTAAGTACCAGTTTTGTAGAGATCAGAATTTGCATCTCTAAACCAGTTCTGTTCAGTATATAGATGCTAGTCACCATATTTTCAAAGAATATGTGCAATTGTTCTTTTGTCTCTTGAATAAATTGTCTCTTTACTGTCTAAATCTTGTTTAATTACCTCCTTCAGAGCAGTGAGCTGTCTTGTAAAAACTTCTTTTCCTACTGCTTCACTCATATGAATAAGTGAACTCTTACGAATAGGATCCTTGCTGCAGGTTGTCTTGTGCTTTGAAAATAAAACATGTAAATTGTGATTATTTTCTTTTTATATTAGGAAAAGATTTCTGCTCTCAAAAAGCAAGCCAATCACATTGTCCAACAAGCACAAAGAGAACAAGATCATTTTGTAAAAGAGAAAAACAACTTAATAATGATGCTGCAAAGGGTAAGTATTTATTGTCTTTCAAATATTTTTAGCGTGTAACAAAAGAGCATTTCATAGAATAAAAGAACATAGAGCACAAGAAAAGCATCAGTTGTGTAGAAGCTAGCAAGTATGTAATAGTGTGATAGACACTGTTTGTATCCATTAACCTTTAGAAAAAAAAAAAAATTGTAATTAATCAGCAGATTTCCTAAGAGAAAATGCTAGTGGCATTTGATAATCAAGAGGGTTTTAGAGGTGGCCCTCTTCCAGAGGACTCCACCAGAGGCACCCACCCGGGTGCTGAAGCTAGACGCCTGTGTTCCCTGTGTGGCTGCTGGAGCTGTGCACAGAGAGCTCAGATTTTTGGCTTGTAATAGCCCATGCTAGGCCACAAGATGACCTACTTAACATCAGCTAACATCTGGTTAATAAGAAACTGGCATGAACCCTTTGCATCCATTTTATGTTTTGCTTTTAATCGTGAGAGAAATCATGTTTAGTTCATTAAGAAGAATCAGCATTTTCAAAATGCTGAAGGATGACCTATTTGCTTTGGTTGTAGTTATTAAGTAAGATCTTTCACTAGCTTTTTGTTCTGTACTTCCATTTTTTGTTCAATTCTGGTGTAAATGGATGAAGTTGAAGCTCTGCTATGCAGTTTCTAGCCTTTCATCCCAGCATGTTTCTTTACACAGTTAAGAAAATGGCTAGCATTTATTTTTACTACATGGCTGTTGGTATTTAACATAAAATGTCTGTTTTTAACAGGAAAAAGAGAATCTCTGTAATCTGGAAAAGAAATATTCCACACTTTCCGGAGGAAAGGGATTTCCTGTCAGTCCCAATAGTCTAAAAGAGGTAAAGAGATTCACTGCTTTTGACTTTACCATAAGTAACTTTTAATAACACTTCATACAAAAGCACTTTAGTATTTAGTGAAGTCCTATTCATACAAATTTTTTTGAGATGTGATGAAATTACTATGTAAAGCTATTCATTGGAAGTCCAAATGCATGGGTGAGCAAAAATAGCTTCTCGTGACGTTTTCCCAGATGTGACTGGTATGGCCTTAATCTTTTGCTCTGGAAAAATGATTGGTTTTATGTGTGGGGGGTGTGTGTCTAATTTTCTCAAAATAGACAATTAAACCTCATTGAAGTGAAGAAGAATGAGGTCCAGGAATAACTGTTCAAGTACAAATGCAGTTCAGTCTTATTTTTGCACTGTAGATTTTATCATTGCCTCCCCTCCCATTATTCTAAGTCTCTGCAGTAGAGCATGACAAGTGTATATTTTGATCTTTTTAAAAAGCATTGAATTGAAGACTTCAAGCTATTGTGGCTGTAAGATACCTATTGAGCTATTTATTTAACAGTTTTGAATAGTTAGAGTAGGTGTCAAGTATTTTTTTCTGAGAAAAAGTGAGTTAGTTTGTGTAATGCATGATGAGACCCAGAACTTACCTCAGATGTCAAGACTTCATAGCTTCGAGGGTATTGCTTTAAGCCTCAAGGTTTGTGAGCAAAGTCAGCGTAAGGTAAGCCACAGCCCATTCCAAAGATTCAGTTAGCACGTACAATATTAGCATTAATTCCGCATATTTATCTTCTGGAGTTGACTTGATGAATCTGCAAATTGCAGATAAACATGAAGGTATAACTGGAGAAGCAGAAAATCTAGCATTTAAAATACACTGACAGATATCTATGGCTGCTTCATTAACTTCTGCTTAAGAGGTCTGACTGGACTTGCTGGATCTGCATGTATGGAAGCCCTGAACAAGGTCTGCCACATCCAATGATGTAGGTTTCACTGTGTGAAGTTGGGCTTTTGACATCTAAAGCAACCACCTGTCTTTTCAGCACCTGGGAAATGTCGTCTTGCTTATTTGGCCTCCAAGTTCCTGGTGAACCTGGGTGGCCTCCAGCACGTGCCAGTAGGGTTGAGCACCCTTCCTCACTGCAAACCATGTTGCGGATGCTTAGACTTTCAGTGTCCTAGGTTGTGTTCTGACCTGGACATCTGACCTCCCACCAGGACATCTGGCAAGTCTAAGCTTCATTTTTTTCATTTTGAGATGGATCTGTTCATTGTCTCACTAGAGAGTGGGTGCTATCTATGATTTTTATCTTCATATCCACATAATGGTTTGTTTAATCACAGATATTTCAAAATGCAACTACATTAAGTGAGCCTGACACTCCTTTTATTGAAACAGATTCTTCAGCAGCGTCATTCTGTTCGCAGTAGTGAAGTCGGTTAGGACTTACTCCAAGGCAAATGAGGGAAGGAACAGCATGGGCTTTCTGTTTCACGCTCAGTGTCCCCATAGGCTCTGTCCTATAAAAGAAATGCCTTTCCTTGCCAGATGTTATGTTTGTCTCAATCCAGTTTAATTTTTCTCTGACTGTTTCAGCACCTTTAAAAATCAGGCACCAAATGGTACACAGGCTTGAAGGGACTGCCCACACACAGAAGTTAATTTCGGCATGCGGTTGCTCACGTATCGGTGGAGCCTGCAGCCCAACGTTTCCCAGCCCCTCCTCACCAAAGCACACGTTTTTAACTCTCTTCCATTCGTCATGAAGCTTAATCCCTGCATGCACAGCAATAGAGTAACATGACCTCACGTAAAGAGGCAGGATGCTTATCCCAGTACTTAAGTGAGGAAAATCAATGCTGTTTAAAAGTTCAGCATTGACAGAATGGCTTGTATGCCTACTCTGACTTGAAACCATTTATTTAATCTAATGTAATAGGGGCCTGAGTTAATGCACAGCACAGTCATTTGGTTGGTTGTTTTTTTTAACCCCATGGTGAATCCTCATTGGAGTTGTGAGTCTGAACTGAATGTTTTTCATATAATGGTGAAAGTACTTTTATCCTCTATAAAAATTAATACGATGTTGCATTCATAGACTTGACAAGTTTTGGTTACTGATATACTGCTACTACAAGATGGTTAAGCAAGTTTTATGTTTATTCTTACTGGTCTCTATTTTACTGTAATATGGCCACATGTTTTGAGAGGTAAACTTTAGTATCTTACCCAGTCTCCTTCTCATTTAATAGTTCATCAAATAATATCAGAATTAAGATTTGCCTCCTATTTCTAGAGTGCTGTGTTCACAGTATGGTACTTAATTTTCCAGAATTGTGTATCTGCTTGAAATAACTGATGAAATACATTGAAAATTACGCTAATAGGGTGTAGGGTTGGTATTTTTTTCAGCTTCCCTTCTATGATCATTGCTAAATTTATGCATTTTTAAAAAGAAGAAATACTATAGCAGTCTGTGGCTTCTCTTACTGATTTGCTGAAGTATACATACTGGCATGTCAGTGTGCTGGTACAGTAGTAGAAACATGGGCCCTTCAACCCCTTCCAAATTTAAAAGCAGCTTATCATCTTGATTTAAAAAACAAGCATATTTCTATCTCATTTTTATGATATTGCTTCAACAGTGACTTTTCTTCCTTTTGCATAGCCTTGTTTTTTATGGATAAGAAGTTAGGACATTTGACTTTTTGCAGTCTGGCATCCTATACACCATGGATTAGAATCCCTATTTTATTTTTTAGATGACGATTGTTCAGTTAACACCAAAACACATGCAATAATTGTATTCTGCTGTTACATCTCAAACCTGGCTCCACAAATCTTCTCTGCAGGCAGAAGCACACTCTGATGCCTGTGCCTTTCCTCAGTCCATCACCTCCTGTATGATTGTTTAAAAAAAAAAATAAAATCAAATTGTAATGGCTATGGGGCTGTCATGGTTTAACCCCAGCCAGCAACTAAGCACCACGCAGCCGCTCGCTCACTTCCCCCCCCACCAGTGGGATGGAGGAGAGAATCAAAAGGAAAAAGGTAGAACTTGTGGGTTGAGATAAGAATGGTTTAATAGAACAGAAAAGAAGAAACTAATAATGCTAATAATAACAATACTAAAATGACAATAATAATAAAAGGATTAGAATATACAAAACAAGTGATGCACAATGCAATTGCTCACCACTCACCAACCAATGCCCAGTTAGTTCCTGAGCAGTGATCCAGCCCCCAGGCCAACTCCTCCCAGTTTATCTGCTGGGCATGACATCCCATGGTATAGAATACCCCGTTGGCCAGTTTGGGTCAGCTGCCCTGGATGTGTCCTGTGCCAGCTTCTTGTGCCCCTCCAGCTTTCTCACCGGCTGGGCTTGAGAAGCTGAAAAGTCCTTGATTT
>JAVJGG010000031.1:12024447-12045351 GCA_035590195.1 Aviceda cuculoides
CCTTTTAGGGCTATATCAGTGTAAGTGAAATTAGTGAGCTGTATGGCAATTCCACGAATATATCCCCTTCCACTCAGCCCCCCACAGATGCTGAAGCAGTTGCCACTGAGCCTTCCACGGCTGTGCTGACGAGCCAGCCACAAAATAAAGAGGTTTGTTTGAGAGACATTTCCCTTTGTTTGCATTGTTCTTTCATGGCTGCCTTTTTATTTTCCTTTTTTTTTTTTTTTTTTTAGTCTTTATTTATTTATTTTTTGGTAATTCAACATGTAACAAATTGACCCTAAGGCAAACTGCTGTCTGCTAGTTACCAAGTCAGATAACAGTTTAATAGTAAAGCTGAAGGACTGCTCCAATTGTAAAGTGTCTTTGATGATGTAGATGGGACTTTGAAGGCCAAAAAGCCTGAGTGCTTATGACCGAAGCAGCAATAAGTGACAATCTTTGCATGTCAAACACTAGAATGTAATGCACCTTTGGTAAACGGTCCGTGGACACACTTAATGATTACTTGGTCAATAGTGCTTAGGTGTTCATTTTGTATGTGTTTTTTTTTTTTCTTTTTCTGTGAGGTGGTAGAAGTATATCTTGAATATTTGTGGGAGATGGGTAGCTTCTTCTTATCTTAGCTATTCCACAGAGTCTGTCCAGTCTGTGTCTTCCAGCTTACTCTCTCTCTTCGTCATCCTTTGTGATGTTTTTGCCTTTGTAATGACGATAGCAAATTTTGAATAAATCCCCCTTTAAAGGAATGGAATAAACTTATGAATGTAAAGCCACCTACCTTTGTGTTGTAATAAAGCAGCAACTGGTTTAGAATTTGGCATTTCTGTGCTGCTTCTGGTAGTTCAATATGCCTTAAGAGTTGCAATACAACACATCTCCTTTCCTGCTAAACGCTCCAACAAACACAGTGCTAAAACTGCAGCTTGTATGTGCCGTATATTTTGAGCAATTCCAAAAAGAAAACTCTGTGTGTAATTTCTCTTTTTTCTATAAAGCTAAGATCACCTCTCTGTTCTGGATTTGTGTTTCCTCACTCTCTTTCTCCTCGCTCTATTGCTCAACTTCCATCAGTCCATTGGCCTGAGGTCATGGCTACTCATGTAGATCCTATTCCTTTATCTGATACACCTCCACCTCTGCCAGCTAAGAAACACCGCAGGCAACAACAGGTAACAGATGCAAAGCTGATAACTTGGGATTATTTTCTTTGTCTGTTTTTGTTATGATGGCCATGAAGTTGATTTACATGGGAAGTTTATAGATGATATGATAGATCATGAGTTGATTGTGCTTGCAGAGTGTTGCACTGAAAGGCACTGCTCATTTAAAAATCAACACAATGCATTACAGAATGTTACTGAACAAAAACTCTCCTTACATAAACAATCCAGAGGCAAATACTAATATTTAGGAGCCATTGTAACTGTCAGGAGGCTTGCAGCAATAAAGTACAAGTGGCTACATTTGAAATACTAAATTATTTTTTCACCTACATTTGAACAATGCCTCTCAAAAGCTGTATTGGTTTTAAGCCACCAGTTTATTAGAATAACTTGCAAATAAATGTTTTTCTTTGTAATTGGATTCCACTTGTACACTAGACTTGAGTTTTAAAAAAATAGGTAGGAGGACAGGTAAACAAAATGCACACATGAATTTAGTGCATTTTCTTAATTAGCATGATTTTAATGTGATATTTGTAGAAATCCTAGAAAGCGCTGTGAAGCAGGAGGTACTCTGTATTTTAGATTTCGTTCTTTCCAGTGAAGTTTCCAGACTATTACCTTCAGTATATTCCATATAGAGCATAACTGAGCGAGTAGGTCAATTCATTTTGTCAAAACTGTAACAAATTACATTTGAAGCATTTCAGAAATCTGGAAGAGCGAAAGAAGCAGCACAGGGAATGCATGTACATGAGTGATACTTTACCTCGCAAGAAAACGACTCCATCTGTATCACCGCACTTCAATAGTGCTACGCTTGGACGAAGCGTTGCATCTAAAGTACGTAGTTGCATGCTATTAATAGCCTTCCACTGTCTGTATAAAAACCTGTATTATGTTAGAGGTAAGGTTGGGTAGCACTGTAAGCATTATGTAATCCCCCAAATTCACATCTGAAATTGACTTTGAAAGACCTTCAGGTTTATTAGCATATGGAAATATACATGAAGCCTTCTGTACTTCCAGCCTTTGTTCTGGCCTCTGGAAATGCCATGCTGTGGTACATAAATCATAAATGCATGATTACTATCTCAAGGATTGTATTTTCAGGATAGTTTAAGTTGATTCTAGAGACACAACAGGTTGTTTTCCTTCTGCCTAAGACCTCTAAATGGTCAAGATAATGTTATGTATAAATTGAAGATACCCTTTATTTGTGACACGGTAAACCAACAAACAGCAGGAAGGTGGAGCTAATACTTTGAAAACATTTTGGCCTAACAGGGACTGTGCACAGCTAAAATACCCATGGCTGATTGATATGACATGGCATTGATACCCATGACAAAGCAGGTTATTTTACCATTAGTTGCTGATACGAAAAAAGTCTTGAAGTGTAGTTTTAAGCACATATTTACAAAATTTCCTGCAGGGACATTTACCATTAGGACAGAGCAACAGCTGTGGCAGCGTACTTCCTCACTGCCTGGCAACCATGACCAAAGAGTCAGAGTCGAGAAGGATGCACAAAGGTAAGACCTTTTTATTTGATTCATTTCTGTTTAAAGTCAGTGTTCAATTTTTCAGGAAATAAGCCTGAAACTTGTGTTGCTATAATCAAGAGGGCTAGAAAATAAAAGTTTACTTCTTGGTGAAAAAAACGAGCTTTAAACGTAATGTTCAGGTATTGGCAAAATAAGATGTTAAGATTATGACGTAGGTGCGCGTGTAGTTTTGAAGTACGTGGTCACCAAGTATAATCTAGTAAACAAGAAAAGTATATTGAAAAATACACATTGGGTTAATGGGGTAATTTCTGTGAGTGCTTCTGAGCCAATAGATTACATATTGCTTTCTTTTTTCTTCCTTTTTTTTTTTACTAATTCTTTTCATGTTGTGAACTTAAAAATTGTTTTTCACAGGCATATATTTTTGTCTGGACAAATTCCCCATACAGAGATACCTTTGAGAATCTGTAACTGCGGTATTACAAGTGTTCTTAAATATTTGGGCTGCAAAATATGAAAGGAGAGAGGTGTTCTATCGTGGATAGATAGCTGCATTTTTGTAATAGGGACATGACAATTCTGGATCCAAAAGAAAGTTACACTTTTGAAACATGATCTTGTAGGCTATGAGATTCTGTGTCTGAGGTTTTGTTGACCTGAGCCCATATGCTTAATTTCTGCTTTAATGAGATGCATTATTCCTAAGTATCCTATCTTCAAATGGAGTCGCTCCTCAGTGCCATCTGTCAGTTTATTTTCTTTCCAGCATCTGCATCATTGTTATCAATATAAGCGCAAGAGGTGCTTGTGTAGAATTGCACGGGCTAAGCCTGAGCTGAGATAGGACCCATCCTGTTGTTGCAGGACCTGTCAGAGCTAGCAGCTGCTAAAGGTCGGAGGACGACTGAGGTCCGCCATAGGCACCGAGGTGACTCAGTACAGGGATGGAACAAGCTTGCTGAGAAAGGATCATGACTTTGCTACATTCACTTTATAAAGCTGTGATTTGGTGGGTCGGAGCTTTAGTTATGCAGCAGGCCTTCCACAAACCTACGGTGTTGTGGCTAACTTATCTTGAAGCATTTCAGATGCCATACAAAAGGAGCTTCATCCTCAGCTGGGAAAGTTTCGCTGATGTAATGTGTGTAAGGGTGGAATAGCTTGCAAGTACATTCAGACTCATCATTGTGGTGTTGTGCAGAAAACACTTTGCCTCAGTTTGAAAATCAGTAAGGATGTTTTGGTTAAACTTTGATGACAAGAGATCAAGTGTTTAAACTTGGAAATATTTCTGTAAAATGCTTGCAAAAGAGCGCTAGTGTGTGACCTAAAACACAAAGTTTTACCAAACCTAATACAGGCAAAGATAAGAGTTTTAAAAATAAATCAATCAGTTTTAATGTTTAATTTTTTGTCACCATGCAACTAAGACAGTTCTAAGAGTAGAGTGAGATTTCTTGTCCTAAGAGTGAGAATAAAAGAAATCTCACAAACCAAAACTGAATTATGGCCTGACAAAGAAGAGAGGCAGGGGGAATGAAAGAGATGTATTCATTAAGGCACTTGGCACAGTACTTGTCATATACTGCAACAAAGTGTGTGTGCTATACTGCCTGCCATACTAGTTGACCCTTATTTTTTTGTAAGATCCAACAGTCTGAATGGAAATACTAAATTATGAAGAGACCCTTAAGGGATTAATTTGGGAAAGAGGACAGTTCTAGATGTCCTCTTCTGAAACACCAGCTTTGCCAAAGGGAAATAATGCTGCTGACAGGTGCTTTACTTGAACAGTCGCAGGATTTGCAAAGTGAGAGACAGAGTCAAAACACGATGGATATAGGAACACAAGGATTGTTTGTTGCTTGACTCCCTCTCTTAGTGAAGGGTTTATTCCCTTTGCGTTCAACATGGAGCTCACTGAATTTATTGTTGTTGAAGGAGCTTGAAGAGTATAACTGCTTTCTCTTGCTCTGAAGTGCCGTTTTTATTACGTTGGGGAAAGCTCCTTTGTCTTGGTAACACACCGTGAAAGTTTTTGCAGGGCTCTTTCTGCACTGCAGTGCAGAACTCAGCAAGGACAGAGATGTCCAAGTCAGGCGGCCAGAGTCAGGTCCCAAGGTATTGCTATCCAGCTATACAGAAGGGCCAGAGGAACACTGTTCAGGCACCTTTCAGTCAGCCTTATAGGCACAACCTTAATTAATGTCACGGTATGAGCTGGGAAGGGACTGAGTTCAACTTGGTGTGATTTCTGTTTCCCCTAGCACCTCATAACCACACTTAGCGTGCAGAGGAAAAACAAGCCTTTCTTCAAAGTTATGAGTAAAGAAAGTGCATTTCTGTGGGACAGTGAGAGTTGGGAAATGTTTTGAACATGGTGTAGTATTTAAACATACCACACAGTACAACTGAAATAGAATACTGTTGTCAATTAGAATTCTGATATCTTATGTGGCTTCCACTAAAATCAGCGGGACTTGAGTCTTTGTAACTAAGGTTAATTTCAGCAGACATCCTTACATACATCATTGAAAACCAAGCCAAATGTCATGTCAGTGGACATCCTTGGCAATGTTCTTTTATTCCATCGCTCTGTGGTAAATGTTTGTGATATAATAAATACACTGTATTTCTTACAAAAACATTCTTGAGGTAGATCAGGTTTGCCTTTTTGGACTAAGTGAGTATTTTTGAGGAGTAAGATTTTCTACCAAATCAGTGGAACTCTGCAAATGTATAGATAAAATAGGTGACAAATAGGTAAAAAGTGTTCTCGACTTGTCATGTGTACTGAGCCACTGCTTGCTTTCCTTGCACTTCTTTCTCCACTTGACAGGTTTTTCACTCTGTCAGTTTTCGGAGTTCAAGGTGATGTACTGCAAACGCCGTGGGGGTCTCTGGTTGCTGACACCTTGAGCACAGAGCCCCACAAAGCGCATCGGAGCTGGGTGTGCTCGGTCAGTGGACAGCCAGGGTCTCACATGATAAATGCCACTTCATTCTCTCCGTTTGGAGCACTGGCTATCCGGCGGTGTCCCACAAACTGCTATACAAAGAGGATGATGCGCTCCTGAAGCTGTAATGGCAACTTACCACGTTCCTTAGGCTGTAAAAGCATTGTGCAAACTTCTAGACCAGATGTTTCGGCATGTTTGTATAGGTCTGAAAACAAGTATATTCAATGGTGCCTCAAGGAAATGGCAGCTCAGCTAGTTTAAAGATATTTTCTGAGAATTATCACTAAACTAGTAATGGTCTAAAATGAGTTTTCTCTAATACGCTTTCTCCAGTTTTTCTTATTTCAGTCCAAGAAGGTAAATGTAAAAGTCTGAGATGAAAAATTCAAATTTAAAAATGGAGTCAGGAAATGAAGAACAGCCACTTGAGTTCGAACGTGGATTTAATCTCTTTTTCTTTGTGCACGAACAAGTAATGTCTATGAATAAATTACAGGCTGGATCCGGTAGGAAGTATTTGCATAGATTTTTAAGTACTAAATAGTCTTTATTCCAGGATTACCAAAACTGTGTTTAGTCAGTCATGTAAGTTCAAGAATTGTTCTTGAAGGAAACAGTCACTGTCAGTAATCATAGCCTGAGTTAAGAGCAACTTACAAAATGTTTAAGAGGATGCATCTTTGATATCAATCGTTAGTGGGAAAAGTGGTTTCTTAGCAGCCATTTATGAGGTATTTTTGAAGGACTATTCATAACTTCGCCTCCTGTGTACATGCCTTTGTAAGCAAACCATGTGCAAAAAAAGAATTAAGGAGCTGCTATTTGGTACAATCTAGAGATTCCACTCTGCATGCACAGGTTGAAACTTGGCCCCAGGAAGCGCCCGTGGGGTGCTGGGTGCCAGAAGCCTGCGCAAGGACAGGCAGGAGCGAGGAGGGAGGGCTAGCTAACTCAGACCCACTGACTGCAGGACGGACCCCAGAAGGGAAGAGGGAATGGTTAGCTGGGAGTTAAGGTGTAAGACCAGAGGCAGCACTGGGAACAAAACTGTTGGGACAGAGAAGTTAGGTACCAGCAAGATGATTATTTGTATTCTTTCTAAGCTCTACAGAAAAACAGTATACTGAGGGCAAGGTATGTATGTACAAACAAATTGTAAGCTTTTCAAAGCAGTTTGCCTTTTTTTTTTCTTTTTTTTTTTTTAACTCTTTCTCTTCTCAAACTCAGGAAAAGCCAGAAAAGGTATGAAAACATTCCCTTACCTGGCTGTATCTATCATTGTCATGTTTTGGCAAAAGTACCGATTGCATCAGCACTGTCAAGTACTTCCCAAAATCTTGGAAAATTTTTCAATAGTTGTTAAATAATGATAGCACTTCAAAAATTCTTTTTTTCCTGCCGTCAAATAACCTGTCACAACAAAACTTCTGACTAATGCTAATATCTGCAGAGCTACAGCTTTGTGCAGGCCTCATTTTTTGCTTCTTTGCTGATAGCCACACAAATAGAGCAGAAAATTTAGAAATCTTTGCAGGTTTATGGGTGACAGTGACAAGGTAGACAGACTTGGGCTTCCTACTTTGGCATGTTTCCATACAAAAAATTTATTTTGACATGTTAATGTCAATCTCTTAAAAACAAAAAAGAAAGAATGAATAGAAATAAAGGAGAATGTACTGTGATCTTTTTTATGAAATACTGGTGGGTTTTTTTAAATACTTGACAGTGCCACTTTCAATAACAGCTTTCACCTATAGTTCTGATCTCACCATAATTTTGTGGTGGTATATCTGGTTTTTGCAGTTCTGCAATAATGCCTTCGGAATATTTTTTTTTAACAATATGGCTTTATGGATATTTGCAATATTTTGCTCAACAGTATGTCCATTAACAGTGTTAAGTTTACACTACAGAGAATACAAGTCAATGCAACAAAAAACATTTTAGCTCTTGTATCAGCTTAGACTTGGCTGATACAAGTCTTGGCTTGGCTTGTAGGAAACTTTTAGTGAAGTGCTGGCTCTTAAGAGGAGTCTAATATTTTTAAGTGCATGTTCTAGGGATAGGCACCTGAGCAGTTAAAAATTCCTTAGGCGACAGATCGTGCCTGTGTGATGTGTCAGTGGGGCTGTAATGGAGGCAGGTTGGTTGTGAGGCTTCTCGGTGTCGGTAGGCAGCTGACCCTGAGCTTTGGACTGCCTGTTGCTTACGGCATGAGGAGAAAATGAGAACATTCAGTTATGCTTTGTTTCTGTGAATGCATCTCATTTTGCGACCTAACAACTGCATAGTTCTTGCAGTGTGTAGTTACTTTTGCATGAT
Organism: Aviceda cuculoides; assembly: GCA_035590195.1. NCBI lineage: Eukaryota > Metazoa > Chordata > Aves > Accipitriformes > Accipitridae > Aviceda > Aviceda cuculoides. The sequence goes on from JAVJGG010000031.1 coordinate 12,032,410, forward strand.
TACATAAATCTAACTGATGTATGTTTTACTTAAAAATGGGTTCTTTATCTTCATGGAAAGTTGACTTTCCTTTAGGAAAGCGTTTGTAAAAATGCTATGTTTCTCTGTGCCTTTTAGATGGTTTTATTTTTCAGTGAAATATAAAATACGGAATTAAGATTTCAGAGTAGACAAGGTTTTGCAAAGCGCTCAACAGAAAAACATGCATTTAAATGAAGTTCTTTCAGTAATATGTTTTTTTCTCTCTTTCCATAATGAATAATTGATAACCATTTCACAGGAGCAATTAGTCATTCCAAAGGTTCGAGTATGAAAGGTAATTTTTTATCTGCAATAACATCAGCATTTGCTATAATAGTGGGAAAAAAAACAAATTGCACATGTGAGTCAGTAACACCTGCGTTGTGTGATGCTATTATCTATGACTGCTGAGATGTACTTGTGTCCCTTTTGTCTCTTTTACTAATAGGTGCAATTGAACTTTTATTGAAATTTAGTGTTTTTCAAATGGCAAGTGAAGTCCTATTAGTTCCTTAGAAACCAGCTTTAATTGTCTGCGAGACAATGCTGTGGTACAGAGGGAAGTGAGGAGGAAAGAGGAAACTATCTGCCTTGGAAATGCTTGTAAGGCATGATTTCCTTAATAATATGCTTTAATTATTCAGCTTCAGTCATGCTTTTCAGGTACCTTTTGGCAGCTATTATAGCCTTTCCAAGGTAGAGCTGCAGTTGTTGGCTCCTTGAACTGGGATGCTCTCTACTCCGGCATGGCAAAAAATACCAGACAGTAACCTTATACGTGCAGAGAACGAGAATAAGGCAGGCAAATATTCCCACTTTAAGCATGTTTCCCTAACATCAGAGTCTTAATGATGTCTAGTAAAAATTTTTATCTGGACTTTGCTGCATTTGTACATTTGTCTGCATTTTTCCGGTGTCTGTTTATCTTAAATATGCGGAATGTCAGTGGCTGTCTTCCTGTACGAATGGGAGGTTTTCATGTAGTCTGACAGTCCTCCCTAATCTCCAACTCTGCCCCCAGCTCAGATTTTGGGTCAGGAATGTGCAGAGAGTATTATAAACTTGACTGAGTATCAGAACTGTGAGAAAGTCTCACTTCTGGCATTGATTGAAGGAAAAGAGGAGCAGTGCACTTGCATTTGTAATCACATAAACAAACCTTAAAAGGGCACTGTAAAATAACTTCAGCAGTTAAAATGACAACTGTCATTATACCCTCCTCTTCATCAGGCAAGCTCAACAACCTCTCTCTAAGTCTGTATAAATACTGCTGCATTATTTACAGAGAGCAATGGAGACATGAGATAAAAATAATTCTGAAGAAATATTTTTTAAAGGAGACGTTGCCAAACAAACCTCCATGCGTTCAAGATGGATGGCTTTTCAGAAAGGATGATTTTGTTGAAAAATAACAGCACAAAGAACTTAAACGTTGCATAAACCTTGTTTTTCTTTACAGTCATAGAGCTATAGGGATCTGCTTCAATCATGTAGGGTGAACTGCAGTTTCAAAACTCCAGGAAAGTACCTTTACACTAGTAACTATGATGATGTGTCAAGTAGCCTATATTGTTTCAGCTGAAACTAAAAGGTCAACTTGCAGTTACCAGAAGGCAAAGTTCCCCAAACAGACAAAAAATAATCCACATTCAGTAAAATCAATCAAACAAGTACTCAAGACCATCAAATATCAGGACTTTTTTTTTTTTTTTTTCCCCTCTTTAATTCAATCAGTGTCAATTGTTCTAGATCCCTGAATTTAGCTGCATTACTTTCCAGATTAGGCCTAATTTTCATTTTAAAAGGAAAATTTCATTCATTCATATTAAATTTTCATAATACACATACAAGAATATATATCAAAAAGTCAGCCATACTAATCTGCATATGTTTGTGTCCATTATAGATAAAACAGTTATTTAAAGGTTTTATTTCAGTTACGATTAACTTGTGAAATTAACCGTAATATTGTAGTACCTTGGTCATGGTGCAGTTAAGACTGAGGTGATGTTCAAAATGCTTGTGCTGCTAACACGTTATGTTCAGGTGACAAAATTTCTGTGTAAAATATATGTTTCCTCTGTACTCTGTAGGGTATAATCATCAGCGTATCTGCGAAAACCAAAGGCAGAAGTCTCCTGAATTTTACAGCAGAACAGCATCCGAATCGAATGTGTATTTGAATAGTTTCCATTACCCAGATCGTAGTTACAAGGACCATGCCTTTGATACATTAAGCTTAGACAGTTCTGACAGTATGGAGACAAGCATATCAGCATGCTCACCAGATAACATTTCCAGGTAAATCGTCTTTCTTTCCAGCGTTGTAATGGTCATAGGGTTGTTATGGAAAAAGAGAATATGCACATGTTGATGCTATGGTAATGCGAATGCTGCTAACTAGTTAAGAAAATATATGATCATTAGACAGGCATAATATTTAGTATTTGTGTAGCCTTTCATAATCAGGTTTAACTATCATCTCACCTCTTTATTTGAAGATGGAAAATAAAAATATGGAGAAGCTAAGTGATAATGTTGAAGGCCACAGAGAAATCAGTGTCGCTCCTGAACTGACATTATGAAGTTGTCAGTGCTCTTTCCAGTGGGTAATACCTGAGCTTCCTTCCCTGGCCACTACAGGGAAGGAATTTCCTGTGATAGGAAATTTCTCAGACATCTGCCAGCGATGAAGTACACTTGTTCTGCAAGTCCATCATGTTAACTTACTAGAGCCTTATGTTGAAACACTTAGGGCTCCTCCAGTGGTCTTTTTTGCCATTTCCTGTCCCTCTTCTGGTTCAGTAAAAATGAAGAGATGACACTGAAAGGCTTAGAGCCCTCTGCTGCTTTTCTCATCCTCAGAGGCTGTCAGCTCAGACAGCACTCCTCAGATGAAAGAAACAACGATCTGTGTTGAAAGTCCAGCTGAGTCTCAAAATTGTGTGCAAACAATTTTCTTCTGACAGTCTGGTTTTAATGATAATGCTTTCATTTCTGCTCACAGTCCTGCCCCAGCAATTTCACAAGCATAAATAGAGGCTGATAATTAAGTACAATGTTGTCACGGGATTAAGAATCCCTTGCGAACACAAGGACAGCTTTTCTGGCTAGCACGTTGTGTTTTATTCAGCATCTGTTTCCTGTAACGGGGTACCAGCCCACTGATTTCCTCTTGTAATCTTTATCACTGCAGTGATAAGGGTTTCAGAAAATACCAGTGGCACTCATTCTGCTGGCTGGTGGGGTTTTTTGTTTGTTTGGTTTGGGGTTTTTTAAACGTTAGGGGGGTTTTAAACATTAGGACTCGGGTCTTGAGAATTTCTGTTTTAAATAGATACACAGTAGGCAAGTTTCTGATAGCTGGAGACAGGCTGGGAATTAAGTCTGTCGCTGCAGTGATCTAACACGGCAGTGGTATGAAATCTGTCTCTCTTTGACTTGCTGCTCTGACCATTTTGGAGGAAGACGGTGTGTGTCTGAGCTATCTTGGGGTCATCTCGTAAGTGGAATCTCCAGCCAAGGATGGGGGAGCCCTGATGGCTGTTGAATTTCACTGGTGCTATTTGCCCTTCTGCCTCCCTCTAGCTCTTCTGCAGCTGTCAGCCAATGCCGGAAGAGAAAAAAAAACAAAACCAAAAAACCCAAACCAATCTGAAAACTAGAAAAGGACCCATTACAACAGTTCTTTCAGTTTCTCACAAGGCAAACTTTGGTGAGGGAAGAAAAGAGCGTGGGCTGATTTTGTTGATAAAACTTGGAAGATAGGCAGTTAATTTTCCTTGACAAAATTTCCCTTAAGCAAAATTAATTCAGATTGTTTAAGATGGTGTTTGAGAATCTTTTCTAGACATATCAGACTTTAGAGGAAAACAATTTATGATGCTTTGTTCTGACATATTTAAAATATGTAAGTTATATTCTACCTTGTATAAGGTGAGAGAGACTTTTTTTGCTGGAAATGCGTAAAATCTGTCTGTGCTCGAAGTACAGAAGAAAGAGAACCACTGTAGTCATTCATCAACTCACCAAACAGTAGTTGTTCTGAGGTTCATTAGCAACTTATTTTTCATGGCTGAGGTTTCAGAGACACTGATCTTCTGTGATGCATTAATTTCTGTGAGCAGGATAAGCAAATCAAGGATAAAAGAATTTAAATAAGCTGAAGTGTTAACCAGTTTAATATGGGAAAACCTACCGCAAATAACTATCTTCCAGGTTGCTCAAATGACTATTAATTTATGGCCCCATTGTTTTTACTGAAGTTATTTGACCCAGATTCTCTTGGCCCATCAACTAAACATGCTTTGACCAAACTAGGCTTAGGCATCTAAGTCAGTGGCCTCATTTTTTTTCAGAGACAGTAAGCTTTTAGAGTTCAGATAAATTTCAGATGGATTGTACCTTTTCTGCAAGCTTGGGTTAAATGAGGTATGTTATTTTTATATTGCATTTTATCCTCTCGTGAAACATATCCCCAGTATCAGACAGAGAAATGTCTTCTGAAGACTGTCATACTTCTGACAAAGATCCTGGTCTTACAGACATAAGCATCAGAGGCATGCTCAGAAAGTGAAGGATGTTGTTCTTACTTTTTTCTTTTCCTTGCCCAAGACATGTATTTGGACTACTTCCATTCTACCTGCATCCCTTCACAGTTGGTCTGTATGCTATTAAGTAGCATGAACAAATCTGCCATCTGACACCCAATTCCACTTCAGTGGTCATATAGCGTTTTCAGTATAATCTCAAGTCAAGTTTCAATCTCTGCCATAAACATTTGAATCCATTCTATTTCCTCACATTGTGCTTTAGTCTAATGGCATTATTAATGGTAGTATGGTAATATTTAACATCAACTGTTTTTCTTGAACAGCATAAGATGAAAAATAAAATAATAAAATAAATAAATAATAATATAAAAAGCTCAGTGAGACACAAAACAAAGACAGTCTACAGCCAGAGAGACTGAATATACCTATTCAGATGGCGGCTAATGCCAGCTCTGAAGATCGGTAGTGTATTTTGTTAGAACACGGTAACCATCTCCATCCATATTCTGTTATCTGGGAGAAGATGGCAGATCACAGGGGACTGACAAGATGCATTTTTAGGCACTCAGGTCTGCATTTTTCACAACTCTGTATGAGGAATGTATACATTGAGAGCGTACCATATACTTTATATGTATTTTTTTTGTTAGTGCCTACTGCACTGAATTGGATCAGAACAGTATCAACTCCATTCTTAAACTGTCTAATGTTGGACTGTAAAATATGTCTTTAAATACCAAGTATTCTTTTAAATAACTCTGATTTTTTTGTTCAGTGCTAGCACTTCAAATGTTGCAAGAATAGAAGAGATGGAGAGACTTCTGAAACAAGCACATGCTGAAAAGACTAGGCTGCTTGAGACCAGGGTAAGCATAATTTAATGAGTAAAACTAAAAGTGGGCACATTAGTTAGGTAATATCCTCCTAAATGCAACACTGGATCCTAAATAGTTTATACCTAATAGTCATTTTAAAAATTACCTCTGCGCCCTTAGTTTGGTCTGGTTTCACCTTCATATATATCTTTGAGCAACAGTTGCTATCTCAGTGGGTGAGTTGATGGTGAAATCCCATCAGAAGCTAGGTCAGCATTGTTCCTACGCCTTCTAGGAGAGCTGCTTAAGAAGAACCTTCATTTCTAGAATGGCAATATTCGCAATTCTCATTCCAATTCTTGGTCCACTTTGCTGGATATATATTTCTGCCTACTTAAGAGGCAAAACTGGATTTAGTCCTAGCTTAGAAATTACATTACCAACTATAGTTTCACATATAATGGAAGTTCTGCATGTCCTGTGGTATTTAGGAACGGGAGATGGAAGCTAAAAAACGAGCTCTGGAAGAAGAGAAGCGCCGCAGAGAGCAACTGGAGAAAAGATTGGAAGAAGAAACTAGCCAGAGACAAAAATTAATTGAAAAGGAAGTCAAAATACGAGAGAAACAAAGAGCACAGGTGAGACGTTGACATGAAATGGTTTTTAAGTGCAAGACTTCCCCTTGATATACAGAAGGGACTAAGTGTATTTCTGCCAACGGTAAACAGAACCACTTTCAGTTGAATAGATGGATTTAGTATTTCTGAGGTATAACTGTGCTCCTAAAACTATGTTTGGGCTCTTGGAGCCTTAAACAGATGTCCGAGTATTCATGTAAAGTTAAATAGCAGCATAGATATCTATTTAGCATGTTATATCTAAAAGTATAAATATTAATTCTATAAGGTTTGTTACTGAGTATGGGCAGAGCAGAAATTTTTAGCCTGAACAACAGAAATTTGTGAGTGTGTTTAATTTTATAAATGATTGGTGTGGCTTTTTCTTTCTTTTAATACATAAAATATCTTGGAATGTGAATTGTCACTTCCAAATACTTGACTGAAAAAAGACAGCTAAAGAAGCTTTTCCAGCTCTACATCTACTGTAGGGAGGAAATAGTATTTTTTCTAATGTTACTGGGACTATACAACATGAGAAACATTATTTAATTAAAACAGTGTTACCTCCTACATCTTCTTCCTTCTTGTTAGGATTTAGAGGTATCTTGAGCTTTATTTAGGCTTAAAGGTCTTACCTATTTGTTTATTCCACCACAACTAATAAGATGTACATGCTACAGCAAATAGGCCAGGCAGTCATTTTATCAGTAGTATAATATAGCAAGACACTGTCTCCATCTTAATGTATGTATCTGAGGGCAGAAGATTCCCTATCATATCTTAATATCTTTCTGCTTTTATCTGCGCTACCTTTGCTAAATTTTTGTTTTATGAGTTACTATTATATTTTGTTATGAACATTCCCACATAATTTGCCTTTCTAATTGGTAACACTAAATCAGAACAATAGGACAACACCAGAGGAACTTTAAGTTGTTTCTGGTTAAATATATCCATTCCTTTGTTTTTATATAAAATGCAATTACCACATGTTAAATTTTATATGTACTTTACTTGAATGCCTTCTTTTTTCAAAGAAGTTTTAATGACAGCTCCGGTATGATGTAAACAACGGTGCAATGCTTATATCTTTATCCCAAATTGGAGCATGCATGTGTTGTAACAGAATGCCCTATCAGTTACTGCTAATTGGCAGACTTGGCAGAGAGGCTGAAGTCTGAATTGGCCGGAAGACAAAACGTATCTGTCAAAAATAACTACAATTTTTTTGTTAACTTTTTTCTTTCCTTTGTACAGTAAGACCCAATTTTTTACTTTTTTTCAGCACCTCCTGACACTTTGAAATGTAAACTGGGGGAAGGAATGAGAGAGTCATGAGAATGCCACGAGGGAAAGTCCCTTCGATTTGTGACTCACAGTGGGATTTAACAGGCTAACTTTAGGCAGGGAGCAGGGGCAGATTAGGCTCTCCAGGTCACCGACTTCTCTGGAGTAGGGGGGAGAGGGGGAGGGAGATGCTTCTTTCACAGGTCATTCAACACACCTAAATTCAGCTTCTGTTCCGAATCGCCCCGTGACGTAGCCCCTGGCCGCCTTGACTGCAGCGTGAGCCTTGGGAGACTTGTCTTATGTGTTTAAAATGGAGGGGGGTTATGCACCGACCCCTCAGGCACAGAAAACAAGCATATTCCCTCAGCTGGCAGGGGCCCCAAATCACCACCTCCTCCTGCTTGTCCTCCCAACTGATGCTGTCCGGGCTTGATGCAAAGTCGGGAACTGCAGTCCAGCATGAGGCGCCGTTTCCTCTGCTGCGTTGCCGGCTCTAGCAGAGGGGTGCGCTGCAGCTCTCTGTACCGTATTCCTGACTGCGAATAGATACCACATTTAATTTGTCCAGAAGAAAATAATGCTATTTCGTTCACAGCAATCTCTGTGAGACTAACTAGTGATTACAGTTCACTCTCATTATTAATTTTTCCTGTAATATCATGTTCTTATTATCGATATTATACTTTCCGTGAAAATACCTGTAGCAGTAAAATATTAATGAGTCAGATATGTGTAGTGAGTACCTAGCCCAGAGAAATAAAGAGTTTACTTACCATCATGCAAATTAAGTTCTTACACTTCATCTAAAGCAGCAATACACCTTTATATTTAATTAATGTTTCAGTTCTAAAACAACCTTTCCATGGTGTGGCCCCTGTTTTACCAGCTTACCAACTGATTATTTCAAGAAACTCCTATGCTCTAATCTGGCTTTTATAAAGTTGCCCAACGCTATGTAAAGTTACACAACACTATGTAACGTTACAAGTTTTAAGGAATTTTTTTTTTGAAGAAAATCAGGGCCATAGCAAAAGCTCTTTATTTTTCTTATTTTCATTCTTAGAATCTATGGGCAGTTTGCAGTTATGTCCTTGCAGCAGACTGGGTGAAGGAGAAGTTAAGACTTCTGTTAAAAATAATATGATTTTCTTTTCTTTACTGCAGGCCCGTCCCTTGACTCGCTATTTGCCCATTAGGAAGGAAGACTTTGACCTGCGAAGTCACATCGAAACAGCTGGTCACAACATAGAGACCTGTTACCATGTCTCACTCACGGAGAAGACCTGCCGAGGCTTTCTGATTAAAATGGGAGGAAAAATTAAAACATGGAAAAAACGATGGTTTGTTTTTGACAGAAACAAGAGAACTTTTACTTATTATGCAGGTAGGTTGCAGGATCACTACTAGGGTACATCTGTCCCTCTATTTTTCTGTTAACCTCGGCTGAGTTATGAACATGTACGGAGTCCCAAATAAAACTTACATTTCCATTTCATCAGGCCTTTTACACGCACACTTAGAGCTTGTGCAATCCCTCCCCTATAGTGTTCAATCCTAATGCCAAGGTAAGGCAGCAATGAGCATTATAGACAAAGGGAGAGATGCGGATAGGCAAGAAGAAAAAATGGAAGATCATCAGGTTCCTAGCACACAGAATAATGGCTCCACATAATTTATTTTTAAATATTATAACTTCCCCTCATGACAGAATGATTTCTTGCACCCTTCATACAAGAATAGAATTTATTATACTTACCATGAAAATTAAATGGAATGCTTCTGCAGTCCCGTTGCTTGATGTGCTGAAAAGTCTTTCAGGAAATTAAATGTACAGGAGTAGACTTTTTGAGTTTGCTGTGTTTCGAGAGTCTAAGGAATTTCAGATTAACAACGTGCAATACTCTACAGAGGTTTCTGTACACTAAGTTGTGTTATACGATATCTGGAGCCATTATAAGCATTACATTAATTTGTTATCTTGGGGTAAGCCCAGGAATTTGGAATTTAAGGACATATATGTCTCTCCGATTGCTGTGCAAATCTACACATGGTTTGACTTTGAAGTTTCAGAGGAAGCCAGAAAAATTACTTTGTGTTCTGAATATTTATTGTTAGGAGAGGCCAGACAGGGGCATATGTAGGATGTTAATTCCTAAGAAGCAGAAGAAAACATCGAGTACAAACACCACCCAAACAGTTCCAGTTCCTTTTATGACATTACTGCTTTCCAGCAACTTATAAGGAACTTAAAATTGATGGTAGGGTTATGTATTGCTCAGTCCATCTTTTTTAAAAACACATATTTGAATTCATTACATTCATTCATTACATACCCACTGAGTATTTCTTACTAGTTTGCAGTAATACTATGAAGAATGTGACAAACTTTTTTTTATTTTGTTCTTAACATCTGATTTATTGCTTAGCAAGGCCTGTAAAATACAGTAGTGTTCCCATCTGGTACTGTTATTTTCTTGTTTTGTAGTAGTAGTTACTGTTAATAGTTAACAGTTTTGGGTTTGAGTGCAGTACAGTTGCCATAATGCAATTTGAATTACCAAAGAAAATTTTTTATAATGTCTCAAGAACTGCAGCCAACAAACATAGTTTGTATGAGTGAGGATCCATCTAGATCTTTAAATATATAGTTAAGACTTCCAAAATAAATATTCATGCTGTAAATTCAGAATAATTGAACTCTACGTGAATATACTGGTATATTGTTTTAGTTCTGCAAGTGTACTGAACAAAGAACTTGCCCTAAAGTCTGACAATTTGGCACAGCAACTGAAGCATCTGCACTTTCTGACCTGAAGCACACGGGGAACTCCACAAAGACTGGGAGCTTGTGGGTACTTAAATGCTCTTGTAACCAAGACCCCAGGTGGGGCTTGAAAGGAGAGTGGATCACCGTTTGCTTGTACTGCATAGACAGTATACTTCGTATGGTATTGCATTTAGCTTAGTATAACGTGTGCTATAACGTCGTAATCTTATACCTCAGTATTTCTACAGGTCCCCTGGGGGCTGGCAGGGAGATTCCCAACACTGTATTGTTTGGTCTCTGGGATTTCTTTTTGCCATCATATGAAGCTTTCAAAACTGCCTGCAGCTACTGATAGGATGTAAGCTGAATTTCATGAGTGTTCAAAATGACAGCAGAATCTCTCATGGGACTGATAAAGATGTTCTGCATGACTGTTCAGTGTTTAGGTGATACTAACTTGGGGTCAGAAGGCATTATGTTCCCCTACTATAAAAGTACTGGGAGTGGAAAGAAGTTTGCCCTTCAGCATCACATGTGGTTGTGATGTTTCTTAACACCCTCTGGGATTATTTAACAGTTTCACTTCCATTGCAGGAAAACAGAGGGTACTGTAGATGCTTACCTGCCCTGTTCCTTTTTTCTTGTTAAACATGATAGTTGTGACTGTTAAGGTGTTACATTCACAGTCTATCCTCCTTGCCCGAACAATTCAATAGCTAATGCTGGGACAGAAGGCAATATTAGATGATATCTAAAATAGTTTAAAATTGACCCTCTGCAAGTGTCTGCTTCTTTCCATTGCTTTTAAAGGGAGATTGTCAGCTGTGTCTCTGTTGTAGGTATCAAAACTTAAGTGCGAAGACTCCCACCCTGTCTTTCAGTTTTGCTGCAGAGGGATATTGGTACCAGAAACGCAGTACCACTGGGTAACAGCCTACTCCTTGTTAGCAGCCTCCCTGCAGTAACTGTCCGTTCAGGCGTTCTTATCTCGGGCGCTGCGAAGCAAATGGGGAGTTACCTTTCGCAACAGGGGCAAACCACATCTAATTAATTTGGCTTTTAACATGGGTGTCAGAGTAGGAGAGTGCAAACAGACAATTATGATGCTGCAGCTGGTGCCCAGGAACTTCTAATCTCCTGTAAATTTTTCCATGTCAAAGATCACTGAAATTTGCCTACAATCTGCTAACCTCACATTTGAATAATAAATATTAGCTTGAGACTGAGGGAGATTATTATAAATGGGAAGAAGCATTTTTTTACAGTAAGTACAAGCAATGATGTTCTAGCACAAAGCTTTTGCTATCAAATTGTATTTCCAATTTCCTTATTATAACAGTTTTCCTTTGAAGGCAGAGTGTAGGTCTTGGCCTGTGAGCTATGTGAAGTCTGGCTGGCTTTCATGGAATTGGAAGATCAGATGTATCTCAGAGACATCTGTCCTTCTGTTGGCTGATACCGGCCGTAATGTTTAGACACTTCAGTGAAGGGAGTGACTTGCAAATAGATGAGGAAATTGTAAAAGCTTTATATCCTTGGAAACCAGGTGGAAAAGAAAACATATTGAAGTAGGAAATGCATCTCTCAACGAAACTGAACAACTAGTAAGAAAGGTTAGAGATTTCTGTGGGATTTCACAAGCAGAAGTGTTAATCCACTTACTTATCAGCTGAACATACATGGAAATACAAATTAAGCTTTTGCTTCTTGAAGTACTGTTCGTTTCAGTTCTCAAGTGGTTCTCTCTTTTCCATTTTAGACAAACACGAAACTAAATTAAAAGGTGTAATATATTTTCAAGCTATTGAAGAAGTCTATTATGATCATCTAAAGAATGCGTATAAGGTAAACTTTGTTATTGTTTTTTGAACTGAGTATCATGTAGCAGTACCCAAAGCATGGTAAAGTCAAAGAGAGAGCTGACATTATTAGAAAAAAAAGAAACAAACAAAAAAACCCTAGAGTGCAGGAAAAGGAAGATGAAGCCAGATCAGTGATTAGCCCCATTTTTTTTTTATATATATATACTGATGAAAGCAGAGATAAGAGTATCTGCCTGCCAAGTGGGATTTGCTGCGAGGAATTCATTAGTCCAGTGGTGAGACCACTGAAATTGGTGGCTTTGGCAAATCAAGGAATGGCTCTATGCATCTGTCACAGAGAGGGAGTTACCTGGCACTGGCAGCTCATGGCATCCCTGCCTCTCACCTGTAATTTAAATGAGCTGTGAACAAACTGAATATATCCTTGGCACGTGAATTTGTGAAAGCCAAGGTGGTTTCGACCACTGGACAGAGTGGGGGAGTTAGTTCTTTGAGCAAGAAACAACAGTTGGAGCCCTGTACTACTGTGTAATAGTCCAGTGGAAATACATTGTAAGAACTGTTTGTGGTGGATACAAACACTTTAAACACATCTCTACTTCCAGTGCTGCAATGTAGGATGCAGTGGCATAGCACTTTGCATTTTATCCTTCTCCTTAACCCTATTGTAAATCTCCCTGTAAGTAATTTCACTTCTGGTACCAATAAATGGCTTTGATTTCATTCTTTTGATATCCTTCTTTCTGTTTTATTTTAGAGTCCCAACCCGTTGCTTACTTTCAGTGTTAAGACACATGACCGGATATACTATATGGTTGCTCCTTCGCCAGAAGCCATGAGGATATGGATGGATGTTATTGTTACAGGTGCAGAAGGTTACACCCACTTCATGTTATAATAAAAGGGGGCAATAGGGCATACTGCAATAACGTTAACGTATGAAGTTAGCCATATGTAGTGAAATCTGAAAAGCCAGTGAATACTCTGAAATGTCCTCCTTATGATGTGCACCAGAAACCTCAGAATGAGAGGGGGTTACAAATGCATTGAAAA
>JAVJGG010000031.1:12048808-12063385 GCA_035590195.1 Aviceda cuculoides
TTGAAGTCTCTGTGTTGTGGGATGCTGGGGGACCTGGGGGGACCCCAGGAGCAGTGTGGGATGCTGGGGGCTCCCAGGGCCGTGTGGGATGCTGGGGGACTCCAGCGCCTTGGGGGCGGCGGCGGCCGCCGTCGCGCCTCGGCCGTGGTGATATTGCTGTCGCCGCTGAGGGCGGCTCTGGGGTTCCCGGGTAAGGGAAGGGCTCCGGGGCACTTCTGCTGGCACTCCAGCGCTCCTCCTTCTCCGCCGGCCTGGGAGCCCGGGGGAGAGGGGGCGTCAGTTAGTCAGAGGGAAGAGGGTGCGTGTCGGTGGTGGGTGTATGTACCGTGTGTGATGGCCGTGAGGAGGCGCGTCTGCTCTGGGCAGAGCGCGGGGCGGGCAGCAGGAGGTGACACCCACTCCTTCCCTTCAGCGCCGAGTCGGTCGGGAACGGCCGGGCCGCCCGCCTACCCGGGGCGGAGGGTGGGACAGACAGGTTAAACTCCGCTCCGAGGGACGGGGGTTGTGACAGGCCTTTCCTCCCCTGCCGAGCCTGCGGGGGCCGGTTCGCTGTCTGTGCTCGGGGGAGGGCAGGTGCTGCGCAAACCTGGGCGTCCCGCGCGGAGCAGCAGCTTTGCCGCCTGAGTTCGCTGTAAGCCCCTCCTGCCGCTGCTGCTCCCTGGGGAGCTGGAAGTAAGCGGGCCAGTTCGCTTGGTTGGACGTGAAACGTGCCTGCGTGGGAGGCTTCACCAGCCACCTGGAAAGCTTTGCTGGCGTTCACTTCTGAGTGAAATGAGCCTCTCCCCAAACACATAGTGCCCCTTTTTGCCGTTCCAGGTGCAGCGCTTGCCTGACTTGTTGAGTTTATTCATTGCTTTAAATTTTGAGAGGCAGCTGCTCTTCTTGATGAGGTAATTAACCTCATCTGAGTTTGAGCGATGTAGGAGTGAGTAAAACTTACTTGCCACTGAGGGTGCATGTGTCATATCTGCATAAAGACATGAATACAGTGGGCTTTTGTTGATGTTCTTTCTGTGTGTTCAGTGTGATAGTGCGATCAGAATGGCTGGTTCATGAGTGTGCCGTTTGGTGCTCTGAGACTGGGCTAAGCAGCAAGTTCCTGCTGGCAGAACTGGTGGCCACCTTACTGCTGTAGCGTAGGTGATTGCATGAAACGAGGTGTGGACAATGTTGTATCTGTTATCTGCCAGAGCTGTGTTAATTTGCTGCTGCTACTGACAGTGGATAGGTCACAGTGCTGGAGCATTCCCAAGGTTATTTGGGGGATTTCTTTGGCTTTGCATGTGGCACTGGTCCCGATCACAGTGTCTGTTGGTCATAACACAATTAAAATTGTGCAGTGATTCTGATATGAAGAGAATTCCATAGCATCAGGCAAGGGTCCTGTGGTCTTCCTGTAGCTAGTTCCTTCTGTCCGTAACTTGCTTTTGTAAATACTAAGTACCACCTTGCACCCTTCAGATGTGCTTCCCTCTTCTCACCAAGGTCTTTCACTGAAATCAGGAGGGGAAATTACTGGATACCTGCGCAGTTGTCGATGTTTTTGTTTGTCTAAAGGGAAGTCTGAGAACATGACTCCAGTGAGCCTTGCTTTTGGATTGGCTGGGGTAGTTGCTTTGGGGTTTTGCATTATTCAGGTTATGATTGCTGCTGATGCACTTAGAGTAACTTGTTAAATGCAGAATACTAGTTTGTGGAGTAGCTTAGCAGTTGTGTCTTGTAGCTGCAGTTTGAGCCCTGCCCAAATGTGTCGAATCAGTTTGAGTGTACCTCTGGAGTGCTGCAGGATGGAAAACCAGTGACTTAAGAGATGGTTACCAGGGCTTGAGGCGGGTGGGAATACTCCTTTTTCTGTCAAGTTTAGCACTTCTTGGTGTATGTCCTCTGTTACTGGCAGGTGAAGAAGTGACTGGCTTACTGATAGAGACACACACAAACCAAAAGCCATAGCATGGATGCATCTGAGTAAATATACCTTTGATGTGGCATTTATACCCTTTATAATAATTGATGCATCAATAGGATAAAGAACTGTCGCATTGTTTCAGGAAAGATTTAATGGTTTTAATCTATAGTTCAAGTGGTATAATTTCCGTTAGACTGTAGGAAAGTGCTGGATGCTAGCTGCATCTTGCATCTTCTATGCATCCACATTTACTAATGCACATGCAAATTTAACAACAAACAAAATTCCCCAAACCCCTTGAATGTAGTCTCTCTGATAGTGAGAAAACAGAACTCAAAGCTGTGGAACAGTTAAGTGGTGTGATACTGTCACGGACTGTTTTTGCAGTATTTATCCAGTTGATGTGCCACTAGGAAGCCCTGATATATTTGGGGTTGCATAGTTTTTGTAGCCCCCTATTGATTGACAGTATTGAAAAACCAGTCATCTTCTAATCTAAGAATTAAGAGTATCAAAGTCTTATAAGTCTCGACCAAGCTTTCAGTTTAACAAATTATCTTTCTGAGTGGAATAATAGAGTAGATTAAGTCTCCGTAACACCTCTTTACAAATCACTTGCCCCCACCCACAGCAGAAGTACAACTGACTGCTAAACTTAGGTTGAATACTATAGCAGCTGTTGAGATTCAGCATAGTTATTCATTAGTTAGCATTTCCTTTGTTAATCTTTTTTCCTTGTTTGAAATGAACTCAACTTTCTGATTAATTAATGTGAATAACAGAGTCCACCCTAGTGCTTGCTTTCCACATGTGTCTGGTTTGTTACCTTGAACTAAAACAAAAAAAAATAATTTTAAGTTTATGCTGATAGGAAAACTTCTCTCTTGTGTAATATGTTGCAGATCACTTTGCCAGATAGCACTAAATGATCTTTCAGGTTTTAAATATTTGCAAAATATTTAGGTTTGCAAAGTGCTATTTCATTCTGGATAAACATAGAATAATCTGAGTACTGGAATAATGTAACCTCTCCAATGAGAATACACCAAACCACATAATGGGGTATCTGTGCCTCGTCTGGAGATGCATAAGAAAATCATAGCTCTGCAATGGTGAACTCTGTTTCTTATGGGATATTTTTAATGTATTGCTCTGTATTTACAGAAAATGTAGCTTTATTTTGGTTTTTTTACCTTCTCTGCTTCATATCTGAGAAAAAGATTGATGTTAAGATGGCATAGTGTTAAAGTGAGCCTCTTTTTCAGTGTCCCTGGCAATAATCTTTAACTTAAGCAGAAATACCTGCTGATGATATGATGAAAAAAGGCTAGGTGTTATTTATTTAATTTGGTTTTAAACAATGCTATTGATGTTTTATGTTCATCGTGTTGAAAAAGTTAGTCACAAGATTCTTTCCCAATTCCCACTTTTGAACTTCCCCATTGTATATCTCCTTCATAGATCTTGTGGATCTGGAGTTTTGATGCAGATGCAGTTTTGTCCTTCAGTTTTAATTTTCATCAAAAATTTGTCACTTCATGTACTTGTAAACTTGCCATTGCACAGAATACTTCAGTCCCAAAATTATTTTTTTTTTGTTAATTCAGTCTGGAAAAAACAAAAAGGAAAAATAAAAAGTTAAACTAAGCAGTTGAAAAATCTTACTGTTTCATGTGCAATGAATAAATATATTCAAGATGGTATAAAACATGAGGACAAATGAAATATAGGAAATCTTAGCATTTGGCTTCAGTCAACCACTTCACTAATTGTTGAGTGAACTCCTTATGTGGTTGGCATTTAATGATTTAAGAATTAATCACAATCAGCTTTCCCTTTCAGGTTGATCAATATTAGTTAGTCATTAAGGAATACAGGAGATACTTTTCTCTTGGGCCAGAGTATCTTATTTTCACGTAATTTGCCCGTATTTCCTTAATCCTACTTTTATAAAATATTAGTATTTCTGCCAAGGTTATCATGATGATTGTACTAAATAGCTCTTTTTATTAGTTTGCAGGCTGAAATCATCAGTCAGCTTTCTTACTCGACCAGATCGACCAAATCTTGCTTATCATAAACTAAAAGGCAGGAATCCAGGGGTTATTTTCCTTCCAGGCTTTAATTCAAATATGAATGGTCAGAAAGCAACTGCCCTTGAAGATTTCTGCAACTCTCTAGGTCATGCCTTCATCAGGTACATGCAGAGCATTGTTCTTGAGAAAACGAAACTAGTATCATGCACTGGGGGAAGGGGTTTTATCAAAAATATGTAAACTTTGGCATTTGGATTGAAATGCATGCTGTACACAAGCTAAGAAGTTTTTGCCTTCCATTTCAAATGTAGGTTTTCTGTCTGTAGCAAGACTGAGGTAAATCAGGAGAATGTACTCTGAAAGTAATTCAGAAAATTCTGTGATAAATTTCTGTACTCTAGCCAGTGCTATGTGTTACATTAAGGCTATAGGCACAAAAATGAAAAAGAAAGGACCTGGAGTTCTAATTTTTTACATTGCCACTATAAGCATGCTTCTTAACTGCCAAATCTTACTGAATTATCCAGTATCTTCTGTGGTTTCAGAAGATCGTGCATGTGCTTGGTGATACTCTCCTTTGATAGACTAGGTTCAATGCTGAGTTTCCTAAGTCTTTGTATTTGGGTATAGCATTTGAAAGAGTGTTTGTACATTTTAAAAATACCTTTAAAATGGAAGTATTTTGGACTTTTGTCTGTAAGGGAAATTCTTTGTCTGGGAAATATACTGGTAAATTTGGATATTGTTATGTCAAATGATAAGAGAATGCTGCATCACTTAGTTGCATATGTTGTGTTTAAACCTCTTTTCATGTGGTTTCTGGTGCTAGTGATACGTGGGACCAAGTAAGAAAATATTCAGTGTGGTATTTTGTCCCCTGTTTAATTTGATTAAATGGTACTGTCTAGTTAGCTTCTATGTTGCTGTAGACAGTACTATGACTTTCATTTTGATGGTTACTTTTTCAGATTTGATTATACAGGATGTGGAAGTTCAGATGGTAAATTTGAGGAGTGTACAATTGGGAAGTGGAGAAAAGATGTTCTGTCTATACTGGATGAACTTACAGATGGACCACAGGTTATATTTTATTTTTAAATATAGAATGCTTTTTGTCCTCAAGGTAGAACATTAATCAAAAAAATGCCATAATAGGTCTGGTCGATAGTAGCTTCCATTTAACAACTGACACCTGCTCGCTTTCAAGCTGAATCATTTGGGAGGTCATATTCATCAGAACTCTTTTGCAAACAGGTAGATCACATAATCATAGAAACATGGGTTGGCAGGATCTCCTGGAGGTTGTTTATTAGAGCCTCCTGCTTAGAGCAGGGCTGTCATTCTGGGGAGTCTGAGAAAGCCTCATGGTGGAGGTTCCACCTGACAGGAGTCAGGGAAATGTTCCAGTGCAGTGCAGCCCTCTTAATGAAAAAGTGTGTCACTGTCCCATGCTGATGCATTAAAGGATTTGCAGGAATGTTGTAAGTTAAGATAGTCTATATGATAAAATAGCTTAAAAAAAAAAACAAAACAGCAGAAGCAGCATTTGACTTCTTCAGTTACTTTAGAAATTACTGTGAGAAACTTGAAATCTCCTGCAACCTGGAAATACCTAGTATTGTGTTTAAGACAATTTTGTATTATGAATTCCTTGTGTTGACCTCTTTCACTGCACTGAGCCTTTACCACATGCATTTATTTTGAGAAGGAAACATAAAGTATGCATGTGATACTGAATTGTTTCAACTCTCATTTTGTTTACAGTGTTTCAGTCTCAGACAGCAATAACCAGCCATGCCAAACAAAAAGAATAATAAAATACCAGATCCTGTGGTACTTACTCAGGCAAAATTTCCACTGGAGGTGACACCAGTTCTGCCTGGGTAAGGACAGCAGGATTATGCCCAAGGTTTAAGTAGTTTAAAAAAAAATGAAAACTGATACTTTGTAGAAGAAGAAAAAAAATTATTAGCTGTTTCTGTAAAATAATATCTTATTTTCTCTCTTTTTCAGATTCTGGTGGGCTCCAGCTTGGGTGGATGGCTGATGCTTCATGCTGCAATAGCACGGCCAGATAAAGTAGCTGCTCTAGTTGGAGTAGCTGTAGCAGCAGACCATCTTGTAACAACTTTCAAGAAGCTTCCCATTGAGGTAAATGTTGATGGTTGGCTTTTGTGCAATCTAAAAATCTATCAAGCATTTAACAAATTCTGATGTTCAAACTACTTTTCCTGCAAGTCTTCTGGTAAGTTTTCTGTGTTTGTGGTGGAGGTAAGCTGAAAATTTACGTTAACCTAGAAGTCTGAAAAATACTGTGCTTCTAGTATGAAGCTAGTATAAACACATTCTAGGTAGTGCTCATGTTATTACTGTGGCATATAGGGCATGAAGTCAGGTCCCTGTAGTTCAGCAGTCCATTAGATTTCAGTGTTGAATATCTTTGCATCCAGATTGGATCCTTGTGCTTTCAAGGACAGAGAAGTAGCTGCTAAAGTAATTGAGATGAGTAATTGGATGAGATGAGTCTGACACGGGTTGTGTGTCTAGAAAGGGAATTCTTCAGATGAGTGTGTTTGTAAAGGCTATAAGATTTAGGTAGTGGGAAGTCTCTTTCTGAACTGCTTCCTTAATTATGATAATGTCTAGTCTTCAGGAAAGTAAATCAGGTGACAATGATTTTCCTGATTTTTTTAATTTTTTTTTTTTTTCTAAGGCACTTCGTAGTGTCAGTGTTTCACTTAAGACTAAGGTAAGATTCTGGAAATACAGTATTTAGACACAGCTATTGTGGCAAGGACTGAAAAGACTGATCACTGGAAATTCCTTTTTCCTAGGATTCTCCTTGTTTGAGGTTCAGTGAACTGATTGAAGCCAAAGAGACTTACTGTTCACAGTGGCTATACATCTTTTTCTTTCTGATAGATTCTGGCTGAGAAAATTTCACTGGTGAATCCTAACTAGATTAATTTGCAGGAGATGTACACAGTAGCTTTTGTGACATGGTAGGGGGTTTGTCTCCTCAGATGCTGGAAGGCGAACAGGAATATACCTTCTCTGCTATTAAAAATGAACAAAGTGAAATTTCACACCTGGGGAAGTTTTACTGCATTTGGCACAGAAATAAGCTGAGGCGCTCTAAAGATCATGTAACATCTGTCTTGTCTATTCTTTGCTTTCTTTTTTATAGGCACAAAAAGAAATAGAAGAAAAAGGTGAATGGAAGTTTCCAACAAAGCATAATGAGGAAGGATATTACTCCTTGACATATGACTTCATCAGAGAAGCAGAAAATCACTGTGTGCTAAATAGTCCTATTCCTATAACATGTCCTATACGACTTATTCATGGCATGAAGGATGGTGATGTCCCTTGGCAGATCTCTATGCAAGTTGCTGATCGTGTTTTGAGCAAAGATGTGGATGTTATCCTCCGCAAAATTGGCCAACATCGGATGAGTGAGAAGGAGGATACAAAACTTCTTGTGAATACCGTTGATGATTTAATTGACAAGCTGGCAACACTAATATAAGCCGCAGAGTAGCATAAGTGCATGAACTCTATACCTGACTCTTTTCCGTGAGTAGCAGAATCCTTGGTCTTAACAAGATGATACCAGGCCTGTGACTATCACAGTAGGAACTGAGCTTTATCTGCTGTTACCTTACCTCTGTTTCGTAAATACAGGTATTTTATTAACGCTGCATTTGCACAGACAGTCCAAAATGTGAAGGAGTGCTGCTGTTGTGTTCAGAACCTCTCCTTCACCACTTAAACCTTCTTTTGCAAACTTCCTACACTTTTGTATTGAAATGTTGATTCATTTTTGTTACTATTGGCCTGTACAGTAAAACTTTTAATTTCCCATGTCTTTGACACCTTTTCAGTATTGTCCTTTTGCTGTAACATTCTTGTATCTTATGTCTGAAACCATCAGTGCAAGGCAAAATAAAACTTGTTTACTGAAATTATTGTTATTAGAAATAGTGAACAACATGAAGCATAATAAACAGATTTCAGATAAATTATTATATTGTTCTTAAGTACTGTTAAAATTGAAAAGCAGAAGACACACCCCGATGGTGTGCTTGGGGTACTACATAAGGAAGAAATTAACTCCTAAGAACGCAGGGCCTCAAAGTGCAGATAGACCTCTTATCTATGCTTATCATTAGGGTTTATGTCCTCTTCTCCAGGCTGTCTTTTTGTAATAGTTAATTTGTGGGCCTACTGTTAAGGGAACAATACATAATCTTGGTGTAAATGGAAACTGGATCAATACAGTGACTCTTTTATAGTAACTTCTTTGAAGTGGGGAGTACAGTACCATAGAGCATCACTGCCTCTTTTCTGTGACTTGAGAACTGTAGATTACTAGGAACAGTGCCTTCCAGAGTTTGGAATTTGAGGTGCATGAGTGCAAGCCTGAAAACTGTAAATGAAACTTGATAATGCTTGTAATGTAAATCCATAGAATTTAATAGTAAATGGATTTAATTGCAAATGTCCAAAAACATGGTGCCGTTCATATACGAGAGAGAGAGAGGAACTTAGGTGAGAGGCTGGAATTAGTTCAGGCTGGCCTTAATATGAAACATCAGTCAAAAGTATATGGTTGTTTCTGGCTTAATTATTTTAAGTAGTAAATGGCATCACTACTGTTACCTTAAAAGATTAAAGCTGCTGGGGGTAAGGTATTTCTAGAGAGTTTGTCATTTTCAGAGTTAGCATTGTCAGTAGAAGTACATTGTATGGAGCTTTGCTGAGGTAGTGTTTTTTAATTAAAAAGCTCCCACACAACTAAAATAAAAAACCAGAACCAACAACAAAACAAAACCCCCCGAAATTTCAGATAAGTTCCTGTAGTATGGTTTTACTTAGGTTTCAATACTGCAAAACCCAAGAAGCCGCAATTCTGGTGTAAGAGTAGAAAAGATGGCTCTAGTTTAGATGCAGATGTTCTAATTCAACTGTACAAATTCCCCAGTTCAATCTAGCTCAGGATACTTGTTTGAGTAATTACAACATTCCATGAAATAAATCTTGTTTCCAAGGATTTCTGTTTCTGGAGTAGATTTTTTTTTTTTCTGTCTATATGAATATGCAATTCACTACTTTCTTAAGCTTTAAAACCTCTAGAATGTGTGTTTTACTTTTGAGAAAAATTAGTTCAGATAATTTATGCAAATTGCTCAGCCACTTCCATTCCTGAAGGTTGAGCGATGTTTATGTATCATTAAACAGTTGTCATCTTTATGTGTGTTCATGTGACTTGCATCTGATAAAATCTGAAAAATAGATTTTGTGAGTTTTAAAGACACAGTCAGATCACAATTAAGTTACCTGAAAACTTTCTGCTCTTAGCTTACTTATGACAGTTTTTAATCTACTTTTGTACATCTCTTAGATTGTTTAATTGGAAGAAAAATTTGAAAAAAGTGGACAGCAGTAATTCCAAAGTGTTTAGTTTTAATTAAGACACAAAGTTACCAGTTACAAAGTTACTTTTTGTGCACACATATTAAAGTTATTTCAGTAACTGAAAAGCTATTTTTTTGAATTGGGAGTTATACCTATAAACACTCAATTTAACTGTAGTACTTCAGACAGGGAAAGTCTTTATATGTCTGTGTAAACTGTAGCTGTGTATTTCTCTTGAAAGAATTGCATTGTACTCATTCAAAGCTTCATCTTAGTCTTTATTAAATAATTGATATTTTATGGGTAAGGTCTTTTTGTTACAATGCCTTAGAGCAAGATGGCTGAAAACAAATGTGAAGGGGAGCAGTTGTGTGAGTAGTTTTCAGGGTTGTGGTTGTTTTTTCTTGTTTGGTGGTAGGGGTTTTGTGTTTGGTCCCGTCCCCCCCATTATTCTGCTGTAATAACGTTAGGTGGGAGAAGGCAGCATAACAGGGTTGACACAATTGTTGAAGATAAACTGCAGCATCAGTTGCTTAAAACACAGCATTACTGAAACCTAATCCTAGGGAGGTTGGTTTTTTTTGCATACCACTTGTTTTGTAGTTCTGTTTTCCTCTCTGCTTGCTAAATGGAGATTAGTGGTAGCATTTACATTACAGGTACACCCAAAATTTGCTACATACAGTGTAAATGCAAAGGCAGAGGTGATACTTTTGTCATAGAGACAGTATTCTAGATAGCATTCTGGGATTTCAGTGAATGCTAGTCCCCATCTCTCTGTGTTCACTTACCGTTTTCTAAATTCGGACTATATTCCTTAAATATAAAGTAGTGGCTTTGAGGTAGACCTTATGCAGACACTTTTTCCTCTGACTTTGCCATGGTAGTTCCATTGGTATTTTTCTTCACAAGCATAGCATTTTTCTTCTGTTCGTGTTGGAAAGTGCCGGCATTTTGATTACTGTCAACTTGGCATGTTCAAATGCCTGACAGAAGGCTTAGATTATAACTGGAAGACTAACATGCTACCTGTGACTAGCTCTTGGCCTATCAGGAAGTTTTCACAATCTTGAATAATGTAATATTCACATGTGGTGTCATTGCAATTTTAATTGTTGCTATGTTTTGTGCCCTGAGTTAACGCCTGTGGGATATCTTTTGTCTTTGCCAGTAGATACCTAGAAAGTGAATTATTTTCAATATTAGTCATGTTTAAGTATTTCTTTCCTCTGTAGAAATACTGTATTAAACTAGGGTATTACATATTTGGAAGGCTCTGCATGGTGCACACTTCTAAAATTCTTTGTAATAAATTCCTATGTTCTGAGTTTTGGGGGGGGTGGGGTTTTTTTTTTGTTATTGACTAATAATTTTGTGGCAAATACAATGTTTTGTGAATATATAGCGTACATTTCCTCAACAGTAAGCTTGACTCACATGAAAAGATCAGTGTCTTTCAAATTTACCAACTCTATCTTGTGCTGCCCGAGGGGGGTTGGTTTTCTCCGAATACTTTAATCTACACTTAATTATTTTCAGTAGCACTTTTAGCTTAAGTCATTAGCATTCTCATTGTCTTTCACTTTCGACAGGTCTGAAAATGACTTCTGGGCTCATCTGTCACTGAGTGTAGTTTGGACATGTTGGGGCTGACACTGCTGTCGCAATACACGGAAGCTCTGGACAGTAACCGAGCAACTCAGCTGCTTGCAGTGTTGATTTTGATCAGTAGTAGTTGAATAAGCACCTCAAGGTATTTATCTTATATGTAATCCTTAAATTACATAACATTAACTCCTGCTGCGGAGTTACAGTCATTCAAATTTCATGAGTAAATAACAAAAAGCTTTTATAGCTAGGCAGGAAGCTTAATGAGCATATGATATCAAAAAAAACAGGTAACAGTTTTTAATTAAAAAGAAACAAAAGCATTACCAGCTGACCTCAACTGTCCTTGGTCCTTACCAACATTTTTGTTTCAGATCTGTTGCAAAGTCAAACTACTTGAGACTTGTGAAACAAACAATCCTGAAACAATTTCTGAAAAGGAAGAAAATGGTGAGGCATGTTTTCCTGTGCTTGGCATTAAACTCTGCAATAGACCAGTATGTGTTGAAATAGTCTCTCAAGCTTATTCAACTTGTTTCCTAATAAACAACTGCTCTTATTCTGTGTATATTGAGCAGTTTCATATGCATATATTTTTATCTTGTCAAGTATTCTACTTGTTCTGTCTCTTCTGGTGTTTGGCTTTGTATTAGACAATTTTAGACACTTCAACTTTTTTTTTTTTTTTGAGTTAAATGGTATTAAGTGTTTCATGTAGTTTCAGTTTAGCTAACATTTTCTCTTGCGTCAACACTAAATACAAACAAAGCAGCACGCACAAAAAAACTTAGCTGGATAGGCCTTAGAAGAACTGCTTCCTGCTGTTTCATTTGTATGTTAATTTTGATTACATGCTCTCTTGGACACGCAGTTATTCAGTGAGGCTGAGATTTATGGTACCATACTTTTCATATCAAATTAAAACGTGCTTAGAGAGAAACTTTCAACCAGCTATGTGTCTGCAGCTGCTCAAATGTTTTCAATGCTCTAGTTGTACTGCAATACAGAGTTACAACATTTTCTGAACCAGTGCCTTGCTCGGAGTTGCTACATTAGGTCTGTGCTTGTCATTTTTCCTGGGCCCCTATTCCCTCCTTGGGGGGGTGGGGGAAGTGGGATGGAAAATCGTGTCCTGGGGAATAATGAGATTTTAACCTCTTTGATTTTTAAGTTACTCAGTTGTGTTGTTACAGAGAGGCCTACATTACCCTTTCAGATTATTTTTTTTTTTAAGTGCTAAAAAATTATGTTAAAGGTAAAGGCTTCCCTGGAAATAGAAGAGGGTTATGTGTTTCACCTGTCTCTTAAGATCAGTGGTCTCTGCTTTGGGCTCATGTACAAATTCAGTCAGATGTGTGAGAATGCAGAATGTCACTAAAGCTTGGTGAAAATTCAACAACTGTGGGAGGAACACATACAGAAATACCAAAAATCAGTGTGCACTCTTGCCCTTCTGCCCTTCTTCTCAAGCCTAGCAGGGACAGGAAAGGCAGAGGGGAACTCGCCATTCTGTTAATAGCAGGCGGCTTGCTACCTACATGGTTTTAATGCCACTGTGCATTTTTCTTTTGTCCTGGTAGGTGTCTTCTAGGGGAAGAGATTACCGTAACGGTTGGGGAGAAGAGACAGAGATGAAGGACAGAAATACACTGCTCAGATTTACTGCTT
Source organism: Aviceda cuculoides (assembly GCA_035590195.1). NCBI lineage: Eukaryota > Metazoa > Chordata > Aves > Accipitriformes > Accipitridae > Aviceda > Aviceda cuculoides. The sequence continues at coordinate 12,061,445 of JAVJGG010000031.1, forward strand.
GTAGATCAGTTTATATAGCTCAGATTTACTTTGTGACTGTAGGACCTCATCTCTCTGCAGTATATATTTGCCTAGAGCAGAAAAATGTTAGTTACATCCTTGGCCATGTTATGCGTAAATCTAAATTACAGAACCTATTGCAGTCTAGTTGCAGGCTTGACCTTGTGTTCCTCTTTCAAGTCCTGCATATGTATGTTATATGGTTCAATGCTTTTATTCCATTAAAGAGAAATGGGTGTCCTCCATATGATGCAGTCAGTAATTGTAGCTTGTGATGTGCTCATGGGTGAGCGATAGACATGTTCTCAGCCTGCTGCAGTGTCTTGATTTGTGTTTGGCAAGGAGCTTTGGCTAGCTCTGCATTTATATTTGGAATAAAAAGCAAATGACAGCTGCTAAAACTTCCAGTCACTTGGTTCTGAAACTAAAATACAAATTTAAAATGTTTTTAGGCTAGCATCTGAAAGGTTGTGTTCTTTTGGGGCCTTCTCATGACCTACCTCATGTTGTCTGCTTGCCTCCTACGTGGCAACGTGAGAAGGTCACTGCTGCCTGTCGGGGTGGAAGCAGGTGCTCGTCTCTGTGGCAAAGGTATGCTGAACAGTAGCACGCTGGAAGGTTGAAGTGATGTAAATGGCCTGCCCAGACTTTGGTTCTGGAAAAGCAATCCCTGAAGGACATGGGCTGCCTAGGATCAGGTTTGGGCCTTATGAGAATCCTCTCCTTTGCTTCTGTATTGAACATGGTTTGCTGGTAGACAGTGTGCCTGGGTGTGCTAGTCCTTAGGACAGTAACTCTTCAAAAAGTCTCTGACAGCAAAGCTAAATCCCTAATCATAAGAAGCATGTATTTAGTTAAGGGATCTGATCTCGTTTGGTTGTTTATTTGTAAATCTCACTGTCTGCTTTGACCTATATTTCAGTGAAATAAAGATATTACTACTTTTCTGTTCTTCTGGTAAATGTGTATTGCAATGCATAATTTTCAAACCAAGGTAGTTCTCAGAAGGTATTGTTTTTATGGGGAACAGATAAAAAATTGATATGATGAAATGTGTTGGTTTTCTTTCAAGGAGTCCGTCAATCCAGCACAAAAGATCCTGAGAATTAAAATGCACAATTCACTTCCAAGGTTGTATTGAATATCAGGAATGCTGGCAATTATATCCACGGGAGTTGGTTTCCAGTGGTAAGTGGTAACTTTCTGCTGGCAAGCTGCCTGGAAGGTGGTCAATGACTTGTGAATCCCAGAAACACTTCTGGTCATGGCAGCCTTATGAGCTGCCTTGTTCTGCAGACTGGAATGTCGGTCCATTCTGTTCTGTCCCACAAATAGGAAGGTCCTTCCTTCCTGAACTACTTTGCTTTTATTCCCAAATTTGAGGTGTTCAAACTATGCACTTGCTTGGGACTTAACATCTTCGGAGCTAGCAAAGAAACCCTTTTGCAGGTGAAAGATAAGATACTTGCTTAAGTTAACACTTTTTGTCTTCGAGGCTCTCCAGATTTTAGATTTCAAATTAATGGGGAAGTTAGAATTTTTAAAATTAATGTACCCTTGTTCTGATATCTCTGCCACCTGGTTTGCACAGCTAAAAAGATGGCAATATTCCAATAGCTTCTTTTCCCCCCAAGTCTGACTAGTTCCCTTGCGTAGAACATCTCCAGGTGTCTTATGACAAAGCAAGGCCATGAATAAAACTTGGTCTACGGAGCACTTCCCTGGCCTTGCAGCTCCCTGAAAAAGGCCCTATACTTGAACTGAGCTTGTATTGAACGTTAGCAGCCTCTCTGCAACTCTAGAAAACGTGACATCATGACATAGGCGTATATGCAGGGAGCATCTTTCAGCAGCACTTCAGAAGTTTCCTTGCAAAGGGAGGTGTTGTAAACTGGTTTATAGCTTTGGAAAATTTTCTGTGGGGTTTTTTTTTGTGTTTTT
>JAVJGG010000031.1:12082542-12109952 GCA_035590195.1 Aviceda cuculoides
CCCCCCCCCGCGGCGGCGCCAGACAGCAGGGTGTGGTGTGAGTGCTGGGGAGGGGAGGGAGAGAGCCCTCTCCTAGCTATTGGGCTCTCTAATGCTTAGGGGAGGGTTCCCTCCGCAGCTGATGAACATCTTACAAGGACCCAGTTTGACATCAAGTATGAGCTAAGGTAAGACCGTTCGCGTGCTGCCTATAACCCTTCTTGAAGCCTGGCTGTAATTTGGTCTACTATCCCAGCTTCAAACCAAAATAAAATATTTTTTTGCGAGAAAGTGCTTTAAATATCCTCCACATCCCCCCTTCCTGTCCCTGGTCCCCCAACAGCTGTACCAAAGAAAGCCCCATCATAGCAGGCTGGACCAGAAACGTCTTAAACGTTGCTGCCCTTGTGCTTCAGTTTGCCATACCTGTAGAAATGTAAATGACGTTTATCTGCCTTCATGAAGGTTTCGTAACCATGTCCTCATTATGGACAATTGCTTAGTAACTTCTTTTCACTGTTAAAGTGACATCTAATGGCCTTCTGAAAGGATGCTGTATAGGTGTGTGAGTAAGGAAGAACCGCATACATGAGTGTGGAATCCAAGTTTATCCCCATTTATAAGGAGAGCAGAAAGCAAATATAATGAACAGAAAGTCAATATTAAGTTCAGCCAGCTCGATTAAGCTGGAGCTTGAGGACTATTAAGCTAACATAACATGACATGTTTTAAATAAAAACCACTGAGGGTGAACAGCACGAAGAGGCTTCGTTCTTCGGTAAATTTGTCCATAGCATCGCTTCGCAACACGCTTCCGCTGAGCGGCATCCCCCGCGCTCAGCAAGGGCGCGAGGAGAAGGTGCTGCTGGCAGCAGCGGGGGCCGGCCGAGCCTGCCCTGCTGCCCGCGACCTGCCGGCGTGGGCCGTTCGCGCTCCGGCCTCGGCACGCTCGGACCAAGCCGACCGGTTTTACTAACTGCCTAGGCCAAACCAGAGCCACCAGGGAGGAACCGAGGACTGAGGGCATGGGAGGTGCATTTCTGTGTCTGTCATCGGCGCCTTTGGCTCCGGCTGCATTGTTTGGCTTTGCTGTTTCTCTTCTCCCTTAACAGTGACGGCTTGAACAGCTCAGGCATTAATAGCTTCAGTGATATGGTAATGTCCCCTAACTAGAAATAAGCTTGAGAAGACAAGCGAGCACCTTTAGAAGAAAGAAATTCAGCCCTTTCTGTGACTGCCGTGGTGGTTACTGAGCCGGGGAGTGAGGAGCCACCAAGGCTGTGGATGAGCATGTGTACACGGCCCCCGCTCCGGCTACTTGGTCTCCTATAAACTTAAATGCAAAAGCTGGTTTTGTAATGTGTGCATAAGCTACTGAGGCAAACAATCCGCGACACCCTAAATTGAAGGTGATCCCCAAACAGGTGGGGAGAGGAGCAGGCAATTTTGTCAGCTCAGGTATTGTGCACAGTTTGCTCTCAACTGGAAATGTGTTTTCCCTCTCTGTGGGGCTTGGTGTCCTGCAGAAAAGGCAAGTGACATGGGCACAAAGACAGCACAAGCGACTGCTAGGAAAACATGTGCAGGCAGCCACCTCTCTCCATTCCAACAAACGGATTTACCTATTTAAACTTTGCTGAGGTTGTTCTTCACAGCTGAATCTCCAAAATAAAAACACCACAGGTCTGTGACTAAGCTCAAGCAATAGAAAACCATGAGGTAAAATGGGAGGGGGGGATGAAAAATAAGATATTAACTATTACTGTAGGGGAAAGTCACAGCATTGGATGGAAGGAAATTTTTTGCCTCTCATCTTGCAGTGTTTGTGCGACAGCACAGTGCACGATGCTGTGACATTCAAGTAAAGTTATAATGCCATTTCTCAGACGCAGAAATAAATTTGTCTGTAGTCCTATTGGATTTATAGAGGAAATTAGAAAGGTGACCTTTCTTCCTAATGAAGTTTCTGTTAAATGGCTCACTTTGGTAGAAATGTTACTCCGTTATTGGGCAGGAGTAAACCCTATGCTCTAGTGAGTCCGTGCTCTGCAGACCGTGTGGCAGGTTCAATGCCTGTGTCTAGGTTCAGAAGAATTGATGCCCAGAGAAACAGAAGCGGCCTCTGCTCTGCTCCGATGTGAGGATCTGCAGGGCCAGGCTCGCCTGGCGAGGGGAGAGGCAGAGCTCGAGGGAAGGAACGGCCACCCCCGGGCACGTGGCTTGCGGGGGCTCGAGGAAGCACAATGTGTCTGAGACAGACCGACGACTGCTGGGTATTTCCAAACTGCATTTTCAGAAAGGGTATGCATTGTCATCTTGTCAATGAAGGTGTGAGGTGGATGACAGCTTTTGCGTTTGCAGAAAAATCAGCTAAATGCTCTGTTCCTCTCATTTCTTGTTAAGGCACAGAAAAAGGGAAAGACAGAAGCGAGCAGGGATTGTTTTGAGAGCAGGTTTTGCATTAGTGTCATTATGAATCAACACTTCATTCTAAGTTTCTTTGTATTAGCTCCCACACAGAATGTAGAAGGAAGGATAGCTCTGCTTCTTCCAGCTCCTTCCAACATGTAACCCAAGAGGCATTGTTCTGGCCAGGTTCTTAAACATGATGGAGCACACACCCCCCTTAACACCCCCCAGAGCTGCTGAGCACCAGACCTGGTCTTTGTGGGTTTGGCTCTTGGTAAAAGGGGGACAAAACCACTTCTTCATCTCACAGGAAAACAGTCACATCAATGCAGGTCTGGCTTTAAAGCGCTTGGATACCATGGCAACTTTGGTTTTCCAAGTGAATAGAAAAAGCTTTTGATGCGAGGAGGAAAAAAAATCAGTACTTGAGGTAGCAGTTTGCAAGGTGCAAGTGGGATATCAAGGGAACCTGTGCATGTGTCAGGAGTGATCATCACCTCCTGACGTCCTCTGAGGAGACTTTCTCCCTTGATCTGCCACGACGGTTCACGTGAATCAAGTACGGTGCCACGGTTGTGGCAGTGGTGTTAAATCAAAGCAGTATTTCTTAGATTCCCCCTACCTCAGAAGGGTATTTTGGAATGTGGTTAATGATTGGACTCCATGATCTTAAAGGTCTTTTCCAACCTAAATGATTCTCTGATGATGGGCTACAGCTGGGTCCCGACACAAATAGCAGGTGGAGAAGGTTTTGCTACTGAAAAGCAAGAGTTTGAGCTGTGGACAGGTGGATTTGGTTGCTGGATTACATGAAGAAACTGCAGTGCAAGGGTTAGGCCTTGCCTGAGGAAAGATAAGGTGAGGTAAGCAAAACTTGGGCTCATGTGCATAAGCTGAAGTGCGCTTTGCTGTGGGACCGTTTGCTCTGGGGTCATGTCTCTCAAATGGCTCAGCAGGGGCAGGAGCTGCTGGGAATGTAGCAAAGCAGCCGTTAATCTCCCGCGGCTGTTTGTTATTAACAGTGTGTTATTGCTGGACGTCGTTATTAACCAGGGGCAGCGCGGCCGCAGCTGGAAGTGAAGGGTGCGGGAGCGCAGGGGGACGAAGGCCTCTGTCCCCTGAGCGCGCTTGGCCCTTGCAGGAGCCGCTGGGGCAGGGGACGGCTGGCCCGCCCGAGGAAGGCTCGTCGCTCCGGGGTGCTGGCTGCCGCCGTCAGGGTGGATGCAGCCGGACTGAGAGAACGGACCTGCAGCTCCCAAGTCCTGGGAGTTATCCGTCAGGCCGCTGCCCGTTCGGTCTTGTTCTCTACCGTTTGTATCGGAGACGCGTTCTTCAGGATTTCTTAGCGTAATTAAAAAGCGTTTCTGCTCGGGTCTCAAAGAGACCCATTGAAATCATAGTGCGCGTTTCATAAGAGATTTACTTAGCCCTGGAGGTCTTGCTTAAAAACAAAAGTTACTTTCTTTTTCTCCCGTTACGTCACGTGAATCCTTCCCCCAGAAGTGTTACCACAATACAAGCTGTTTTATGAGGTGCCGAATACAATGGCTGTAACAGAGATGGTTGTTGGTTTTGTGGGGTTTTTTTTGTCTGTGTGTGTATGTTAATAAGTCAAGCTATTGCTGTAACCTTTTAAAAGAGAATACAAAAAGAAGTATTATGTGAAGGTGATTGCTGTGGTAGGTTTTTATATTTTCTGGATGTGAAACACCTGCAACCAGTTGAGTCAAAGTAAGTAGGAAAAAAAAAAGTAGTGCATTTGTAGTAATTGGGTATTTTTCTTTTTTCCTATTACTTCTCTTGTTCTCTTTCTTTTAGTATACTTGGTGTAGGATGAGGATCAAAAGCAAAATTATTGTTTACAGCCAGATTTGGCAGTTTCTATATTCTATAAAATGAATCCATGAATGATTAAACATTTCTTGTGCTGTTTGCTTTTTAAGTGGGAGTTGTGAAATAAAGGTAAGCCGTGGTACTGCCATGTCACTGAAGCAGGCTGCACGAGTGAACCTCACTTTGGCAGAATATGTTCTGTATTTAAAATGTCTGTCTCCGTGTAATACGGTGAGTCTCTTAAGAGCTACCTTCTGCAGTTGCTCTGTGAATTGCACTCCCACTGGTGTCAAGTACATCCAGGCAAATTGGATTATTAGCTGGAGATAAATGGGCCTAGGGAGCACTTAACTGAAGGAGCGATGATCCTCATGCCCTTCAACTAAGTATAAATACTGCCTCTTACAAAAGCAGGAGGTATGGAAGAAGGAGGTTTCAGTTCTGAACATTGTCTACTTTCTTTAAGAGGCTGTGTACCAGCTATAATGGGATGAATCATAAGCCTTAGTGTTCATCTAGAATGAATCTTTAGTTCTGAAGACAATGAATTTCAGGAAATGTTACCTTCTTCACAGTAATTTTGAAATGAAAGGAGCAATTCAGCTTTTTGTTTAGGACAATCTTCTTAAAATGATATTGTTAGTTTAATCTGTACTGTAGGTATAACATGTGTGATTAAGGTCAGCTGAGAACAGTTAGTATGCTTTAGACTTCAAAACCTTTCCTTGCAGTCATATTTTTAGAGTATCAGAAAATGGAGGATGGAAACAGCTGGATTTCTTTGTTCACTTGCAATGTCATGGTGGTGAGATGTGGGTCCCCAACAGAGCACTGTGTAGTCAGCGAAGTCTCCAAGGAACTGAACTGCAATGGTCATGACTGGTGTAAGGGGGGGGTGATGCAGGCAATACCCCATAACAGGCAGAGAAAACTAAGGTATTTTTTGGATTCCTGGACTCCTTGTTTAAATCTGAAAAGGCAGTGGTGAGGGGGAAATATGGTCTGATAGAAAAGAAAACCAACAGAAAACATTACCTACCTGCTACTGACTTGGCTGTTTTATATATGTGGTGGATCTTTATGAAAAAAATGTGAATTGGAAAGTAAATTAATTAAGAAGAACAGATGGATTTAAAGTTGTCTTTCCAGTGAGCAGGCTTGAAATAACCCAAGAGATATGGGGAAAGATGGACAGAATAAAAGATGTTCTCAAAGAACAACAAAAAAAAAAAAGTAGAGTGGAGGGGATTCCTAGGAGGGGAACTAGCCACTCTATTAGAAAAAGGAGGATCCCCCTCATTTGGGGGGAGGAGGAGGAGATGAATGACCTCTACAAATGGAAATATAAACCAGTCAGACTTTAATGTTGTCAATACCACTCCTTCTGTCATCACAGGTCACAAAGGGTCTCAAATTTTAGTTGTCCCTTTGGTCAACATTTGTATATTCTCAGTTAATACTTCTAATTTAAACCTATTTATAGCAAGTGAAGGTGAAAGTCCTATCATCTTGTCTGGGAATGAGGGAAGGCAGATTTTTATTCGCATTAATGGGAAGTTGTTCATAGTGGAGACCGGTAATGTACATTGCTTAAAGAGAACTGGCATTCGCTTGTTTACTTGGCTGTCTAAAAATAAGACTGAATGCACAGCAAAACGCACATGCTCTCTCCAGAACCTCACCTCTGCACAGGCAAAGCTCCTGCACTGGGATAAGCTGTTTCTGTGTCTGGTGGGAGCTACTGAAAGAACAAAGAAACAAAGGACAGTGTTTCTGCTGAAGGGTTTTTATTCTGAGATGGATGAGTGTCTATCCATCAAAAGGAAACCAGGACCTCCAAAAGAACAGGATTTTTTTTTTTTTAACTGTTTTGCTCCTTGGAGTGAGGAAAATTACCTCAAAAAATAGCTCTTTAGAATATTACTTATGAACTGGGCACTTGTAACTACACTTCGTCCTTTGAGATAAAGGCTGTGGCTATTGCTATTTGCTTGGCGTTTTACAGAATGAATCATGTTTTCTCCCTCGGGTTTCATTACAAATGCAAAGCACTTCTGAGACTTACTGTGGTGCCTGGGAGTCCTTTAAAATCATCAGGAGGAGGGCTGCACTGAAAATGCAATGTATTATGAAGACTTATTGAAAAATACAATTTCTGCAACCAATTTAAACCATAGGAAACATGTTGTACAACAGTCTTCTCCCTTTCCCTCCACTGCCCCCCAAAACATAAGGAAATTGGAGTCTAAATCTATTCTTAAAAATGTTACTAGAAAAAATTTTGAGAAATGATCAGACCAAGACAAGTTCAGAAATTTGGCCTCTTGAGCAGGATCCCACCAATGTGAAGGGTTTGGCATAAGCACGTAAGGGTAGCAGGGTGTTTACGGCTGCCCCATGGCACCGGTTCTGGAGGAGAAACATTGACAGCCCTGCATGCCACTCGCAAGACCGAGAGCTGAGACACCACGAGGCTGCACAAGATCCTAAGATATGTGTGCAGGGGTCCAGGCTGTCTACATAAAATTGTAGGCATTTTTTGGTCTTGTTTATGTTGTTACGTGGCCATGGCAGTAAAAGCTCTTAGGAGGGTGGCTCTGCCAGCATCTCAGATGATCCTAAATTAGCTCTCCTCTCCTTTTGACTTGGCAAAACACCGCATGGAGGAATCCCTGTTGCCTCTTAACATAAATCCACTACAAGTCTGGACAGGTCAAAGGTAGGAAGATGACCGGCCAGTGTGGGAGTGGATGTAGGGAGCTCCCCGTGTCTGAAGGCCAAGGCGCAGCGACGTTCAGCTCTGCTCTGTTGCGCTGTGCCGGCGCTTAAAATTCTCTTTGTCTTGGTAAGGTGCCTGCCAATAACAGAGATATGCAATTTGAACACTAAAAATACTTCTGTTTAAACTTTTCCTTGTCAAATTAACTGGACTAACTTCCTGGTGTGTCCCCCTGTCAAGTATGTTTTTTCAGTCCTTGAATTAACCTCTGTAGTTCTTTTGGGCACTCTGCTTATCAAAATTTTGGTGGGAGAGGGATGACAACAGCGGTGTCAGTTCCTTTTAAGGGTTGGAACATCGAGCTGCCCCATAATCCCTGAACAAAGAAACTGAATCACCAAATTCACCAGACTGAGAGAAACAGTTTGTTTAACACATGGAAGTGCAAATAACCTAAATAACCTTATTGTTTAATAGTAGGTTAATTCAAGTTACTTGCTTTAAGAACAAAAATGAAAAAAGAAAAAAAAAAAAATTGGTTCTGCTCCTGAACAGTTTAAAGTTGTCTGTGCTTGCTGTAGTCTGTCACTGCCTGGATGATAACATCCCAGGACTCTGTCAGGGTTGAGGTTTGGGTTTTGTTTTGGGTTTTTTTTCAGGCTTTTTTTTGTTCTGTCCTCCCACCTAGAAAATGATCAGAGAAACAGAAATGAGATGAAACGTCAAGACTGAAAGGAAGGTGCATGGGTAGGTTTTTGAAAGAGAGAGGAGGGAAGACAAGGAGTTAAACTTCCAGTGCTATTTTTCTTCCAGGCTATCAGAGGTACTCTCTGCTTAATTGCAATGAAAATGCACCTGTGGAAAGGCAGGACAAGTAGATTACCTTAGTGATTTACAGGGAAACTTATCTGTGGCAAACACTGGGGCTGGGCTGGCATGAGGCTTGTGGGGCCCTTGGGCAGAGTGTTTCCTGGGGGAGACACGGCAGTCCTGCGGACTGCGTACATAAGTGAGATACCTTTGGTTCACTTGCAGTCAACAGGAGCCTGGTTTCAGCTGGACATCCCTTATGGCAACCGACTGCTATGGAAGTGTGGGAAGAGAGATGTTTTGCTGTTTGCCTTCTACGTGGTGTATGGGGTTTGATGATAGAGAGCGGGGTATCCATTAATCATAGCGGCTTCTGGGGCTCTTAGCCCCATGGATCAATGCTTTTGGACAGCACTGCTTATAAGCCGAAGCCTTGAACTTACGAATTTCATCTTTCTTCACTTGTTGAAACAGGGCGCCAGTTAAGGACCAGGTCGTCAACAGAAGTGTGATTTGCAGGGGGGAGCACAGACACGTTCACCAGTAAAAGTGCTTTGACTTGGCTTGTCAAAATCTGCTCAGGCCTGACCTATCCAGGCACACATGACCGAGCGCTCTGACAGATGGGAGTTTGCACATCAGCACATCTCATCACCTGAAAAGCTACAAACATTGCTTTTGCTTGGCTGAAGCACTGCCATGACATGGCTTCTGTAGAGGGTGTTATCGTTGGCTTCAGTGCTAGCTGGGTCAGCCTCATTATTGTAGAAACTCTATTTTTTTAATATATTATTTTATTTGAAATACAGCACTGTGATTCTCCTGACAAGCCACATTTAATCTAGTAGTACGATTCACGTACACGGTGTCAATATTACTTGGCTTTTTCCCTGCCGCACATAGCTGTCCAGTTTCATATAAGGAAGAGAGAAATTGAGAGTAAAATTAGCTAGTGGCCCCAATAAGAGGCGAGTCGTGCAAGACCATTAACTGATGGAATAGCAGGGCTTGTCTGTGCTTAAAATGCCACAGACTGATAAATGGATGCTGTGCCCAAAAGATGTGCTCACTTAGCCTTTTTATTTTAATTTAAATTGCTGGGGATACAAATAGCTAAGCTGTTCTCAGCCTGCATAGGCGAGGCAAAATAGCTCTATTAGCAGTCAGGCAAGCTGCCGACGCAAGGCGGGCAGCTGCTTCATTTCAGGTGATACGCTCTATCAGCGGCTGTTACCTGTTGTGTCTGCGTCTTTGAAGACAGCTCAATTACCCGTAATTTCCAAGATGATTTTGTCTGTTGGAAACTGTTTTGTTACATCAGAGGCCTCTAGTGCATAGTCGAGCATTGTCAGGAATCAGAAATTAAGTAAGAGCCCAAGGAGAGGAAAATAAACAGGAGCACTGTGATTTGAAGCTCCATCTCCAGATGACGAAGATCTTGAAAGCAAGCAGCATGGTATTTGTTCAGTGGAGGAGGAGACAGAGGTTGAAAGTTGATACTGAAACATATGTTAGTAGACAATTATTAATAATTTAGTATTTAGTAATCGATTACCACCCACTTCCATACTTTGGTTAAAAGCCTCATTTCAACTTGCTCACAATTTCAGCTTCCAAAAAATTAAAGAAACGGCTATTGTGTGCTGTGTCTCCTGTGATGGAAAAGATGTATCCAAAATGTTAATGAGTTGCCTGTGTGCACGCAGATCTTCGCAGACTATTAATACCACACCAGTTATTATTAGTACATGCTTATCGAAGGTATAGGTATTTGACCTTCTCTAGGTTCAAAAAGAAGCTGAATTACAAATTCAGCCTGCATAGGCGAGGCAAATTACAAATTCATCTGGGTTATTTGGAAGGACAGCCAAAACCTTTTCTTCCTCTGCTGGAAGTAATCTTGGCTGTAATTTGAAGAAATTGTTCAATGGATAAAATATGCAATCATACAGTGTTAGGCTGTGTCAGCTCTGATGAAAATTGATTGACTTAAGAATCTTTATGAATGCCTTCTCAAATGTTATCATAAATCATCACTTAAACCCTTGTTTAGTTTTCACAGACACGTTAAGAACTGTGCTTTACCTGAGTTTTGATTGAAGAAAATCAGGTACAAGCACTATGCAAAAGAATTCTTACAGGTACTAAACCCAGGTTTTAGTAGAATTAATTTTGCATTGTGTATGGATGCTTCTTTCTCCCATTTTTGTGCAGCTTGTTAGACATTGCTGCTTAGTAAAGGGAGATCCTGAAGTACAAGCAAACTGTCCCTTTTGAAGTTTGGAAAAAATGTCGTGCTGAGGTTAGTAGCTCTCTAGATTATCCTGATGTGTTAGTGTGCTGACGCTGGCAAGCTGGTTCCAGGGTCCTATCAGTTAAAGGAGCAAGAAAGACTGCCTCTGAAGTGATCGTGAAGGCAGCTGTGGTCAGAAGGGAAGGATGTCTACTACACAGAGAGAATTTGGTAGATGATAGGTTTGAGAAGATAACTGCCTCTTTTCTACCTGTACTCAGTGGTGAAAGTGTGATTCATCTTCTCTGTTTTGCATGCTTCTCTGTCACCACTGTGTATAGACTGAGTCTAGAAAACAAACTCAGATTTATATGCCTAACTTCTGTACAGTCTGAGACGGGTGAATGAACCCTACCCCTCTCCTAGCATAGCACTAGGTTTGTGCAGCACAAGACAAGCTTTTTCTCCTAGAGAGCTGAATCACTGGTAGTCCGGCTTCCTCCATGACATGAACGTAATATTAATAGCCATGACATGTACGTAATATAGGCAGACGTCTCGGCTGGGGCTTGAGGCTGTCACACAGATTTGCTGCAGCTCTTCCCTTAATCAGGGACTCGGTGGGCTGGGGGGGTCACGGATTAGACTGTCTGCCCCTGGTGGTGTGTGGGTCTTGGAGAGAGAAGGAAAAGAAAGTCAGGCTGCCAAACAGATGTGCATGAGGAAACCACAGCCCTAAGAGAGAATGATGCAAGTAAAACCAAGTGTCACTGTCATTGTGTGCATAAACTGAGAAGTCTGCGATTTGTGACAGTGGGTTTTGTAGTAGTAGCAAAACGTGAGGAGGTGGAACTGATCCGGAAGCAATGACAAGGGCAAGAGAATAGGATGCTTCCTCATTTTATTTTTAGCTTTATTTATTTTGTGCAAGCGGCCCATGCACACCTTCAGTATGTGAAAGGTGTATAATAATGTTATTTAACTCATTGAAGGAATGGAGGTAACTTCCACCTCAGCCTTTCTGTGAAATCTAGAGAAAATGGCATATAATTTTCTTACCAGGTTTAAAGCACACATTTAATGCTATACTTTTTGATTGACTCTTGTTGCTACTTCAACAACAAACACCATGGTTATTTTTACCTTCTCAGGAGAAAAATATGTGAAGTTAAACAGCTGAAGGTAAGTGAAATCTGAAGGTGATAACTGTGCTTTCTCAGAGCATAAAGGACTTATTGAATAAACATGCAAAAAAGTCTTTGGTACAGACAAAGGGAAAGTATTTTATGTACAGTGCTCTTTTAATCTATGGGCCAGCTTCTGAAATGCCATTTGTATCCTAGTAACTCCCTGTGCACAGGACAGTGGAAGGCTTTGGGGAATTACATGGACGCTTTAAGAGAACCACAGTAGTGCCCCCAAAATTAAGTATAATTTAAAAAAAAAAAGTAGGAGTTGGAAGAAATTATATATAATAATATGCAATAAATTAATAGATTTTCCTATGCTACTAAAGCATTAATAAAGCCCAGAGCTTAAAGTATCACTTCATGAGGTTAAATATGTTTCAGTTTTTGAACAAATAACAATGACTGAGGACATAAATATTGTGCTTCAGGGCATAAGCCAAATACTAACACACAGATAAGAAATATTTTTGTTTACAAGTAAGTTATCTAACTGTAGGATTTTTTGCCTTGTAGCTGAAGTCATATATTGCTGGTTACACAGATGGAGGATCATACCTGGAGCTCACCTTTTATGAGGTCTGACTATGTCTTTTCTCTTCTATACCTCTACACTACTGTGTTGCTAAAGTTTTTATGAATGTTAGTTTAAGTTGTATATCTTCAAAGATAAATTAATAGAAGGATTTTATTTTTTTTAATAAAAAGTTGGCATTTATCCAGTGCCAGTTCTGAGGTTGACCCAAGAAAGGCATTGAGGTTGTTTATCACTTAAAAGTAAAGACAGGTCTATACTTAGCATCCATCGAGGAAAGTACTGGTTTACATCCTCTATAAATATTTAATTACCAAAGAAAATAGGATGGAACTGTTATGGTACAAGTGACTTCCTGAATCTGATTACAAAAAGGATTCTCATCTTGAAGCCTGATCTGTTTTAACAATGTGAAATATGTTGCCTAGAGCAGCTTATTTTTCCATTACAATAAAATAACCAAATTTGGGTGTTCAAAAGGTATACTATGAAATTCTGGAAAAGAGTCAAAATACTATTCTTGGTTTGCAATGGTTATCTACTATTTGCAGCACTCTTATTCAAGGTACTTAGATTTATTTTCCTTCTTTTTAGGTGCATGATTTTGCTCTCGTATTTACATTTTACTTGCTACTTTTCTTGTTTATGGCAGCTAATTTTGTGAAGTTTCAATGATATATAGATTTAAGCACTGTGATTTTGTTTTAACAAGTTGGAGTCTATTTCAGCTTAAAAAGACTGTGAAAAGTCTATTTATTCAGTCCTACTTTGATGTCTAAAGTTACTTGATAGCATCCTCCTAATATTCGCCAAAGAGCAACAGGGCAGATGAGATTACAGTTGGAAACTCATCAAAGTAAATTGATGCCTCTCTTGGTGCTGGACATTGCTGTTAGCTGTCTTCAGCTTCAGAAGCAGGAGTAGTGCCTGGGAAAAGGTGCAAGGCTCTTTTTCAGCTGGGACAAGCAATAAAATGAATTCTGCTGGAATGGATGAAAAAACTGATCACCCAGCAGCTAAACCTGAAGATGAACTAAGTGTAAGTAGGTGACTTAAGCATTCTTGATTTCATACACTTCTTGACACTATTAGATCTCTTATGATCTAACTCTCAAGTATTAAACTTAACATCCCAGTTGATTTGTTATAACTTTCTGGTTTATAACTCAATCTGAAAATGTCAACATATGTTTATATATCTTCAGATTTGCTAGTAACAAGTATTTTCAGACAACTGAAGTGATGGGAATGTCAGTGTGACAATATGAAAAGCTTTTATTGGTGTCATGGCAGCACATTTTTCCAAAAAAAAAATCAATTTCTAGGCAAGAAAGGCAACTTTAAAGCAGGTAAAGTGTTTTGCTTTTCCCTGAGAAGATACAGAAGGGGATTACTGCCTGAGCATTAACTCTTGACAAAGAAGTAATTAAATAATTTAGTGTATGGTGATAGTCAAATTGCAGCTTTAGCTGGAAACCAGTTCTAGAATACAAGAAGTAAGTTGCAGTAGAAAGGAAAGCTGAATTAAGAGCTGTGATCCTTACTGAGGGAAGGAAACAACTTTGCTCTTGTTTTTCATACTATAAAGTGTTTATGGTAAACTAATGTAGCCTTGGGAAATATTTAAAATGCAGAGCATAGCATTCAATATTCCTATGAATCCTCTGTAACAGACAACTTTGCCGTGCAAGCCTTGATTCATGACGTGCGTTTTTTAAAATAAGGTTAGAATTGCAGTAGATGCAATGAAGACATTTGTTTCAAGTGCATACTTACAGTGCAGGGATGTCAATCTTGAGCAGTCTTTAACAATCCTTGATGGGAACTTGGTATCTAATTTTTAAGAATAAATCTGTCTGGTTAGATTTACAGCTACAAAAAGAATGACATGGAAAAACTTAAATATAAAATATTCTTGGGGGAATATTGATGAAAGTGGCAACTGTCCCCATTGATCCATAGTGACGCAAATCTCAGCTGTCAGAACTGAGCATTCGTTGGGCTCTCTTAAGCTGTCCTATTGAATGCCTGAGTGTAAAAGGGAACTTTACATAACAGATCAGAGCTTTAAACAAATAGGCAATTTTGGTTTCATCCTTACATAAAATTGTACCCAATATGGTTTTTAAAAAATACAGAAGACAGACAAATTGAGTCCTTCTTGAGAACGTGCAAAACAAGTGCAGTTAATTACCTAGATAGAATATACGAGTCTGAAGTCTTCTGTTTCAGTGTTTTCATGTTTTCTGTGATGAAATTGTGAAGTCACTGCTGGGTACACGGAGCTCTCTTACTGAAGGCATTGTCCCACTGAGTTTTGAATATCTCCAGGGGTGGAGGTTTCCGGACTTCTCTGGGCATGGCTCAAGTGTATGGCCCTCATGGTTAAAATCCAATTTTAAATTTTTTTTTTTTGTTTCTCCACCCCTCCCCTCCTCCAGCTGGAATTCCCCCTGCTGCCATGTGTAACTGTTGTGGCTGTCTCTTCACTAGGCATCAGTGAGACAAGTGGGGATCTGTCTTCTCCACCCACTTTAGGTAGGGAAATCTATAATTAGATTTACTCACTGACTTTGCCTTCTTGTCATCAGCTAAACAACCACAGGGCTCTCAACTTTTTGCTGTACGTCATATCCTCCAGTCCTTTGCCTCCTGGTGGCCCTCTCCTGGAATCACTCCAGTTTATCAACATCTCTGTGATACTGATAGGCCCAAAACTGGACACAGTACTCCAGATACAGCTCTACTAGTGTTGGGCAGAAGGAAACAACCACTTATTGTAGATTATTTCACAACACTGCTTTTGCTAATGGCTAGTAATTATGTTTGGCACTTCCTGGGCTCCATCAGAGCACAGTTTTTGTAGCCTCTGTGTTAAACTTAGCATCCCATGTTGATAACCTGGAGTGCAGTTCTTAGTTGGGTACTTCCTGACTTTCATAGTCTTCTCCCTCCAAGTGAAATATGGTTAGTAGGGATGAAAACTGAGTCTTGTGTCCACGCCTTTTAGTCTACAACAGGCCACAGGCTCTTGCAGTGTACCTTCCGAGAGGCTTCAAACAATGAAATGATGGCAGCTGGCTGCAGCCTTTCTCCTCGCTGCCAACCCCTTGTAGCTCTGCAGAGGCTAAGAAGGGTCTATTGAGTATAGGGAACAGCCAGACCGGCCCAAGTCAGCGTCTGTGCTGTTGTACGTGTGTCTGTCCTGGTGTGGTTGTGAAGTCTTTGGTGTGTTTCTGTGTGGGCGCTGAAAGGGATAGGTGATGGGACAGGGGTATGTCCCTCAGCAGAGAGAGCCTATCTGCACCTCAAGCAAATCACACCAGTTATCATTGGTCTTTGTCAGAGATTCCTGACTTGCATTGCTGAGAGATGACGTACCTCTGAGTAGGTCCTAGCCCACAAGCGGCATTAAATCAGCAGGCGGCAGGGGGGATGACCCACTTTGAAAATGCCCTTCAAAGGAATTAAGCTATTCCAAAGACTAAGAGCAAAACAAACAAACAAAAAAGCTTTTTCCTTATATTTAAGATGGTGAACTTCAGACCTGTCCTTGTATATATGAGGTCCTGAGCCAGATCTTTTTGTCTCAAAGTCTGTTTTGTGCTTCATAGAAGACTGCACTAAAACTCTTGCTGCAGCTTGCTGACTGGTGTTTGTCAACACCTCCAGTCATGGAGAACCCACAACAACCTAAGGCAGCCTCTTGAGAGCTTCCCTCTCACTAGCATCAACATGTTTTTAGAATATTGTTCCTGAATATTGATGAGGTAATATTATGTAACTTATGTTATAGTTGTGATATAAGGAGGAGATTCAAGGGGGTTTTTTAATAGGTCTAATTGTGATGCAGCTGAGTATCACAGCTATGCCTGTGTTCATACCCAGTGCACTTGGTCATTAATGCCCTCAGTGGTCCAGGACTTTGCCAGTTAACCTCTGCAGAGATGAGATAATGAACTGATTTGAGAAAAGGTGATTGAACCTTTAGCTGATGTCACAACAAAGTATTTGACTGTCACAGAAGATCTCCAAGAGGAAATTTTATGAAGTCCCAGAGATTTCCCCAGGCACCTCTTGCTGTGCCTGCAGCAACTGATAGACGTTATTTGTATGCTTAAATGCATGGATTATCTCCTGCAGAGGAAAATGCATGGGGGAGTGTCTGGTACAGACTTTCCAGGACAGACCAAAGTGTAGATAGATATGATACTTACAGGAAGGAGAAACGGCTGCTGCAAATACAGAAATGGCCACACAGTAGTCTTTTGTACCTAGATAAGACGATCAAGAGACATTTTGAATCTAGCTTTGGGAAATCTGGCACTGTAGTTCAAAATAAACTGTCAAAGGGCTGGATAACCAGGTGAAGACCTTGTCCTCCCATCCCAGAATGACTTGTGTTGTGTCCTCCTGTTCAATGGAGGGAACTTCCCACAGGGAGCTGGACATGCAGGATGAGGCTGTCCATACCCACCGCTCCTCATCCTGAAAGGAAGTGGAACTTTTTTTCTGAGAAATGAATGGGTTGAGCCCACTCATATTGGGACAGTTCTGGTCTGAGAAAAAAGTAGCTTTTTAAAAATTTTTTTAGAGGAACAGCAGTGTCATGTTGACCATGAGCTGGAAGGTGTGCATGTACTTGTCTCCTGGTTCCTTAGCAGGGAAGTAACAAGCCATGCTATTGGAACAAGGATTGACTATTTGAGTATCGTGCTAATCCCTCCCTCCCACTTCACACAAAAGGAGGAATGAATGGATGAGTGTGTGTCTGTTTCTGCACCAAACTTGCATAAGCATAGCAAAGATTTGGGTCACGAGACACCCGGTTAGGTTATGTTACCCAGCTGCTGTTGAAGAGCTGCTGTTCTACAGTACTTGTCTGTGTATACATCTTGGCTGCAGACAGTGCAAGGTAATTCAACGTTGTCTACCTTCTGCTCTAAAGAGGGAGAACTTGCACTAATGAGGTACGCACAAGGATATCGGCGTTCGTTCATATGGTTAATGCTGGGTAGCTGTTGCAGGTTGAGCTGTTACCCTAGGGTATGTTGTGTTTTTACATCCTGATGCAGTAGGGACTGACTCTGTGTTACATTTGCAAGTGTTTGGAAGAAAAGGACCGTACTTTCTGACTGGAGTTTTAAACAGCTACTAAGTTAATTATAGTTGTATATATGCAGTAACAGACAAATTTATGTGGGAATCTCTTCTAGCTGTTGCTCAGTCAGTTGCTCTTAGAAATGTTCCACATTTTTTTGTTGTCTTTCACCTTATTTTAGGTAGTCAACATCTCAGTCCAAATGGTAGCTGCAGAAGATAAGTTGGCAAAGAGGATTCTGGCAAGGAAAAAGCATGGCAAATTGAAAATGAAGAAAAAAGATAAGTTGCTGTGGAATTTTCAAAACAAAATAATTCTCTTTACGCTCATTCTATTCATTTTAGGAGTTGTAACTTGGACATTACTGTGGCTCTTCATTGGTGAGTTGCTGAAACCTCATGCCAATTTCATACATCACTGTCCCCAGTAGCACTTTCAGTTGGGTTTAGGATCTCGTTTGTCCTGAAGGCTGTTTCTAAAATAAACATGGAACTTATTTAAATGGGGCCTGAAAGACTTTTGGGTGCCTTTGTTAAGACTTAACAAGCAATTATAAGTGCAGGTAGAGCTGCTGGCTTTAGGAAGTGAGACTTTTTTTTTTTTTTTTTTTTTAAGTGTTATGCAAAACATTTTTTATGTGCTAGCTAATTGCACAGACCTGACTGTTCCTATGAGCTTGATTGCTCAGAAATTTTGACTTCCACTGTGTTTCTTGGCTTGCTGAAGGTCAGGTAAGTCCTTTATCTCTCATGCAGAACAGATTTAAAGACATTAAAGGGGAGCAAAATACAGATGTGTCTAATTGGGTAGTAAAAGCTGTGATGTCCTCTTCAGAACCCTGACGCTTGATACTGCCTAAGATTCCTTAGGGAAGCTCCAGCATCTGGATGTTGATATTGCCTTCATTATGCTGGTTCATTTGTATGGTGATACCTTACCTTGTGTGTGGGGAACAGGTGGTCAATTAATCTTCATATTGTGGTATTCATCTAGAATGGTTTGGCTGTGAAAACATAGTGTTCTTTTGGTAGTTGTTTCCACTCTAAGGCTGAACAGGTTAATTTGGTTTAGAATTTAATCAGAAAAAAAATCAGTGTTATTTTAATAAAAAGTAAAAAAAAAAAAAAAAAAGAGGCTAACTGTCATCTTTGTTTCTTGCAGTTCAGGCAGAAAACAAAGATGCACTGTACTTTGTTGGACTGTTTCGTGTTGCCAACATAGATTTTCTCCCAGAATATAGGCAGAAGGAGTCGAAAGAATTCCTCTCCATGGCACAGAATGTGCAGCATGTGGTAAGATGAGTGGGCTGCTTGGCTAGCAAAAAGATCAGAGCTGTGAACAAGAGGTGTGACTTTCAAGTGCCATTGAGTCTGCTGTGTTGTTCTGCTTTTTTTTTTTTTCTTTTCTTCTTCTTCTTCTTTTTTTGCCCCTCTGGAAGACTATGTACAAAGGGTGGCTATCTGGAGGTAGGAAGGAACTGACTGCTTTCAGCTTGTTAATTACAAACTGAGTTTTGAAAAGGTCTGTTTGACTTTTATATTTACTGAAAATTGTACATATTTTCCCCCCACAAATTGGGGTCTATGAATAGAACTCTACAAAAGCCCTTCAAAACTTAATTGCCACTTTTGAGACATTATACCAATGAAGTCTTTTGCATGTAAATTGGTATCTGCTGCCAGTCTTCTGCCTTAAAGCACCTATAATTACCCTAGAGCTCTCAAGCATATTTACATTTACATTTCCTTCTGATGCTAGGTATTCTAAAGACCATTATTATTCCCAAACACCTTGCGGCAGTCAAAGCAGAAATAGCACTCTCTCGAAGGCAGTTAAGGCTGTTCTACAGTCGGAAGAGAGGGGTAGGAATCTTGGTTAAAAGGGATTTTGACTTAAAAGACATTTGGTGTAGGGAGGAAAAGACAATAATGCCAGGAAATGCAGCACTGTCTGCATAAGGATTCAAGCAATAGTACAAAAACTACTAAACAAACAAACAAAAAAATAAAGTCAGATGCAACCAAGAGATTTTTGAATAGCTGCAAAGTTTTTGTCATCTTATAATATGAACTCACATTCCTGTTTTCCAGTTCTATCTTTTTTTTCTCCCCCCCCCTAAAAGCTGGATCTCAAAAGACCTGAAAGCAGACAGTCTAGTTTCCCTAGCCCTGCACATTAACGACTGAAATGCTTTCCGGCAGGGGGGACAGACACCGAGCACAAGAAGTGCCCTTTTCCCACTCTCCATGGAGCACCTCTAACCTGCCCTGAGCCTTGTGTCTTGCTCTTGTCCCAGAGCACCCTGCCACGTCACACGTAGTGGAGAGAGGTGACAGACAGTGGGTGGGAGCTGCCGGTGTCACCACCTCCTACTTGAACCTAACTTGGAAATTGCTTTTTTTATCTGTAAACTTTGCCTGAAGTCACCAACGGATTTTACATTGCTGAAACTGCACTTCTTGGTGACACGACTGTTGGATAAAATTGCCAGCAGGGGTGTGGGGGATTTGGGGTTTTGTTTGGTTTTCTCCTTGAAACCCTTTTGTTCATGGCTCCTGGCCTAGGACCCCCAGAGGGGTAGTGGAAGAACCTCTCAAGATAGGCTCCTTTCTCCTTTGATAGGAACAGTAATATATAAAATCCTTTGTAGCCTAATCTGGAGAAAGATTGAGCTCCACCCATTTTATTTAGGCCCTTAAAATAATTGTTCGAACTTACTGTGTCAAACACTAAAAGTTAGGGACTAATATTAATGTGACGTTTACAGCCTTTGCTTCAAAATAATCCGTGTTGCAGTCCCTTGGGAGCTAATTTTAACCATTAAGGAGCAGGAGGAGGTCTGAAGAGCTTGAAGTACATGCCACCTTGTGGCTTTAGACGTGTGTGCCTCCGAACAAGAGGGGGAAGGTGGTTGTCACCATCACACACACACAAAAACTGGTGGAACTGAGAGCTTGCTTTCCCCAAAGGCAGTCCCACAGCATGAAATGAACAGAGTTTTTCCTTCTCCACATATATTACACTGTGTATTGGAAAGAAATATGTTAATATGAAGCTGTTAGTGAAGAAAATAGATACGAACTGAACTGAAATGCAAGAAAATTCCATGTAAACATTAGAAAAGCTATTTTGACTGTGAAGGTGATCAAACACTGGAGCAGATACTCAACTGGACGTGGCCCTGAGCAACCTGGTATAGTTGATCCTGCTTTGAGCAGAGGGGTTAGACTAGATGCTCTCCAGCAGTCCCTTCCAATCTTAGTCTTTCTGTGATTCTGTGGGAAAAGCTCTGATATGTGCTCTTAACTGCACCTTAGCACCAACACACAGAATGTTATGTGTTTATTTCCTGAAGACTGGCCCTAAGTTTCAACATCAGGATAGGGAAGCCCTCCGAGTTTGGGATTTGCTGGGCAAAGAATGTGCACTCTTTAAAAAACTTATTTATTTGGAAAAAGCATTGCTGTACACATCAGTGGGCCATGGGCAGAAGATTTGATGTTTCCTGGGAATACTGGACTTGCCATGTGTGCATTGCAGAGCTGGTCTCTTCTTGTCTGCTGCTCTGCCTATCTTGGCTGCCGTATGTCTGGAAATGTGTGGAGATTGCATCTTCTTGGTGGAAAAGATGATGTTCCTAGGAAGCCTAGGCATATAACATCTCTAGATATGGCTGACTTTCAGAAACGCTAAATCTTCATCGGCTTAATACTTTCTCTTTCAGATGAACTTGGTCTACACAACTTCCTCTTTCTCCAAATTTTATAAGCAGTCTACAGTTTCAGAAGTCAGGTAAAACTGTAGTTAATGTAATTGTATTTCTGCTGGGCAGTATATAACGTAATAAGCCCACAAGAGAAACCTGTTTTTGGTGGTTATTTAATCTCTTTGCTATGCACTTGTACTAATAGCAAAATACATTTATAACCTGTATCAATTCATTTCACAAAAGTGAGGGCAAACTAAAGTCATATAAGCGATTCCTTGTCTGCCAGGAGTATAATCCAAGGTAAAAAGAAATAATGTCCCTAAAGAGGTTTCGTGATGCTTTGGCTGATAGGTCACACAGAAGTTTAACCACTTAAACATGCTGTTAGAGCACAACTCTGTATTATTGACCAAGTCGCACATATTTTATAAGTAAAGTTATTGGTAGAAAACTGTTTTCTACTGACAGAAGAAGGGGAAAATCCCTATATTGCAATAAAATACATTTACTCTAATATTATGTATGCAATTAATGCTAGAGGATTAGTTATTCCAATCCAGTAATTTTTAGGAGATAATCCAGCTCTAATTCAAGTAGATATGATGACTTCCATAAATCTCAAAAGTCAGGACCCCTCAGGAATTCAGCCTAGTGAAGATGCCCAACTGGCTGTGAGGAGTGCATTTTGGGCTTTGTTTGTTTTGCTTTTTTTTTTGTGGGGTTTTTTGTTTGTTTGGTTGGTTGGTTTGTTTTGTTTGTTTGGTTTTTTCTTATTTTTTTTAGGAAAGAGAATACATTCAGTGTGTCAAAGCAACAAGGCAAGATGGAAATAAGCCATACTCTTCTAAATTTGCACTTTGGAAGCTTGTGTTAAGAATCCAGCCTTAAGAAAACTTTTAACATGATGGTAACCTGTAGGACCTTTTCATTTCAGTAACAACAACAACGGAGGCCTCCTTATTCATTTCTGGATCGTATTTGTGGTACCACAGGCGAAAGGCCAAGCGTTGTGTGAGGATTGTGTGGCTGCCATTTTAAAGGATTCCATTCAGACAAGTGTCATTAACCGGACCTCGGTGGGAAGTCTTCAGGGCCTTGCAGTTGACATGGACTCCATTGTACTTAGTGGTTAGTATTAGCACATACCCATATCCTTGAGGAAACGCTTTGTTAAAGAAACGTTTTTTCTTGGAGTAGCAAATTCTAGAAATAAACCAAAATCTTAACCCCGCATATTTAGCTTCTAATACTAAAATCATTAGGGAGGGGGAATAAAAAAAAGAAAAAGAAAATGAAAACCAGATTTGAGGTCAAATCAAGGTACAACATATCCCTGTGAATACCAATTGCAAAACTTCCTTTATTTGGAGTGCTTATGTTCCAACTCAGGAGCTAAGCCTGGTACCTTGTAGCCAGCTCAGATTTGGGTTAGTCTGTGACTTCATAAAAAAGATGAAGGGTTAAGGTTTCCACGTGGATCAAACTTTTTAGCCCCTCCATTGGAAGTGAGATTCTTGTCACCCCTTTAGTAAAGATTAAGAAACAGATTATAAAGCCGCCCATTCATGAAACAAGTCCTGGGCCATTGCTGTCTGGGAAAGAAATTAGCAATGTAGGATTCAAGTATTTGTTTAATATAATTAGCTACAAAATGTCGTATGATTTTTCAGCTGTCTGACCAAAGGACAGAACAAACTTCATTTGAGCAACTCTGTCCAACCGAAAGCTGAAAAAGACTGTGGTGAAGGGTGAGAAAATGATCTCCTGGGTACCTCTGTCTCAGTCCTTCAATTCAATTTGACTGCTTAATTGACGTGCAGTCTCTTCTTGCCTCAGGTGCTAAGATGTCTGGGAACATGATACTTCCAAAGCCGCTTGCAGAATTTGCAGAAATTAAGGGGGCTTGGGCAGCCTCCCTTGTTGCGATAGCTGTTTTGTCCTGCGTGTTTAGTGTTATGATTCAAGAAGTGTGATTGAATTAAACTCTGAATTCTGGATTTTGGGCAAATGAGAAGACTCACACAACTGTCTTTCTGTGTAGCAGGTCTTCGGTCAGATTATTGGTCGACAACAGGAACAGGTAATTCACCATTTTGGCAGCTTCCTGGCAGAGGAGAGGTGGAGAACAAAGCTTTTCGTTCATGTCTTAGACTCAAAGATACTGTTCAGTGTTAATTTAAGAGGGTTGAATTCAGCCTTGGCATTTATGTCCTGAGTTGCTGTAAGAGTGACCAAGAGTCTTGAGCACGACATACAGAACTCTCTGCCTTCAGTCTGACTGGTAAATTTTTTAGGTGTACTTAGTGGCGTGGTAGGAAATAAATATTGATGTTAAGGCTTTTTTAGAACTTCTATGGTATCTTTGACACAAAGGGAAAAGGGTGACCTGCCATATTCTAGACGTCTTTCAGAGACTTAGTGTAGTCAACCACAGGTAGCAACTGGTATCTGAGAGGCACGGTGCTGGTATGCAATGAAGTTGCAGGGGAACAACAACATGGATTGCCACGGGAGTTGAGAAAGTCTTATATTTGTTGCGGTATCTTGACTGTATCTGCGCAGGACCATAGAATCTGGTGCAGAAGTGAAAGTGTTAATGCAGCAGCGTAGAAGGAAGGTGCATCGCCTGGTTGTATTTTGAGAGCAATGGGGTTACTTTGGCATGAAGATGCACCTAGTTATTAGTTCAGGTACAGCACTGGAGTGCAGATTGATTGAAGATTGTGTCGGAGAAGGGATTTATAGGGTTTCAGCTACTGAGAGGGACTTGCATTGCTGTGGTATCTGCCTACGCAGGGTCTGCTTGGGTAAAGACTGTATCCAGCTTTGGTTTCAAACTGGTATGCTTGCATTACTTCCAGTTCCAGAGCCAGCTCTAAAATCTCTGCACCATGCTTCTCACCAGCAGTGAGCTTGTCACGTTATTAACTACTTAGAATTATGTGACTGCAATCATTTCTAAAGATTATGATCAAAGCCAGCTTTGTTAGAAGCAAGTAAATAAGCACAAATAACTATTATAAAAAAGAATGTTATTGTAAAGAGATAAGAACAAGAAGGAAGAACAATAGCTCAACCAAAGCTTTAAATAGTTATAACTGTAATTCAGTTGAACGGTATGTGACCCATACAGATTGTTCATGAACATTCATAGCATTAGTTTCAAGACTGAAAATTAGAAGTGGAAGTCAGACAAAGCCTGCCACTTCCTGCCTTGATTAACTGCTGGTTAAAAGGCCAACACTTACTTTGAGTCAACAATTGACAGTGCTCTAATTGGTGTTCCATGATAGTAACTATTTCAGAGACTTGCCTTTTTAATAGGCAGAAATTAATGCAAATATTTACTTCGGATCTTATTATCCTAGTTTGCATTTTCCTCCTCCTCACCTTTCAAAGAGTTATGTTAAGGGTTTTAGATATGACCAAACAAAAAAAAAATCCCTAAGCTATCTGCTGAATGGGAGCTGCAACATTGATTTTAAATAAAGACTTCAACACGTTTGACTTGAAAGCAACAATTGTTTCAGTTTAATTGGAAAATTGGGTGCAAGTAGGGTAATTTTCTAGTGATTCTTCTCTAAATTATGACACAGCCTTTTTTTTTTTAATAAAAGTGGCTTTAAGGTTAGGCTGTGTTGTTTACATTTCATGGTACTTCCATCTCTAGCAGTGACTTCTAGCGCTGCAGAAGTTTTCAAGACTTGACAGGACAAACTCCTGGCCTGAATTAATTTTGACCCTGCTTCGAGCAGGGCACTGAACAAGAAAGTTCCTACCATCCCTTTCAACCTGACTGAATTGGTGAATCTGAATTTAGTGGTAGCACTTACAGCTCATTTCACAATAAAACATTGAGAAGCCTGATGTTTGAAAAATTATCTAAAACACCCAGAGTAATAAAAAAACGTAGATTGATTTTTATTTTGTTTTTCTTTTATTTAGTATAAATTTCCTAATCTCTGTAGGGGTGAGCAGTTGATTTCTGCCTTGACGCACGTTTCCCAGTGAACAATTATTTGATTTAAGTACTTTATCCTCTGGGGGCTCCACAGATCTTTAACTGAGAATACTTGTACAAAATGGCGGTGCTTTTGTGCAGATACCCTACAAAGACTTATTTACAGCACTGTTTGCAATGTTCTGTAGTTTTATGAATAGACTTTTCCTTGACCACAGTTTTGTAGCTAAGATGCAAACACAGAGTGGCATACACTACTTTGTTTTCACGTTTAGTTCTGCTTTCATATGTTGCTTTAGTTTAAAATTATTTTTAGGTGGGGGTTTTTTTTGTTGTTTTTTGGGGGGTTTTGGGTTTTTTTTTTTTTTTCTCCTTTTACTCCATGAAGATTTAACAGTTTTGTAGTGAGTGTCCAGTGTTGAAAATGTGACATTTCCACAGGAACAAATTGTATGTATGATCTGTATGCTGATCAGCTCCACAAACACTTTCCTCTGGATATCCACGCTACCTCAGGGGGAACGATCTGCTACTTTAAGCTGATTGCATCAGTGGGCCATCTTATTCGTCTTTCAATAGTATCCCTTCTGATTGAAGCAGATAACTGCATCACTGACTCGCTAACCATTTATGACTCTCTGATGCCAATCAAACATAAGATACTGTACAGGTAAGTATAAATTTTCATTGACAATTATTTGGTTTTTTTTCCCTGTAGATTTGTTGACTGCATTTTTGTGGGGGTTTTAGTTTTTGTTAAAAACACTCTGCTTTTCATGCGTTATGCACACACCACCTTTTTTTTTTTTTTTTTTAAGAATGGAAATGTTGATCTTGCTAATAAAAGAAACAAATATTCTTTAAATCCTCCTTTCTTCTTCAACTGCAGTTCATCTTCACCTAGCTGCAGAACTATCAGAAGTTCACACATTACTGGGCGGAATTTTCTGTTTCTTATCAGGAAACAGATGCTAACTAAAAGAAAATGTCAAAATTTCCTCCCCTAAGCAAACTCTTCTTCCATATGAAGATTAGTGCTCTTCATATGAAGACTGAAGTTCTAAAACTAAGTCTTGTGATTATTTGGATACTTACCACTACTCACCAGTTTAGCACTTTTTTTAGCTGCTCTATTTGAGTATCTTAGAGGGTTGTTAAAATCTAGAGTTGAAGCTCTGATGGGTTGAGGGATGTGGACTTTCTTTTAAACGATTTTCTATTTTTTTTCTCTCTTTAATGATCCAGTAGGCTTGTCTGGGGATGTTTTGTTTGAAATTCCTGGTAGCTAGTTCCATAGGTCTCTGCCATACCAAAAGGTGAAGGCAGCATGTCCATCAAGTAGATGAAGAGCTCAGTGTTTTGACCCCTGAAATCCTTTTCTCTGGCCTGTCAGTGTGTGTATAAGCCTCAAAAGAGCATTGGCTTTTTAGTTCTCTTCAGGAGCTGTCCTCTAGTAATCTGAATCACACACTAACTTGTCTATGAAACAGCAGATGGTGTTGAAGAACCGACTTTCCAATACTGTTTATAACTGGCCTTGTAACAGGTACTCCTGTGTTTAAGAGCATAGAGCTTTTACTAGGCTTTGAAATGGGTAAGCTCTGCACCAGTGGAAAACTTATGTGCAGAATGAGAGCAATGTGTTGGGTTTTTGTTTGCTTGGTTTTTACTGATTCTTACATACTTACGTTGTGTACTCTCCTTTCTTCCCCCTCAGAGCTTGTGAACCAGCCAATTCATTGGTGTCACTTGTGTCCACAAATAATCTCATGCTGGTAATGTTTAAGGCAGCACAAATAAAGGAATGGAAGGAATTCCATGGCTATTTTGAGGTCATTACACAAGAAAGTAGGTTTGTTCTGTGTTTTGGAAATGTGTTTATTGTATTGTTTCTAAGACCCCAAAGTGGCTGTCATGTTCCTGAGTTCGGACGAAAGACTCCTGTATCTCAGGTTTTTTGGGGTGGGGTTTTTTTTTTCCCTACATGCCTGTCTCCTTACTTCATCTCCTCTGCATTACTGATGTCTGCCTTCCTCTTGAGTAATTTAATCTGTGCAAATAAGCTGTCCTTAAGTGAAATATGAAGGTAGAAGGCTGAAACCAGCACTGACCGAATCCAGCTGGTCAGCACTGCAATGTGCCAGTAGATGGAGTTGTTATTCCAGGTGTAGCACTGCTCTGGCCTCCTGGTTTGGGACTCACTGATGATGTTAAAGGTGGAAGGAGTTCAGCACTAAAAACTACTTTCAGAAAATAAAACTTCAGTAGCTTTGTCTGCATTTTCTATCGGTCCCTGCCTCCTCATTAAGACAAAGGAGTCAGTCAGTTATGTTTGTGCGTCAAGTCTATCATCTGTTTTTTTACTGCTTTAAGCTTTAAGAAGTGGTTAGTTAGTTCATAATCACAAATAGTACAAGGGACATCATGCTTAGTAGCACACGGGAAAAAATCTAACACAATCCAATGCAAGGAAATTCAAGCTGCTCAGAAAAATGCTGTATACTTTCCATGTTAAGAGTAGTTATACATTAAAATACCATCATAAAAGCATGTGATATTCTCCATCGTAAGTAACTTTAAATTCAGGGCTGTTATTTTTGGTTGCTTGGTTTAAATTCAGGGCTAGGATTTTGTCATGGTTTAATCCCAGACAGCGACTAAGCACCATGCAGCTGCTCACTCACTCCCCCCCCCTCCCCGCCAGTGGGATGGGGAGAGAATCAGGGGGGGGGGGAAGTAAAACTTGTGGGTTGAGATAAGAACAATTTAATAGAACAGAAAAGAAGAAACTAGTAATGATAAGGATAACACTAATAAAATGACAATAGTAATAACAAAAGGATTGGAATATGCAAGTGATGCACGATGCAATTGCTCACCACCTGCTGATCGACACCCAGTTAGTCCCTGAGCAGCGATCCCCCCGCCCCCACT
>JAVJGG010000031.1:12110004-12131607 GCA_035590195.1 Aviceda cuculoides
CAGCTTCTTGTGCCCCTCCAGCTTTCTCACCGGCTGGGCTTGAGAAGCTGGAAAGTCCTTGATTTTAGACTAAACACCACTTAGCAACAACTGAAAACATCAGGGTGTTATCAACATTCTTCTCATCCCAAACTCACAAACATATCAGCTACTAGAAAGGCAATTAACTTTATCCCAACCGAAACCAGGACAGTTTTCTTTGCTGGTTTTTTGTTTGTTTGGTTGGTTTTTTTTGTGTGTGTGTGTGTGTGTGTGTTGTTTTTAATGAATTCTCTAAATCCATTGAGCAGTCATAAAAGAAAGTTTTGGTTTCCAGGAGGCTGATTAGAGTAGCACATTGTCCATTTCTCTTCTAACTGGCTGCATTTTAATACTAGAGATCCTCACGTACTACTGCAGCGTGGATGTGTTGATGTGCAACACTGTTCACTGAGACTTGTTTGCAGAACTGCCTTCAGTGAAATAACCAATACAAAACTTCACAATGTTTTCTCCTGGTCCTGCAGAGCCCAGCAAGCATTCCCAGTTTTTTTACATCCCTTGTCTGCCCGTGTGCATCATTGGGAAGGGTATCTTTTTACAACTTGAACCCAGATAAATATAATTCCTAAGCTGCCCTGTTTTGCAGTGGAAGACTTTTGATAATTTGGATGCTTAGCCCACTGAATAGCTTTGCTGGAAGCTTACTAAGGTTTACCAATTTTTGCCTCCTTTTTTCCCCCTAGGGTGTGGAAAAGCAATAGTGACAAAAGAGAAAATTGGCTATGAAGGGAGAATCACGAGTCCCTATTACCCAAGCTATTATCCTCCAAAATGTCTCTGTGTATGGAACTTCCAGGTAACATGAATCTCTCTCTCTCTTAGGCAGTGTTGCCTGGTTTGGGCACACAGCGCCTGTAAGTATAGCAGACACAGCTGTGTAGGGAGTAACCTGCACCCTTACACATGTGGTAGTTTATAGAATCTATATAGCCAAATAGCTGGCTGTGCTCAGGTATTTTGTATAGGGTGGGTTTTTTTGATTTTTTGTTTTTTTGTTTTTTTTTCTGTGCACTTATTCTTAACAAAAAGAAGATAGTTCCTAAGCTGGCCTACTATAAAGGTGAAAAGCTGAGGTGAGTTTAGATGTTCAGCCTGCAGAATTACTTTACAGCAAAGAATGTAAGACTTTACGGGCTTTCATTCCCCTCTTCCCATCCCCCAAAATTTGGAAAAAAATTATGTACAAAAGGTTCCTCTAACCTAGTTATTACAGTCACTTTATGCTTAATAAATTGAATTTGTCTTCTAAGATGGTCTGTCCTATCAGCACAATCCCACAGACAGTTTTTTCTTGGTATCCTTTTTCTGCATCTGTTCAGGTACTTTCCTGAAAGCAAATAGCTGAAAGTTTCCATTGGTTTAAAATAGTCTTGGCGTGCCTTGTCTGATGACATTAGTGTTTCCTTATTGATGCTGCTAAAATATGATCTTTGACTTATGGTTTGCCCTTCAGTGTTTTCCTCTCTAAAGAATATGGTAGTGGATATGATGCAGTCCACTCTTTACCCATCTTTTTGCTTATGCTACTTACGCCTGGTGAAGCTGGTGGTTGCCCACGTTGAATCACACCAATCTGAGTGGAGTCCAGCTAGCCATGACCTACCGCCTCTTCCTCTTCTAAAAAGCGAAGGCGATTACTTTTTTGCTAAACTTCAGGTCTTCAATTCACCCTGGACTTCTGAGGGAAAAGTTTCTGGACACTTAATATGGGCAACCCCCAAGACTTATTTCTCAAAACAGTTTAATTTCCCAGTAGTTCAGTGCTGAAACTTCCCTCATTTCCCATATCATGTTTTCTGTAAGAGAGGAGGAGAAAAATCTCCATTTCTGGATTCTCGTCCTGAACCAGCCTTTGTTTTTAAAGGAACATTGCCTTGTCTTGCAAAAACATTCCGTTCCTTTTGGTAAAGGAAACTCTGATTAGTTATGAACCCTCATGGTACTGCTGGGTTTAAAAATGTTTTGTAAAATGCTAAAGAATGCTTGGCTGAGCAGGTGCTAGCAGAAGACTACAATATTGTGGTAGAAGTAACTCCTAGCATTACGAAGGTGACACAGGTATTCAGGGCAGCGTCTTAGCTAACAACCCGCTGGGGCCGTACATCCCTGCACAAGTAAATTTGGACACATTTGAGTGCTTTGATCTTGATACAAAGCTGCTTTCTATGGCCAGTGGCTTTTTGAAGGTGGAAGGAGTGATGGCTAGAGGGGGAGAAAGCCTGCAGCTGTGGTGGGGCTTTGCCAACCTTTGCTTTTACTCAGGACTGAATAGCTGGCAGGTGCCTCCAGCGCTGGCTGTCGAGCTGGCGAAGCCAGCACAGCTCCCACAGCGTGGCATTGCCGAGCACCGTCATTGCCGAGATAAGTTTAAAGACTTTGGTGTACTATGTCCGCAAAAGGAAAAAGACGACTGACTGTTTGCACTGTCTGCCTTGCTCACAACAGACTCCACAGAAGAGCCTTGGTATAGCTCTGAAGTTTCATAACTATACCATCAGTGAGAAGAATATTAAAGGCTGTGAGCGAGGATGGTGGAAAATTAATGAACACATGTAAGTACTTCTGCATGGGTTTTTAAACTAACATTACCAAAATAAACCTTCCCATCACTACTGCAGCTCACTCGGTTTCCATGAAGACAGAGACACTTCACTGGTGTCTCTTACCATTCTTTCACTTTGGTTGATGATGTAACTGAATCTTTGTAAAATATATATATATAAAAAATTTCTGTTGAGAAGTACCAGAGAGATGAAATCAAGAGTCTTTGGTACTCTCTGGAGAGAAAGAAATGGGAAGAGTTGGGTGAAAGCAGATGTCCTGTGAACCCTAAAACAATTCTGGGATCATTGACCAAGGCCTGTTATATCCCTTTTAAGTGTAACTTAATTCTATGATTGCTCATGAGGACACCAGACCTAATTAACTTCCCAGTGAAAGCTATTACAATGAGATTATTGAGAATAGAAGAGTAACTGCTTCCGCATTCCAGTCACTGGCTTTTGAAAAAGAAACCACACAGATTGGGTGCAAAGGTGCCACTGTATTTAAGTGTTTTTTATTAAAATATTGCTGCTAATTTTTTATTAAAATACTGCTGCTTTCCCATGCACATAGTCCACCCACTTTTTCCTCAGTTTTTTAAGTAATCTTCTGATCACGGGATGATGGGGCAAGGTTAGATTTAGGATGTTGGAATTTTTTTTTTCTTTTTTTTTTAAAAAAAACCTGTTCAAATGGAAACCTCAGTAAGATCAGACTTGAAATTGAATTTCCGAACTCACTAGTGAAACTGAAAAAAGTCACTCAGGCCTTTAAGAATGTAACTGAAATAGTTACAGAGTGGAGAAAAAACTTTCTGTATTCTTTGATACCATGTTATACTTATAGAGAAAATTCAGTTTATGTGAAGCTCCTAAAATTGTGCCTTGATGGAAATTCATTGCTGGACTAGATGGGGACATAAAAACACCGGTCAAAACAGACAGCATTTGGTGTGTTTGTGGGGATTTTTTGTCTTCTTTTTATGACACAGTTGGAAAGATCTGAGATATTAGGGATGGCTGAGGTATGAATCAACTAAAGGCAAAATCTAGAGAAAAAAATTATGGTGGGTTCATATGGTAAAGACTTTCTATATGAAAGAGCAGCTTTTAAACAAGCTTACCAATTATACACTCCACAGAATCAAATGTCAGACTATGACCCTTAGAAATGCATTCTGGGTTAATTTTGAAGTACTGTGCAAGAACACACGCTCCTGATTTCTGTTGCAAGTTGCTGATGATATAAGTAGACCAAGACAGGTTTTCATTTTAAAGTGTCTTTTTCACCAAAAATAAGGCTTTTGATCCTCTCTTTCTGTTCTATGTGTACTTTCCATGGAAAAAGTATGATTTAAAGCATGAAACATTTTCATATTTGATTCCCCCTCCCCCAAATTTTAATGGTTAATGGAATGGGGGGGGGTGTGTGTGTACACAACCCACCTTTTCGGGTTCCTGCAATTGCAGCTTATAGCATGCATATTCTGCTATCTTGGGTAAAAAGGATTAAGAAGTTTCAGGACACTGATCTTTATTTATCAAGACTGCTACAGTGAATATGGTGCAGATAGTGTTCCTTTAAACCTCTAGGGAAAACTTTATCTAACCAGAGACACTGAGTGAAACCAAGCAGTTCTCCCTAGTCTTTCTTCCAGTGGACGTGCAAATGTTCCTCTGCCTAGTTAGAGGAGTTACAGCTGGCGAACTGCTTTTCCTGAAATTCTCATAGGCAGAAATATCAGTGAGTCTCTGTGAGCAGACTGTTAGAGGTTTATGTGAACAAAGAGGTTCCCAGTGTTTTATTTTCCTTAAAGCCACTGGTGCGACATCCCACTGTCTCTGCTACAGGGTGGATGTACCTACTCATCCCCTGAAAAGGTATCCTGCTCCCTGCTTCAACATGTGGGACAGGATCCCCTTAATTATTTTCTTTCCGTAGCAATGGCACTGAATGGCAGATGGTGCCTTGCAGCCTCCCTTTGTGCTGGAGAAATGGCTAGTCAAACATCAGTAGAAGGCTCCCGAGGATCCGTAGCTCCGTCTTGCAAATCCCACAAGCATACGGTGTTTCTCACCCTGTAGAGGAGGCAGCTTCCTCGGTGTAGCTGTCGCAGCTCTTCCACAGACGGGCAGGAGCTTCCTCCTACTTCTGGCGAGGCGAGGTTGGTTTATGTGGCTGAGAAGTGGGTAATGCAGCCTGCAATTTTGTTTGAAATGGTGCTAAGGTTTCTTGGAGAGAAGTTGTCGAAGTCACTGACAGAAGGAGAAATGTAGAAAACGTATGTGGGCTAACTGAAGGGAATCAGATGGTTAGGTGGCATTTTGTTATTCACTTTGGCAGGCTGTTTTAGGTTGGGAACATTGACAGAGACACTAAAATGAGTGTCTTCACTCTTAGCCCTGATAGATTTCTTTTTTTTTTTTTTTTTTTTTTTGAGACAATTAACTTTACTATAGTAGAAAGCTGTAAATTAACTCTTTTTTTTTTTTCCCCCAGCTGTTCTCATGTTTTCAGGATGTATAAGAGGAGTTTATTTTTTTAATTGTTTTCTTCATTTATTTTTCACATTGCTGGAACAGAATCTCCTAGGTCTGTTAAAAGGATGTTTCATTTTCATAGGGTGAAACAAAGCACATATGGAAACATAAGAATGAGCACGGCCATTCCCCATGGCGTGCTTCAGTGGGGTGCACGGGACACCCAGACAACATCTATCCACAAGGAAATCACTGACTGATTTCCCTGCATTCATTGACATGAAGAGTAGTCCTGGTGCAATGCCTGGTGTTGCCAAAATAAATAAGGGAAATATTTACCTCTGGATATGAGGTCCATTTAACAATACAGTAATCCATTTTCACGTTCTTCACTCTAACTGCAGCGTAGGACCTTACACTGCTGGTCAAGCAAGGGTTTGTGCCAAGTGTGCCAAGAATCAATACAGCTGCTTCTGCTTTTAAATCTACTTAGACTGATCAGAACTTTTCGTGACAGGAGTCTTAAAGCCAGATCCTTTTTTCATAAGTGCCACATTTTGGGGGCATTTTAGTGGAACAGAAGAGAGGGTCCTTATTTCTACTTCTGTAGAAATAAGCAACCTGTGCTGTCAATGTTCACTGGTTTGCTACATTTAAAACCAACTCCAATTTTTAAAGCATAATCCAGCAATCTTCCCCTGTTAAAGATTTGTGGTGGTTTGTGGTGGGGTTTTTTTTGTTTGTTTTGGTGGTTTTTGAGGGGTTTGTTTTGGTTTTGGGGGCTCTGTTTTGTTTTGTTGTTCCCCCCCCCAGATAGAGTAATGTCTAAATGCCATTCGCAATATCTTTGGCATCTTTGATGAAAGAGGCAATAGAAATGCATTAGCAATGGATGGATTAAATGTTTGCTGGCATTAGGGAGCATTTAGGTTTCTCTGAGTTAAGTGGCATCTAGGCAGAAGTCCAAGCTCTTTGCCAAAATGACAGCTTGAAGTAGAAGCACGCCCAAGGGATTTTTTTTTTTTTTTTTAAATCTAGACTGGTTATTTGAAGACATGATTTTCAAAGGTAAAATTCCAGAATGGGAACGGTGGATGAAGGCTGGGTGACTACTTAGAAGTATTTTCAGTTTCCCCAAATCTATTCCCCTCTGCCTTCAAAGTAGTTGGACCAATTTTGTCCCAATGCCTTTGTGCACTCTTCTTTAGGGGCAATTGTCAAAATCAGAGCAGCTAAATTTGCTCTCTGCTGTGCTGATATTCTCCCTCCCACCAAACTTACTTAAGTCTTCCCAAAAATCCAAATCTTTTGAAAACAGATATCAGAAGTGGTGACAAAAGTACCCATGTTTGTCTTGATAAATTTCTTCATTACATTTTCACTCCTCTAGACTTTCTGCCAAAACATTCTGCTTGCATGTGTGTGGTCATGAAGGATTATGACCAGCATTTTGGGGAATTTGTGTACCATTTCAGCTTTTGGTTCTTAAAGTATGGCAGCTGACTGTATTGCTGAATTTCAGTGATATTGACATTTAAATTTTATGTAAGGCAATTTTGATTTGAAGGCTGCTCTAGAACTCCACTGAACACTTTTAGGTACTGCGGTTACTATGTTGATCACCAAACAGTCTTCCACATTGCAAGTTCTGCTGTCGACATCGAGCTTCAGTGCAGTTCAAAGGTCTCGGAGAAGCCACTTCTGGTGGAGTATGGCAGCTATAACATCAGCCAGCGTAAGATGGATTTTATCTTTTTCAACCCATCTTTGTATTTCAGACCTGTGAAGCAGCATTTTTCAGGTCCGGTAGGATTTAATTGGGTTTACGGAGGAAATTCTCTGTTGGGTTTTTGTTTCATTTCTTTTCTAATCTTACCAAGTCAAGTAACTAGCAAACAAAGAGCCTTTTCTAGTTCGCCAAGGCTATGCAGCTAAAGTTTGTGGGCATGTGCAGCGTGCTCTGGTTTCCTGCAGGCACACAGCCTGCTCTCTTCTGCACAGTCCCCAAAGCTTCCTCCGCGGCTCTGGCCACGCTGCAGTAATCGAAGTTTGCTGTCCCTGTTTGTTTTCACTCCAGGGCTTTGTTTGCAATCTTTCTTTTACTACAAAGGCTTCCAGCTAGCTCACAGAGGGTACCAAATGTACGACTGCTTATTCCAGTATTTCTATCAATTGAAATGCTTGGTGTGCAAGTAGAAATCTGAGCTGAAAAACTTCTCAAAAAATTGATAGAACAGTCTACTGGCTGCGAGTCTTTTCAAGTCCTGAAACAGTTTACGGATACTTTTTCCCATGTTAATCTCATATGTTCATGTTAAAGGAGTAGAGAGGCAATGGTTTCTGGTCATAGTTACTTGTCACATTAGAGCAATTTTATGCATTGCATAAATGTGGAGTATATAAAAAAGACGGTAACTTCATGATTTTATTTTAAAAGGTAAACGTTTATGTAATTCATAAGTCACCTCAATGCAGGTGACTAACCAAAGTTGCAAAGTGCTGCAAATTTTGGTTATTGAAAGTGAGAGTGTCCTTTAAAAGAAGTTGGCTGTCCTGTGTTGCACTGTAAAACACTGGCTGATTCGGTCCAGTCCTAGTGTAGAGCCTGCAGTACAAATTGCAGTAACAGCCAAATTGGAACACTGGAGATGTTTTTTCTTCTTTATTTAAATCTCAGTTTTCAACATCTGAACTCAATTTAAGTGCTAGCAATGCATAAAAACTATTAAATTTAGATCAACTTTACCATTCCTTGGAACAGCTTAGTGACTGTAAATTGAAATGAGCTGGCAGTATTTGGGAAAAAGAAACTTTTAAGTTGTGTGGGTTGTTTTTTGTTGTTTGTTTTTTACCTCCAGCATGTCCACCTGGACACTTCAAGTGCTCTACTGGCTTATGCATCCATCAGATGCAGCGCTGTGATGGGATAAACAACTGCTTTGATGAAAGCGATGAGCTCTTTTGTGGTTTGTATTCACTTACTCGGGATCTTGACCGGAAAACCCAATGAATGTATTCTCTAGTCTTAGAAGGCAGCTGAAACAATGTGAATTTTTTTTTTTTTTTTTTTTTTTTGGGGGGGGGCGAAGTTTCCAGCTTCCTTTGTATGTCCAGGTACAGACCATCGGTTAGTCTCTTGAGTGCTCAATTCAATTAATTAAATTTAATTAGCAAGAGGCAAAACTGAGAACGAAGAAGGTATGTCACTGGAAAGCAGGAGGAAGAAAGTTAGATGTGCAAAAATAGCCATAATAGGCTATATTTTAGTTTTTCCTCATGTGATAAATGCTGGTAACTATGAAATTCTGTTCTATTTTGCAATAAATTATTCTATTTTCATGGGGGAATGACAAATTGGGGTGAATAGAGTAGGTGAGAGTGATCATAAATGTCCATGGTGAAAGAGGATTAGAACTTGAGCCACTTCACTTGGGGCAATGTGTGAACTGGGATAGGTCACTGAACTCCCTTGTGCTTTATTTTCTCCACGCATAATGTGGCAGTCTTACTCATCCTTGTATCGGGCAGCGAAGGTATAAAAGTGGTACCTGGGGGTAGTCAGAAGGGCAGCATTAGCATTACAAGCACACTTTGGTAGCTGATTTGACTTATGTTTTTAAAGATATCCCTGAGTGGAGCTGTAACTCCAGCTTTGCAATACAGGATAACCTGCTTGCCTGTGATGGAGTAAGTGATTGTGAGAATGGAAAAGATGAGCAGAACTGCACCCACAGTAAGGCTACTCTCTTGATTAATTTTTTTCGCTCTTCTATCATCTATCCAATCCTGACTTGAAGGCTGGATGCCATATTCAAATAGTTAAGAGGTACTATCAAATCTAACTCAGGCTATATAATTCTGTTCAGTTTTCTGATATGCTTATAAAGAAGTCATCACTGATTTTAAACTGCTGCTTTTTAATGAGCTCATGAACATCTGTTTTAGCAAAATACTGGCAGAAGAATTAAGTACTCTGGGTACAGGATGGGGATCTAGGGATTTAAAGCCTGAATCCCAGATTTTATCTCTTTAAAGCATAATCTGTGCAAATTATTTCCTGGATCTCTTTTACCATCTGTAAAATAGCTATAAAAATGATAGTTTCTCTGGAGCAGTTTTCAGGGTTATAAGGTTAATGTGTTTAAAATGCTAATGAAGCTATAAATTTAGCGTTAGGCACATGAAAGTTTTGAGTCAGCCATTTCTTTAACTTTTTAGAATAAAAGGACATCATGACACATGAAAAGGAGCACAACTGGGAAGTGCTACAAGTAACTTTTCTTTTTAAAAGTTATGGGTTTTGACCTGCTTGACTCAACAGCCTGTGTAAATGGTTACAGGATATTTCTGTGTGTTGACAAAAAAAATAGACTGGGTTTGAGTGGCCTCATTTATTGCGAACTACAGAGAAATAGGAAAATGCCAAGGTTGGGGGTTGCAGTTTAACTGAATACAATTAGTAAGACTACTTTCACTATGATCTTTCAGTTCATATTTAATACTGAAATATAAAGGAGGGTTTTTTTCCAGAGTACTGGATGTTTTCTTTTTCTAGCCTAGCACTTGCTTTACAGCAAAGTTTTTGCTACTATATCCATGTTCATTAGTGCTATGGGAAAGGATGGGAGGAAATCTTTGTTCAGACTCAGCCAACTTCATGCAAGCCTACTTGGAGATTGGTTTAAGCCATTCCAACCAACATGCTCCTTTGCTATGTTCGCTCCTATCTATTAATACATGGATGAATCTTTCATTTGTTAACCTGAGCCAATAGTCTCTCTCTTTTTTTTTTTTTTTCTTTTTTTTTTTTTCCCCCCTCGACAACTCTTTCAGGTATTCCTTGCACCAACCACACATTTAAGTGCAGGAATAACATTTGCATTAGGAAACAAAACGCAAAGTGTGATGGGACTGTGGACTGTATTGATGGAAGTGATGAAAGCAGCTGCAGTAAGTCCCTCTCAAATGTTCATCTTTTTGAACTTTGAACTTTTTACACAATAAAGCCCTTTATTTCTTCCTTTCTGGAGTGGGTACAACTCAGGCAGCAGGTATTGAGTTTTTATTGCATACTTTCAGTGATAGTGGGGTAATGATCCACTATCACTTTACTTCAGGTCTGGTTGCAGAATTTCCTAATTTCTTGTGGGAGGGCGAGTTTACTGTTATGGGGAGTCTTAGTCAGCTGTAATGCTTATGGTAGCTACGGTAAAGAGCAGGGAAGCAGAGTTAATTGCAGAGTGCACTTGGCTTGCTGGTAAGGCAGCATTTTTGTTGCCTGCAGCAGTGTCAGGTACTTCTGTTGGAGTCAGACTGTATTTGGACTTCAGGAGTGACACAGCTGCAATGAGATAAGACACAAACTTTTGACTTCTCTGTCTCTTCTGGATGGCGAAGACTCCAGTATTTCATAGCACCAAGCTAGGTTCTCATCTCTAATCTTCCTAAAGTAACCTCTGTACAAGCTTTTCAGTTTGTTTTGCTGTAGTGAACAGGTGATGGTTACTGCAATAGGGTTAGGATTAGTTGCTTAAACTGAATATTCTCAGGTATTTTTGTCTAGCCCTCAGCTGTTTCTGGCATGTTACCTGTATGTCAAATCTGCCAGCACCTGCCTTGGATCCAGTAGGACATCTTAAATGACTACCCATATGCCTACTTGTATTTGGAAACATTAATGCTGCTTTTGACTCTTTGGCTGAGTGCTGGAAAGTGCCCAGAAGCATTAACGCAAGTGTTGGGAGTGTGGGTCTAAAACTCCTGAGCAGAGGCTTTATGTGCATGATAGACATGAGGCCCTACAGAAGGGTCTTTCTTCCTTGCTCTTCAAATTACAGCGTACAGCTTTTTGTGCCGAGACATGAATTCTTCACCTGTGTTAGTAATATACAACATTTTCAGACTTTCAGTTGTTTCCATGCAAATTAATAATTGGACCACTAGGTTTCTGGAATAATAAATGACCAAAGTCCACATATGTGGCTGCTACTATAAACATTTTTCTGGTATCATTCCCACTGTTTCGGCAAGAAATAAGTGTCCTGATGATGCTGAACTTCCTCACTTCCTGATGGATTCCTTTCAGTTCAGGGCTGACATTATTAAAAAGAGTGAGGGACTGTCTGTTTTTATATTCGTTTTGATGCTTATTAAATCAATAGCTCCTTTGACACTTCTGACACAAGAAATATTTAGAGGCCAATTTCTGCGGCAGAGCTAGAAAAGAAACCTAATGTATTTCCCAGGCCAGTGCCTATTCTTATGGAATCACCTCTTGTTTCAGGAATACAGTAGCCAAATAGAGAAATTTTCTGATTAGAGCAGGGCAAGGAAATCGATTTCAAAACATTTCAAAGTGCAAGATTCTTTCATAAGGCATTCTTTCTCATTAAAGGAAAGCACTGGGGATGGGGATTATAACCTGAAATATCCCTTACAGGTTGTGGCAGCAGCAAGAGCAGCAGTCCCATCTCTCGGATTGTAGGCGGTACGAACACTGAGGAAGGCGAATGGCCCTGGCAGGTCAGCCTCCATTTTGTGGGAGCTGCTTACTGTGGGGCTTCTGTGATATCAAAAGAATGGCTCGTGTCTGCAGCTCACTGCTTTCAAGGGAGCAAGTAAGCAGTCTTCCCCCTAACTCCGTCCCAAACATCGCCAGCGTCCTCAAACACCTTTAGCTTCCCAAGTTTGAATGGCACTGAGGTGGGATGTGTCCTCCTCTTTTGCCCACCCCGCTCTTGGCAGGCGTTTTGGGGTACGTTTTTAGGAGATGTCTGTCTTTGTTTGGTCCCAACCAGGCTGGCTGACCCCCGAGCATGGCGCGCTCACCTGGGGATGCAAACGCAAGGCCGTGCGAAGTTTGTATCTGCGGTGAGACGGATCATAGTCCACGAATACTACAACAGCAGGAACTACGACTACGACATTGCGCTGCTGCAGCTGAGCAGGCCGTGGCCGGACACAATGAGCCATGTCATCCAGCCGATCTGCGTGCCTCCCTTTTCGCACAAAGTCCGCAGTGGTGGCAAGTGCTGGATAACAGGTTGGGGCCAAAAGCAGGAAGCAGGTGAGTTTTATAGCTTCAGTTGAGCTAATTTTGTTCCCAGGTGAACAGCAGCCTTCACCGCTGTGGGTGGGTGTGCACGACACCTGGTTTTCTTGCATGGCTGAGGCGTGCAGAACATGGTAATGTTTTGAATTTACTGTCCCATGGAAGTAGGTTCCTGCATGCACATACCTTCATAGGCTCAGGAAAATTGGCTGCTGGTCCTGTGGGTCTTGAAGTCCTGTGTGCTGGTGGTGTTAGCTAAGACTTGCAGGGGAGCTACACTTACTCTGAAATAACACGGTATTGTTTTTCCCCTTTGTTACTCTTGGAGGTGTGTTAGCGTGCCCAGATGGACCCTTTGCTGCTTGCCACAGGGAGATGAATCTGCTGCCTCTCCTTCCTCCCACCTTCAGCCTCTGCAGGCTGAACAGCTCTGTAGGGCCGACCCCGGCTGCGAGGTGCCAGCTCCGTCCGCGGAGTGCGGCTTGACAAAATGGCCACCCCATTGCCAAAATGGTCCCACCTGTAATGGTGGGCTGCTCCTTTCAGACGGAGAGGACCAAATTTGGAGATATGTCCAAGTTCTTTATCCTGCCAAAAGAGCAATTTGCATTCTGTAACTCTGACTCATAATCTTAATCTTGGATCACACACCTTCAGAGGTACTTCCTTAATTGCAAATCTGTCTTGTCTATTTTACAAATACCTTTGTAAAATCTTGTTTCCTTTTAAAAATAAAAAGAGAATAGATTAAGAAATCTTGAGACATTTTGCAAAAGGCATTAGAAAAAGCTTTTTGGCCAGCCCTAGTGATTATGCCATTGTATTTGGTGTGGCCAAAGGACCAAGACCACATTACACAAATGCCCGATACTTAGAAGAGGCTTTCTGCATTATTGCAGTTAGTTGTCTGGAACCTGGAATACCTCGGAGGATAAAAGTATCTGCGGATATTTTCTGAAAACTTATTGTTTGGTATTTCAATAGATGAGTAAAATGCTAAGCTCTGTTGAATCATCCTTCTTTCAATTTGTTTTCCAGGTGATGAAGGTTCAGCAATTCTTCAGAAAGCAGAGGTAGAAATTATTGACCAAACATTATGTCATTCCACATACGGGATTATCACAGCTAGGATGTTTTGTGCTGGACTAATGTCTGGGAAAAGAGATGGGTGCAAAGTATGTATCTTGGCACACTTTGCGTAGAGTTTATCTTGTCTTTCACTGTTGCATGATGAGATGTAAGAACTGACCAGCAGACCACTTCGTGTTCCATACATTTCAGTTCTGAAAAACAGCGATGTTAGAGTTCTCTATTAGCAAGTCTGTCACCTGGATGTTTTCAGAGTTTTTCTGCTTTGTGTGCATGAGTAACAACTCTTATTTTCAGTTGCAGTCCAAGGGCCGGTAAGTTTGCAAGTCCAAATAACAAGTTGAAGTCAGGCAATTTTTGGCAAAAAAGTCTCTTGGTTCAAAGAAAAAAAATGAGAAACTAGCTTGTCTCTTTTCAGGAACCCTCCCTGCCAACTTGGAACTACAGGGCTATCTGATGAGATGCAGACAACTAGGCACAATTTTTCAAAAGTATAATTTTCTGATCTGGAAATGCTGAAAGATAAACAAAGATGAAGTTCTGGATTTGCTTCTAGTGTATAGTAGTAAAACTATATATATACACACACTATATATATTTAATATATCATAGTTTATATTATATATGTTATATAACATATACTATATTAAATTATACATAACTTATATAAAACATATATATTTACTACTAAAATAGTAGTAAATTTACTGCTAAAATAATAGTAAAACTACTTTTTTTTTTATGATGGAGGTGATCTGGAATATTAAAGATATTCTAGCATTCACTGGTCTACATAAAAGTGAGAGAGACACCACAATGGCTCTCAGGGCAAGCAATGTCTGAGGGCTTTCTGAGGGAGTATGATGTACCAGCTGCTTTTTAGAGATTAGCAAGATCATTGACATGAAGCACCATTTTCACTAACTGGAGAATTTGTTTCTGCAGTTATCTGTATGGCTACTCAAGTTATAACCAAGGAAAGACATAATTTGGCTGCATTTTTGGCTGCATTTCTGTAAGGGCAAATGATTTGTGACTATGTCTCGCAATTCAGGATAATTCTACTTTGAGCAGCAGGTGGCTTTGCTAGATCATCTCCTGACATCCCTTCCAACCTGCGTATCTTAACATCCTATGAAGTTAAAGCAAAATGCTTTGCTATCTCTAACAAAATAAATGTCTAGAAGGAAGGCACTTCTCTTGAAAAATATTTAATATTTTACCAACTCACCTTTTGCTTTTGGAAGTCCTTTATTGCATCCAATGTTTTGGTAAAGTTTAACTTGCTACTAGCTGTCTTTTTCAGAGATGTTGTGTGTACAGCAGAGTCTTACAGGAAAGTGTAAGCTTGGTCCAAGAAATTTTCCCCAATTGGTGGCACAATTTTTTTTTTGCCTGAACCTCTGCCAATATATTTCTACAACAATATCCTATAAAGGAAGAGAACTATTTGCTTTGTCCTGTTTTATGGAATTACGCCATCCTGTATAAAACTTTGAAGTCTTAAACGGACTTCATTTTAACTGCTCTAATTACAAAGACATTATGTGTCCTTAAACATTACATGCTGGCTTGTATCTACTAGATGACAACATTAAGGGTTTTTTTTTCCTCCTTTAAAAAAAACCAAAACCCCCTCAAAAACCCAAATCGGAAAATCAGTTGAGGGATTCAATCTGTTTCCATTTATCTTTAATTTGAAAGAAGTTATATCACTATTAAATATTGTATTTAATTTATTCCTTTTCTTTTATTTTTTTTTTAAAAGCTCACTATTTTTTGGAGTCCTTGGGTGTGTAACCTATAAACAAACATACATATTAAGTAGCAGATTTGGGGTTTAGCTATAAGTTTGAGGCTAGGAAACAAAATGTGAATTTCAAATCTAGTCCATTAAAAGTAATATGTTTATTAGTGTCTTTAAAGATTGAGAGCTACCCCTCTTTCCTGTGAAAGAGCAAATTTTGGTACAACTGCGTAATCCCATCTACTTCAAGAAAAAAAAACCCTGTTGACTATCTGATGGTTTGAACTATGTGAATGGGAAAAATATAATCACTGTTGGAATTACTCAGGCAATATATTTCCTGTGGAATT
This sequence comes from Aviceda cuculoides, assembly GCA_035590195.1. Classification (NCBI taxonomy): domain Eukaryota; kingdom Metazoa; phylum Chordata; class Aves; order Accipitriformes; family Accipitridae; genus Aviceda; species Aviceda cuculoides. The sequence continues at coordinate 12,125,308 of JAVJGG010000031.1, forward strand.
TTGTCCCAGTTTTCATAATCCATATTGTAAACACATACAACTCATATATTCTTTTTAGGGTGATTCCGGTGGACCATTGTCATGCCAAAGCAATGGAGGTGGAAAATGGTTTTTGACTGGCATTGTTAGCTGGGGTTATGGATGTGGAAGACCAAATTTCCCAGGTGTCTACACAAGAGTGTCAAATTTTGCACCATGGATTCACAAATATGTGCCTTCAGTCTTGTAACTTGAAACCTGCTTTCCTGAAATAAAACATGTCCTGGATATCTTCATTAAAAATCATATTTGGTAAAACTGTTCAGTGGTGGAATTTCTTTGCATGTCTCCCTGCTGATTCTGGAGTACACGTATGGAAGTAACAAATATTCTTTGTTCAAACCTTAGTGAAAGAGGAGGAGACTGTTCCTTGTGGTGGTTGTTCTGTGCGGATGTCTGGAAACACAGGAGGAGGTGCGATAATAAACTTCTGGCACTTTGTGCTCATTTTCCAGGCACCAGTTAAGTGCGTGCGCAACCAGCTGTCAGGAAGCTGAAGATACAATTGACCACCTACAGACAGGGCTTAAGTCTTACTCAGTCATCTCCTCTGAGATATGTATGGCCCAATACAGTAGTAACTGTGAAGTAGCAATTAAGTTAGTACTCTCGCAAATACTACTTTCCCTACCTCCTCCACCAAGAACAGCTGACAGAGGAAGAGGAGAGATTGCAAAAAGTGAACTCAATCCTCTCAAATCCATAGGGCCCTCATTTTTGGAGATCAGTTCTGCAGTTTAGTGTGGAACAAAGCATTAATCTTATTCCATCTCCAACTTTCATTTTAATTAACAGCATGATTTGGAGCTACTAAGTCTTTTATTTCCTCATATTTAAGTTCATCTACTTGAGAATTTGAATTCTTTATCTTCAGGCAACCTTAACAAGATGAGGAAACATGCTGATGTGTGTTATTGCAATAATCTTGTCCTTGCCTAAGTAAAACTGATGCTTCTACCCTCCGAGAGGTACTGCTATGGAATTGGGTTCTCTGAATGTATATAATTTTTAAAAAGTTCTGCTACGATTTTTAGAGATTATACAAAAGATGTTTTGTTTCCTTTAGGCTTTTTCTGTGGGTTTCTTTCCTCTGAAGGAAGGGGCAAAGCATCAGTCAGTCAGCAGGTTGTGTGTGCAGCAGCGATAGGCTGTTGAAAAAAGAGGACTTGAACAAAGCTGTCTGTCTACAGTTGTAGTTTGTGTTCCTGACCTGTGAGGATTGCCTTCCAGTTAATCCCTTTTGTAGTCTGTGTGATCTGTGTTGGGGTTGGTTTGTTCCCTTTTTGGTTTCTTGGGCTTGCTTGTTGTTCCCCACCCCCCCCCCCCGGTTTTGTTCTTTGTGCTCTCTCTCTCTCTTTCTCAACATGTATAAAATATGGTATTTCCCCACATACATCCTTGGTTTTCTTATTGTGCATGCAGAATACCCAAATTTGGGTTGTTGACCTAAAACTCTCTTTAATTTCAAACAGGAAATGTGAACATGAATTGCTTTGCAATTGCAAAAGCAAACCACGTTTATTCTGTGGTACCAGCCTGAGGCTGGAAAAATCCGGTGGTCTGTAGACTTGCGCATTTCTTCTCTCTCGTAAATATTTCTGTGGATTCCAACAGGTGTTTGTTAGAAGCTGCCTCATTTACCTTGCTCTGGGACTTTCTATCTGTAAATTGCTTGCATGTCCTTTGCATTGTGTCATAAGTTATTTCCTACCCTCGTACTTCTGAAAGAAATGAGTGATCTGTTTTCAAATGACGGGATCCGTATCCTACTTAGAGAGTTAGGAAAACAAAGAGTTACAGTGATGGCAACTTTTCCTCCCCACCTTTGATCACAGATCAGCTGGCTCCAGCTTCAAGCACTATGGCAAAAGGTGAAATGAGAGAAGCCTGGTAAGCGTGGCGGGGAGAGCACCATGCTGTTCTGGGTTATGTTTAAGAAATGAGGTTCACTTAGGATTTTGTTATTAGGTTTGTCAAAAGGCATTTGTCAAGGCATCATGATACGGGCTTTCCCCTCCAGCCGGGTTTCTGTGTACAGCATACCAGCTCCATGCGACTCTCAGCAGACTGCAGGGCAGGTAAGAGATACCAGCTAAGTTTTACGGTAGCAACACAGTAAATGACCTCTCTGCCCACTCTGGTGTGTATTGACCTCTGGTCTTCATGTGCAAATTGTTCCTAACCAAAGTGATAGCAATTTCCATCCCCCCCCCGTCCCACTTACATAGCTTGAAATGCATGCTGCAAACAAGCAGCTGAGAAATATGTAGGTTTCATGTGTGACATAGCTGATAACATGGAAGATATTATCTCAATTTAAAACACTTTAAAAACTAAAGGGGTAAATATACTAAAATACGGTACAATAGCTCTTCTTTTGTTGTCTTACTAATTGATGCCTTCCCATGTCTTTCTCTAGGAAAGTCCGCATGTTCGCTACTGCCCATCCTGCCGAGAAGGCTTGTGTCAGAAGTACTGTTTCTTCAAGGGGGTGAGGTGGTTTTCCTGGAGAAGATGGCTTCTAGGAACGTTACCTATAGCTTCTTTAATAGTTACAGTAACCGTGCTAGCCCTGCACTCTTCATTCGGTAAGTGTTACTCCCCAGCGTGGTCTGGATGGGATGAGTACTTTGCACTGTGTGAACGATTAGTACGAAAAGCTCTGCGCTAAGCACGCAACTCGTGTATAAACTACTGACTTTCCCTTCTCCTTCACGTGTTTGCTAAAGCAACAAAATGCACAATAATTAGCAGTTGGTAGTTGCACGAGAATAAGGAAGGTATGTATTTTATCTCTAAATTTTTTGTCTCATTTGTGAATGCCATCATTATTGTAACTGTCATCTTTCCCCAAAACCTATAGGAATTAACTGACTATCTTCTATTCACTTCCCCAAAATGGAAGGGGTACCTAACTTTTGTATGTTCCTTCCCAGATCTCAATGCAGCCATTAAAACTGTATCTCTTCAGGAGGCTAGTGCTGCAAAAAATGGAAGTTTAGCAATTAAAGCTTCCTGGTAGAAATGCCTTTCTGAACCTGTATCTCATTCCTCTCTTTTCCTTCTGGGCATTATTCTGTCCATGGGACTGACTCAGCACTCCGGCTATTACAGCATGTTTCTCTTAAGAATTCATACCGACAGATGCCAAGGACAAATACATGCTTCTGCAAGCCTCTTATTCTGGAAACTTTTCCATAATGTTATTAGGTGTGCTAATTTTTTTTATCCTTTTTTTTTTTTTTTTTTTCCCCCTCAGCTCCAGCTTTCTCCTATATTTATATTGGTGGAAGCGTAGAAATTCCTAATTTGACTTATACAAATGACCTCAATGATCCAAAGTCACAAAAATTCCTCCTGCAAGCAGAAGCAATCCAAAATTATGTAAGTTCCCACAAAAGTATAGCAATAATTGAAAAATATTTATTACAGAATGAGACTGGGAATGAGGAGAAGACTCCAGTTAGTCACATTTTTTTTTCCTTCAAAATAACAAGTTTAAAGCTAGCAAATGCCTCAGCGGTGTACAGCTTTAGGAATGTAGCTAGACAGCTGCAGCTATGTGTCTCACAGTAAGGACAACATTTTCTAGGTAATAAACCTGGGGGTTTCAAGGTTATGGACAAATTGTTCTTCTTAAAGGGATTAGGAGTATGTTTTTTGTTTTAATTTACCCAAACACTCTTCCTTGCTATATTTTTCTGTTTGATTTTTTTTTCTAAATTATAGCTCCAATTCAATGCTTAACTTTTTGTTTTGTTTTCCCTTGTTCCCCACAACAATGCTTGCTTTCTTGCACTTCTTATGTGAGTGCCTATTCGTGAGATCAATACTGTTTCCTGGATACATGTGAACAGCAGTCTTAAACACAAAGCAGTTCTCTGTTACCCTGTATTTCCCCAAAGAGCTAATCTAGTGTCTCAAAGCTGCTTTGTGCACAGCCAATACAAGTTGCTCATGTCCAGATTATATGCTGGAAACTTAAAGGCTGAAATAAAAATATAAAGGTATTCATAAAGGCTTCCTTTTCATAGCTAATTATCAAGAGCTATCTCAATGCTCTTGAAATGTGATGTGACTTAATTTTTTTTTTTTTTTTTTAGTGGAAATGAATGCACATTTATGATTCTTATTTGATACGTTTTGTGAAAATGACGGATAGTGCTTGTAATATGGAAGGGGTGAAGAAGAGGAAAGGAAGAAAACTTAAATACTTTATAGCATAAGAAATTATACTGACACTAAAATCTAATGCTTTACATTTTCTTTTACCATTATTTAACTGTCAGTTTGCAGAAATATATGAGTCTTCCTTCTTGGGAAAGTACTACTTGAAGTCTGTAGTGGCTGCTTTCAGGTGCGTACTGTTCCAGCATATGGTATAAATTTGAGATATTCAGTTGTGTTTGTCTTATCTTTTTTCATGCATTTTAAATTAGTTATCTGGAAGAACATGCAGAACTCTAACAGAGAATGAAAAATGCAGAAATGCACATAAGTAGGTGAGCTAAGCTAATAGTGTGACTTCTGTCTTGCCCTATAGAATCAGAGAGAAAAATGAAGTCTGATTAATTGTTCCTTGGTTTATGGATTGCTTTGTAGTCTATTAATCTACTTTTGATTTTTGAAATCACAGTTCAGCAGGTTTTTCCTCTACCACTTGCAGAATCTTATTTTGGTTTTGTCTGTTTAAATGAGGTTCCTTTTTAACCTCTCAGAACAAAAATTAGAGTTATAATTTTGGGCAGGACACTCTACTTAAGTTCCTTGTGAGAAACGTAAATACATTGAGCAGATAGCTACTACTATCCTGATAGGCTCTGAAAATTTCTGAAAGGTCAGTCCATAGTACATTTTGAAAGAAGGAGTGTGATGGACTGTCTCTTTGAATCACTTAAGTAATACTTTGTATACGTACACATACAGATTGTTTACTTCATCAAGAATTGTGTGAAATGTTGTATCAAAGTATAGGCATAAAATTAAATTGTCATATGGTGCTAGCCTCAGTTAAAAAAAAATTAAGGAAAATGTGTCTGGAGCTGTAATATGATTATTGCAAGAATATTCTGTGAGGTGTATTTTTCAGTCTCAGTGCGTACTTGTTTAAGCAGCATATTTTCAAAGTATTTCTTCTGTATAGAAAAAACAATTGTTAAACAAGAGAGCTTTTTGCCACCATGTTCAGCTGTAACACTTTGCATAGCAGTTCAGCTGGCTATGAAACTGTGCAATGCAGACCAGTGGAAAGCATGTCCGACATACTAATTAGAGAGATGCGTTTTTTTCCCTCCACAGTGAAGGAGAGTCTGGACTTCGAGCTTACTACTGGAATACATTCTGGGCACCACAAGATATGGTTGCTTCTCTTAAAAAATTAACCCCAGTGGAACAAAAAGAAATCAGTAGTAAACAAGCAGCTCCCATGTTTGGTTCTTCTGGGGAGGAAGATGTTGATCTTGTTGCAATGGAGCTTTTTGGTAACAATGTACCTGTCATTTAATACCTATTCTGTCTGTTTGTCTTTCTCTGGTTTGTGTCTTTGGCTTGTGTGGCTGATAGTTATTAAATTTCAGTTTCAGATTCCACAGAATATGATGTGATGCTAAAATCAGGTAATTATGCTTCAATCTCAACTGTTATCACTTTCGGGGAAAAAAAATCCTGTAACAGAGAAATGGCAGTTTCCCAGTTATTCTTATACCTGTAGAGGCTACAAACCAAACAAGACTAGAGATCTCCCTGGCCTGTGTTCCAAATAAAGGCTGGGATGAAAATACCTTACAGCTTTTATTCTGCTGTTCTGACTGGAATGGTTGATATTTAATAGTTCCCGCTAAATTGCAATGAGCTGTGGCTCCTTTTCTTGGCATCTTTTTAAAAGCTACTGTACAAAATTATATGTAATTTATTTGCCTTGTGACTAGATAATTTTGGTTATTCATGGTTAGTGATCAGTCATATACTGTAGAGCTTTAATTCCCTTTGCCAGGTTTCTCCGTATCAAGCACACCTCGAATTTGACTTCATGTACTTGGTGTTCTGGTTGCACGGAGAGGGGTGAAGAGAAAACGGCCAAGGAAGCAGTAGGCTTTGAGCAGAGGTGGTAGGGAAAATGGCCAAGGAAGCAGTAGGCGTCAAGCAGAGGTGGTAGGGAAAATGGCCAAGGAAGCAGTAGGCTTTGAGCAGAGGTGGTAGGGAAAATGGCCAAGGAAGCAGTAGGCTTTGAGCAGAGGTGGTAGGGAAAATGGCCAAGGAAGC
>JAVJGG010000031.1:12131707-12185225 GCA_035590195.1 Aviceda cuculoides
GTAGGCGTCAAGCAGAGGTGGTAGGGAAAACGGCCAAGGAAGCAGTAGGCTTTGAGCAGAGGTGGTAGGGAAAATGGCCAAGGAAGCAGTAGGCTTTCAGCAGAGGTGGTAGGGAAAATGGCAAAGGAAGCAGTAGGCGTCAAGCAGAGGCGGTAGCAGTTGCAGCCAAGTCCCCTCCCGCTCGCGGAGTGTGCGATGAGCCGGTGGTGGTGACGAGGGATTGCGCTTGCTTGGCCAGAGCAGGAGAAGGTGATGCAGCCTGGTAGGGAAAAGGGGATAGAGCTGGAAGGTAAGGGGAAAAAAAAGAGACTGGAGCAGTCAAGAAGTGCGGGTAGGCAATTGTTGCCACCTTTTCTGAAATTTTACCCAATAACTTAATTTATCTTTCGACTTCACAGTTTTTCAGCCACTGATCTAGCTTCTTTTGTATAGCAGTATCCTTTGACCTGTATGCCAAGCCAGGTAACAACAGGACTCTAACTCTGATGAATCCCAAAAAGTCTTTTTATCAATGGAGGCTGCGAGTTCCTTCTAACTGTGTGGTGAGACTGGTAGTTATCACTTTGCATGGTGTCACTCCAGAGAGCTGTGCATCACACCACTTATCAGCATATGATTTCCTTCTTCCTCTGCAGAACAAGATCATTACAAGGTATGATAGTACAGAGCAAAGAGAGGTTTTATTGAGCTGTACAGAAACTCTCTGAAACTGTAGCGATATTAAATTGACATTAAACAGGCTTCCAAAATGTAAGACTCCAAATACAATTTCATTAAAAATCTTGTATAAGGCAACAAAATATCTTCCATATTATCCCCCCCTACAGCCCCTGCCATGGATTAGAATCATAGAGTATCTTGAATGGGAAGGGACCTGTAAGGATCATCAAGTCCAACTCCCTGCTTCTTGCGCAGGACTGACAAAACTAAATCATATGACTTAAGAGCGTCATCCATACACTCTTTGAACTCTGACAGGCTTGATGCCATGACCACTTCCCTGGGGAGCCTGTTATAAATTCTTGTGGGTTTTAGTCTACATTATGACTAATTTTTAATGGTTTTGATTTCACACAATTACTGTCACAGCTCAAAAAGATACAGACTTTAGTATTTTTAGAGTACTGTATTCTATTGCATTTAGAAAATACATGTTTTATAGCAGGCAAATCCCTGTTCATAACAGTGGTGGTGTGTCTGTGGAAAGCTCCATCCTCAGAGTCACTGTGTAGTCCGTCTGCATAAGTAAGATCAGATGATATTTAACCTTCAATGGCTACACTGCTTCCTCTTTCCAGAGTCAAATTTCATGTGTAAACACATTATCCGCCATGAACATCTCTTCATTAACAAAATAAATAAACAAGTTTTAGAATCTGAGGATGGATGGTTTCAAGGAGGGAATTTATTTTTTTTTTAATTTTATTTTTTTTTAAAGAACAGGCTAGCTGAGCATGCAGATTCAGTTAGCAGTGTCTGAAATGCACTTATTTAGCAGTGCTTTACCTTACTTGAGCAGGTGGTCCTCTTCAGCTCTATTAAAAGACTTATTTCTCTCCTTATGCAACAAGACACAAGAGCTTGCCATTGTTGGCAGACTGTCAGAAGGTCAGACGCGAAGTGAACACAGGGGTTTTGTAAGGAGTTAGTCTCAGATTGTAGCATGGCACGGAGAATCCCATTCCTGATGCTGGGCTGCATCTGCTCTGCTGCTGGTTATGGGTTATTGCTGGAACTGTTACTCGATTGCACATTATTAGCAATAGCTCAGCTTTTTAGGAACCAGAAATGTAGAGTTGGCCACATGCATGAAAGCACCTAACTAAACTGACACAGGTGTATGATGTAACATGTCCAGAGAACATTGATGCAGTCAGCTGTAAGACAGAAAGTTCAAGAATGTGCATTGATGTCTGTCTGTCAAAGAACTGGAACAGAATTTCATGACTGAAAATACGTTAAAAGCCTGATGGTACCTCAAAAAAAAAAATTGGCTTTTTTTGGTTACTTCTATTGCCACCCTAGCAAATCTCTGTGTTTGCTTATGCCTATTAGTTTTCTACTTAAGCATGTCATTAGCAGCTTTTAGCTTAGGACAGGTGCAGTAGAACTAATAATAATATCTCCAATATCCATGACAGCCAGGAGTTACTGCATTATAGCCGTTATTCCTCAACGTTCAGGTCTAGGATCATAAGTGGTGACTAAAACGATTCTCACCAGTTTCTGTCAACTGCAGTAATACAGCTATTCAGTGACAAATAATAAAGAATGAGTGAGCTGAGATTTTGAGATGTACTGTAAAAGTAGGCGTCTCATGTGGGCAGCTCTTCTCATCTGTGTTTGCCTTGCTCTTCTGATGATACTGCGACAAAGGTTACAGCTAGAACATAAGCCAGGCTGTCAGCTGGGTAGAAGATCAGGATGCTGAAAGATTTCCACATGGCACTGCAGAGGGGACTCAAACTGTTCATTTTATAAAGGATTTGACTGGTATTATGATAAAGAGGTATTAATAATGTCTGCAAAACAGAGGTAAATCACAGACCTAATGTCTAGTGTCTCACATGGAATGGGAGCAGGGAATGGCCTACTAAAGCAGAAGATGACTACTTTCAGTTTAAGGTTCAAAAATTTGATTTTAATACTGCCACTCTGGATCTCAGTGACATCAAAGAACTTAATGCAGGGCTGTGATGGAAATACTCTGTTACTGTGAGATCTGATCTTAATTGCTTTCATTTGCTGTGCATAGAAAAAGAGAAAACTGTTAGAAATTTTTCACACGCAGATCCGTCAGTCAATGAAAAGAAATCCAAAACATGCTGTGGTTTTCAAAAATGGTATAAATATAAGAGTCAATTTACAGATGCAAGAAACAGCATCTCAAATTACAAGCAGTAGTGAATTTTCAAGCTTCAGGATATAAATTAACTCCTCATTACTTAAACAAAAAAAGAACAATAAGAAGAAATAGTTGCCATGCATGGGCCTTCACATCTTGTGTGACAGCTTTTGTGACACAAAACCAAGCTGAATGTAAATAGATCGCAAATGCTTTAGGCTTGTTGCATAGATGCTGCTCAACACTGCTGCACTGGCACGTGTTGCCTTTTTAATGCTAGCCATGACTTCTCAGTGCCGCTATCACTGCTTAAGCACCATAATCTGGCACTGCCTTTCCAATCTTTCTACTGGTCTGAGAACTCCAGGGCACCTGTTAGGCAAAAGAGCATCTGTGATGTTCACCCTGAGTGACTAAGCCTCAATGCTGGGAAACTCTAGCATCTTGTGTCCTATCGACTGGGGGGAGAATAAAAGGGAAGTGGTAGCCAGGGAAATACTTCTGAAATGCAGATGACAAGATCAGTGTTACTTCCGTGAAGTTTCTCAGCAGAGATGACTGGAATGTGGGAAATGTTTTGGGGTTTCTTTAATGCAGTTTTTGTAATATTTCAGATGGTGTGGACCTGGGGCCTGGATTCCTCCTGTTGTACGTTTAACTTCATCAAGTAATGTTATGTTGCTCACCTTCTCACTGGACCGAAGAGAAGAAAGCAACATATTAAAAGCTCACTTTCAAGCTGTTCCTAAAATCAGTAAGTAATTAATAGAAACAAGCATCTGATGTAAGCACACTTACTCCTGTTGTTGCCTCCAAAAAAGTTGATATTGCCTTGAACGTATCTGGGGGTAAGGAATGTTGGCATATAAGTCAGGGAATTGTCATTCTGATCCATCTTTAAAAAAAAAAAAAAAGTCTGAGAACTGAACAAAGAATAGGAGATATTCTTTGGTCTGTGAGATTTGTCTTCCTGATTACTACCCAAGCCATACTTCCCAGCCATTACTCTTACTACCTGGGTAACACTGAGCAATGGTAGCAGAGCAGTCAGCATAAACTTCTCCAAAGCTTATACATTTCACTTTATGTCTCTGTGGATGCTTCTTGGGCAAATACTCATCCCATGCATGTTACAAATTAGAATTGCTTCATTGTTCTGAAGATGGGCATTCCAAATGACATATAGGCCAGGTTTTGCCACAAAATCTTGCTGTTTTCAAAATTGTCTTAATTTCTGTTATATTCATGTCTGCATTTCCTATGTTATCTAAAGGGAACCAAAAGCACTAAGGATTGGATATCTAGGAGAATTGTTGGTGGAAAATAAAACCTCAAAGATATTATTCAAATGTGGCATGAATTTTTAAGACTGAGAACTAACAGATAAATTTCTGGTTTTACATGAAATTAATCAGAGGTTTCACTTCATTGGGCTGATTGCTTTTTAATTTTAGAAAATCCCTACAGAAAAGTCAGAAGTAAATTGGAAGAGGAAAGCCTGTTGTGTCCACATTTAATTGTTTTTTCTACTTACCATGAAAGGGCGTTTTTAAAAAAAACCTTTTGTCAGAGTTGTTTTGTACTTATCCTTAATTGTAATTGGATCCAAAAATAAGAGAAATTCAGCATGCTGGGGAACTGGAAGTTATGTAATTTTCTGTCAACACAGGCAAAACCTGAGTTTAGTACTGTCACAACCCATTCTTCTAACTCTGTACATAGAGAAGGGACCTAGCAAGTGAAGTAGGCTCTGTACTTTACCCCAGCTGAGATAACTGTGTTCCTTGCTGATGTATTTCTCTCCCAGTGTGTGGTGGTCATTATATTTCCTGGAATGGGACACTGAGTTCCCCCTATTACCCAAGTTACTACCCACCAAACATTGACTGCAGCTGGATCATCAGAGTAAGTGCTGGGAACTCTTCTGAGTCATGAGGACTTTGCTTTATGATATAGACATAAAATTGGGAGAAATTACTTTCAATGTGGGTGAAATGGAGGGAAAACCTACTCAGACCACTGCACCTGACTTCTCAGGAAGAGAAGTCCTGTTCTATGTAGAAGTGCTAGCTATGGGAGGGAAACATTGCCAGCTTCCAAAAGTTTGAGTATTATTCATGGCACAAACAAAGTGATGGGTAGATGACAACTCCTAGCAGCCAGAGAAAATTGCTAATAATCAGAGCTTTGCTTCTGTGTTAGAAAGAAAAAATGGTCATGTAAATCATGCCTCATACGACAGATATCACACTGTTTCCCTGAACATTGCAGAAACAGGACCTTCTCTGGCTCAGAAATTCAGCTCTGGATTCCCAGCAAGCTGTTTGGCAGGACTTTAGATTCTGCTCATGATTTCCACCAACTTCCTGGTGTGTTTGTCTGTTGCTCCATTAAGCATTTAACTATTTCTTTTGACTTTCCCTGGAATAGGATGCTCTTCATGTCTATTAGTTGGTAACAGTCTCTACCTTTCACCTGCTCAATGAAAATTATTAGCAGCTTGTAGCGCAAAACGCTCATCTATATGCAGGAAAGGGAAGAGAAAAAGCTTTCTAAACCAGAGAGGTCATAGCTAATGCAATTGAATGACCAGCTTCCACAGATATCTTAAATCTCTTGTTTGACCTACTGGAACACGTGGCAGTACAAACGTAGCGTGAACCTCAGATACAGTGCTTTGTGCTGGCTGCAGGAAGGCTTACACTCCTTTATCTGGCACAGTCTGGCCAAATTTGGGTATAAAAAGATTTCTATATATGTTTAAAATAGCAAAGTTTTTTGGTCCTTCAGAGGTGCCAATTTGCCTAATAAAACTGCAGTATTTTCAATCTGATAATAAGTAAAGCAAGATTTTCCATCTTAGGAGCATGGGCTTTTCCATTTTGTGGATGTGTGTGTCAGGATATTTATCCTTTGATTTTTAGGCACCATTGCCTGGCTACAAGCTCTCATTAAAAATCCTCATAATACAAATTCAAGAGAAGTCTCCAGGGTCCAGTAAATGTGATAAAGACTGGTTAGAAATTGATGGGGTTAGGTGAGTAAATACACTGTTCTCTGACATATTAATTTGCACTTCAATGTTCTGCACAACATACTGTGCTTAAGAAGAAATGTCTCACCACTTCCAGTGCAGAAGGATGCATTTCAGCAAAAATCGGCATGCTTCCACTGAATTTCAGCAGAATAATGTTCTTAATCCTGCCCTAGTAGCAAATATTTGTCATTATGTTAACTTAAGCATCCTGCCTTTTCTACAGTGGTAGGCATTTACTTAATTTGTTGTTCCCCTTAAGAGCAATGACATAGAAAAACACAGGATTTTATGCAGCTGCAGATGAACTGTAAATTCCTGGCAATGGTCTGAACATGAATGAAGAGCTTGCATCATCTGAAGTTTCGTTTTTCTATACCACTTACTCTTCAGTGATTGTAATTATTTTCTGTAATTAAGACAAATTGCAGTGTGTGTGCTTACAACAAACACCACCCCCTCCCCCCCCAAAAAAACCCCCATCGACCCCAAAAAACAGTATTCAGAGTAATTCATCTCTTGGAAGGAGTGCATTGAAACCGGCAACAGCTGTTGGATTTGGCTGTATGATTCTGTTACTGGATTTGTAGCCTTTGGGTTTGCAAATCTAAATGGGAAATCTGAAATCAAGCATACTGAAAAGCGGTTTGTATTTATATTATAGATTCTGACATTGATTATCTTGCTGTATTTTGTTTCAAAGTCTGCCAGGCCTAGAAAAGTTGTGGAGTGGAAGGCATTTGTAAATAGGCTTTCTAATGCTTCTGTTGGGCTGTTTTAACACTAAAAACCAGCTGATATTTATTGTATTGGTTTAAAGCTTTTTGTCATTGATACCCTTCAGTAAAATGAGAGGTAGCTGGATGGTAATGGTTGGTTTGGTTAGAAACTAATTATTCTCACTTTTGCGTTGTTAGATACTGTAAAGTTCTTTCAGAAAACAACAGAAACAGAGAATATGGCTATTCTGTCACAATCAACTTCCATTCCGATGAACTGGTCACCCACAGAGGATTTTATATTGAATACAAAGCCTTCAGTCACACAGACCGTGAGTAAATAAGCACGTACTTAAGTTTTTAAGGAGAAACCTTCGAGAAATCATGCTTGACAGACTAACCACATACAAATCAACCTGCCTTTTTTTCTTAACCTAATTGCAAGAGGCGAATGTTTAAAATGTTATGTATTTAATTCAACAAATAGATGTACAAAATTAGATAAAAGATGCTTTTAGAAGCATCTTTTAGTACTTTTCTAACTTTTAACAACACTTCTGTAAAATGGGAAGTAAAAATAAAACTTCTCAATTTCTGTAGATCTAATTATTTGGCATTTTGCTAACTTCTTAAAATAGCCAAACTGCAACATGAAAATAGTATGGCAGAGAGCCTCTAACCATGGCTCATCTGCTAACAGGAGTTAACCACGAATAGTTAGTCTTCTCTTTAAAGTCACGAATCAACATGCTATGGATCAGCTTCCAGGTTTAGACAAACTAAGTTTTCACTAAGAGTCAATGAGGACTCTTTGCTAGCAGCTGTTGCACAAATATGGGTTTCTTATCGCCCTTTTCTGACTCCCCAGTCTATGTACTTCTGGATCAGCGTTAGATTTTGGGGGGACTTCCAGAGGGTGGAGCAGAGATTTTCAGGAGATACACGTATTTACTTGTGTTATTTCTTAGAAAAGATAGATCTGTAATATATTCTTTGTAAATACCTTCTCTTTCCTTTACCCAATTAAGGTCTAGGTAGCTAAAGTTCCCTATGATTTCAAGAGATCAGTTCAGTTTATGAAACCTCTTCAGATCCTCAGCTTGCTTGACTGAGTGTACTTCTGGTCACTGCTGACTTAGAAGTATGTATGTGTTAAGATCTCTGGTATAGAATCTTGCTTCATGACTTTCTTTAGAAACAAGTGGCGGATTTTGTGGTCAGTCATTCTGTAGGACTCGGATATCTTAATGGATTTATTTTTCCACCAATGTATGTCTCTTTCTACTGGAAAAAGTTACAAACTATACTGTCTCCTATGGTTACTCTGGTTACTGCTTCAAAACCAGCTCAGGGACAAGTCAAAGCTAAGAATAAATTTTTTAACAGAGAAAATCCCGTCTTTATTGCGTGTACAAGTCTTTAATTTCTGTGTGCTCCGCTCTCTCTCTAGCACTGAGCCAGCTATGAGCAGGTGGCTCAAAGCCATGTAATCAATCCTTGGTCACAATCTTTGGGACCTGTATTAAGACTCACCAGGAGGAGTAGATTAGCTGTGATGTGTCAGTATCAAGTCAATCCAGTACAGGTATTTGTGGAGGGCTATCTGAGAGAGCAGAATGTATTGAGTGTGCTGGTCTTCTATGACAGCCTTGCCTGTAGGAATTGTAAGAGGGTGGTGGTGGGGGATAATTATTTTCTCCCATGTCTTTAGTACCTGCAGTCACCCACCTCAGACTAACTTCTTCCCACTGTTGGGAGCCTACCAAAGCACGGTTGTTAAAGATCACAGGCGCTGCTGTGAGCTGACCTCGAAAGCAACCGCTCGCCATCAGCCGAATGACGCCGGGGAGTGGTGAAGAGAACAGAGAGAGACTCCAGGGCTGCCTGCGCGGCGGGTGCTTGCCTCCCGCCAGCGCCACGTGCAAGGCGGCAGAGGGGACTAAATGACTCCAGACTGGAACTGATTAAATAAATGTGGGACAGATGTGTTTGGTCCTTCAATCTGATTTAGCTGCTGGTTTGCCTGTGGTGCTAGTGGGGAAAAAGAAAGTTAAGTCGTCTTGGCCTGAGCAGAAAGAGTTTTCTGGCTACTTATTCTTCCATGGATTTTTTTTTTTTCTCTTCTATCTGAAAAAGTAGAAGAGAACAAACATCATTGATATATTGCAAAGAAACACCTTAGCATCGATACTAGTTGTTAGTTTAAGGGAACGTGAAAGAAATTCTTGGTGAAAGGCTGTTTCATAATGAAATTAGTAGATTTGAAAAGTGTTTAATAAAGCACTTATTCCCATCAGACATGAGGTTGGAGTGCAGTAGCACAGAGATTACTTTCTACACCATTTTAATGTCAGGAAATTTGTATTTCTAATACTACAGAGAATGCCTAGGTTTGACTTTTTTTTTTTTCTTCTCCTTAGATGCTTCTGTGTAAAATACATTACCTTAACAATTTGAAGAGGTGTTCACTGTCAGTAGTAATTATGTATCTGTGCTGAATTACTTTCAACCCTTAGAGTGAAGCAGTGAATGTGAATTTAATTCTCTAAGTCCATTTAGATGAATATTCATTCATTTAATACAGGCTGCTTGATAAAAATCTTTGGTAGATAATGCCAAGTAAGATAGCAATTCCTTTTTTAACATGCAATTTAGTTTGTAAATGACACTAACTTTGCTTTTTAATAACTATTTTAATATTTCTTCATGGTACAGTCCTGCATTAATGCATTTAGACTGTAACAGCATTTCTAGTGGCATTAATTTCTTATTTTTTCTAGCTTGTCCTTAGATGTGCAGATAGAACATACATTCCTTCAAGCAATCAGCCTGAAGGCTGGAAAGGCTGCTCAGAGGGTAGTGATGAAATAATAGATTGTGGTAGGGCAATTATTTGTTGTTTGTGTTCTGTAAACAGTCTGTTCCAGGAACTTTAGAGACTGGCTGAAATTATCTCGAAAATACTGGTGGCGATCTTTAAGATCACATGAAGGATGTGGGTGAAAATCTGAAAGTCTGGAGAAGAGGCTGTGTAATTCATCTCTTTAAAGGGTGGGAGAACAGAAAAAATGAGAAGGGAATTTTACACCAATCTTTACAAGTTAAGCTTCCCCCCCACAAAAAAAGCAACAAGTAGTCAAAGTGAACTATTTGCAAACAGTGAAAAAGGCATTAAAAACCAGCGTGGAGTTTTTTATTTTGTTTTAGCTCTCCTCTGTGAGCAGATAAAGAGAGGAGAAGTTGTACTTTGACATTGTCTTGTGTGACAAACTTATCAGTAGTAAGTAAAGGAAACACGGTGAGAAAAAAAATATAGAAAACTGTTTCCAGAAAATGATTGCCAATGACTCATTATCAAAATAGAAGGTTATTTTTATTGTCATTCTGCCAGTATCTGTTATGGGACATATATTTTTTGTTAATGGTCTAAATGATGGATTAGAGAAGATGCTTATGAAATAGGAAAAGTTCCACACAATAGAAAGAGGAACGTATCTAAAAATGATGCTCACAAGCTGGAGAATGTATATGGAGAAAATGATATTCCATTCAATAAAGGCAAGAACTGAACTTAGGTAGTCAAATACACATGTTGATTGCCTAAGTTGCTTTTCTGCTGAAAAATGACTAGGGGGTGACAGAGGCTCAAAAGCTGACCTGAGAGTCACAAAGTCATACAATTTTCTCCGTGTGTTTTGTGTTTGTTTGGGATTTTTGGTTATTTGGGGGTTTTGGTTGTTTGTTTGAGGGTGTTTTGTTTTGTTTTTGTTGTTGTTTGGTGGGGGTTTTTTTGTGTGTGTGTCATGCTAGGATGTAAGACAGAAGTTTGGAAAGATCTTCCCAGTCACCAGTAGGAAGGTTTCAGCTAGAGTACTGTATCCAAGTTGGGCACTGCACATCAAAGAAGATAGGGAGCAATGAAAAGATGTCAGAAAGAGTGACCAGAAGGTAGTCCAAGGTCAGAGACTGCAGCACAAGTTAGGTAATGCAAAAAGTCTCTCTGTCACTAGAGGCTATCAAAAGCAAGGTAGATGAATGTCTGGCAGAGATGGCACAGTAACATCAAGGTGACATCTGGTAGGGAGCATAGCACATGGCTGCTAGCCAGCCATTTGGTTTATAAAGCATTTACAGACCTTTTTTCTTCAGGTTGTAATCCAGAACAGTTGAACTGTGGTGATGGGAAGTGTAAACCTCAGTATAACACTTGTAAAGATGATGCCAGCTGTGGGGAGAACAGTGATGAAAACAACTGCTGTAAGTATATATTTTCAGCTATTTTCCAAAACATGGTGGAAGACAGAAGCAAGAATATGCTTATTGTGATGGATAAATGTAGTATTTCTATATTTTTTTATAGCACAAAGCACAAGTTTCATAATAGTGAAAACAAGACATGCAGAGTATAACTAGTTCTTGGGAGAGTCTAGACAAGAAATTAATGAAGCAAAATCCATGATAACAGTGATTTTAGTTAGATGATCTAACCACAGCTTGCTGGTGATCCTGTCAGAAGAGCACTTTTTTTCCCAGCTGCTGCCAGATCAGTACCAAATAAAGTAAGGGAGAGAGATGTGATAGCTTTGAGACTTTTGCCTTTTGTCACATGCGTGGTCTCTTTACTGTAGATTCACCGTGGTTACAGACATTGCTGGTACTACTAATGTCTCCCTAGTGACTTGCTGCATTTTGCCTTTATAATTTTTACCTTGCTTGAATCTTAGGTCCTTGAGGTAGCCAGGGGTATCTCCTTGTTTGTTGAAAAAAAAAAAAAAAAAAATAAATCCCTCCCACTGTTTAGAAGTCACTGTAAACAACTCATAATATGAATAATAGTAATGGAAGCCTATTACTGAGATCTGTCAAGTTTCCCACATAGTAAACTGTGACAGCCCTTAGCCAAAAATTTATTGGAGGGAGGTGTAAAGCTCTTCCACAATTTTCTGAACTTCCACTTAAAAACAAAAAGGTTGACTTCCAGATGGTATCTACTGTGAAGATTATAATTTATAATGCCAGTAACGCTGGTGAAGGTAAAACAACAGATTTGACAAGCCTAGCTTGCTCAGTTTAGAGTTAAGTAAAATGGGAGTGAGGACAGCTGGAGGCTCTTCTGTCTTTTTTCCTCATGGACAGTGGAAACTGAAATTAGCGTGATCATTAATCAGAGTGGAACCTTCCTCCTGTCCCCTCTCCATAGAGGGACCAGTTTACACAGTACAGACTACGACTTCAAGCAGACTGGAATGTGTAGGTTTGAACAACTTGCACTGAGTGAATTGAACATACAAGTTTTTTTTAATCATATGAAACCATGGCTCCAAACACATGACACTATCTTCTCTCTCTTATTTCAGCCTACAAAAGTTGCTCCCCTTACGCATACAAATGCCTCAATGGAAAATGCTTACTGAAACCAAATCCTGAGTGTGATGGGAAAAGAGACTGTGCAGATGGATCTGATGAAATGAACTGTGGTGTGGTAACATTTATTTTAAAATTAGTTAACGACTTGGGAAACTGAGTCAGGAGTTTGTGCTATGGTAAAGCATTATTGGATTAAGAATTCATTAAATCAGATGTAAATTAAAAAAAAAAAAAATCTCCTGGTAACATCTGTATGAAAATATCTGCCTTGAATTTTGCACAGTTTCATTTTAAATCCACTGATCCATTCTGTCTATGATGATTTATGTCAAGCAATGCACACTTCCAGGATAAACTGGTAGGTCTTAGTGCTTGTTTAAGCTGAGTGAAATGCAGTCAAGGAGCTGTGTATGTAAAGAGGGAAAAGGTATGAGATTTTATTCAAGTGAACTTCTGGAAACAACCCAGCTTTTAGAATTGTGCTTAAATGTCTTTTTGAGTTACTAACCTCTTTAGAAAGCTGTAAGGGAGGATAGCCAATGATTGGTTTATTCCTGACCTGCCCATTGAGTGAAAGTGGGCAAGTACTCTTTTTATTTTACCAACTGCGCAGTAAGAAAAGACTTTTCTTCCAACAGCTTTGAGGTTTATGGATAAAAGTTTATGTATTAAGCATAGCAAAGTGCAATGACCTTGTGTTTTTTGTTACTATTTTATTTAATTATTTCTATTAGCTTGTGGAAGGCAGCAGCTGAAGAAAAACAGAATTGTTGGAGGTGAAGATGCAAGATCTGGAAAGTGGCCTTGGCAAGCAAGTTTACAGATGGGGGCACATGGCCATGTATGTGGCGCATCTGTTATTTCCAACAGGTGGCTCATATCCGCTGCCCATTGCTTCTTGGATTCTGATTCTGTGAGGTATGAAGAAGTTATACTGTCATAGAGTATTTGCGGTTTAATAACCTTACAGTGCTGCTTTCAAAAGTCTGCAGTAGCTATTCCTTGTCTAGGTAAGCTGATTCAGGGTATAACTCTGTGACATGGTATCACTACATGAATCCTCAATATTATATTCTGCTGGCTTCAAAAGTGCTAAGTATCTGAAGTAACCATTTTGCCTCCATTGCCAGTGAATCCTGCATGATAAAACACACAGTTTTAGAGTAGATTTAGGGTAAACACCTTTTTTTTAGAAGGCAGGGATTTTCTGAGTTGAAGCTATGGCCTTTTCTCACAAGAAAAGGACTATTTATTGGTAAGTGGAGTGTAAAACTCACCAATGTTCAGTTTAGGTAGTGTAACTTGAAAAGACATACATCCTACGTGTGGCAAGGAGGAAATAGACTTTAATAATACATTTTTCTGACTTCCAAAACATGGTATCTTGTAAGGGTTTGGTCTTATAGCACCAGGAAATTATTGTTTTCAAAATAGTAACTAAAAACATCATGCAATGTTTTAGGAGACAGAGACTATAGTGCATCTATCATCCTAAGTGGTATTCTACTCCATTCACTTTGGCTTTGATGAATGTCATTAAATACTGAAAAGTAGGTAAAATAAGTGAACTGACACTGCATTACTTATGAATGGGACATTCTAAAAATATTCTCTTTACAGATACTCCGTTCCTTCGGGATGGAGAGCATATATGGGCTTACATACAATTAATGAAAAGAGCAGTCGTGTAGCTATGAGATCAATCAGAAGGATTATTGTCCACCCACAGTATGATCAATCCGTCTCAGACTATGACATCGCCCTGTTGGAAATGGAGACGTCTGTATTCTTCAGTGAGCTGGTACAGCCCATTTGTTTACCCAGCACCTCTAGAATATTTGTTTATGGAACTGTCTGCTATGTAACTGGCTGGGGAGCCATAAAAGAAAATAGTATGTTCATTTCCTGGATATACTTCTTGCAAGTTTGGATTAGTTTTAAACTCTAACACTGAAATATTTATAGTTGTAAGAAAAAATACCTACGGTTTGCTTATTAAGTCTATAAAAAGCTAGAAAATGTTCCCCTAGCTACAGCCTGTGAACTCTGAACGTCTGCCTGGGTGGCAGGTGATACGTGACAATATGTGTACTCAGGTGTCACAGACCATTGAAAAGCAAATGACCATAGACTTACAAAACTGTGCCCATTTTCATGCTCACGGCTCATTTTATCTGGCGAATAGGTAATAAGCAATCTTACAGGTAAAGAAAACGACAACTTACAACTATTACAGAGAAAGAATTTGTCTCTAAGACTGTTTGACAATAGGGGGCCGTGAAATTGCACAAAATATTGTGAAGGATTTTTTTGTCTGTCTTAACCAAAGGCAATTTAACGTATGCCCCATGAAGAGTTCTGCCCCTGTGCAGCTTGGAGGAGCATGCTGCAGGGGGGAGGCAGGGAAAAAGCAAAGAGGTGGAGAGGGGTGGTGGGGAAGCCCAAGGGATCTTGGCCCTGTCTCGGCACTAAACAGCAGCCGGCTTTGGAACCTGGGCTTAGGCAGCTCCTCAGCATCGCAGGGGTCCCCACAACTGCCCTGAGACCTAGCTCCAAGTGTTTGATCAGAAGGCATGTGCTCTGGCAATTCTGGCTTTCTTAATATGCCTTTTTAAAAAAAGATTTAAATCTAGATGATAACCTAATAGCTTAATGAAGTGCAAACGGCTTTACAATTGATGCCTTCTTACAATGTCTTGCTTTTTAACAAAATGATGTAGGTAATATTTAAAAGTTAATATAATGGCATGTGAAAAAACCACATATTTTTCTGTCTTACCCGTTTCATTCCCAACCCACCCTCAGAGTTGAATGAGCAAACAAACCAAAACCCAGTACTTCCTCCTATCATCCAGGTACTGAAAAAGTTACATTCACTGTTGGGCTAAAACACGACTGAGGATATTTAGTTCACAATGACACCTTATGCCAATACTGTAATACAGAATTAAGCTCTTAGCATCGCTTGTGAGTTACATGCTTGATTTTTTTTTTTCTTTAATTATTTATTTTCCCCCTCCCAGCTTCATTCCTCAGCTCCTTCCCAGAAGTGAGAGGATGGAAAAGAATGTAGAAATTTCATTTAGTAGGACTTGGACAATGTTCGGAGCACAGCCATAGTGTAAATAACAACAAAAAGCTTCGGGCATAATTTGAAATGGTACTCAAAATTAGTCACACTGTGTGGAATCTTGTATTATAGTCATAATTTGCATGGCTTTTTTACTATTTTCCGGCAGAACAAGTTCATAAGGATAAAGACCAAGGAAATAGAAAGGTGGTGCATAGGGACCTCTGTGCCTAGGGGGTAGTGGAGAGAACAGCTTTCAAAAGCTGAGGGCAGGCAACAATTGAAGGGAGGGGAATTACTCTCCTGTCATCATCTGGGTAGGTTTTGAGTTTGGAACAATTCTCTTTTGTTTTGACAAGTGGTATCTCTATTAGAAATTTGTACCACCATAACCTCTGTAATACCATTTGTATTTTTTCTAGGTCACCTTGCCAAAACGCTGCAGGAAGCTCAAGTGAGAATAATTAACCAAAGTGTTTGCAACAAGCTGTATGATGATCTTATCACATCACGTATGCTGTGCGCTGGGAATCTTAATGGTGGCGTTGATGCATGCCAGGTAATCAGGAACTTGTAGAAAAACTACAAAGTAATATTTACTTTCATTGGAAAACAGTTCAGAGTTGTGTGTTGTTTGTGGGTTTTCTCTTTTTTTCTTAGTAATAGAGTGAGATGTCTTGAGTGGATGGTTAATTTAACATGGCGATTAAAGGATTTCCAAAATGAGGAAGGAAATTTGGCATAGATAATCTCTGAATCTCTTGAGAAATGTTGCTTTGCAAAGACAAGGGGTAAAATGTGTTGAAAAGAATTCTTTTTCCTCTTCAACAGTTACGTTTCCTGTAAAAGAACAGAGCAGAGATGTAACGATAAAGGAATAAAGTTAGGGTCACCTGTGACTTTTGCTTTTCATATTGATTATTTTTTTCCTTTTTTGATGTTTGGGTGTGGGATTAATAAAATACTGTAACAGTATGATGAATAATGTTAAAGGCAAAGGTAAGATAGGTTTGGTAAATGCAGTTGCAATGCTGCCTTTTAGTTTCAAATGTTCATTTATGTGTATAATTACAAGTTTTGATTACATCGTGGTATCATAAGTTATGTTACCTAGTCTATTTGCACACACAGTCAGAAACTGCTCTTTGGATGTACTTCAAGTGTCTTGACTTTGCCTTCTTTCTCCTTCTCAGTTATTAGACTAGTTGTGTACTTTATCAGTATTTAAACTTACTATGATGAATAACCACTGTCAAAATTACAAACATGGTTATTACACCAGTTACTGTGTAAAGGGAGAGAAACTTGTTACTAATTTTAGACTGTGGTAATTTGATAGAAATTTTGTGTAATACATAAATTCTACTATTTTAAGGTAACAGAATAATTTTTGCCAGATCATAGCTCATAATGGGTTAAACTTATTTATACACAATGGACTATTTTGCTGGATCTTTCTGCAGTCTCTAAATTCTAATTTGATTAATTACTATTTTTCTTAAATTTGTGCACTGGTCTGCACAATTCCACCTTAGACTGTGGAACTGTTTTGCTAAAACATCTTGGTTTAGAGGCTTGATGTTCTTCCAGAAAGTGTGTTGCTTAAGCAATGCCCTTGAGTTATTAGGTGGCCATTTTAACCAATTTGGCTATATACCATACTGGTCATTCCCATCTCCAACATAATACGCTGTGTTTGAGTCCTATCATGCTGCCCCTCTGGGCCCTTAAGTTCTTAGTCTGGGTAGCATCTTTGCTGCTTCTTTCTCTTCTGTCATTAGTATAATTCCTGTGCAGTGCTAGAGAGGGATGATGTCGTCAGTTCAGGAAATTCCCCATAGCACCCTGAAACCCTTTTACTACAGTTCCAGACTTGCGGGCATCCTGATTTGTTTCATTTCTTCACGGACGCATAAGCCGTGTGTGTACTGCACGGGTTCTGTGAAGCTTCCAAACACCTTTCATCTTTAGAGGATGTGATACTTACAATGAGAAATAAAACATTTACTCTTTCAGACTCTGTTTTCTTTTCGCTCTAGGATGTTCTTTGATGTCGGTTCCTCTTTTTAGAATCCTTCCCCTCTCCACCAGCATACAGCCCCTTTGGTCTCTCAGGAGGGGCTGTGTAACTGGCCGGACCGTGTAGCCTCCTTTCTCAAGCCACTTTGACATCAGCCTCTTGCATTATCAAAACTGCCAGTGCGACAGCAGCCAGCGAGAGAGGAAGAACTGTTCTCTAGATAATTTTGTTTTGTTGGGTGATGAAGGCTTTCTATTGTTACTCTTTTTTCAGTACACGGCTTTCTTCTGAGCCCTTTGATGTTTTAGCTCCAACTAGGAGCAGCAAACAAACCCCAGGGTCAACCTGGAGGCTGCTGACTGCCTTGTATGCATAAGCAACAGCTCCAGAGATGAGCTGCATTCAGAACTGCTTGGAGTTCTGGTCACAGAAGGCATACAAGGTTAAAACATGAAGGGCACAAAGCATTTGCGAGCCTGAATGCATTTTGATCCCGTGAACTGAACTAAATGGGAATTTTTACTTTTCCGCATTGTTGTACAGAGCTGCATGCTCCCTTTGAGAAGCCAGTTCTTACTTGCACATTCATCACTCTTTGTTCCTTCCTCTCCCTCTATGAATGTAAACACAGTCTTGATTATGAAACTGCTGATAATACTTAATCATGCCTGGTTTGGTTTTGGGTTGTTCTGTTTTTTTGGTTTGTTGTTTGGTTTGGGTTTTGGTTTGGGGGGTTGTTGTTGTTGTTGTTGTTGTTGTTTTGATTGGGGGTGTCTGGTATCTTTCTGTTCTTTTTTAATA
The DNA here is from genome assembly GCA_035590195.1 of Aviceda cuculoides. NCBI lineage: Eukaryota > Metazoa > Chordata > Aves > Accipitriformes > Accipitridae > Aviceda > Aviceda cuculoides. The sequence continues at coordinate 12,149,564 of JAVJGG010000031.1, forward strand.
CACGGTATAAGAGTTCTGCCTTCAACCTGTGGACAACTTATGGTCAAATGGTAGTAGAATTCCTACTCTCCATCCCTGTCTTCTCTTCTCCCCATTCAGCTTGTGATCAGTTGCTTCATGAATCCTGTAATGGGACATTAGCAATGAGTAATTTTTTAAACTTCTTGCCGTTGCTTTGTATTGACTAGTGTGCTACTTCCATAAGTTAAAACAAATTGAATAAATTTGACATCTAGCTGGGTACATTCTATCCGGAAGTAATATTCTAGTATTAAATTGTAATTTGAGAAAGAGAGGAGCAGGTACTTACTGTCCTTAAACAACCGAACTTTTGTTACAGTGCTCTGCGTGTGTGCGTGCGCACTAATGGCTGAACTCCCTTCATTTTAGGGAGATTCTGGAGGTCCCTTGGCCTGCGCAGGAAAGGGAAATAGGTGGTACCTCGCCGGCGTTGTGAGCTGGGGTGAAGGCTGTGCTCGGCGCAATCGTCCTGGTGTATACACTAAGGTGACGGCACTTTATGACTGGATTCGTCAGAATACAAACTGATGTGCCAAGGAGAAAATGCAGATCATCTCCCTTATGAAAGCTGCTTCCTACAGTAGTCTACCACCTCCATCTCTGATGATGTAACATGAAAGTGCCATTGACTGTTTCTTTGTGAAAGAATGCACTTTCTTAATGAAGAAACTATTGTTTGTTGTTCACCTAGTAGTAACTGTTCAGATTCAGAGCCACTTCAGATTCCTTACGGATTCATCTTCCTTATCCCCAGCAGCAGAAACAGCACTGCTTTAAAACCAAAATAAAATGGGTTAGAACCTGTAACAGAAATCCAGCCAGATCTCTCTTTTGCAAATCTTCTCCCCTCCTTCCATCTCCCTTGCTATCTGTATATCCATATATGTTTCCACATACACATATCTGAATATTCATGGCCACATCCCATATATACTCATATATATTATCTTAGTGATGTTACAGGATTCTGAACACAATTATTTCAAGTTACTTGAAAATTCAAATACTACAATCAGTATAGTGTACAAAGCTGAGATAAATTCATTCTCTAGTTATGCTGCCACTGCATGACTGTTCCTTTCTGGGCTGTAACTTTTGCGTTGTCTCCTGTGTTTTCCTAAAAACTTCAGATAATAAATGTTAGGATGCAAGAAATTTTCATTAAAGAACTGGAAGAGCATCATTTAGGTTCTTTGGGACGATGTTTAAATAAGAGGAAAGAAATACTCAGCTTTAATTAATTAAAGAAAAGGAAACTTTAGAGCTTGCTTACATTCTCTTTACAATTTGAACATAGCTGTAGGGTCTGATGTTTGCAAAATGTTACAAGTGTATTTCCCCAGCTGTGGCTCCAGCAGGCTTTGCGAATTTTTAGCATGCTCCTGGTGGGTTTGCACTGCTTTTCCTGATGTCCTTGGTCTGCAGCAAGCAGAGTTTCAGGGTCAGGATTTTTGTTTTGTATCTCTTCCTGGGCTGTGCTCACATGGCCACGCTACATTGAAAGGGACACAAAAGGAAAAGGGGTTTATGTGGTTGGATGCATCCTTGGGCTCAAAGAGAATAGAAGAGGAAATGGCAGCCACATTCCTTCAACTCTATCAGTAAATCTAGCTTTGATAATTATAATCTCCTTATGAGCCAATCAGCCCAAATCTAGCTGATTTAAGGTTTCCAAAGCATGCCTAGATGGTCTTAAAATTGCCTTCAGTATTTGGAAGTGTTTAGCTTTCACCTTTAATGTATAAAAAAAAAAGTAATGAAGCTGTCAATTTGAATACCAGTCATTGCTGTCCACACAGCACACTTTTATTCTACAGTACATAGATATGTGGTCCTTGTTTAGCTTTAGACCCACATTGCCAGCATGTGGGGAAAACATTGGAATGAGCTAGCACTGTAATCTGCATACAGTGGGATTCCTGTGTCTAACACTGATACTGCTTTTCCTTCCTTTCTTGCACTAGTGTTGGGCATCCCCCACCCCCCCAATGCTTGTGTCAAACTTACTACATAAGCTATACTCAAAGCCTATGTTTTGGGGGTGTGTGTGGGTAGTATCTTTAATGTCTAGTCAGTCATTCAGATCTTCCTTTTCAATAAACACGTGCTAAAAATGCGAGTGGCTATGTTTTATTTGTTTGATTGTGCCTCTGAAGCTCTGATTCCCAGGTGCAATCAGAACTTCACTTGTACCTTGGAGTTTCCTCTTTTTGTAAAGCTGAGCCTAACTTGCCCATTTTACTAAAGTGCACATTTAAGGGCACAAGTTTCTTTTCCTTATATTGAAACCAGAGATGCCTTCACTACAGAAGAAAACAGTTTTCCTGCTGTTCTGTTTTAGATAAAAACCTAGGCCAGAAAGTTCAGATCAGTTCTCAACTTCCCATTTTTTTAAAAAGTTTCTGAGCTCCATGCGTCAGAAGGGTCAGTTACTTCACGTGCAAGAAAGGCACCAAGTGTGGAAGTCAGATCACCAGACGAAAGAAACTCAAGACTTTGAAAGGAGCTCCTTCACGGATGTAAATAAAAGGACTTTGGCTTTTGCAGGGCGAGATCCATAATCATTAACTTACTTAACTTTAAAAAACCTGTTTTGGTTTCAGACAATTCAGTAGGAAGGTAAGGTCTTTTGCTGTGAATGGAAATGAAATAAATGAAGCTCATCTCAGCAGGAGTGCTGAGAACCAGCAGGTAAAGGCTTTTCTCATGAAGATGTCCCAGGTAAAGTTTTGTGGATCCAGACACACGTTTTGATCTTGATGACTGTTCAGCTTCGTCCTCAGTCCTCCGGAGTTTTAAGGATTCTCCAGAACCAAAAGGTGGGGTATACAATTTGTATTTCTTTTTATTTGCTGAATGAAACCAAGCCGTGTACTCAGCTTCGTGGAGTGCCTTTGCCTGGATGGCTGTGACATGACGTGGGGAATCGGAACCCCCAGGAGTGCTCCAGGCATCGGTAGCCAAATGAGTTGCACTAAGAGAAAATGGGGGAAGAGAAAAGGGGGGGGGGACGGACACACGACATCCTCAGCATTTGGCAGGAAAAAGGAGCAGTGCTGTGAGTGGGTGCTCAGCCAGCGGGGGAGGGAGCTGGAGAGAGAGGCTTTGTTTTCCTCTTAATGCATGATCTTCTCTGTGCTGGGACAAGAGAGTGAGCAAGAGTGCAGTTACTGGCTGCCTGCCCAACCCTTTGATCCAGAGAGGGGAGAGATGCTCTGTGGGGAGGCAGGAGAAATACGAGGATGGAATCAGAACAGGAGAAATGAGAGGAGGTAGGATGAAGGATACAGGGGAGGTGGGGGGGAGGAATCAGCCCCCAACTGCAGTAAGTTGTTACGAGTGACTCTACACAGTGTGGGAGAGTTCATGCGGGAAGCTAGTGCAGACCTAATAGACATAAATGGTTCTTTAACACCAGATGTGATTTTAGGCCGCATAACAGCTAGAGAGAGGACAATTCATGGCACAAAGGTCAGTAGTGTTCATTTCTTTATTGGCTATCCAGGGAAACTAAAATTAGAAGTGTTGATGGATGTTATAAGTTCCCTTCACAGCCTAACCAAACCACAATCTATGTGATCCTTTACTCAATTTGTGCTGTTAAGAACCACATCTGTTTGTTTAGCTGTGCGGATAACAGCAATAGTATTTTAGAGTTTCTGCTGACTGCAGCAGGGAAAGCAATCCGGTTCCTCTCAAAATTGCCACAGCAAATGACAACATTGCTGAAGGTTTAGTCACCTGCTTGTCAAGGGCTGGTACAGTCAGGTAGGCAAACTGGAAAACCTAGTATTGCATAGCTGGGAGCTGTAGTACTGACAACTAAGCAAATCGATACTTCCTCCGCCTCCCGTTTCTCTGTAGATAGTGCAGATGACGGTATTTGTCCTTCCAAGGAATTCCCCTTATTTATCAGTGTTTTGAGATCACCCCAGTGAAAACTTATCCCAGCTCTCCCTGTTACCGTCTCCAGCCTTATACCAGAACTGTTACTCACCATAACTGCAGCTGAAACCAGCAGGAAATGAGCTGCCTCCGTGCCTGCTTCAGAGACAGAGGTCCTCGCGCAGAGACAGAAGCTACGAAAAGGCAAAGCTCTGGTCAGGAGCATGAGATTATTGAATTACAACAAAGTAACGTGGAGGAAAGTGAGGCTGAGCAAGACAAGCCTCTAAATGCTCAAACAAGAAAGGTAGGAATTTCACTTGTTCGCTTGGTGCTTGCTGTTGGGGAAAATACCACACAGCAAGAGAAATGACACTTTGCAGGAACATCTTGTAGGGGAGGTTTAATTTGTTGTTTGAGGGAGAGAGAAAGTTTATTGACTTGAAAGTAAAGGCTGAAAACCTGTTAAATGTATTTTTTTCTTCTTCTCAATTAAGTATTCTAATACTGGAGTGGGATTTTAAGCTTTTATTTTTTGTGCTTGGCTGTTTATGAGCTTTAACTTAGGAAATGAAGTTGTATTGGTACTCCCAGTTTTGCTTTCTCTTCTCATGTGCTGTCAGTGGGATTGGGCTCAAAACCAGAAAGGAGAAAAATTGAAACCCATATTAAAAACAGGCTTCCTTTCAGAACAAATTAACCGGAAAACAGCACTGCCAAAACAAAAATAGATTGTCCTGCAACAGACCATGCTGGATTCTCTCTCTTTTTGTCTTTAAGTAATTTGCAGTTGCTAACAATTTGAATTTGTATGAATAGAGTGCCCCAAAGGCTCAGTTAAGACCAGCACGTGAGTCCTGACAGGCTCCCAGAGTTTAGCTTAAAGCTGTGGAACAGGCTAACGCTGGCAGAGGAGTAATATATACTTACAGGTGACTGTTGTACAATGATTTTCACTACTTACTCCAGAGCAGAGGACTATCTGTGGCAGAGCTAAGAAGTTTCCCGCTTTTCCGTATGGATGGCCGAGCCCTGCTGAGAGCTCGTCCGCCTTAGTCGCCCCAGCCCTCCCTTCCCACTCCTGGCACAGCAACAGCTACTGCCTCCGCCGGCCGATTCATCCCACTGGCTAGGCAAAAACCCCACTGACTCTACTGGGGGCCGGTTACTTCTCCCCTGGTCTGGTAAGCTGAATCAGCTTGCTGCAGGGTCAGGCAAGTTCTAGGGAGATGCAAAGAGGAACAGGAGAGGGTGGAGGAGAGGCAGGGGTGAGCTAGATCCACTTGGCTGTCTTGAGAAACTTCACCCTTAAGTTTCTGTCTAGCCTTCCCCTTCCCAGAACTGAGTTTTCATTTGGGCCGTGTTTCTGCTGATTCTGGTAATTGGCTTCCCGTCCTATAGGGACTGCTGGAAAATTATCATGCTCTGCTTACTGCTCAGGTGGCAGGTTAACCAGAAAAACTGCCCTGCCCACTGGGGAGGGATTTTCTCTGCTGTGGAGCTGAGTGTTTACTTGAGATCAAGCCAGTTTGCTACGCGTGATTAAGAATTATGCTTTTGTGATGGTCTAAATAGTGTGGCTCAATCAAAATTTGGGCTTGAGAGCTGTCTGTCTCAACTGATGTTACTATGGCTGATTTCACCGTTGTACTCTAGGCAGTAGTTAGTGGCTTTTTTTCAGATACAAAATTATATACTAGTGTCAAGTATTAAACTGAAGATTCATTCTTCTAATAGATTTTAAAAATTAAATAAAAAATATACATCTGTAAATATGATCACCCCTGAAAGCATGCTGTAAGTGAATCCATATTCAGCCTTTGCCCTTCATTCTCCACCAAAGCAAAGCTCTGCCTGCAGGGGTGTCTGCAGAGAGCGCTTCCCCTTTCTCTGCCCCCACTCCTGCAGAAATGACTCCTGCCAGATCTTTCTGTGGGTGTCCGTTTTCTCTCCCTGTTCATCTGCCACCCCCAAAGAAGCTTTAAACCAGCTGGTGGATGTCAGTTAAATTCAGTGAAAGGCTTTCTATTATGCTGGGTTCTTAGAAAGTTCAAAAAGTAAAGGAAGGTAACCTGGGTTAGTGCCTCCAGCCAGCAGCTGATTCCTGCCAACCTGCCCATGTGTGGCCCAGACACCCTACAGGGTGTGCTTGTCCTTGCCTAGTACTGATGTCAAAAAGGGGATGGAGCTTACTGCTGGGTTTGGGGTGGATGGGGAGGAGGAGGAGGAATTAAAAAGGCAGCATGGTCTACTTATGAATTCATGCCCTTCCTTCAGTCTTCCGGCTGTGGAACAAAACTGTTGGAGGTTTTTTTTTTTAAATATTAGTACTGCTGGGGTAACTAATTAAGAGACTAACTTCTGCCACTGTCTTAAATCTTATTAAAAAGTTAAATGAAAGGCAACTATTGTCCTTTCTTTCCTATATGAATATACATGCATGCACAATTGCTTTGAAGAGACTTTCTTTGTGATCTCCTAGAACAGGTGAGATTTGTAATAAACTTTCTGTTAAATGTACTCAACAGCCTTCAAGTTTCCAATCTTCTGAAGAAATAGGAAGCCAGCTGTAAAAGTCCCAATTGTTTTACAGTGTTTTTTAATGCAATAGTATCTAATTAATAGGGTCCAGTTCCTTTGGATGCTGGCACCCAGGAGCTATGCAGATTGATATCATCAATGCAGAGTGAATGATTCTGGAAATTCCTCCACAGACACCTTTTTGGTTGGGAGAGATGGCAAACATTAAAAGGCTGGTTTGTGGAACATACAAATCAAATTGATGTAGTTTTTAAAAAATTTGGAAGCTATGAAAGCACCTTTGTAGCACCTTAACTTTATGGGCAATTCAGGAGTTGGAAATTCTGCACAAATGGGAAATGGTACATGTCTCTTTCAAGTAATAGCTTGCCTGTGAACGTCCTTTGCCTTCTGCAGGTCTGTGTTCCCACCTGCAGTAGTTAAGGGTGGGAACCCCTGGTGTAGGGCATTGCTTACCAGTGAGGCTCTCCCATCTGTGTGGGGTTTTTGTTTCTAAGTGTGACAGAAGAGGCATGCTTCAATATCTTTTCCTGCCTTATTTCATTAATCAATATGCCCTTTCCTTTTATAACTAGGAGGCAGATCCCTGGAAATCATGCAGGAATGTAGTTTTCTGGAAGTGTAAACTATGGATGGTTATAACTACAATTTTTCTAGTGTTCTTCCTGGTCATTGTCATCAGCCTATTTCTTTATTCTAGTAAGTATTTCACTCTCGGTTCATCTTCTAATACAAATGTACAATATGTACAATCGAATATACCACAAATTGAACAGTAGCATCCTTCAAACGCCTTCTGTAAACTGCTGAAGGGACTGGGATGCTGACTGCAGAGGGTGGTGTGTTGAGCAGAGGATGTGAAGGCTTTTATTTTAGCAGGCAGCAAGCAACTTGTATCCTAATCAGATGGCAATTCCAGTTTGTAGCTAAGTGAGAAAATGTTTTGAGAACAGTTGGGGATGAGGATGGAGATGATGCTCGTGACATTACAAGTGCAGTGGATCACTTCCATCCCCTCGTGTGGGGTCAGTGCCTGTCAGGCTCCCAAAGCAGCTGAGTTTCATTAACGGGGCAGGTGATTGACCTTCATGTGCTGTCACTTTTCTTCAGCCGACTTGCACTTTCTTTCTGTCACTTTGAATCAGTCATTACCTAGGAAACTTGTGAGAAAGCCACCCTGGAGAAAGCCAAGAGGGATGGTTGGGGTTTTTTTTTCATTACTTCTGCTAACTGGAACTTTTCCCTCCCCTTTCTATCTCCTTTTGAATATTAGATGTTTACACAGATGAAGATGACTATTGGGATCCTGATGCACTACTAGAGAGTGGAAATCGTTGCAATTTTTCGGGAACATTGAAGTTAATGTGTGGTCTCCCACACCTTTTCTCTGAAGACATTACTAAGAGGGTATGTGTCAATGTGGTTCTTGGCAAAGCTGGTTCTTCTTGTAACTCAGATACAGTGTTTTCCCTTACAAGAAGTTTCTGTTTCTCTGTGTAGTAACTCAGTCATTTGCAAGTCCACAAAAAATTCTGAGTTGTACTCTTTCTAGTATAATTTTAAGTTTTGATCAAGAAAAAAAGAATTGTCTGCTTTTAAGCACACAAACAGTTTAAATTTATTAAAAAATAACCCAACAAAACAACACCTGTTCCCCCCCAATTTGAGTAATGGTTGGGAGATAGTCTTCGCCTTTTCCATAGAATCATTGAATAACTTAGGTTAGGAGGGGCCTGTGAAGGTCATCTAAACCCAATGCTGGCTAAAAATCCTATGTGTTGCATTCCCCTGTAAGTCCAAGATGGCAGCCTGGGTTTATAGCTGCCATTTCTATTGAGCCATCACAGCTCTGAGTTATGGCTGAAAAAAGCTCAGCCAGCATGGCAGTGCTGGTTTAAGCTTATTGTGGAAAGGGAGTCTCAGTAGAGAGACCCTTCCCTCTACCAAATAAGAGTAGAAAGGCTTTTTGGTACTAATAAAACCCCAAGCCAAACAGCGTAAATTGGACATGACAACACAAGCACATGCTTTTAATTCACCCTGAATGCCTCCATTGTGTTAAGGTAATATGGTAATCACTCAAACACAGAGATTAACTTGTCTGTCAAGCTAAAAGGGATTGTGTACCTTTTCCAGGGCAGATATTTGCTGATATTAGACCTTCAGCACCTGTGTTTATGCCCCTTAAAACACCTTGTAAGAATGATTTGTTGTACTTTCTTTTATGGGGAAAAGAGAGACTGAATGGAAGATTTTTCTTTTTCTTTTCTTTTCTTTTTTCTCTCCAAGTTAACAGATGTCTACAGTTCATCTCCAGCTCTAGGACGCTACTTTAGGTCAGCTCAGGTGGTTTATTTCAGGTAAGCAATTTCTGTCACCAAAACTCTCTGAAAACTCCAGGCTTTTGGTGAGACATACATGTGCCTATGTAAATATGCATAACATTTAAATTTGTGAAAAATAGGTTGTTGGGGGGAAACTTACACATATAGGTAGTGAAAACCCGCCAAAGGATCCTCTGGTGTAAATGGTAAGTGCTGTTAATAATATATAATGACAGTAACATTTTGTTGCTGTTATTATCGTCTCTGTTGTCTTTGGTTCCAAGTGCAGCCCTTAATAAACATATTCAAGGATATTTATTAAAAGGAAAATGAGCTGCTGGAACCACTTGAGATTGACATGGCTTAAATAGCCTTAAAGAAGTAAAACAAGGTTCACGGGGAGAGGAGAACTGTTTTGTTCCCAAAAGAGCTAAAGGTGACAGGGACGTAGAATTCATGAGAGCCAAAACAGTAATATTGCATTGCTGGTTTGTTTGGACCGCTTTCCCCCCTCCCTTTATTTTGGACAACAGGAACAAATCTCAAAGCAGCATCATGCTGGAGAGACTGGTGGAACAGGAGTAAGAGGCAGAGCAGGTGGCCGAGTGGAGTCTAGGCTAGCCTGGGTGGGAGAAGCTTACGCGTGAAGGAGAGACTCAGTCACCGAAGGCTGGTGGAGCCGGAGGAGTAGCAGTAGTGGGAAGAAGGGGAAAAAATTCCAGGCCTGCCTTGCAGAGGCAAGAGAAAGCCTCACACTTGAACAGAGGGAGGATCTTACTCTCATCAGCAACCGTTGGTGGGGGAAGGCTAAGGATTTTACTGTGCTTGAGACTGTAAAGTTTTAATTTACGGAGATACCACAGATTTACAGCAGGAGGGAGGCTAAGCAGCAGAGGGAGAAGTGGGGCTGGAGAGATCAGCTGCAGCGTGGTCCTGCCACGGAGAGATAGCAGAGAGGCAAGGGAAGGCGGTCAGAGAGCTTCCCCAAGGACTTCTGAGAAAGCACTGTTACAAGAGGGATTAGAAAGGCAGGAGAAAAAATCAAGGGAAGTAGATTTGCAAAGTCCCAAGGCCCTTGAGAGAGCAAGGACCGAGAAAGAGCTTCCTCGGGCTGCAGCAAGGGGGAGCCCTGAGGGCACCAGGGGGAACGTGCTCCCCTGTGCTGCCGGCCTTGGGCATGCCAGCTCTGGCCAGTGCGTGAGCTGTAGCTCCTTAGCCTTACGGGTAAAAATCACGATTTAGACCATCGAGTACAAAGCTGTAGTTCTGCATACGTAAAATTCAGTCTTCTCAAAAAAGAAAAGATCCAGTGGGGACATGAAGGCGTTCATACTTGACTTTGTTTGTTTTTCAGTAATGAAAGCTCCACTGTGTTTTATCAGCTAGAATTTTCTGCACCACCATCAACAGAGGGGTTTATGGAAAACACAATGAACCCAGATTTTATAAGGAACGTTTTACGTCAAAATATTTATGATGAAGATGATACGTTTAATCCTGGGACATCTGAATGTAACAGGTTAAAGCTTGACCCGACTTCTCTCACATTAACATGTAAGTGCTGTATGCTAGAGAGATTGTTTCTTTACAAAGAGCAGAATTATCTACTTGAAAGGAGAGAAACCTTTCTGGAAAGGTGTTGAGATTTGTTAGCAAATCTATTTTGCACAACAGTATTATGAAAATTGTAAAATATTCAGTCTTCAAGAAAATCTTGCTATGCTTAACTTACAATGTAGGATGCACTGTTTGGTCCTCTGATGAGAAAGGGAGTAGTGGCAAGACTGGTTAGCTACAGACTCCAACCAAACTTTTCAGGTCTCTTGCATTTTGTGCATACAAAGAAAATCTCCTCGTGTGTGTACCATAATGGGGAGCCAAACAATTAAGAATGTTTCTCCTCATTCTATATTCATGTCTGAATGCTTATAAAACAAATTTTAATCCAAGTAAAACAGGATAAGTAATTTGGGAGTGAATTTATGTGGGGGTTTTTTTTGTTTGGTTGTTTTTTTCATGATCAGGGATGAAAGAGTCTCCAGATTTTTGTCTTTTCAGAGTTTTTGGGGAAAATTTATTATGCACAGAGCGACCTTTTAAAGGAACTAAATGTTCATTCTTTCAGGTTTTCTAGGTAGTGATTCCAATGACTACCAGTGACTAGGTAGTGATTCCAATGCATTTAGATTTTCCTTGATTGAAATGTCAGTACAAAAGTCCGATGAGCTTTGCAGTTTTACTGAAAACAACGCATGGAGCTGCTTCCCCCCACCCCCAACTTACTGAGCCACACCTACGTGCTTTCAGAATAGTTCTAGGCTAAGAAATCACCATACGGTGTATATAAGTAAGATTTGTGATTAACTTACATTGACTTTTCTTGGTACTCTTATCAAGGGACAAGAGAGCAACAAGTCGTGAGTTCCAATTCTCAGCATCATTTTGTTCCTTATATATTGGCAGGATTCATAGAAAATGCATAGTAAAAGGGACAGGAAAAATTATGCTGAAATATCTAACTAAAGTTTCATTTTAATGCTAACAAAGTACTGTTTTAACTTTCAGAGAAATGATGGAAATACTCCTCATCTTCCTTACCACCTAGAAGAGATGGGCTACTCCTACCTATTAGTAATCCTAGGGTAGGGAGCTATTTGTTTGGCAGAAACACTTCTAAGGATGTTGTCCTGTAAATACTGTCTGTGATGCAATATGGTAAATGGAAAATGTGGTATAACAGTGTTATGCTCCTATAACACCACTACCTCCTTTATTATTGTCTTTTTATCTCAACAACCCATTTCACTCTAGCGAAAATCACATATCTTGTCTGATACATGCTTTGTTGACTTTAAAACCTCTGCTTTGTCTTGCCTTATGATTAAATCTGGATTCTCTGCATGAGCTTTAAAAGCAGTCTTGCGCGTGGGTCCTTTCTTCTTCTTTTGGCTTATCCAAAATTATCTGCACAGCTTCATCCTTAATGCTCACTTCCACCCATGCTCATGTCTCTTACTTTTTTCCCTGCTAACTTCATATGCCATGTTTCCCCGTTGTTCTTTTCTCATAAAACAGCCTGAAGAATTAAATATCCTGTCTATTTTCTTTAATTACATGAAGACCTTTACACTAGCTTCTTAAGTGAGCTTCAACTCTCATCATTCCCTTGTTCATCCTACAGTCTTCCTGGATAAGGTGGTATCCGTTCTATTTTTCTCTTCTGTAATGTGAAATAGAAATGAAGGAAGAAACATCAGGAAGAAATATGTCTTGTTCACTAACGCATCTGAATGCTACAGGAATCTTTCAAGGGTCAAGTTAGCTGTTTACTTTTAAAAAAGTTAGCTGTTTACTGGTACTAGTGAATAGAGAGCTATTTGGCCCACATTTGTAAATTCAAAGAGCAACTAGTCTATACCCTTAATTATACTCCCTGTCCTAGCAGTGGGGATAAAAATGAACAGGTGCAAGACATTTGCCTTAATAAGGCAGCAAATAGTTGTTCTCGTTGACAAGAGATCAGATGAGATGGACCAATGCCAAGAGCAAGGTGCTGAAGCAGACCATGTAGGCCAGCGTGGCATGAGAGTTATAGCTATAACTGGCTATAACATGAAAATTAAAAATCAAGCATTAACTTTACGCAGAACGGAATGGGTTCACTACCATGTTTGCAAAGTGTAGCTTCTTGTCATTTGTTTATAGCCAGTGTAAATGTTAGTACTGTTGGATAAACAAATTTGTTTTAAGAAAACTTTTGTATTGTGAGAAATATGTTATGGGAAATTGTGTTTTCCTTTTTCTAATATTACTAGTTTATTTAAGGAGTAATCTGACAGTTTTACTGTGCATTAAATTATTTATTTTTACTCTTAAAGTGATTGTTTTCATTCTTCAGCAGCTCCAGTCTTTCTGCTGGAATGACAGTTGGAGTTCGGAATGCTGAAAGCTGTATGAAGCATCTGTCTGACACAGCCATGCACTCAAACCCGTATTTGTTGTTGCCTGAGTTTTAACTGAGCTTGCGAACCAGCCGGAACCAAATTAGTAGTTCACATGGCGCTCTCATTTGTGGCTAATTCTCACCCCATCTTGATTTGTAAGATGTAGTGTTGGCTGTAAGAATTTCTCTTGATGCAATATTCTACGCAGCATAGAGCTCGACGAGATGTTCCTTCTGGTTCTTATGCTGGGGAAGGATAAAATTCATGGTTTGTATTGTTAGTCCCAAAAGCAGCAGGTTATGAAAATACCAGCAGCAAAGAAATAATTTGCCTTTGAGATGCTGCTTGATTTTACCGCTTTTACTAAAATGACTGAACCTGCCCTTTAGACACTTCTTTATCTTGATTCTAAGAACTGAAAAATAATACCATAACAATGCTTCTTTATAGTGATACCCCGATGTGCATTAAGAGTTGATATAAAAAAGGAGCCAAGCATTCCTTTTTTTTTTTTTTTTTTCTCCTAGCCACTCTCCTCTGCCCCAGTACCTTTACCCTAGCAATTCACAGGAAAGAAGGAGGTGGAGTTGTAGCAAGATGTTGTGATATTCAACAGAAAATGTCTGACTTCACAGTTTACCTCCAGTCAAGCTTTGAAATCTCATTGAAGAAAAATGTCAAAAAAGTGACCAAAAAGTGGTTTCTGGTTTTATATCTTTGAGGTAAATTGATCATGTAAAAGAAACCAACCAAGCGAATTAATTATGACTTCACCCATTAGGGAGAGAGCAGTGTGAAAACACATTATTTCATCAAGTTAGGTATTTTGTGTGAATGCTTAATGTTAATTTTTATAGATGGAGTGTGGGTAATACTTCGATGACTGAGGCAGCTGAGACACTGTTAAAAAGGAAGAGAAAAGATAGTTCTGGTAACTCAGCTGGCGGAGTGTACAACCAGCCCTTTAAAATCCCATGGCAGGTAGTCATCTGTGCAGGCACAGCAGCCGGTACAAATTTGGGGCAGATCGAGCTGCCTGTCGCTGAATCGTGTCGCTGCCCCATGCTGGCAGTGTGTCCGTCCACTGCCGCGTGCAACCACTCCCCCGCGGGACTGCCCCCCGCACCGAAACTGCGGGTGGGAATCGCAGAGGCACTGCACCGTAAAGCCAGGGCTGCAGCCACGATCACATACGAAGGACGATTTAAAATCAGGAAAACCATTCAACTGTTTCTTCCAAATTGTTTTATTACGAAAATGGAGGGAGCAAAAAAACATGCTTAAGCAAGAGCACTGGCACATAATCACTTTATGAGCGCTGGCGAACAGTTGAGTAACTGGTTTCAGTCCTACGCGCGTGTCCAGAAATGCTGCTTGCAGGGGGATGGTGGGCTGTGAGGAGGTTGTGTTCTGCCATTGCAGAGAGGCAAACCTGAGACTCCAGCAGGAGTGAGCTGGAACCGTTGTGTCGGCTGGGAATCTTCTGCTGAGAGATGTGCAGTTACCGCCTGTGCAGCGTCGGTCTTCATAGTCTTCTAAGGGGCTGGAATTTTTGGTTTGCCTGCAGTTTGTTGCTCTTTTTTATTCAGTTCCAACTTTGTTAAGACTTCACTCTAAGTTAAGTAGTATTACATTAAAGCCGGGGGCAGAGGGGAAGCAATTTGAGAAATGAGTTATTTATCAAAATTATACATTGTTTAGTGGTATATATAGGCCAGAGAAACTTTGGAAAAGAGTAAGTGCATCTAATGCAGGCTCTGTGCTTTAATTTAAAAAACAAACACACACACACGCCCAGCAAACAAAAACCCTAACAACAAGAGGTGTTATTGCATTTGGGGGATTACTATCAGTAGTTCTGTAAGACCCCTTATTAAAGAAAAGAACTGTAAAAGTCCAGAAAAATGCGCAGCCTCAGTTTCTTCTAGGAAGGAAGCACCTCACCTGATTTTCTATAGTGGAACATTGTCTTACAATGGCACTTGCTACTGATTCTGCCTGGTTTAATTGTCAAGTCCTGTACCCTGTCCATGTGCCCCTCTGATCACCTTTTCATGGACAGATTTGTCTCATTGGAAATGACTGGCAGATGTGTCCTAGTGAGAAAGCTTGGTAACGAGAGAGAAATGTTTGTTTGAAGACCTGACAGCAGGGGTAGGATGGTTAGCGAGGCTGCACACGTTCAAGTAAAAGGGTGCCTTGGGAGCAGAAAGTCTCCCTTTCTAAGTTATCAGGACATAATCGTATTCATGGTGCTCTTCAGCACTGGCAATATTTTCCTTCTTCTTGGGCACTTTGACAGACGCATATTCTGTCTGATTATTGCTGTAAGTCACAGGGGCTTCACGTTTTATATCCTGGCTGACAGTAGAATACCACAGTTCGCTGGAATTCATAAAATCTTTTTTGGCAAAATGTTCCTGTGGGGGGGGAGAGGGAGAGAGATAAGCTTCAACATGATTATACTCTGAAAAAGTTTGCAAAGTGAAGAAATCTGGTATAGCCTGTGCCCTCACGCGATGGTGTTGACCCATATACATAGTACTGAGAACGGTTTGTAAATCCGCAGCCATTTCCCTGCGGTGCAGGCGGCGGGTGGACGCCAGGAGCACCCACCAACACGTGCACGCCTGGTCCGTGTGGAGGCCTGACTCTTGTCTGGAGGGTGGCACTGCGTAGTGGTAGGTTACGTGATAAAAACTCGTCACCACACACAGGAGGGAGCAGAGCAGCACAATTGCAGGTGGGGAGCCCAAATCATCCCCTGCCCTGGCTCCCCCCAGGGCTGTCCCAGGAGAGACAGCATCCCGGTGAGCTCAGGGTGATACCCACCCAACGAGTGAATGGGATAAGCTGGAGATGGAGGGGGAGTTGCTAAAGGTGTGGGACGTATTATCGATACATGCGAGGGGAGAGAATTTGGGGGTTGTGCAAGACTTAACATGGGAACTAAAGGGAGGGGTCAGGGCGATTTGCAGAGTAAAAAGCAAAGGGAAAAAAAGGGAATAAAGGGAGGGCCAGGGGGGTCACGGCCAGCTGCCAGAGAGACCGTAGGGTCTGGGAGTCAACTAAGACCCCCGGGCGTGTGCGTGCATGTGTGTCTGTGCAGTGGACACACCGTCCTGGAAGGGGCCCTGGCCTCAGAGGAGATGCGACGATGGCTAACCCCCACCCTGGTGGCCCTTGTCTAGTGCTCTCCTTGAAAACAGAGGGAGGAGGTAAGACTGTGTGGGTAAATGCCTTCCCAACTCTGTTTAGACTTGTCTCTCCTTTTGCCTGTGAAGGTGTTTGCTAATGGGTTGAGGGTGACTGTGCACCTAAATAGCTAGTAGGGTGACTCATTAAATCTAAAGGGAAAATCTGAACTGATTAAGTACTTGGAGCCAGGAGTTAAAAACTTGTTTGCCCTGGTGCTCTTGATTTGAACCCACTGGGTAACAAAGCCAGTAAGTACGGGCTTTATAGTGGTATCTGCTATTGTCTGCAGCAGAAGCAGTATTTTAACTGGGTGTTACTGAGTTCATGCTGACACTTGTAGCTACCTTTCATACTCTGTAAGTGAAACAGAGGTCTCTGCTCCATGGCTTAATAAACCTAAAGGGTTCACTTTTATTTTTCAAGCCTAGAAGTGAGAAAGAATTGTTAGAACATAATTCCTGCAGACTCTGTCTCAGATTTTCCCAGCTTATATAAATCATTTTGTCTGTTCAGATTCTGCTTGGTGTGAAAGATTTCCTGACCTTGAGGACACTTCACCGAAAATAATTCCTGAGTTTTCATTTGAAGCTTTATAAAACTTTGAGATTTAGAAATTCCAGAAGTTTTAAGAAGCAGAGCAGTCAGGGTGGTCTTCCTTAAGAAAAGGAATTCCCAACCTATCTGCAGGGGCATGGTGCTCTCCTCCCATAGTCACTATTGCAAAGAAGTGGGAGGGCAACAGTATTTCTCTTAATGTGCCTGCAAAGTGAGAACAGGTAGGCTCTTAATTTTCATGAGTGACTGATTTCTAAATTCACTGAGTGAGGTCTGGAGCACCTCTTGTCCCTTCCAACATGGTAGTTCTGCCCGAGACTTGGTCACAGACCCATTTTCTAGAATCCTTCCAGTCTACAGGTTTTGAAAGGCTGTTACCATCAACCTTCTCTCACCAGTGGGGAGACTAAAGTGCAGCAGTGGAATGATTTGTCCCACACCCTAATGGTGCAGGATGAGCGAGCATGACAACTCTCGAGCTTTCGTTTGAGTCCTTCATTACTCACAGGCCAAGTTTAATACTCCGAAGGGGCGTCTCTCCTATTGCACTAACAACTCTCCCTGGACTGTCTTCAAACCACACTCTGGGGTTTTTACTTGGGACACCAAAAACTCTCAAACCAGACAGCTACTTGGCAAGTTCCCCATTACAGTTCCACCCCCTCCCCTTCTCTTCCCCCACAGTCCACCCCACGCTCACATGTACAAATGATGAGCTCATTTAATCACACCCTTTTCTGTCACCTTGCCCACTTTCTTCAAAATTTTCTGCTAAACACCCACATATCTGCCAGGCATCAACTTTGGTTTTACTGATGTCATCTTTATATATAAAAAAACTGAAAACAACTACGTTGGGCTGCTAACTGGCAGCGCTTCGTTCTGTGGTACACAGGGCTTCTGGTGTTCGTTCATCGTGGGTGACTCAAGAGGCAACTCGCTTACTCTCTGTTGAAAGGAGCTATTTACAAAGCAGAGGTAGCAAATCCCAGGGACTCAGCTGCTGCCTCTCGGAGCTCAGTGTATTAACACAGCCAAACAAGTACACAAGACTGTGGAGTGCATCGGTTGAGAAGCCCATCGGTTGAGAAATGGCTGCTCCCCCACCCCCGCCTCCAGGACAATGAGTTTGGGCAGGGGAGCAGGGCACACACCAAGTTATGTAGTAATCTCTTAAATTACCTTGGGGTGCACTGCCGGAGCTCCTGAATCTAACCCCAAACAGGGAAGGAAGATGAACTGGTCAATGTGTTTATCATGTCAGTTTTTCCTGGGTGTCTTCCCCTGCAGTGCAACTGTTTGATCCATTCTGGCTTATAAGAAACTAAATGTTCAACCTGATAGTACATGGTTTTGGGGTTGTTTTCCCTTTCTTTCCTTCTAGAGGCAGGGGGACATTGCAAAGGGAAACCTTGTTCTGTTCCAACAGAGACTTAGCCATTCATTGAGACATCCGCTATTTGTTTACAATGGAAAGATTAACCAAAACCTTTTAAGTCTCCAAGTATTAAATCTCCCTTTGTCTTTCAGCTGAAGACTTCTTTTATTACTAGAGCTGGTTGGCAATAGTTCAATTAAATGTCTTTTTATTAGAAGATGTCATGCTGAAACTGAAACTTTTTGTGGGAACACGTCAGTTTTGATGAAACCATACACAAGAGAGGTTACACAGGCTACCAGAAAACTGAGGGGACAAGGGAAGGAGGAGGAAGACAGAAAAGTACCCCCACAGCCGTAAGTTGCTCAGCGGCTGGGGACACTCATCTAGGATCATGATCATGAGGTTCAACCTCCAGAATTGTCTGATTTGGGCCATGTACCATTACACTCGGCCTCTGAAATCACGAGTGAATGCTGCGGTCTGTTTGGCCACCAGCTGCCCAAGAGTGGGGCTGTGTATCACTGTTATACTTTAGGTACACACATTTATTTCATACACAGGCTTAAACTGCTGGTTTTCTGCATCCTAAGCAAATAGCCTGATTATGGGCTTTTGTCTCTCCTGCGGGAATGCGATGTACACCTTGCCTTCCTGACACATGAATGCTTTGGACTCAGTTGCCCCAGAGAGCAGTAAAAAACCATTCACTTTTAGCCATTACCTTGACAGTGCTTGGCGGATAGCTGTAGGTCTGCGCTGCAGAAAGAGGAAGAAAACATGTGGTTGTCATTCTTTGGTGCAGAAACAGGACACAAGGATGTTCTGCAGCACGGGATTTGCTCAGACTTAACTACAGACTGAGCACAGGCTGTGCAAAAGCATGAGCTAGTGCGACATTAGTTGGGGAAAGGGTTGAATCTCTGAGGGCTAAATAAATCTGATGGCTTTTTAAGATTTATCTTTTCTCTAGTTTATCATGCACTTACGTCATGCAGCACTACTCGTTGACCTTAATAAAACCTAGATGTGCAACCTTTGGGGTTTGTGGTTTTTTTTTTTTTGTGGGTAGTTTTGTTTGCTTTTTTTAACTTAACTGAAATTAGTTTTACATGTTTCTCTTGGAAATTGCTGTTCTTGCTCATTTGTTCTCTGACTATTTCAGCTTTACGGTCAATGCAGCTTTAATTCTGCCTGGGATCGCTGGCTGGGCGCTGGGGTGCAGAAGCACTACGTGATGTGCCGCATGCCTGAGTGCGTGCTGGGTGCCTGTGCACATGGGTTCAGTGGGCTTGAGCTTTTCTGGAAATTTGTCTCTCCATCCCATAAGCATCTAAACGGCAGAGGGTGGTTGGTTGTATCACTCTTTCCCACAGCTTTATTTTTATCTGCCTAGCTGGTTCTTGTTATGAGGTTGATTGAACTACTGATTGCTCCTGCAAAATTTCAGAGCTGAGCTTTCACTTTTGCTTAAGAGAACGGGGTTTTTTTAAATATACTTGTTTCGCAATTTGACTGAAGGAAAGACATCAGTCTTTCAATATTGCATTAAAGCTGCCATCTTAGAGACCTCGCAGTGTTTTCAAACATTACTGTGCTGTCTTGACACTGCCATGAAATTGCCGATGTACGCAACTAACACACTGTTCCTCTCTAAGCAAATACTGCAGCTTGTGAAAGTGGTAAAAGTATTATATTGTCCCTACATGACTGGCTTTACCCACGGCTGGAAGAGGTAGCAGAGCAGTCTGATTCGAAACGAAGACCTCGTGATTCGCATGAACACATGTGATCCTGGCTGCTGTGTGAGTCTTCCCTGCTTGTGTATTGAATATGCAGAAACTATTTTATTAGGAGAATACCTCATACCGACGTCTGTTTAGAAAAAGTCCTAAACTGTGTCCGTCTATGGGGAATGGGGGCTGGCATGTGACCAAAGTCAGGGCGTGCTGTGCTCCCACCCCTTCCTCCTGCGGCCCTCCCTCTGGTTTGCAGGGGAGGAAGCAGGGGCGCAGCAGAGGTGCCCCGCTGAGCGGGCGCTCCTTTGCCGCCGTTGAGGTGCTTCCAAACAAAAAACCAACAAACGGAAAAACCCAAACAATCCAGGGTGGTGGGGCAGCAAGAGGGCAGGTACCCCCCACTGGATGCAAGGAGGTTTCCCCCGGCTGGGATGCAAAATGCCTCGCTCTGCCTGCTGGCTGCCTCCGCAGCGATGCTGGTGGAGGGGTCCCCCACACCCCCACCCACGCCACGCCACGCCACACCACCCCCAGGGGTGCTCAAGGACCCTCTTTACTTACTTTCCTTGTGGGAATATCTTTTTCTCCTGATGGGGACACGCACTTTCCACCTAGGGTATGGAAATAAGGGTGGGCAGGTCAGGTCTGGCGCTAGGTAGCCCTCGCTCCCCATCGCCAGCCCCTGGGCACCTGCGGTCGGGGAGGGAGATCCCCTCCACCAGCTTTTCGGACAAGTCGCTTTAGGCAGCTTCTCTGCCTCTGCCCTCTCAGCCTTTCCCCCGTCCCCCCCGGGGGCAGCCCCAGGCACTGAGCCCTGCCCCGGGAGCTGCAGGAGCAGGGGCTGCCCCAGGCGAGGAGAGGCACAAATCACAGGTCTGGGGGTGGAGGGATGGCAGGGACAAGCTGGCACCTGATGGCAGGTGTTATGGCATTTAGCTGTTCCTGCAAAATACAGCCTCTGTCCCCCCGGGGAGCCCGGCAGTAGCTCAGCAAAGTTTGTGGGTTTGAGGAGCGATCGACCTTTCTGGGCTTGTCCATAGTAAATACCTCCAGATGGGTGAGTGAGCAGTAAATATGGGGAGGAGACAGGAGAGAACCAGCACCCCACCCAACCCCCAATTATTCACATTAGTCTACCCTCTGGCGTGTCTCGGTGAAAAGCAAAAGGAAGAGAAACACAGCAGTTGTGTAACAAACTGGAAGCCCGTGGGTGAGTGTAACGCTAGCGGACAGGCCAGTTCCTGACATACCTAATCTCCAGCAGTTGAAATAATATTTGCTATTTCAAGCAGAAGACTATACTTCCGGGTTTAAGTCCTGAAATTATCTGACAAATTTAAGATCCTTTACATTACCTCCGGGTTGCTTTTATCAAGCTTTTTGGTAATAAGAGCTAGGCTTGCTGTAGTGTGCACTATTGCTTATAGTTTACAATTTTGTGCTTGTAAAACACCTGTAGAGTAATTTACAAACACTTTACAATGCAGTATTAATATGTTAGATCTACATATACAATAAAAATGTACTAAGGGAATGTAAAGCTGCAAAGTCATATGAAGTTGGGAAATGAGCCCAGCTTGCCGGTGGAGGTGCAGTATGAGGCAGTGTCTAATTGCATATTTGCATATGCTTTTCCTTTCCCAGGACTGGAGGTAAATAGGTAGTGTCACCATTCTTTGTTGCTGTTGATACTTTCTTTGCCAAACATGTGCTCTTAGGTGTTACTTCTTTTATGTAGTAGCTAAGTTTGGCAGTTCGTGTGAAATAATTTCTTTCTGCACATGTCCCTGGTGTTCCTGTGAGAGTAGCAGAAAGTCTTGCAAATATTAGTGAACTTCCTGACTTCCTGTTTAGTGGGAGAATTTAGAGCGCTTTTACTACAGCTGGGTATAAAGATAAAGCTAATCCTACCTCATTCCAGGTGGCCCACCTGGTTTTCTTTGAATTATATATAGCATTTTGCCTATATGAGCATTAACTCCTCTAGCTTAGTTGGAGATGCCAGTGTGAACGTTTCATACAATTTGGTGCTAGAAGTCCTACGAGATACATTTAAAATAAAATATGTGTATATATCTTATGTATATTTATAACAGACATAATTCACATTAGGAGTATAGACTAACTATCAGATATCGTGAGTTTGATATAAGTATTTTTGTTTTCTCATCATCTATTTATTCCACATTTCTTGTTTCTATTCAGTTGGCTTCTGATTTTTCAGTCCCTCGCTTGGATAGAAAGGCTGTTGGGCTTGGATAGCTCTTCCCCTGGACTGTCAAAAGACAAACAGCATATGTTCCTGTAGCAAATTAGAGCTGTAAACTGCTGCAAAACCCTTAGATAAATTCTTCTTACTTAGTCAATAATGTGTAATCCTGTGGGAAAATATGTCACGTGCTCTGAGAATGGAAAGCATTTCTCAGCATCTGGGTTCATACTACAGCCATGCTGGCTCCTTTGAGGCAGGTGCCCAGCAGTTAGAGAGCCCCACTTGCCTGCAGTCAGAGGGGTTTTGGGTTGGGGTTGGCTCTTGTTGGGGTTTTTTGGAGGCAATTCTAAGTACAGCTTTATCAGTGAAAGTGACGGGAAATAGTTCTGGCCAGCAGTCTCAAAAGCGGAGAAATGTGACTCAACTATTAAAATAAAAACAAAGGCAGAATTCATTTTCTTTGTTTCTACGGTTTCACTTTGCTGTTGGCAGAGCAGCTGTATGAGCTGTTGCAGACTCCAGAGGCTGTCATGCTCGGGAAGCAGTCAAGCGAAATATAGAAGTGCCACCAAAAAGTTAGCTCTCCAAACAGAAGGGATGAAGTGGCAGACTTGGGGATGTACAGCAAGAAGGAAAGAGGGTCAAGAAATTAAACACAGAGGAGGCAGCGGGGCCTGTGGATAAATGGCGGGCGGCCTGAAATAGTTCCATTCCCAGTTGAAACATTTTCTCCCAGCAGCTGCAGTATTAAGCCACCTCCTATTAAGATCTCGAGTTTATGTTGGGTCTGCTTTGCACACCTGAAGCTAAGGTTGCCGTCAGTCTGATTTTACTTCCGACCCAGCTGCCAAAGGGCCAAAAGAGAAGGCGGCGGATGCCCTTTCTGTCCCCAGAGGGGGACTCTTCCTGGGCAGAGGTAGCGGGACGCTGCTGTTAAGGCGAAGCACACACCCACCGAGCCACCTTTATAAGGGGTGATGCCAGCCTCGCCTCCTTTCTGAAATACGACGCTCCTCTGATCCACTGTGGGACATGACAGCACTAGCCTTCAGGAGGGAGGACCTCAGTGGGGAGCCGCTGCAGCTATTGCCTCCACCCAACTCTCTGCAAGAGATTACTAGTCCAGAAATAATACCTGGACTTTCCTCCAGAAATAGCTGGACCTCTAGAAATAGCTCCTACCTGGCTCATTAAACCCACCACCTCTGACAAAAAACTGCCAAAAAACACCCCCATCCGACCAAGCAAAAAAAGTACCATCCTTGCTCTGTGGCTGGCTGCTTGACAAAGCAAGCCCAATGCCCCATCACTTCAGTACATCGTAATTCCTGCTACCCCTGTAACTGCCCCTGGGCTCTCCTCCCTAGAGCCCTGCCAGCCATGGCTGGTCCTCACCTATACATGGGCTGATTCACGTCAAGTTGATGAACTTTGCCTGCCAGTCTCACCGGAGTGATAATTTGGGGTCATTTCCTCCACCTGACTGCCAATTTTCCCAAGCCTTGTAGGCACTTCCCCACCTGCAGGTGCCCATCTACTTTGATTTTTTTCCAGATCTGGGTAAAGCTACTCAGGAGAGATGCTGACAGCTGGATGGTATGACTACATGAGCCTCATTCCCTAGGAATTTGAGTTTGTAACAATATAAGCTGTGGATGCAGAACATGAATGCTTTGTGGAAGATTTTTGGAGGTAGTTATGTGCCTAGGATCTAAGAGAAGAAACAGGGGTGCTTTGGGGAACCTTAGTGCAATTGCTATGGACTTGATCCTGCAGCAGTGTTAAGCACCTTCAGGAACACAGGATCAGGTTGATGTGGATGGGCTGACTGCTATGATACTTATAAAGTTTTATGTTGTAACATGAGCTTTTCCTTTAGCCTGACTGTCAGCCTGCCCTGTGCTGTGGAGCAGAGGAGCCCTTCCTAGCTGACCCTCAGTCTCTGCCTCTCACGCTGCCTGGTGAGCCGCAGTGGCCCGGGCTGGAGCTCTGCAGCACTGGGGCTTTGCAAGGATGCTGAATCACTGCACAGGAATGACAGTTTTTTGGAAAAAAAAAACCAAACAAAAAAAAAAAAAAACAAAACCAAACCTCATAATTTCTCCATTCCTCTGAACTTCCGCAAGGTCTATGATTTTTCAGAAAGTCACTGCTTTATCAGCAATCAGGCGGCTCTGACTGAGGAGTGACGTGCTACACAAAACTCATGGCTAGCTGACACTGCTTATCGACAGGAGCTGGAGTGAGATGGGTTGCACTTGTTCTCTGTCCTGCAAGGGCAGGTAGTTAATGCTCTCCCCTTGTTACCTCTCCTGGCAGTGGTTTCTTATACAAGAATTTTTGAAAGTGAGGAAAACAGGATATGGAGCTGCATGAGCACAGGCTGCGACACGGCACTATGCCGGTGCCGTCTTTTATGGCAGTGGACCTCCTTCCCCTCCCCTCTGACGGGGCACATGGGCTTCCCATCCCATCAACAGCTAGCAGGAAAAATCTGCTTTATGAAAACCTTGCTTGCAGTGTCTGATTCCGGCTCCTAAAAAGCAGTCAGGAATATTTTCAAAAGCAGCAGAAGTCCAATCTATAAGTGTGACATAGGCACTTAAAGTCATGGGGATTCAGCAAGCTTGGGAGCTAAGAGCCTGGGGCTGAGACCCTACAGGCATGTAAGCTCATCGCTGCCACAGGTGAGGGCCCACCAGCTTCACATGGATTTTGTTGGCCCTGACTCAAACTGCTTCTAAGAGCAAGGCTTCATGCTTTGGGGACTTTTGCCTTAAGGCTGGGTAAAGTGGTCACACCTTAGATGTCTGGCTACAGACCTGCAGGGAGGCAAGGGATGCACTCACTTTGGAAACAAGCAGAACATTTAATTTTGGCAACAAAGTGCCTCATCTGAGCTTCTTAAGACCCAGTAAGCAGTCAGGGTACAGTACTCAGAGGCTCCACGGCTTTTTCTTTGATCTACCAAGAAGGCAATGGGAAAGAGAGGGAATTTTCCTCTCTGTGAGCCTCCAAGGAAATCATCTGTCCACACAGTGGTTTTTTGGTTGTTCCTACTAGGAGACGTGTTACCGGGGAGCCCTGATGACCATCCCTTGGAGGTACAAAGGCACAGACCAAGAGCCAGGACGGTATTAGCAGAAGCAAAGCTGCAACACGAATACCCAACAAAGCAACAGCCAAAGGGGCTGGATGCTGCTCTGTAGTGGTGTTGCCTTTTCCAGGTGTCTTCTCCTACGCCTGTGGCTAGCCAGGCCAGGCGGAACACCGCTGCGTACCACAACACGGCAAGGCTGGAGGGCGAGAGAGCTCCGAGCAGCTGCGGCACGGTGGCGGGGTCCCCCAGCCCCGAACACCCCACGCAGCCCTGCCAGCTGCGGTGCCGGCTCTCACCCACTTGTGTCTCACTGCGGGTCTGCCTCTCGCCTTCCCCACTTTCATAGTATTTAGGCACCCTCCTTGAAAAATCCCACGCTGCTGTAAGATAGTGGGTGAGTTGCCGTTTTCCCAGAGCAAACACCCTTCTGTCCGTGTTCGTGAAAGAGGTCATTGCTCGAGCCAGCCAGCTTTGGGTGTGCGGGGTTCGTCACTATTACTTAAAAATTTCCAGCTGCATGCTTTACCATATCCAGCTAACAAGGAAATTCCTAATATAATTCCAGGTAAAAGGGAAATTTCTAATATAATTTGCGCCCTTTCTATGAGTGACGGTAAAGAGTGCTGCACTGAGCAGTGGTGAATCCTGCCCAGGGAGAGCAGCGAGGGCAGCCTCTTGGCCATAGCAGAGGGGCAGCCCGGCCGGTGCCCGCGGTGCTCAGTGTCCCGGCACTGAGCATCTCCGGCACTGAGCATCTCCGGCACAGGCAGCGCCGAAGGCAACCCCCCCGTCCTAGGTGGCTCCTGCTGAGCATCCTCCTCTGTCTTCACAGCTCCTTAGGAGACAATCTATTCCTGACCTGTACATATCTAGTATACTTATACATCCCGTTTACAGCATTTAAATATATTGTATAATTTAATCTATTTCTATATAGTGTATAAAAAGCTTGTCTTTATGAGACACAGTGCCAACAGGTAAGAGATGACAAGGTGAACCTCTAAGTGTAGTTCTGCTGCCTCAAAACTCAGAGCAGATGACAAGCATGCTCTGCTCCTTGTGTTCCTCACCTGTAACACCCTTCCTCCCTTCAGCAGGCTCCCAGTGCTGGGAGCCTACGGATGAAGTCACATCTCTAAAAATCATCCTGAGGCGATACTCTTTGACGTACTATGTTGTTCATCCTAATTTGCTTGCTAAATTACCTTTGTTTAATCAAGAGGCTCCTCACGATCCCTTAAGGCTGATTCATTACACTTATCATTGCTGCTATTTTTCATAAAATCACTCCCTTAGCCCTCTTGTTTAGTAATTAAATAGAAAATGGTATTGAACCTACCTTATTTTTGGTAGGCAGTTTCCCATCCTTCGACTGGATCTCTGCACCCTTGGGTAGCCAATTTTGGTGTGGTTTCTCTGCTGGCTGATTTGTTTTCTGTACTGGCTGTGTTACAGAATGAAGCTCAGTGACCAAAGAGGCTCATTATCTCCCACACAGCAAGTGTATGCAGCACCCAGATAATGTGCACCTAAAAAAACCCCAAACCCAAAGCCTCCACCGCAGACAAGCACTGATGAGTGGGGGTGGGAGAGGAAGAGGGGAGGATGGATAAATGACGTGGCTTCCTGGGCTGCCGGAGCTGCCAATGGTGTGCTGGTGCTGGTGGCTTCCATGGAAAGGCTAATGGGTTGCAGCATGGCCTCCTTCTAGGATCCCTCAACTGAAATAGCAACTTGGAGTGCTCTCAGCAAGAGGAAACCACATGCCTGGCCATCTTGCTCTTCTGAGAAATGGTGCGACAAACGGAATAGTAAAACCCAAACCTTTCACACCCCAACAAAGCACAGCCTTTGTAACTGAAGCTTTCCAATGCGATCTGGTTTTCCTTCCTCCTCTCCATTTTGTCTTTTTTAATCCCTTTTTCTTCCTCCTGAGCAACAAGGAAGAGGAAAAATAGAAGAACCAGAAATACAATTTGCAGGGCTGATGGTTCAGGGAGTAAGTATCTTTTAATTCACGCACTGAAATAGTGGTACATTGCTGGACAAAGAAAAAAAAAAATCTCTGTAAGACTTCAGGTGTCTGCAGAAATTTCATTAAAACACAGAGGTGAAAAGTGGCGGGTGGTTAACTGGACAGTGTCACAACGTGTGCTGTCCACCAGTAACATGTGGTTTTGCAGATAGATGTACATCGCTGCAAGCTAGATCTCAGCTAAGCAGCCCAGCTTGCCTCCTTTGTTTCTCTTTTGCACTTTGCTAGGCAGTCCCACACCAGATTTCAGCACCGGCAGCTGTAAGTTGCAGTCCTTTACCGCAGCCGACGGCAGTGTGGTAGCGGAGGGAGGGAGCCCAGTTTGGGAAGAGATCACAGACCAAATACCTCCAAATCAAACATGACCAAGGATAAACAGCTGTGGCTGTGTACAAGGTACCCTTGTGCCATCTGATCTAAGACTTGTTCACAAACATGACACTTTGTCTGTAACCCTGCCCAAATGAGCATCACCTGGTCCTGCAGCATCCCTTGGCTACTGACCACAGGTCCTGCCACAGCCTGCCCCATGCAGCGACGCAGGCTGGAGTGTGCTTCAGTAGATGCAGCTACTGTCTTTACCCCAGTGTAGCACAGCTCTCCAAATCCAGACGAAATGTAGCGGGATTTGCTGTATGGCGGCATTATTTACAAACATGTTATGAAGTGCCAGGCTTGTTCAACTGCGTTTGACAAGCTGCTTCCCAATAGTGGTACCTACTACTAGTACTGACGGACCAACCTCCAAAAGTCACTACAATTCAGCAGCGGATTAAACCATCTCCCTCTGTTTTGTTCTCTTCACAGGCATTGCCTTGAGAGGTGGCACTGAATCCTTCTGCCAAGGTAGGCAGCTACCCGGTTCTTACCCTGGGTTTGGATGGCTGAAAACCCAATGGTTTAGATTGATGATTGACAAAATAATGTTTTAGACTACAATTGTGCCTGAGTGGCTCCCGTCAGCAACATTTTCCAGAAGTTCAAGTATGTGATTTATCAATATTATTAGTCACTTGGGCTGTGTGGAAATGTCATTTAGTGACTGTGCAGTTAATTCTTGTATGTCCTTTTTTGTTTTACTGGAAACTAGAGAGACCATGCTAGTGCAGCAGAAAGGAAGGGAAGAATGTGAATCACTGGGTTTTTCAAGCAGTGATTGCAGAACTATCTTCTGCCTAATTTATTCCCCAGTTTACACTGGCTTTGGAAAGTGCCTGAAGCTCAGGCATGGTGCGCAGTTCTCAGAAATGAAGCTGCTGTGCAGCTGAAGCAGGAGCGCATGGGATCTGACCGACAAGCAAGGAGGAGGTCTGTAATCCACCAAAAGTCTGTGCAAAGACAAACAGATCAGGAACTGTCTGAATAAATGCACTTAAAGATGAACTCACAGGGTAGAAATAAGCGGTGAGGTTAATGAGTGGACCTCACATTCCCACCTGCCTTATGTTTTAAAGTAATGAATCAGCTGCTGACGCTGGCTGGTCCCTGGAGGAAGGGGGGGTCAGAAAGAGGTGCTGCGGCAGTCGGACACGCATGCAGACACCCAGGCGCGTAGGCTCGGAGGGAGATCCCTGCATGCCCAGGGTCCCCGTGGAGTCAGGAGCTGTCAGGAGAGAGGCAGAGCCTGGAAGGAGTGGCCGACATACGTGGCTCTTTATCACCAAGAAGGGGATGCTGTAAACAATTTAAAGCCAACACATTTTTCCAACCACAACAGCCATCTCTGTCCTTTGCTTGGATGTTGCGAAGGCTGAAGGTTTGGTCTTTATTGAAAGGTGTTTGCTGCAGCAGCACCCAGGTTTTCAGGGCTGTTTGGAAGGACTTTTGGAAGATTAGAGTGTTTCTGGCAGAAAATAAAATGGTTAAAGCCGACGAGTACATTTCCTATGAGCAGAAAAACACGTCAACTGGGTTTGCAGTTCTTTTTTAAATCAAGTGCAGTTCCGTTTGTGGTCGCTAAGTGGTGAAGTTCAGCTATAAGGATTTCATCAACAGTGTCTGGAAGCTTGTGGGAAGTTCTATTAATCTTTTGTTTCAAAATTGTAGCAGGGCTAAGGTGAAGACACTAGCAAAGCTTGGAATGAATCTTTCCATAGGTCTTGCTCCCTGCTAGGAGGCTTTGGTGCAAAAGGACGTAGTTTCAGCAAATCTTCAATGTTTTTTTCAGTTTTGGAAGTTCTGAGATGCTGACAATCAGAAATTAAATGTTTGCTGGTGCATCTCCATTTCAAGTTTGGCAGTTTTCTCTCTGGCTTGGTCCAGAGCCTGTTGGAGCTATTTGCATTGCTTAATAGCTGTAAAATGGACTGGCAAGCCCCACAAGAACTGTTTTTCATTGAGTTCACTTCTTGGTCAGGCCGGAATGCCCTTTAAGAAACCTTGCAGGAAAATGCAACTAGGAAAATAACTCAAGGAAAGGAAAATGAGATGTGATACTTCAAAGGAAAAAGACAATAATATGAATCAATCACAGTTTGCAGAGTGATGGGAATGAATGATTGAACCTACTCAAAAGCGTATATGAAATGTTTCTTTAGAGGAATACTGACACTTGAGCTGTTTCTATTTTCAGATAATTAATTACCACTTGCGAGAAGAGAAGAAACTGTGCATGCGTAAGAGTGTCTGAGAATTTTTTTTTTTTTTTTTTTTTGTCACCTTATGATTTGGGCCTGTTGGCTTCCCCCAACCTATTTGCATGATTCAAGGTTAATCTGTGCAGCAATTCAACTAAAAGAAAACATTTTTAGTGCAATCATAGTCATTTGGAGTGGTAAGACTTTGCAAAAATGTAAGCCACCTAACCAGAAAGCTGAAACATGAAACATGTTTTACCAGTACAAGTTTGATTAGCAAATGAGGTCTCGCTGCCTGGTTGCCCCACTGTGCGGTGCGTGAGGGACCTGGGGGCTGAGGGCTTTGTTGGTTTCAGCAACGTGATCACAGCTGGCAGAAAAAGAGAAACACAGACCTAAAAATGACAAAGCAAGAAGGCACAAAAACAATGACTCAAAATGGCTGTGTGAGCTATTTTTATGTCACCTCAGGTGAGGGAAGAGGGGAAGGTGTGTGCTTGCGGGACAGCAGCCCTGTCTTTCCAAGGAGCATGGGCCTGTGGCCATGGGGGCAACCTCAACGGAGGAGAGGGGAGACCAAGGTTCTGTTTTTTCCCTAAGGCAACATATGACCTGGGTCCTGGGTTGGGTGCTTGGTTTCCTCTGGTCTCCTTACCTGGAAAAAAAGTTGTGTTACAGCAGCATCAGCAGCTTCTGGTTTAGACGTGGGGTGCAGATCCCCAACTGGGTGCTCTGCGTTACATACTGGGGACATTTGCGCTACTCATTACAGCATGACTATTGACCTGGGCACCTTTCCCTGGGCTCAGGTCAGGGCCAGGGTGGCCTTTCCTCCTGTGCCCTGCAGACGTTGGGTGCTCAGCCAGCTCAGAAATCTGGGCTTGTATTTAGGCACTTGCAAAAACCTAACCTTATGGAAAAGGCACTTGTGAAAAACCCAGCCTCATAACCCGTTACCCCTGTCCATCTAGCAGCCTGGCTGGGAAATCTTCAGTTTCTAGCTCTATTTGTTGTCATGTCCCCTGAAATTTTTGTTATTCGGCTAAGTGCCAGAGGGGCAGGAGGTTTTTACGAGGTGCCTCTTACCGTACGTGCGGGGAGGGGGAATGTCCCTCCAGCAAGAGCGAAGTGTATAAAAAAGGGGAAGCTGCACTCAATGGAACAGTCGCTCGCTCGTCTCGCTGAGCGCCCAGCTAACATGATGGTCCCTTGTCTGCTCCTCTTCAGCGTCTGGGCCGTTGTGTCAGGTAACTCCCTTGTCTGTCCGTCTGTCTGTATCGTTATCGTAACAGCGCTAGGGACCTCGGTGGCCCTGCCAGCCTGCTGCGGTCCCCGGCTGGCACCCCTCCCAGGGCAAGCCCAGCGGTGGCAGGGCACTGGTGGCACCGCGCACGGCAGCACCGCTCGCGGGGGGCTTCAGACCTGTCCCTGCCGGTTGCCTTGACAGCATCCTCTCCTTAGTTTGCCACTGGTGCATTTATAAGCTGCAGACAGGTGTATGAACTTATTGCGATTTGCAAATCATAGCCCAGGCAAATGTGCAAACGCTTCCAGTGACCTGTATGACTGAGGTTTGATTTCATCTCCTGTCGTGGCTGGGATTTGGGTCAGAGTATGGCACTGATTTGCTTTAGCCAGGACAGAATTATTTGTAGTGATGGACGTGGTGCTTGTAGGTCTCTGCTCAGGCCACTAAAAGCACGGGTGTGTTACGTTTGGTTTTGTAATTAAAAATCTCGTAGAAAAGCCTGAATTTGTTTCAAACTAGCTTCCATGGTCGTAGTTTGTATTCTGACTATGGCACTGCCGAGCTCTGAAAAGAAAAATGACTGGCCCAGCTTCACGGCTGGCTTCTTGATCTCTGGCAGAGATCTGTCTGGCCATGGCCACAGCCATGGTGGGGGCAGGACTTGGGAGAGCTTTGTCGGGCAGGTTCGCCAGGTGTGCCTCGGGGAACTGCAGACAGCCTCACTCCTCTTTAAAGCCTGCAAAGGTATTTCCCTTTCTTGGAAATTGAATTATACGTTTACAGTGCTATAACTGTCCCTGCTGATATCTCCCTTCCCATGCTGACGTACACAAATAAACTTTAAAAACTATTATCCTAAGAGGCCCATGGAGTTGAGCTGTCAAACCTGGAAGCATACATTTTGCTTGCCTGTCCCCTTAATAGTTTTTCCATACGTGTCTGCGAATTGGAAGAGGAGACTGATTTTTTTTTTTTTCCTTTTCCCTGGAGATCTTTAATACCAGGACATTTATGCCATGAAAGTTTTCCATCTGTGGACCTTCAGCAGGGTCTCAGCCGCTTCCCAGCTGCACAGCCTCAAGCCTGAGATAGGAGGATGGATGCAGTTTGCCTCTGCTCCTCCTTACCTTGCTTTTTCCTTCTGGTTTTCTCTTCTCCTGTCAGTCTCTGACAAGTGTGGGTGCATGATGTGTAGAGATACACATAATAACTTTTAGCAGCTTTACTGATTTGCTTCTCTCTGCACCGCAGGAGGACTCAGAGAGCCATCTGGTCATTAGCATGGCTGAACACTTAGGGGAGGTCTCCATGGGTGCTTATGGGATAACAGTCTTAGCAAACAGAAATCAATTTCTCCCGGCACCAGAGCTGCTTTTCTTGGTGGTGCTCTCTGCATCACAGCTACTAGGCTGGCAAGGTGTTTTGTGTGAGAGGTGTCAGGTCCAGCAAAAATCTCAGGGCAGTTCTTTGGAGCTGTGTTTTCACTTTTTCCCTGGATGGAGGGGCAGAGAGACCCTCCAGAGCTGCTCTGCTCAGGAGTGAGGGCGAAGGGCTGGGGGGCTTCTGCTGGGGGTGGGTTGCAGAAGGGTGGTGAGAAATTCTGAGTGTGGTACCTGCTTCTCCCCCAGGCTCTGTGCAGGTGATGCACAGAAAGGTCCAGTCGGTCCGGGCAGGAGGAAACGTTACTTTTTCATGCCGGTCGGTCACAAAAGAAGATGTGCTACAGGTGACCTGGCAGAAGGAGACAGACGGGGCTGAAGACAACATAGCAACTTATAGTACGATGAACGGCCAAAAGATAGCAAAGGGCTATGTCGGCCACGTGAGCTTTGCCCACAGTGAGTTACAAGTCTCAGCCATCTCCCTTCATGGAGTCACCCTCCAAGATGAAGGATGCTACAAGTGCATCTTCAACACGTTCCCCTTGGGGGCTGTCTCCGGCAGGATGTGTCTGAAAGTTTACGGTAAGGCATCGTAATTGCGTACGGGCTGTCATCCGAGGACCAAGTCGTTTTCCCTGGGAAAAACCTTCCCTGATCACTGGTCATTGCTAAATTGCTGAGGGAAAGGTGGCTTAGCTTCCTCTCTGTCTCTCCCTCCCTCTTTGGTTTTACCTCTGATGGGAAACCAGTGTTCAACAGTTTTTTAATTTTCTTCCTCTTTAAGTCAACAACAGCAAGATCCAAAAGCTGATGTGTAACCCATGACTTCCTCCAAGTTTCCCTGGCCGTGTGCTGTGCTGACAGCTGGCCTGCCGCAACCACGAACGCCGTGCTCCTCTGCTTCCTTTCACTGCTGCTTTTGCCTCCTAAGCCTAGAAATCAGGCACTTTTTTCTTCCTCTGCCTTTGGTCTTAAAGAAATTCAAGGTATTCAAAAAGCATAGAGGCATATGCATGACCAGAGTATCTGGAAGCTGATTTTGAAGCTGTAGTAAAAATGACAATAGTTAGCCTGGGCTCAGGAAAGGGTTGCAAAAAAAAAAAAGGCTGAAATACAGTGCAGCTTGTGGGCTTTGTCACATGAATATTTTGTGCAGCCCAGCACCAATTAGCTTCAAGATAAGAGTTAAAACAAATCGTGAGTCGAGGTAGCAATATTTGACACCTCCGTACAAAATCATCAGCTAGCAAGTGCAAGCTGAAATATAGACAAATAGATGAACTCAAAAGGAACAAGAGTGAAAAGCTGTTCATCTTCTGAGAGAGGTTCTTGGTTTTCTGCCAGTGAGAAAGCTGGGACATTAAACATGCCCTAAGGACACCCTGTTGGCTCCTGACTTTCTCATCAGTGACTCTGCTGTGGGGCTGTTGGCCAAAGATCATGTCCCACGTGGGAAATATCAGTGTCTGGGACCTGCCACTGGTGGTATGATCCCTGCAGAGTATTTTGTTTATCCTTAGTACCTTCTTCTGTCAAAGACACAGACGCATATGCCCACACACATACCCACATGCCAAGAGTCCTCTGCGTGGAAAACAAAATGTCCCTGGCTTATAGGGGAAAGATGACTTAAGCAATAGGAGAAGGAGGGGAGACGGAGGGCAGGAAATACAAGGGAAAACCAAGACTGGAACAAAAGCTCTTTCTCCTCTTTCTTGGGAAAGCTTCCAGAGCAGAAAAGAGAAATTAGGAGAAATTCATTCAGTATTGCAGATATGAAGAGGAAGGTAATCCTTCAACCAGCCAGCCATTCAGAGGGTAAATACTGATTATACATTACAGAAAAATATGGAAGTGCCTTGTAGAGGGATCCCATTCTTGTTTATCACAAAAATCTAAACACAGTTAGATTTGGTTTGGTTTGTTGTTTGGTTTGGTTTTTTACTCAAGCAGGGGAAATATTTCCCCAAATCACCAACCTTGTGGCTATGATTCATCCTTTAGCAGAGCAGTACTTTAAAAACCAAATGTTTTTCTGCTGTTATACGCATTCCCATTAGCATCTCTTCCTGCATCTCAGATGAAACATGCATCAGCTGAGAAGGATTTCACTTCTCTCAGGTAGGCACGAGCCCGCTGCTCCCACTGCCCCAGCGTGGGCTTGCAGGACACTGCCAGGGGCTGGCTCACAGGGGTCATGGTGGCTTCCCTGAAATATGCTTTACCAAACATGTCCTGGAGGGTCACCATGAATAAACTAAGTGTTCGGCACCATGACAGGAGATTTTGATTAACATGTGGTGTACTTCATCAAAGCTAATTTATGCACTGCTACTTAAAAGCCACAGTCTTACTCCCTTATTCCCCAACTCATAACGATGGGAACAACTTGACTGAACAGAGGACTCCCCGGGATGGAGTGTGAAGCCAGCAGGAATCTCCCAAGGCTCAGGGATTCAGGGCAAGGTGAGCAAGTCAGAGTCACCAGCCGAAAACGAAACACTGCCATGTCTTTGCCCTCAAGAGGGGACTGCCGGGGAGTTTACAAGCTGGTAATTGCCCGATTACAACAGCCTTCGCAAGAGGGGCCGTTCCAGGACAGGCACCGTTGCTGCGTAATCAGGGGAAGTGAAACGGCGTAAGAACTGGATACAACACTGTGAAAAAAGAAACAGGTATGACTGGAGGAATCTCAGACCTGCCTGGCTGAAAACACCAAACCCAAGAAGCAGCAGAAATTTCCTACCCTGTAGCAAAACCCATTTTGGAACAGAATAGTTTCAAGTGTGCTTGGCAGGTCTCTTTTGAACAGCCTGCTCTCCTTCCCCCTCCATTTTGCTTTGGAAATGTTTTGCCGACCTTTATCACCAAAGGTGATGAGAATGACACCCAGGACGGGGATTGACAGAGCAGGTAAGGAGAAAGGGGATGTGCTACACAAGACTGGGCAAGACTTGCTGGGTCACAAAATTCCCCGGGCGTTTGCTGGGCCATCTTCAGAGACTTTCTGCCTTCACTGTGGATGGCACCATTCAACTGGAAGTCTCAAGCACAGTGGAAAAATGCCATCACTATTTCTTGGACAGGGAAACCGAGGCACAGTGTTGCTGGTGAACACCCATATGGTTGGAAAAGGCTTTCTGTCACCACAAGGCATACTGTAATTCCTAACATTTTTTATCAGTCTCTCTGAGATCACTGTCAAGCCTTTAAATATAAAAAGCACATCATGACCTGACAGTCCCCCTTTAATTACAGAATGTCATTACAGATAATCAAAGCTGATGTACTTCACTAGAAAGTCCCATTTTCAAATACCTGGGAACACTGCCACAGCCTGAATTTGGGAATGTTTGCATTACTGCTCTGCAAGACCTACTAAAGCAAGTACGTGCACACAACATCACTTGTAGGTACTTTTTCACTAGGAACAAATATTCTGATGAAAGGTGTCGTGGTTTAACCCCAGCCAGCAACTAAGCACCACGCAGCCGCTCACTCACTCCTCCCGCCCCCCCCCCAG
>JAVJGG010000031.1:12185325-12198166 GCA_035590195.1 Aviceda cuculoides
GTGTTATCAACATTCTTCTCATACTGAACTCAAAACACAGCACTGTACCAGCTACTGGGAAGACAATTAACTCTATCACAGCTGAAACCAGGACAAAGGCAAAAGAAGCAGTTAATTTAAGTGTACGCCTCAAACATCAACAGTGGGCACATGCTAACAAACAGTGTAGCAAGACTTTACTGCAAAAGCAAACACTTACAGGTTTTGACTGTGCATCTATTGCAGACACTTGCAAAGGGGAAGCTCATTCCCACAGGGTTTTTTTTCACATGATACTCATTCCTTGGGGTCCAATGCAAGAAGAGAGGACTGCTTAGTCAGAAGAAGAGCAGATGTGGAGTGCATGTGTTTCTGCCAAGATACTAAGCAGGTTTTTCTCATCCCCTCTGGAAACATCTGAGACAGCTTTCCTTTACTGCTTTTGGATGTCGAAACCTAATATTTGAAGTTAATGCTGTGGGTGGATATGTTATTTTTATGCATCCCGTGAGTGAAAGAAGAAGTTCAGAGATCATTTATTAATCAAAACATAAACTGCTTGTGACACTTGTCTTTTCATACATGGGAGATTTTGAGAAGTTCCAGCTGAAATCCCCCTACATAATTTCCTTTTTGCTCTCAGAGCAACAATAGCAGGTTTCATCAACTCTGTGGGGTTTGAGTTTCTGTCTATGGGTGACACAAAAAATGAGAAATACCTACTTTTTTTTTTTTTTCTAGGCAGGCACAACCATAGTAAATAAATGAGGTTCAACCATAAAAAAAGAAAAAAAAAAAAGCAAAACTGATGATGTACAATATCTTGCTTCCACCTTCTGGCAGTTATGGCTTGGAAGATCCAGACGACCTCGTGAGATGCATCGTGGAATTATACCAGGAGGTTATAGACATTATGATGCATCTGGCACAAGTCTTTTTCCACTTTCACAGGATCATTTGGTGTCTGCTATACCACATTCACATCCAAATATTCATTTACCTCCCAAAAGGAAAAAGAATAATTTTTTCCTAAGAAGAATAAACAGAATTTTTTTTGTTTAAAAGCAGGATCACTAAATGATAATGATATGTTTGCTACTGTTGGGACAAAAATTAATTTCAGCATCAATATTGTGCCAACCGTTGTTATTTTTACTATATAAATAGTAATATACACATGGAGTACTCCTAAATATAGTAATAGATACTTTTTTTAATCAGAGGGCATTCATATTAACTCAGACTTGCATGAAATTAGAATTGCTACTGCACTTAAATGGTTTTTAAAAAGTAATGTTCTCAGAAACAGGGACCTAGAGGTAGGGTGTGGTTTAGACCCCTATACCATCAGCACATGTACTGAGGTAGAAGGCTGGTGAGCTGCTATACAGAAACCTGTGGATCGCACTCTTGGCCTGAGCAAACTGAACTAATTAGACTGGCTTTGAGCAGGGGTTTGGACTAGATGACCTCCAGAGGTCCTTTCTGACTTGAATTGCAGTATGATTTTATGGCTGAGGAATGAATAGGTGATTTTCCACAGGGAACAGACGTGCCCTTATGTGTTCAGATCTCCCCTGGAGCTCTATCCAGGTTGAAAACAGCTTCCTGCACTCCTCCCTTTTCTTTATTCATTGCAAATACTGTTTGTATAAATAGGAATCAACAAGCAGGCTTCATATGAGTGAATAAGCATGAATGATGCCTGTAATTCATCCTTCTTGCTGACTAAGGCTGAATGTGACAGCATCTGCAAACCTTCTAGGGTGAGGAGTTCAGAAGAAATGATCTTTAATGAAGGTTTTGAGGGATATCATGGAACCCCCAAAACCCAACAGTAGAAGGAAGAAAGTTGTACAAGCCCCAGACCTCCACAGGTGAAATCCTGTGGTGTCACCACATACGAATTCACTCTTACTGTCTTGCATAAATAGATGCATTTAGTCCTTTGGTCCACAAGCCTACACATCTCAGACAGCAGTAAAGCTAATCCTGCAGATACATGTAAGGGAAAAGAACAAGAATTTTGACTCATTGAAGCAGTTCAGCCCTTTCAGAGGAAGGAGGACGTGTGGTTTCATGGTTTCACTCCCTGTTGCTTTTTACTCGTTCATAATCACCACTTCTCAGTTGGGATGCTGCAGTGCTGCTGTTAATAACAGAATTAAAACACAGATGCTTCTGTGTTCTTTGTTTTTGCCAAGCTCTCCATTTCCAGACTGCTGCCTGATCACTTTCATGTTTATTTGCCACTGCTGGGGCTTTGGGGAGGGGGAGGCAAGATTAGATATGAAGATTGTCCTCCAAGATAATGGTAAATACAGGTGCTTTTTGCTCAAACATGAGCAGAAAGTAACAGATTTTTGTCACTTTGTGTTTTACAGCCATCTCGGACCCCAAAGTGGAGGCTAAGCTCATACCCAGTCCAGACAAAGCTGAAGACTCTGAGAAAGTGGTGGGGATGAGCTGCTCAGCAACAGGGAAACCAGCTCCAAAAATTATCTGGCGCCTTCCCAGCATCCTGCAACAGAAACCGAGGGAGTACCACATCGAGCTCGGCAACGAGACTGTGACCGTCATCAGCAATTTCACCCATGTCCACCCCAAAATCCTTCAGGAGTACCCCACTGCCTGCGTGATCCAACACCCCTCTCTAAACGTGACCCTGGTCCTGCCGACGGACAGCCTGGCACAGGGTCAGTATGTAACCCTGCTCCTGTCCTGGAGTGGGGAAGAGATGGCAAAACACCTCCTGGGGTAGATCAGGAAAATCCTCAGAGGGCTGGGGGCAGGTGGGGAAGGCACCTGGAAGAGCAGCCGGGGCTGGGCTTGGGAAGTGTGGAGGAGGTGCCAGGGAGCATCCAGACACCCCAGGCAATGGCGTACAATGTCTTACAGCTCATCATGTCCCCTACACGCCATGATGTGACCCAGCTGCTCTGCCTCTGCCAAGGACTCGCAGGGTTTCTCTGTCACACAGCCTGGCACACCAACAAGATGTGTCGACTTTGGGTAGCTTGGGGGGACTGGGTGCCACGTGCCCAACCGCAGCATCAGACCCCAAGCACAGGTCTGCTGGCAGTGCCGCTTGTGTGCGTGCTGGCCTGTGCTCCCAGTGCCCCTGTTCACCCCGTCTCACCCTGGGGGACTGGCCAAGGGCTGTCCGAAATGGGTTTGGGGCTGTTTTATCTTCTTCATGCACAAACTGAGTACCCGCTGCTTTCCCCACAGGTCCGGACAGCAGCGTGGCACCGGCCATTGCCATTGCCATTGCAGTGGGGGTGCTGGTCACCCTCACTTCCCTCCTCCTTCTCGCCTGCCTCCTCCGTCGCTGCCTCAGGCACCTACGTGACCCAGAGAGAAACCCAGCCCGGCCATGCTGGGTAGGTCTGCCTTTCCCCGGGGTGCTGCAGGGCTCACCCCCACCGGTCACGGGGCTCAGCGCTGGAACCCAGCTCTGCCTGGCCACCCCAGGGCTGGCTGCATGCTGCCCAGCCCCAGCTGCCCCTGGGGCGGAGAGGGACAAAGGGATTAACCCCCAACCAGACGGCTGGGTAGCAGCACGCTGGGAAGGGGAAACCTGAACACGCTTAGCCAGGCCTATAGGTGCCCGGCAGCGATGACAGAAAACATTCCCAATGACGAGGCGTGCTGCAGAGGAAGCGTCGCTCTGTTACTATATTTATGCACAAAATAGTTGTGCAAGCAGTGGCCATACCCTCACACCATTCTTCTGCATCTCCTAAAATAACCTCACTCCGGCACAGCCAGTGCAGCTCATGGAAGAAGTGGCTTCGAGGATGCGTCTCACACAAAATGGGGTCTTAGAGGAAGAGCGTGCCTCTGTGAGGAAAGCCCAGGGTGCCGGGTGGCAGCAGGGGCTGAGGAGCTGCTGGTTGTCCATTGAGGCCATCCTGATGCAGAGGGTGAAGTTCGCAAGGTCGAGGCAGGGGTAAACTGAGTGAGGTAGCATCGTCTCAGAAAATCACAGCCTAGTTTTGCGCTGAAGGCACTGCAGCCTCCTCGTGGGATATGCCTAGAGCATGCACCCTGACTTCTGATGAGTGTTTTGGAGAAAAAGAAGCAGAGGAAGGAAATGCGATACATGTCCTCCATGGGTGCCATGCCTCTAGGTACAAGCTGGAGCCTGCTGGGGGATTGCGAGGGGAAAACTTTAGTCTTCCCTCGCACAGAGAGATGCAAGGACCCATGTAGTAACACAAATAGCCCATATCTTTACCCCCACACTTAAAACATCCATATATTTTGAAGAAGACAAAAAATCCAACCACCTCTCTTTTGTTAGGTCCTTCCTTCCTGTGCTAAGGCCAAGAAGTGCAGGCAGTATGGTGCTGCGGGCAGGCAGGCTCCCGCAATGCCCCCCAGCCCCGGCGCGCTGCTGAACACCTGAGCAGCTGCCTGCCCTACACGTGCAAGAGAGAAACGTCTTACAACGGTACCTTGGGCTTCCAAGCAAACCTGCTGTGACTCACTCCAAGAGAAATACAAAAAAAGGACAATTTATAATAGATATTTATTTATTTTGTTACACTATAATATTCCGTTTTGTAGAAAAAAACTGTAAAGTATTTATTTGAGACTCAGGCTGACTGTGTGGGTCTGCATAATGAAACTGATGTTTTGTATTTTCTGGGGTTTTGAACGTTATGTTTATTCCTTTCCAATATTGTAACATTGCAAGCTCAAAACTGGGTGGGGGATTGTCTGAAAAAGGGCAGCATTTTGTAGGGGTGCTGGCCTGGGTGGTGTTGCTAATGGGCCAAAGGAGACCCCCACCAGGGGCCGGGGTGCAGACAACTCGTGGAGCAGCCTAGTACACTGCTGTGAGCTTTGGGCGTCAAACCTGTTCCCCAAAGGGCACGAGAGATCAGGCCAAGACTGCAGCCAGGCTGAACTCGTAACCCAGGAGCCAAGAGTGACAGGCTTCAAGCCAGGAGTCATCAGGCATGAGGAAGTTACCAACTCCAACTTCCACCAAGCTTTCCTAGAAAGTAATAAAAAAAGCAACAGGCACATAGACATTTCCTTCTCCCTTCTTCTTCTTCGTTGTCTTTGTCTTCTTCATTGTCATTGTCATTGTCATTGTCGTCTTCTTCTTCTTTGCCTTCTGTGGTTTCCACTGCCCCCTTCTTAATTTCCCTAATCCATCACAGCTGCCTTGTGTTTCCAGATTTCCCACCTGACTGCTGGAGGCAATAGGGAAATAAAAGGGCAGTTAGAAGGGCAGCAGGCTGTCTGGTGGATTCTGCGTGTGTCGTGGTGTAGTGGTAGGGCAGTGTAGTGGGAAGAGGGAGACTGGTAGGAGCAAGGAAGTGGGTGTTGCATGTGGGCAGATATACACCTGTGCAGGGCAACAAGTGTTTGCTATTGCTAAAATTCATTGCTTATAATCTGTAGGTCAGATGTGAGCAGTTCTTCTGTAATTCTCTGAATCCCACTCTATGCCCATGAAATCTTTCCTTGTAGACCCAGGGAAGGAGAAGTAAGCCTACCTGGCTGGAGTGGTCTTGTGGGCAGCATGAAGACAACCAGTGCGGGCTGTTTCCTCTCCTCCTGGCTTCCCAGACCAAGTGCATATCATCTGTTTTTTTTTCCTTGCCCATCTATTTCAAACATGCATCCCAGATGAATCGGGCTGAGTTGTAGTCAGAAAGCCAAGTAACCTAAAATGAAAGCGAGTGGGTGAGTAGAGAATTAATAAACCCAGTCCTTGTCATAAAATGCTTTTTTTAGGCTTCCTAATGCTTAGTAATAGCACAGCTGGCGAGAGTGGAGAAAGGGGAACTGGCTGCAACTGTCACAATCAGGAATTTTTCTCCTGACCCCTATAATAGTCAAAGGCGGAAGCCACGTTTTGTCCAAGCTTTCCCGCCATTGCAGCTTAATTTCCTCCTCCCCTGTGAGGGAAGGGGCTGGGGGAGAAGCAGGTTTTCCCCTGGGTTGGTGGGGGGCAGGATGCGGGCAAGGCTCAGCCCCTGGCCCTCCTCCTGAACAGGGCGTGCATGTCAGCCCTCGCCACTCCGCAAGGGCCACGCTTGCGCTTCAGGGGGGTTTTGGAGAGGATTTTTTGAGTTTTAAAAGAAGGTTTCCACTAATGTTTAAACTAACAGATCTTTTTTAAAAAAAGAGAAATGAGTCTCTTGCAGAAACAGGGAGTCTGGGCACAGGTAATGAAAAGGATTTTCAGAGGGAAGAGAGAAAAGCACAAAGCTGGCAAGAAAATTTTAGAAACCCAGGAAGATTGCAGATATTACCTATTGGTATTTTCTACAAGCTGATCACCTGGAGTAGGGGAAAGCGGGGTTTGGAGTCATGAAAGTATCTGTTTACATGTGGGACTGTAATTTGTTTTACTATTTAGCTGAATGTTGAATTGTGAAATGCTTTTGTAGGTTTCTGCTTATGAGCATGATGGGACTAGGACTAGAAACCAAGTGAGAGAGGAGGATGTGGTAGCTTACAAGCAAAATGCTGTAAAAGAAAGGAAGACGTTACCAATTTATTTGTCTTTTGCAGTACTGGAATGAGAATAGCAAATGACATCCAAAGGCAGAACGCTTAAAACCCATACATGTATTTGCCTTCATGCTATGCAAAGCCAACTACTGAATTGCAATGCCATAAAATGCTATATGCTAGTGCTGTGGAGTTTGGTTTCGTATAGCAATGAAATGAATGTAAGCAGACAGACTATCTACAATTAACTGTCTGTTAGCTGGAAAAAAAAAAAGAGCACGAAATAGATATAAACCACCTTTCAGGAAACAAACAAGCACATGACTGAGGGGATCAGAAGTTTTTACTGTGGGTGAATAACATCCTAACTGCTGTTCTGAGGTTTCTTTGTGATTATCTTGTGCTTTTCTGTCCAGTTATCTCTGTTAACAGTTTGGCAGTAATTCTTTGGAGGTTATATTTCAGATGGGTTTAAACAGATAATTAGTGTTTATTTTAATAAATAGTATCTAGGCTATGAAAAGTGGCAAATTTTGAATAGGTCTTGAGGCCTAAAAAATAAAACCAGTAAGAAATTAAAGTGGAATGGACTGCTCTATTTTGCTGCTTCAATATGAGCGTTATGAAGCAGGTTAACTTTGTAAGTAAATGGAAGCAGAGCGTATTTTCAAAGTCTACTCTACAGAAATGTTCTGAGCTACTATTGCTACCACCAAAAAAAGAAAAAGCAAACTACAAAAAGCTTAGGGTTTTGCCTGTCTTGTGGCTGGGCAGTTGTTGGTCTGACTCAACCCTGCCTTCGGCCACCTCCTGTCCCTGCAACTTGTCCGGCCCAGGGCAACAGTGGTGTCAATGCAGGGCATAATTTTTTTTCCTAAAAGACAGGAAGAGGGCAAGTTGGGAATGCCACCCTCCTGCTTGCCTCTTACTTGGGTAAAACTGGCTTTGGGTAACGTGTTTCTCTCTGCAAAGCAAATGGGAGTATTTAGCCTGTACCTCTTGGCTTTGGAATCCTTTGATCTTGACATTAGCCAGCTAGGATTAAGTGTTTAACTCATTTAGGATCTTAAGACAGTGTCCTTTTAGATGGTGTATTTTATATTTATATGTATTGGTATATAATAAAGGCTCCTCAGGCTGTATAAAATGTCCAGGGTCCTGTTTTGGCATGCCAGGCTGTTTCAGAGACGTACTGTGTTGGTATTTTTCTCTGCCTGGGTACTGAGTTCCTGGTTCTAAGAGAGCAGTAGGGTGTAAAGGAATCGACCCAGCAGCTCTGGCTGAAGATGTGACTTTGAAATGTAGCTGAAATGCTGCCCGTAGATGTTTTACAAGTCACTGACTGAGATAGGAAGAATATTCTCTTTCTAAAACCACTGTTGGCAGAGGCATAGGACTAAATCCACACAGTGAAAAGGAACTTTGTTTTGGTGATAGAAGATTGAAAGCATCACTCGTCATTCTCCCTTGTGTGACCCTGGGGGAATGATTCATCTACTAAATACCACAGCAGTAAATTTTGTAATGAACTCAGACATGGAAGAAAATATAAACTATTGTTTTTCATTCAGTTTTCAGCACTGAGCCCCTGCAAATCAGCTGAAATAAGAGAATTGCACTAATTGAGTGCATTTTTCTCCTTCATAAATGAGACTATCTAACCAGGCAGATAAAAATCAAGCATATTCTTGTTTTCACTCTTAGTATACCAGAAATTACTCATATTCTGGAAGCCATACAAAGGGCCCTCTCATATCTCCACAGCTTTCATCTTTGCTCATATAAAGCTGTGTGTGAAAGAAGCACTGAACTCTTGTCCAAGCTGTTTGTGGATGTACTCTGTTGTAGTCTGCTCAGCTTTGAAAAAAGCCACCTGAAATTTCTGGGAAGCCTGAGAGAATCCTCAGTCTGAGACCCACACACAATACAAACACAGTTTTGACTTCCCTAACTTTTCAGTAGCTGCAGTCCTTAATCACCCTAAGGAAAAAAAGAAGAAAAGGCAGCTTGTCTAGTAAAAGAGCACTTGAAATTGTACACAAAAGACTAAGATGCAATAAAAACCTTGTAGCAAAAAAACCTCTACACTTTTAGACTAAAACGTAGAGGTTTTTTTAAATCAGAATATTTTATTTTATACTATCCTCCAAATAAATTACAGAACATCCAACATCCCATCATAAACACCGAGGGTCACTTTTTAGGCTTAAAGAAACCAATTTGTCTTGAGCTTGCCTTGTCTACAGGAATGTAGCTATTTTCATACGTGAGATTGTGGTGGGTTTTTAGCTGCCCTTCTGCTGAGTAAAAAGAAATATCCTTGCTACAGGTTTTTCTCAAAAATACCAGAGCCTATACACAAAGAAGAGAAAAGGAGGAATGTCCTAGTATAGTTTTCTGAAGATCTTTGCATATCTATTTCAGAACAGTTTAATTTTAAGGGTATTAAATGTAGGCTGTCTCCTTTCTAGAAAGGGTTTAATAATAGAAGTAAGGTATCAGTTCTCTACTCAATGCTTCTGTATTTATTTATATAACGTCAACATTTCCTTCTGAAAATCTTTATTGTGAAGATTTCTGACCATGTCAAGACAACCAGAAAGCATTCCTCGGAGCCTAGCTCAGGCTGCCCAGGGAAACCAAGACCTCACTGCGTCACCAACAAAGTGCTGAGCTCCCTGCAGGCTCCTCTGGGGTGGAAACCTTCTGACCAGGGTGCAAAAGAAGGGGGGCTGAATCCTGGCTCAGGTAATAACATCCCAGCCTGAAGTGGGGTAATGCACCAGACTCTCCAGTAGGCTCTGGCCCAGCAGAAGGAACTTGTGGTCATTACGCAGTTCTAACTCATCTAACCTCAGGTTTGTGACTCTGTACC
Organism: Aviceda cuculoides; assembly: GCA_035590195.1. Lineage (NCBI taxonomy): Eukaryota > Metazoa > Chordata > Aves > Accipitriformes > Accipitridae > Aviceda > Aviceda cuculoides. Next base: position 12,194,657 of record JAVJGG010000031.1, read on the forward strand.
ATTCTGCTGTGGAACTGGCAGACATGAATTCGGAGGCCAACTTGGAAAAACTGAAGCCAGAAGCTGCCAAGAAACAGCACCAGTCATCACTAGTGGGACAGATGCTTTTACTGAAAGGTAAGCAAGGTCTGTGGACCCTCTACTTGATTCTCTATAGCTTCCTTCATTCCCTTAGCACATTTCTTCTTCCTTCCGTCTTTTTCTTGTCTGTGGGATCCAGACCTGGTATTGTACCAGTGCAACACCTCTGCTGCAAACAACAGAAAGTTTGTCCTTTGCTTTGCTGTTACTTGACCCAGCCATGTAGTTTGCCTCTCCTGATCTGAGGTCGTTTCCTCTCCCCGATGTTATTCCATCTCATCACACCTTTGAAAATGCTGTCCTTTTGCCTGGATCACCCCTCCTCTGCTGGGCACCCCTTGCCTTTCCCCATCCAGGGTTGTCATGGGGCTGAGCTGGGAAGTGGGAGTTTGGGAGGAAGAAGGGAAGGAGGGGGCACCAGGGCAAAAGGGAATAAGCAGAGCCTGAGGGCAGTGGAAGGGGCTCGAAGCAGAGTCAAATCGGGGAATGATTTCCCCAGGAAATCTTTCAGGTTGGCAATTTGTTAGAAAACGAGTACTTAGGACTTGGCTGCATCCTGTGAGAAATACTTCTCACAAGATTAGCTTTGCAATGAGAATGTTATCTGGGATTTATACCGCTCTGTGGCCTCTTGCTTCTGCAGACCATTAGCAGACTAACTGGCCTGAGAAGTTTGGACAGTTTGACAACCAAGCCACAGAGAACACGTGCCAAGAGCTTGGGAAAAGGACTTTGAGGAGTGCTTGGAAAGCGTACCACTTAAGTGCATGAGCAAGTGTCCTGTTTTGCAAAGTCGGCACAGTAAATTAGCGATGGATGGTCTCGTTTTGCCCCTCAGTTGGTGCTGGCTGGTGTTATGACATGAGACTGGCTACGGCAAATGCAGCCAGGGAAGGGGAGGGCTGGGCACAGCAGGGCGCTGATGCTGTGGAAGGGAGGTGGCACTGGGTATCGCACTCCACGGTCCCCAGTTGGTTTCTGATCAAAAGTATAAAATCTCCAGAACTTCCTAACTGAAGTAAACATGCTACCAACAAGAGGCAAGGGGGGCAAGCCCTTTCAGTGATAACCTGCTCTCAGAGTGTCTGCACGGCGTTTGCAAGGCTTATGTCTGCCCCTCGGCTCAGCAGCCGGCGTCTCTGGGCTTGCAGCCAGGAGTGAGCCGACATTTCCCTTCCTCCTCACCCTTTCATCTACAGGAGCAGGGTCCCCCTTGGTCTCCAGCAGAACTGAAAACAAGAAACATGAACCAACAGAAAGGGGGAGAAAATCCAGTGCTATAAAACTGCTGATGAACTGTCTTTCTTTTCATTAGTAATTCTCCTCTTTGGCATCAGTGGAAATAGCAAAACTAAAGCCTGAAAAAGAGGGTGGCCCCCAGAAGGTTGTCTTTTCAATTTAATCCTAGGGCAATTCTGCAGACTTTATGGTTGTTTTTTCTTCAGAAAATTAATTAATTAAAGTCAGACTCTCCAGTATTTACAGTCCAAACATGGTGCTTTATCTGAAAAGTTGAAAGCATTGAGGTCTGTCTTGGACAGGCAGTCCTCTGGGATAGTTCTTTTTGAACAAACAACTGCATCTTCCAGCGCCTTTGATAAAATGCCTGAATAAAGAAAACCAGCCAGTTTCTTTCATTGTGCAAAGTTCAGGGACCACATAAAATAAAGTAAAAGTTAGGGAGGAGGGATGTGGGAAACAATGTAATCTATTCAACTTCTTCTGTTTTGATAATCTGACTTGTTACAAGGATCTTTTAGAGGTGCAAGTGCTATTTTTTCTGTTGTTATTTTGTATATGAGCAGGTGAGAGTGTGTTTTGCCCCACAGCATGCAGTTGGCTAGTAGGATCCTTGCCTGGATAAAAAAGCAGTGGGATTCAGGAGGTAAAGGTTGTTGCTGTAATAAAAATACACAAGCCAATTTTGCTGCCTGTATAATGAAGAGTTTATAGAAGGGGAGAAGTGGGCACAATTTAAGATGATTGCATGAACCTCCCCTCCCACATAGGAAAGAAACTGAAGATATACCTCCACAAAACTCTTTATGCATGTGACCCTCTACTGGTGCCTGCACAGGGGTCTGCTTTCCCATCTCCAGCCAGGCTCCGGGGACCGACGAGAGAGGAGCAGATCTGCTCTGCTCTGTCTACTGTACCTCGGGGGCAAGACCCACGTTGCAGCGATTGCTGTGTTGGCCGCTTAGCATTAGCTAGGGCTGGGTGTTTGCTCGGGGCAGCGAGCTCGCACCCCCATGCAACCGCCCCTGTGCATTGAGCGTATTCACTTCCACTTGCTCTTTGGCCCTCCTAACCCAGGAAAGTCGCCGTGTGACCTCCGCAGCATTAGCTGCATCCTCTCTTGTCCTTGCTCTCCCTTTCTTGTCTGGAGTTGCTTCTGCAAGAACCTCCGATGCTTGTTTTTATTGAGTTTTTTTAGTTTGTCAATAAAGCGCCCGAATTCAGTTGGCAATTCTGACCCTGGGAAAGGGGACAAAAGTGAGTTGCCATGGCTTTCTCTACTACGTGTCATAGAGTTTGCTGTGGAGCATCACTTGGCAGGCCCCTGGGGGCTCCCTCCCAGTCACAGGGAGGTGGGTCCCAAATGGTCCCACCTGGCTGCTCCCCTGGGGTAAGATAGCCCCTTCTGCCCAGAGCAGAAGTCTGGGAAAGAGGAGACTGAGATGGGAGCTGGCATCGGAGGAGAGAGATGATAGAGCCAAGGAAGGGGAGAGAAGCTGAAAATCCCCAAGTGACCCTGTGGAAAGGTTCTGACACAGTGGTGCGCACTGGTTTCACTTCCCTGCTCTTTGCCTGCAGTGCAAGCTGGTGCTGTGAGGCCCAAGGAGAGGCTGGACAGAGACCCTTCCCCTAACGGAGGTGCCAGGAGGGATGTTCTGGAGTCCATTGCACCTTTTTATGAATTAATCTACAAGGTTGGGGGGGGCGGGAGGGGGAACTGTAATCCCATGGAAACCTGCAAGAAATATAAAACATTATGCTGCCCCTTCTGGTGAAGGGAAGAGTCAAATTCATAAACAGCAGAAATGAACACAGGCAGAATGTGTATCGTATTTGCTTCTCATATTTTGCTGTAAGATAGCCTTCTCCCTTCTTACAGAAAGCCCCAGAAAAATTGTATAGGGTATGGTGGGTATCCTTCTGTAAATACAACTAGAAACTTCACATGGTGCTTAATCTTACCACTGGATTACCATGTGGCCAGGAGCTGTGCCGCGTGGTTTTACAGCAAAACCCTTGGGCACAAGTCCTCACCTCTGAGCCCGGGAGCACTGTCACACCCCTGGCTTTCCCTTTCTGGAATTACATGAGATGTTGTCCTGATTTCAGCTGAGATAGAGTTAATTGTCTTCCTAGTAGCTGGTACAGTGCTGTGTTTTGGGTTCAGTATGAGAAGAATGTTGATAACAC